>CM045766.1:87336771-87991198 GCA_025200525.1 Camellia lanceoleosa | reverse complement strand
ACATGTTTTGATCTACTGTTTTAGAGTTAGATTTATAGCCTTTAACATGTATCTCATGCTTGCTATAATGTCACTTATGCTTAAGAATGCCATGCATTGAGCCATATTGTTCTTTGCATATTGTAGCTTGGTTCCATGAGGAATTATTAGCATCCATATTACATGCATGAGGGTTGTGAGGCATTGATTTAGTCATGAATAGCATGCTTGGTTTGGTTGTCTTGTATTTTGGCTTGTTGGCGCTTGTATGTAAACTCTAGCATGCATGTTTGCTTGTTTTGACTTCATTTGAGCTTTGTGTGGATGTTTTAGGCCACCTCTAACCTCTGTTTTTGAGTCGGTTTTGTAGCCTTTAACTTGCCTCCTATGTTTGCTTTGAAATGCTCTCTTGTGCCTAGAAAGTATGCCATATGTCTAAGCCTTAATTCTTGCTTGTTTTAGCTTGGTTTCATGGGAATATTAGCATCATCTTACCATGTGTAGCAAGGGGCTGGGGGCTGTGAGCCATTGTTTTGGCCACATTTGGCATACTTCATGTTTGTTTTTGTATGATGGCTTACAAACCTTGGTATATGATCATGCATATACATTGGTTAAGTCATTTAAGTAATTTGAGGCCCTTTTACCATGATATTTCAGGCCATATTCCATGCTGTAATGCTCAGTTATCATCTCTTTTTATGATTTAAGGGTGTGTCCTTTAGGCCTTGAAATGTGCATAATGCTTGCCTTATGTTTTTGGGTTGTTTAGAAACTGCCATGTGTGGGACTTAGGTGTATTTTTGCATGTTGAATCTCTGTTTTGGTTGCCCAACATGTGCCATGAGTGGCCATATTAATGGCATGGGTGTTCACTTTGGTGCTTTAGGCTTAGGCCCATCAAATTGCATGCTTGCATGACATTTTGTTCTTGTTTTGAAGCACATCTTGCTCTTTGTTTTTTGGGAGGTTTGAGGCCTCCCCCATAGTCAACTAAGTCCACTTCTTTATACTCATCACATGTTAGTTACATGTTTGGTCCGCTAGGTGTTGTAACCTATTGATCCCATTGCATATTTGCCTCATTTTGCATCACACTAGCATCTTGCACATTCTAAGCATTTTACATGACTAATGTGTTGGTTGTGTGGTACATAATTAGTAGCATCTTGGCTCCCATGGTCCATGTTTGCCGTTTGCATGTTGACATGTTTGCATGTTTTGCATAAGTTGCATTTCATCACTTGGTTTGGGGTGTCAAACCAAGTATGGGAAATGAGGGGTGTTTGTACTTCAAGTGACAAAGCACACCTCAATTTCCATGTCACTAAAACCCTTGATATTGGCATGATAGGGACTTAGTTAGCATTTTGTGTTGCATGCATTTTCATATCAAAATGCTACCTTGGTTCTTAGGGTTATCATGCATCAAGATGCACTATTGGTGGCCCAGAACCAAGGGTCTTCTCATGAGTCCCCAAGCATGATAGGAGGCAATGACCATGCTTATGTCCCCAAAACACATGCCATGCATTCTTGTCTTCTTCTTCTTTGTCAAGCTGTCTGTCTGTAAGGAATTTACGCGGTCGGCGATATATTATCTTACCGGCCTTTGTTTTCTTCGATAAACCCCACATGCGGTGGTCAATTTAAATAACCGGTGATCACTTCACCGGTGGGTTATTTGGATCATTTAGAAGGTGTCACGAGTTTTGGGAATTTTGGAAGCGGTAAGCGATAAGCAAGCGGCAATGCCATGACCACGGGTTTTAAGACCGTCGGATCGAGCATGCATCATTCGCGCCCCAAAGCCGGTAATGGCCCCCTTTTATTTCACATTTATTTATTAGATAATTAGAATTTGTAATATTTATTCATTTATTTTGGGGATTATTATTTTGGTCCCTCAGGGTGAGGCGCCAATTGTAATAAGTGTGTGAGTGGGTGTATGTCTTTAATCCCCATTTCTTTCTCCCTTTTATTTACCGCTTATGTTGGTAGATTAGGGCACATTCAAATTAGCATACCTTATACAATGCATGTGCATTCATGCATTCGTTTACATGCATCAGACTCGACATCATGCCATCTTTCAATTCCAAATTGAATCTGCGATAGTTATTGCATCTCGTGTGCCATGTTTAAGATCAGAGCTGTTAGATTGCACCTATATGTGATGCATTAGCCATTTAACATGAACTAGGTCATGCATGTTTTGCTAAACTAGTTTATTGTTTTGTACGAGTACAATATAAGTTTATGCTTTAGCATGTCGCATGTGTGTGAATGTTACCATGACGGTATGTATACCATGCGGCTAAGTGCTTATGTGATAAATTGTTTGAATACGTGGGTGGAGGTTGGATTGCTTGAGTTGGAATACCCATTGAAATCTGTGTTTTAGCCTACTACATGAGTAGCAATTTCATGTTTTCCAAACAAGATGGATATGCAATGCTTATTTCCAAATTAAGCGTCTAGTCTATACTTGTTTCTTTGTTCTGCGCTACATAGTAATTCTAGGCTAATACTTAGGAATAAGAAGCATATGAAGTTTTCAAATTGGATATCACGGTTAGTAGAGGCGGTCTTGAGGCCAAGGCGAAAGATGCTCATGTTGACCTTCCCCGTCGTACCCAAGCTCGAGCCAAGACCCTTTGGTGATAGCCGGACATGTGGCCAGCCTTGAGTCGGGGTTTCTAAATTTCCCATTTAAAAAAATATTTGGTGGCGACTACATGTCCGCCAGCGATCCATGTTTGGCACTACTTTTTCAAAAAATCTGTTTTTCTCAAGCGATTTGCGGTTGAACTCTTTGGTTGATTTAGAACCATGACACACAAAATTGAGTCGGCATGGCGTGGCCTTGTGAGGTCCCTCGCAGATATTACGAGAATTAATTTGTTTAAATAAAATTTTGTTTTATTTTCAAATTAATTGGAAATAAAAGTTACAATTCTTGTTTATTTTATTTTCTGCAATTAAAATTACGTGGTTTTGGTTTTAAATTTTCTATGTAGTATAAAATTCTAATTATAATTTTGTTTTATAATTTAGAATTCATAGCTCTTTTGAAACTAATGCTCAAACAAGTATTGGTATGGTGGGCGCAATTGCTCCAACCCCTCCTCCTTGTTGTGCCAATCAATCGGTGAAAAATAAAGTTCTTAGGGCGATTTCAAAAGATGGCAAAAATGTTGTTTTATCTTGCTACTCTAAACACAGTGCGTTTTCTCGTAAGGATACTTCTACTACGAAGAGGATGAAGCCCGGCCAAGCAAGTGGTTAACTGCGCGGTCAATGCTGAAATCTTGATTTCCTTTGCGGAACTACATCTTGAATGGACTTGACAACACATTATACAACGTCTCTGACCTTATCAAGGCGGCAAGGAACTTTGGGAATCTCTTGAGAAAAAAATACCGGCAAGAATCTTGGCTCGAATTTTGTGGTTGGCAAATTTGGATTTTGCTAATAGTTGATTTTAAATTGTGATCGCCAAGTTCAAGATCTCAAGCTCGTATGACATTCATGCGAAGAATTATATCTTAGTAGATCCTTCAAGAATTCCTTGTAGTTGAAAAATTACCATAAAGTTGAAGGAATTCCAAGAACTACCTCAAACACAAGTGCAAATAAATGAATTTGGAAGAATTGATTACTGCGTTTGAGGATTGAGGAGGACAACGCAATTACGATAAGCGGGTTGGTAATCATTCCATGAGTCTAAAGGCAAATATGGTGGAACATGCTCTAAAAAAGCGAAAAATTTTTACGGAGAAAGTTCACCTACAAGGCTCTAAAGGAAGGAAACTGTAAAAGTACAAGTTCGGGCGGATGTTACATTTTATGACAAGAGAGGACATCGGGCCAAAAGATTTCCTGACAAATGGAAGGCAAAGGAAAATCAAGTAAGAACTGCTCAAGCCAATATGATCAAAGTGGACAAAATTTCCAATGGTGTTGAGGACATAAATCTTTTACTGGTGATTGTTTAGAGGCAAACCTTGTCGGAGAATTCTAAAGAATGGTGGGTGGACAACTGGTGCTACTCCCCACATTTGTCTTTGATAAATGTTCACATCTTATTCTATGTGGACAGCGATGAACAACTTTTATGGACAACTCCTCGTCTTCTAAGTTGAAGGATAAGGAAAGATTGTGGGTGTTTGGGAAGTTACTATTTTAGTAGGTTCATTTAGTTTTTAGCTATTTAGTAGACTAAAATTTGTGTTTGGGAAGATAGTTGATTTTTTGTAGTTAGATATGATGTTTATGAGAGAAAAAATTGAAATGATTATGGATTTGATGTGACATTTTGTCTTATTATTATTTTAACCTATTTTGTCATTTTGTGGATTTTTAGTAAAAGCCAAAAAAAAGCCTTTGCCAAATACCCCCAATTATTCTAAACATGACATCTAGAAAGGAACTCACTCTCAATGATGTGTTGCATGTCTTGGACCATTCGCAGAATCTAGTCACCGAGATCTACATTGAGTAAAAATGGGTTTTAGTTTTTGAAAGTGACAAATTTGTGCCACCAAAGCGGGATGTATGTAGAAAAATGTTACATGTCGATTACTTTTTCAAATGAATGTAATATTTGTTGTCTTATCTGTTATTAATAATAATACATCTTCTTTTACTTGCTTGAGTCTTCAAATTTGTGACATGGTAGACTAGGACATGTTAATTATGGATCTTTGCGCCGTTAATTAATATGGAATGTTTACCTAAATTTGACATTGATTTAAATTATAAATGTGAAATTTGCGTTGAGGCAAAATTAAATAAAAACTTCTTTTATTCAATTAAACAAAGTACAGACCACTTAAATTTATTCATCTTGACATTTGTGATTTTAAATCAATTCCAAACTAGAGGTGGGAAAAATATTTTATGACTTTTCATAGATGACTAAACTAGATGTAGTTATGTTTATTTAATTCAGACCAAGGATGAAGTTTTGGAAACTTTCATTCAATACAAGAATGAAGTTAAAAATCAACTTGGTAAGAAAATTAAAAATTTAGAAGTGATAGAGGTGGTGAATATGAATCACCTTTTGGTGAGTTTTGTAAGAACATAGAATAATTAATCAAACCACTCTCCTTACTCACCTCGATAAAATGGAGATTACGAGAAAGGAAAAAATAGGACTTTAGAAGGAATGATAAATGCCATGTTAATAAGTTTTGGATTATCTCGGAATTTGTGGGGAAGCAATACTTTATACTAATTATATACTTAATAAAGTACCGAAAGAAAGTGAGATCAAACACCTTATGAAATGTGGCATGGGAGAGTACCATCCTACAAATACTTAAAAGTGTGGAGGTGTTTGGTTAAAGTGACTATTCTAGTCCTAAAAGACTAAGATAGGTCCTAAAAAAAGATTAAGATGGGTCCTAAAACTATTGATTTCATATTAATTGGTTATGTGAAGAATATTAGTGCATATCGACTTTTGATTCATAAGTTAGAACATTAAAATGCATGTAAATACTATTATTGAATCTCATAATGCATTTTTCTTTGAACATATATTTCCAAATAAATTTGGATAAGAAACTAGTACTAACAAAAGATCTTATGATACTATTACTAGTCATGATCAAGAACAAGAGCAAGAGATAGGTCAAAATGATGAAGAGGAACATAGGCGTAGTAAATGTACTAGAACCTCAAAATCTTTTTAGTCAGATTTTCTAACATTTTGTTAGAAAATGAGCCTTTAACTTTAAAAAAGCTATGTCGATCTGAAGCTCCTTTATGGAAAGAAGTTGTAAATAGTAAAGTTGAATCCATTACGCAAAATCACACTTGCAAATTGGTGGATTTGTCACCGGTTATAAACCTCTTGGGTACAAGTGGACTTTCAAAAGAAAATGAAAGTCCATCAAGTGGATGGATTAATTGACAAATACAAGGCACGGCTTGTGGTCAAAGGATATAGACAAAAAAGGTCTTAACTATTTTGACACATATTTGCGAGTTACTAGAATAATATCCATTAGAATGCTAATTGCCATTGCATTCTTGTACAATCTTGAAATTCATCAAATGGATATGAAAACCACTTTCTTAAATGATGAGTTAGATGAAGAAATTTACATGGAGCAACCAGAAGGATTTTTTATTCCAAGAAAAGAAAAAAAAAAAGTGTATTTGGTTAAATCATTATATGGTTTAAAACAAGCGCCAAAGCAATAGCATGAGAAATTTGACAGGGCAATGATGTCAAATAGATTCAAAATTAATGAATGTGACAAATGTGTTTATATTAAAAACACGAGCAAGGGTTATGTTATAGTATGTCTTTATGTGGATGATATACTCATCATAGGTAGTAATATTGACATGATTAAAATTTCCAAGAAAATGTTAAATAAACATTTTGACATGAAGGACATGGGGATTGCTAATGTAATACTTGGTATAAAGAAAATTACCAAAGCATCAGAAGGTTATGCTTTGTCACAATCTCATTACATTGAGAAAATACTTAACAAATTTAACAAAGTTGATTATCATCTTGTAGAACACCCATGAATGTTAATTTGTTTCTTTTTAAAAATGTACATGAAAGTATTTCTCAATTAGAATATGCCCAAATTATTGGAAGCTTAATGTACTTGATGAACTGCACTCGCCTGGATATAGCTTATGCAGTAACTAAATTAAATAGATATCACGAGTAATCTAGGAGTAGAACACTGAAAGCAATTATAAGGGTTTTAAAAATATCTCCAATTTACTCGTAACATTGGGCTAAATTATAGGAGATATCTAGCGATCTTAAGAATCTTTGTGATGCAAATTGGATGCTCGGATACTAGAGACTCAAAATCTACCGGTGGGTAAGTCTTTACTCTTTGTGGGGTGGTTGTATCTTGGAAATCTTCAAACAAACTTGCTGCTAGGTCTACTATGGAATCGAGTTTATAGCTTTAAATAAAGTTGGGAAAAAAAGCAAAATAACTTTGCCACTTCCTTGAAGATATTCAATGTGGCTAAAACCACTGCTGCTATTTGTATACATTGTGATAGTCAATCGGTAATAGGTAGAACACATAGTCATATGTGTAGCAGTGAAATCACGACACATTAAATAGGTCGATATAACACCGTGAGACTACTCTCTAATGAAATTATTTCTATTGAATATGTGAAATCTAAAGACAATATAAGCGGATCCACTAACTAAAGGGTTAGCAAGAGAGTTAGTTGAGAATTCATCAAGAGAGAGTTAGTTGAGAATTCATCAAGAGGAATGGGACTTAAGCCTATTAAATAAGAGT
This sequence comes from Camellia lanceoleosa, assembly GCA_025200525.1. Classification (NCBI taxonomy): domain Eukaryota; kingdom Viridiplantae; phylum Streptophyta; class Magnoliopsida; order Ericales; family Theaceae; genus Camellia; species Camellia lanceoleosa. The sequence goes on along the minus strand of CM045766.1, from coordinate 87,983,915 downwards.
TACCTAGCGACAACCCAACCTAGTTATTTGGAGATCCCAAGATCTGGGTTCAAAGGACAATGGAGTTGTGTGTATGACTCATAAGGATCCTTGGGAGTTAAATTCCTACCCATTTCTATGATAAAAAAATAGTGATGTCTGCTGCGTTTTAGGTTAAATATACTTTTAATGATTCTTATATCTAGGAATACCTAGTGGAGTATGGCGAGATACTCTTCATAAGAATCACCTATATAGTGTGAACTAGGGCGGTTTTATGAGATTTGTGAAGGGCTACAATTCTCTAGCACACTCATAAAAAGGCCGGTTGTTTAGGCCAAAATAGACATAATAGTGAGAAGCTGAGCTGTGTTTGATAATATCTTGTGTGAGTTCTATTGTCTTGGATTACACAAGCATTTGGTTCAAGACATTATATTCCTTGATTAGCTAGTAAATCATCGATAGTGTCTCACAGGAAGGTTCAAAGCCAAAAGCTACCTATCCTTTACAAAATATTTCTAATTTACGTACTCTCTATAATTATATCATTAGGCGTCCCGAGCATCCCGGGAAAGTCACGAATCCCAGGTTACGGTTCGATATTGGGTCTACTACAGTTCAAAGGACTCAAATGTCGCGGTTCTCGATCTTGAGCCAGAAGAGTCCAAATCAAGCAAATCGTTTTGAAAGATTTTTGGAAAAAGTGCCAAACATGGGTATTGTTTAGCCCGGAATGGAGTCGCCACCTAAATGTTTAAAATGGGAAATTTAGGAAACCCGACTCGATTGCAAAAGGCCGCGTGTAAAGTCATCACCAAAGTTGCCTCGGCTCGGAACTTAGAGTGCGATTGGGAAAAGTCATCGCCGTGAGCACCTTCGCCGATCAAAACCGACCTCTACTAACTCATGATATCTTTTTTTGAAAACATTGTGCGTTCTTAATGCGGTTATTAGCCTGGGTTACTATGTGATGCGCCAACGCATACAAGTATAAATGAATCGCTGAATTGGAACAAGACACTTCGTGTCTATTTGTTTGAAAATGGTTTGATGGTGCTACCATGAGTAGGCTAAGGCGATGGATTTGCCACCCTCGGGTGGGCTTAGAAAGCGTGATTTTGCCACTATCTAGTGGGCTTAAAACAAACATTTGATGAATTGTCCCAATTCGAGATAACTCAACCTCCACCCATAGGCATTCAAAGCGGTATATCACATAAGCGGTTAGCCTCATGGTAAGTATGCTATCATGGCGGTCACTCTGCGCATGCAAGATGCTAAAGCATAAAACTCACCGAGTACTCCAAGCCAACGAAACTTATTAGAAATCATGCATGGTTCTAAATATACTGAAATGCCTAATGCAACACATGCGAAGATGCAACTATAGCGAGGCTCGGCTATTCTAAACATATGGCATGTGGAATGCTACAACTAATGCGTATTCAATTTGGAATTGAAATACAAATCACGGTTGTATGATCTTGCCGAGCGATGCGTGTAAAAGCAGATGAATGATGCAAACATCTTTGTCATCGTATGCTAATTGAAATATGCCTAATCTAACCACCATAAGCGGATAAATAAAAGGAACAAAGGCGTGGGGTTGGAAGACATACATCACACTCACCACACTTATTACAATTATGCCCTCGCGAGGTCCGAATAAATAATATCTGATCGAATGAAAGAATAATACAATCCGAATAAATATCTGATTAAATAAGAAAAACATGGTGGCATGCAAGCGAAGTGCCTTGACTCGCCGGATAATGAAATGATGCATGTTGATTTGCTGTGCGGAAATCCTTTGGGATGCCCCGATTAGCCTCGGTTTGCAATGTTTCTCAAAATCGCGTGCAGACTCTGAAAAGTTCTTGATTCTTCATTTTCTTTGCAGAAGCGAGAAGGGGCATAGCAATGTATTTCACAAATATATGCATGCCTCGATCCTCGTGCCACCAATCAGCATATCGATGCATGATGGCGAGAATCGGATTGCACAACTCAATATAGGATGAATGCATATGAATGCTACAACAAAACCTAACTCCATCATGGGTATCACGGGTGTCGGTGACTTCGGGAATTGAGACCCGTTCCGTCACTCGGTCTGAAAGCAGCGCCGTTTCTTGTGCAGACTAACTCCTATCGAACACAATGCAATATGCATGATATATGAAATGCAACTAAGATACAATCTAACATACACAACGCTATGAAAAAATAGAGATGTCTCGGAATGCGTGCACCTGCCGCATAAAGCGAAATGATCTAAGGCATAAAATGGCATCACATAATGCAATTGGACTTACACTAACATGAGTGGACCTCGGCCACTCATATAAGAGGCCGTCGGATAAAAGTGAAGTGCCTCGAAATCGTGCTGCAGACGCATAAACGAAACAATGGCATTAAAAGCATGAAACGGCTGAAATATGATATACAATGAGACTAAAATGAGATGTCTCGAAATCGTGCCCACTACGCAAATCGAAAAATGCATACCGATCGATGAGACTAAAATGGCATCTGAGAATGCAAAATGGACTTACACTAACATGGGTGAGCCTCGGCCACTCACATAAGTAGTGAGATGAAAATGAAGTGCCTCGAAATCGTACCTACAGACATAAACCGAGGCAATGGTACTAAAGCATGAAATGGCACTCCAAATGCAAATTGGACTTATACTAACATGAGAGAGCCTCGTACACTCACGTGAAGTAGATGGATGAAAATGAGATGCCTCGAAATCGTGCAGAGCACGAAACAATAGCCCTACGGCATGAACTGGCATGGAATTTGATATGCAAACATGCAAATACAATTTCAGCACTGAAATGTGGGGGAAAACAGTCCCGAAACATGGCCAAAGTGCAGGCGAAGCATGGAATGTTCTCGAAATGCGAATTTAGGCACCCGAAATGGCCTATAGCTATACCAAACATGCACAATATGGACATGGAATGAAAATAAAGTAGTAAGGAAGCCCCGAGACAAGCATTTTTCAGTCATAAAAAGGGCTAAACAGCAAGCACACATAGGATTAGGCAGAGTATGCAAAAATGGCTCATAAGAAATTATTGAAACAAGTGATACATGAGATGCCCAAATGGAAAAATACCCTTCTACAACATTTAATAGGGACTCAAAATATGAACATTTACAGTAGATGACATCCCCAAATTAGTGTGAAAACATGCTAAAAATGTCATGCAAGAACTAGGATACATAAGGCTATAACATGAAGTACCCCAAAATTCATCAAACCAGCAAAGACCCTCAATTAAATATGTCAAGAAGATCAAAAATATGACTCTTTCCAGCTCTGATGATGGCTGAAAACAGAAGCTAGATAAGCAAAAAGCATGCAAAAATGGAAATTGAGGGGTATAATGACAAGTATAACATGGAGACCCCAACAAGGTTTATCCTTCTACAATGTTGTAGGGACACAAAATAAAGCCTACTCACAGTTCATGACATGCTCCAAAACAATTTACATATAAGCCAAACAAACCATGCAAATTTACGGTAAATATGAGAGATTATGAAGCAAGTGCAAGATAGAGGACCCAAACAAAGTTAATCCCTTCTTAAATGTTGAAGAGGGGCTCAAAATAGGCCCTCTTACAGTTTACATTATGCTCGGAAACAGATCATACATAGGCCAAATATTCGATGCAAAATAATGGCATATAAGAGGATATTGAAACAAGTGCAAGATGGAGGGCTCAAACAGGGTTGAGCCCTTGAACAAACATGAAGGATGGCTCAAAAAAGGCCTAGTTTCAGTTAGGGTCGGAGCCCAAAAAAGTGAGGAAATAGGCTTAAGAAATGAGGCAAGAAAATGCTACAAAAGAGGAAAATAGAGACTTACCCTTGAAGACCTCTTCTTTTCTACCTCTTGGCTTGAGGAATGCTGCTTCTAAGCCTCTGAGAACCTCTCCTTGCTGCTGGAAATAGAGTGGTGGTGGTGGTGCTTGATGGTGATGAAGAAATGGCACCAAACTTGAGAAGAATCAAAGAGATGGAGATGTATATGTGTTTGTAAGCTTGAAGCAAGTGTTCTAACTCTTGAGGGAGAGAGAGATGTATGCATGCAAGGATGGTAAGTCAAAGTGTCCAAGAGTGTAGGCCTTAAGGGATTAAGTTCCTTGCTTACAAAATATCCCCAAATCGGATATTTTGGGGATCACATCTCTGTAAAACACACCTCCAAGCATGGCGGCTAGGTACTTTTCTTTGCGGTGGCGGCCGGCCACCCCATGGCCCGGCTTGGCCAAGGGCAAAATAGTCAATGAAAATTCTGGCGGCCACCAATGATGTGTGTCCTCCCATGTGTTTACAACAAGACCCTATGGTTGGAAATTGGCAACTCTGAAACAGGAGAAACAACAAGCCATTTTTCAAAGAGGTTTCAAAATGGACAAAAGAATTACTAGCTGGCCATGTGTTTTTAGGGTCCTCCCATGTGTGTACAACACAAATATGTGGTTTTGGCTCGAAGAAAATGGCCCTAGGGTGTTCAACACTAGCAGGAAGTGAAAGGCAGGCGTCGAGTATTGGAGGCATAGCGGTTCTTTGAGACAATTCTTTGGCCTCCACCCTCCGGTGATCTTCTTGGTGATAAAGCAGTACGCAAAAATGAACAAAAAGATGTAAAAAGCAGATGCTTGGGGCCAAAACCATGATTCGGGGTCCGAAAAGCCGTTAAGCAAGAAAGTGGTGTGCAGCCACGAAGTGGGTATCTAAGACCCAGTGTCCCTCGAAGGAGTAAATGAGATGCATGCCAAAAACCGGAGGAATCGGAGATGGTTGGTGGTCGAACAAAGGCACCACGGCTGACTCAGCAGGGGCAAGACTCGAAATGGGCAAAATAGCCCACGGCCAGCGAGAGAGATGGTCTCTGGGACCTCTCCCTCCCCTCGGGAAAAAAGCAGAAAATCGAGTCAGTTATGGCCGAGGCAAAACCTGAAGAGTTGAAGTCGGGCAGGCGCGGCGCCTGAGACCTAAGACGAGCACAATATGCAACATCACTTGGCGCTCAGCCGATTGTGTCTGAAGTCTGAAGGTCGGTCAAAAATGGGGTGTCTCTGATTTGCCCCTCTTTGTGAACTTCGAAAGTCAGAAGTGGTGGGGTGAATGTCAAAGCCTAGAGCGACCCATTTTGACAAAGTAGAAGACTTAGACAATCCTCAAGATGAGCAGAGATATGTACTGTGCATGAGCGGGGGGCAAAATGTAAAGCTACATGCCTGAGCCAAATGATCATGCAAATGCGACAAGTTGTAATGGGGCAAGTATTCGCAAATAGATATGATTTTAAGCAAGAATGCAAAGCAACAACTACATTTCATGCAATTAGGAATCGGAGAATCGTTCAATTCTCGTCGCGTCTCTACAGGGAAGATCTGATACTGCGCGATTAAATGCTAGTCGCACTCAAATGAACCGTACATACAATATCGTACGCAAAGAGAAATTCAACAAGAACAATATGCTAACAACATATATTCAATGTGATTCTGTGGTTAGAAAGTTTGACACAGCGATTCGGCGAGTGAATGCATCATAATCGAGAAAAAGCGTCGTGACAACGCATACTTTCGAACACGGTATGGTACAACAAGAAATCATGCATAACAATGCAAAATGTTCATGAGAATGCAAGTTATATACGACAATGCAAAAGCGAGCATAAATCAAAGCGCTTGGTTGTTGCGAAACAACGGTTTGAAACACATTCGGTGAAGGCAACTTGATCATGACCTCGACAAACCTCCGGAGAGGTTAAAACATATTCAAAAAGGATACACCTTGATTTTGATGAGTAATGATGAGACACATGTGAGAAATTGCAACTGAAGTTCTGGCGGAGCAATTTCGCACCAGAAAGTGCACTTTTCTTGAACTTTTTCGGGTCCCGGGAACTCCGGTCTTCCTCAAAATTTGCCTGCAGACTAGGTGGGCAAATGGGGAACACCACCAGGTGGTTGCCCTAGGGAGGTCACCGGCGAAACAAAAAGCAAATGGCCGGCCAGAAAAAGGTGGTAGGCCAACCCTAAGCGGGGGCAATTTGTCTTTACCTCATTTCTATATATATCCTCCTCCATTCATTCCGAAATCAGTCCCACTGCAAAAACTCCTTCCCTTGCTCCCCAAACCATTTTTTCCTTGAGATCTGCACTTTATCTGGCGCTTTTACCTTCATACAAGTTGTTTTTGAGATCTTTCGGTTTAAGCACTTTGAGCAAATTAAATTTTGATTTGGGGCTTCTTTTCTCATTTCACCACTTGAGGTAAGTTTGTCTCAATATTTGGAAGATTTTCTCGGGGAGTTGACTTTTGTTGACTTTTCCATTTTCAGGAGTTGACTTTTTGTTGACTTTTCCAATTTTGGCCCATTTTGCTCATTTTGCTCCTTTTGCAGATTTCTTGAAATGGCGGGTGATTACCCTCATGGTGGAGGTCCTCTAGGTGCGGGGATGATTTTGATATCAAGACATTGCCCGAGAGTCTACCCTTTATTCACGGAATCGCCCAAAGGTACATATGCTTCATGAACGTTTCGTCGTTTCACTTTGGGTTCAATAATGGGCACCGAGGATTTACTTCTCTTGAGCGGCGGCCACCTCTCTCCACGATGCGAAAGAGGTATTTTACTTTATTTTCTGCATTTTTCTTGCATTTTGTAGCTTTGCCATGCTCGAACACCACAGTTTTAGCTTATGACATAGTACTTTGTTTGCATTACGAACTTGTGACTTAAACACTTGAATTCTTGAACACGGCTCATTCAACGATTGATTGTGAGCATACGGTACACATTAGTTAAAATTGAACCTCTGGCTCAAACATTGATTTGTCGAACCTACGGCCGAATTTGAAGGTGAGCACCACGGCACACAATGATTAAGAGTAGAACACCTGACCCAAACTCCGATTTTACGACACAGTCCAAATGGATGGTGAACACCACGACCCTTGCTTGATTGAGAGTAGAACACACGACCCTAAACTCTGATTTTACAGCATATCCAAATGGATGGTGAACATACAACCCTTGTGATTGAGAGTAGAACACACACCCTAAACTCGATTTTTACGAACACAGTTCAAATTGATGGTGAACACACGCCCTTTGATTAAGAGTAGAACACAGCCCCAAACTCAGATTTTACGAGCATACAGTCCAAATAGATGGTGAACACCGCCCTGGCGATTAAAGTAGAACACATCCCCAAACTCAGATTTTACGAGCATACGGTCCAAATAGATGGTGAACACCTGACCCTGGCGATTGAAAGTAGAACACACAATCCTAAACTACGATTTTACGAACCATAATCCAGTTCAAGCGAACCACATGACCCAGAGTAAGATTTGAACCATGACCCAAAACAGATTCACGAACCATACCCCATTTGAAGTGAACACACATTATGATTTTTAAAATTTGAACATGACCCAAATACCAAATTTTGAACCATGACCCAGAGTAAGATTTGAACCCATGACCCAAAACCGCAGTTCTTGAACCATTGATTTGAAGTGAACACACATTGCTGATTAAGATTTGAACCATGACCCAAAACACAGTTCTTGAGCCATGACCCAGTTGAAGTGAACACATAGCCATGATTTTTCTAAAATTTGAACACCATGACCCAAATACCAAATTTTCTAAACCGTAGCCAGTTTGAAGCGAACCACCATGACCCGAGTAAGATTTGAACCACGACCCAAAACACATATTCTTGAACCATGACCTAAATTTGGAAGTGAACACAGCCCTTGATTAAGATCTGAACCCATTGAAAACACGAGAGTTCTTGAACCATGACCCAGTTGAAGTGAACCTACATTGAGTAAGGATTTGAACCATTGACCCAAAACACATATTCTTGAACACATTGACCCAGTTTGAAGTGAACACACATTTGAGTAAGGATTTGAACCACATGACCCAAAACAGAGTTCTTGAACCGGCCAGTTGAAGTGAACCATGACCAGCTTGATTGAGGATTTGAACCATGACCCAAAACCACGAGTTCTTGAACCTTGACCCAGTTGAAGTGAACACACCATGATTCGTTTCATTTACTGCTACTTCATTTCATTTTTGACTTCTTCATTTCATTTGCACTGACTTGTTACTTGCATCTGACTTGCATTTTATTGTATCTTGAACACATGTATTCATTACGAATGAGTTGGCTCTCGCCGTCTTGAGGATATGGCTCTGCTGCGAAGAGTGGTAGTTGAGCTTCATTTGTCAGGATTTGGTTGACTCGGCGGGGTTGAGCATTACATGCAGGGGTTATCACATTATCCCCGATGGGACATTGTTAGGCTGCTTTAATGGAGAGGTGGTGGGACACCACCAATTCTTTCCATTTTACGCCCAGGGATATGACCATGACTTAGCTAGACTTTGCCGTACTCAGCCTGAACATAGGCGGTTGGCCCATACCTTATGGCGAGGATATGGGAGAGTGGGAGCTTGGGTATATCTATTGGGGGCTCGCCCACATAAACAGAGCTTAGGGAGAGTCATTTTTGGTTCTCTTCCCATTTTAGGCGGAGATGGAGCTTGAGTCTCTGAGGAGATTAGGCGATGCAGGGTTTCCTTATGTTCCTCTTTGGCACCACTACGTTTTTGATAGGGGAACAACTTTCGAGGTTATATCTTTTGGCATACTGGTGGACTATCACAGTCGGTCGGTATGACTAGGGTGGCGTTAGGCTACCCTCTATTGTTACATGGTGCGGCCTCTCAGCGAGGAGACTTACTCGGCTATTGGAGAGCACAGGAGTGCGTTACGTCCTCTTGATTTACATTTCGCTCCTCATTGCTTGTTCATTGCACACAAAGCACTTTGCACTCTGTATTACTGCCTTTAGCACTTTGTATTCACATTCGCCCTTTTCTCGGTATGGGTGTGCGTATATTTTCCGCATTAGCCGGAGATGGAGTGCCGGGACTCCTTATGACTCGCGTTTTCTTTGGTATTCGAGGCGAGCAACCTGGCCAGAGACCTCGAGACTCTCTTCTACTGCGGCAGTATTTTGATCTTGTCGCGGACGACAGTATTCGAACTCTCGGTTCCTTTCATTTTCATCTTTGATGCCTGTATATTCACGATTTGATTGATTTATGCCTTTGGCTATCCATGATTACTTGGCGACTGAGGCGGTCTTAGGTGATGGTCTCCGAGCATCGGTATCTGGAGATCGGGCAATTCGATATAGGTTCTGCTTTCGAAAAGACGGTTGGTAGGACATGGTTCTGAGGCAGCTTTCTGCGTCGGTGTAGAAGTGCGATTCTGGGGACCCTCTGCGTACCTCCAGCCACTATGCGGATGTAGATAGACTATCTTCGAGGTCATTAATGATATCACGAGAACACCGATGCTTTGTTACATCTTATGGAGGGACTCGCCACCTATCGTCGTATATGTCGATGCCCCCTTGGCGGAGTCGTGCTCCGCCACGGAACTCTTGATGTACCATCGTCGAGTCGGGCTCATACCACGGATATCCCTCCTCTAGCGGGTTGGTGCATCTAGGGGTAGAGGTAGTTCGATTCCTCGATCCTCCGTCTCTTCATCATCTGGGTGGCGAACATCTGGCCCGAGTTGGCGAGTTGGCGGTTCGAGACTCCTTACCGAGTCTCGCTAGAACCTCCTCTTCGACCACAGATATGTCAGGATCTGATTCACCGGTATGTTTCTGACTTTGATTTATCGGTTAGATATTTGGATGTTCATTCCTTCTTGATAGTTTGCATTTGCATTTCTGACCTCGATTGAGTACGGATGAGCTATTTGGGATCTTTGGCCACATTCGAGGGCATGATCCTACGGAGGAGGCACGGTGGCCATTATAGGCGTATAGTCTTTATTCATCTTTCTGTATTTAGCATATTTCGATGAAATCTTGGTTTTGAACATTCTAACTTTGTATTGATAAGGCATGTAGAGCACATCGACACACACCCCTTTCATATCTTGTGCTTGCATCGCTTTTCATATTTGAGCGATGTATTGAACTCTTCATTTTAGATGCCTCCTGTATATGCTCCATGGTAAGACCACCGACCTTCTCGGGAAGTCAGTCTTGGACTGTTAAGTCTTGGGCCATCTGGGCCTTTTCGAGGATCTGGGCCATCCAGGCCTTCTCAGGGAGTTGGGCCATCTAGGCCTTTTCGAGGAGGTCGAGGAGCAGGGTCGTCTCATAGATGCAGGGCACCCATTATTGAGGAGGAGGAAGAGGATGAGGTCATGAGACCGTGAGTCGAAGACATCCGAGGAGGAGGCTCAGTCTTAGTTAGGAGTGGAGGCAGTGAGGATCCGGAGGATGATAGCTCGACAGGATGGTGATGATGGTGCGAGGTTATCCTTGAGAAGAGGATGAGAGGGCCTCCTCATTCCGTTCAGGGATATTGATGCTATTTCTGCTTTATTTTACTTTTTGCTAGTAGTTTGTAGCACTTTGCATATTGTTAGGCGGTTTTATTTTACGTAAAACTTGTACCTTTATTTTGTTGTAAAACATGATGGAATGAAACTTGACTTTTGAAAAGATGTTTGTATTTGAAATTCTTAGCATCATAGCATCATTTTGCACAAAAATGGAATTGAATGGGAATGTGCCTTGTGTATTTAGGGTCGGTAATGGGCAAGCATAACAAATCAAACAACTTCGACTCACTAGAAATAAGAATCATAGCAAGTTTACATTTCGATAAGCAAAATACAACAATGTTAACGACTCGATAAACAAGACTTAACAAAATTGTGTAAACAAAATGCTGACTCAAAATCATAAAATCGACATTTCGACAAAACTTACAACTTCGATAAACAAAACAACAACTCGATAAGCAAAAATACAACAAAAGCGTGCCGGACGGGACGATGCGGATGATGGAGCGTGTCAAAACTTGAGAAAATGGAGGCCTAGCCGGCGTTCGATCGTGAAAGTGCCTCAAGCTTCCTTCCGGAGGGCAAAACAGGACCAATGAGCATAGTGGGCCACATTTGCTTTTGGGGATTGGAGGGTGGCCGGCCTGCTAGACAAGGTGGCCGGCCGGCCCCCTTTGTTACACCTCCAGGTGTGACACGTGTCCCTAAATAGTGTTTTCCTAACACTATAAAACTACAACTTTGGAACTCTTTCATTTCATCACTGTTTTGCACAAAAATGGAGGCATTTCTCGTAGAAAATCTCACATCTTGGATATCTTCTTTAGATGGCTCGGAAAAGTTGAACTTCGAGTTTTGGCTTGAATGCACTATTATTTGGGTCGAACTCCATTGCACCTTCCTTTCCTCTCATACGGTGAGATTTTGGAACCCGACGCATGTCTTGACGGAGGGCAAGAGGTATGTCCTACTTTTGAAGATTTTCAAGCTTTGATGGAGTCTGAGCGCCGAGAGATCTTGCTTGATCTCGTTTTGGCCATGCCCAAGCTTTAGAGGCGGATGTGCGGTCTCCAGCGCATAATGCTTTCGATCTCGATTGGTAATGGCATGTTGGATATTCGAGCCTGATTTACCGATCCTCTGATGCCGGTGACCGCAGCAACCATCATTGGCAAGGTTTCCGACAACATGCCCTCTGCTTGTGCATGCTATCTCATTTTCTGTTTGTCTCGGGCTCCAGAGGAGCTAGTATCCGTTTAATTGAAGTCGCTTAAGGCTTGAGGGAAGGAAAGAGTTGTATCGCCATGACATTGGCCGAGACAACTTTACTAGGTTTGGATGCCTTCTCTTGCCAAGAGACAACGAGTTTTTGGGAGTCCACTATTCTGCGAGTAATGTTTCCCCGCAAGCTCACATATGTATTAAGCTCATCACTCGGCCCTCGGGCTCGATTTTTTCTCTAAAACCCTTATCTTACTTTTCTCTCATCGCATCTCTCTATTCTTTATTCTCTCATTTTTTCATCCCTCCCGGATATGGTTGATGGATAAATTGCAAGTTGTGGACTCTTGCCACCTTACTCGGCCAGCGGCTACTTCTTTCGACAACGCTGGTCGATGCCCTTGATGAGGATGGTGGTTTGAATGGATGTGCAACTTGTCGTGAACACATTGCTTGGCTGTCCTTGGCTTAACCTTCGGCGATGACTATAGCATGTTCCGGGATCTTGGGATCCGGTTGATTAGCCTAACCCATTGTGTATTCTATTTCCCATTCGCATTACTGCGTAATTTGGTCATGATCGGACTTGCCGTCGGAGGATTGAATGCGGACACTTTCGGTTAAGGTGCACACCTTTCGACATACTACGGCTGGAGGACTAGGGCTCTGCCCCGCCCCTATTTTCAGTTGCACTTTATCGGCGAGTCTTTGGGATTGGCTCAATGAGGAGGCCTGATTGGGCCTAGGTTGGCGTCGAGAGGCTTCGACCTTTCTGGCGGTAGCGAGGACACCTGACTCGACTATGCCCCGGATTTATTGCTTTATTAGTACTTTCAAGTTTTCTTTATGAGTGTAATAAAAAGAAACTTCAATTGTATGTAAGAGCAAGAGAACTCTATTTTGAAATCAAAGAAATTGAAGGTTGTGGTACTGAAAATTCTCCGTTTTTGGTCCAAAAATGGTCTTAGTTGTAAAAAGATTAATTTTGAGTAAAGTCAACTTTTATTAAAACTTTTAAAAACTATTTTCGATATGGATCGAGCTGGACCTTTGAGATACATCCTTTGAGATACCTATTGTAGACACCCATTTTTGACGACCTTAAGACTTCGAGCGTCAGATTGGCGCTCGGTGATGTTGCATATTGTGCTCGTTCGAAGTCTCGAGTCTGGACGTCCTGCCTCCAGACTCCCGAACTCTCTTGTGTGCCTTGTCTCGGTTTGCGAACCAGACTCGGTTTTCTCTTTTTTTCTTCACTGAGGGGAGGGAGAGGTCTCGTAGACCATCTCTCAGTGGCCGTGGGCTATATTTCGTGCCCGTAGGCCATTTTGACCATTTCGGAGCCGGTTCCGGTTCGAACCGTCGAGTCGTGTGCCTCGATTGGGACCACCCAACCATCTCCGATTCCTCCGGTTTACGGCATGCATCTCATTTACTCCCTTTCAAGGGACCTTTGGGATCTTAGATACCCACTTAGTGGCCAAACACCACTTCGATTATATGGCTGATTTTGGGATCATTGCGTGTTTTGGCCCCGAGCATTCGTTTTCCATCGATTTTTGTTCATTTTGGCGGTACCTCTGTTTTATCATAAGGAAAGGTCCTTTGGAGGGTGAGAGGACAGCAATTGTCTCGACAACCAGTTATGCTCCTCCAGCGCCCCGGCCGTTTTTCTCACATCCGGGCTAATGTTAAACACCCTAGGGCCATTTTCTTCGAGCCAAAACCACATATTTGTGTTGTACACACATGGGTGGGCCCTAAAAACACATGGCCGAATAGTAATTCCTCTTTTCATTTTGACCCTCTCCTAAGGTGGCATGTTGTCTCTCTGTTTGAGTTGCAGATTCAACCAGGGCCTTGTTGTACACTTGGGAGGACACCAACCTTTGGTGGCAGACAGCTCCACTTTCCATTTTGCCCTTGGCCGGCCGGCCATGGGGGTGTGACGGCCACCTTGATGCACTTTATGGCGCCATGCTCCCTCGATGCACACTTTATAGGCTGTATTTGTTTTCTCCAAAATATCTTTGCATCCGGGGGATATTTCGGGAGGGAAAGCTTGGGTGCATTTCCCTCCTCTTTTACACCCCCTTCTTAGCCTTTATAAGTGGCTGGCCAGCTCCTTCATTAGGGTTAGAAAAACTCCCCTTAAGAGCTCAAATACATTAGCTTACATCTCCCTCTCCAAAAACCTCCAAAATCCCTAAGTTTGGTGCCATTTCTTCATCATCTTCAAGCACTACCTTCACCACTTCCATTCCAGCACCAAGGGAAGGTTTTTCAGAGGCTAAGAAGCAACAAACTCAAGCCAAGGAGCAACCAAAGTGTAGTCTTCAAGGGTAAGTCTCAAATTCCCTCTTTCGTAGCACTTTCTTGCCTTATTTCTTAAGCCTAATTTCTTACTGTTTTGGGCTCCGACCTTAACTGAAACTAGGTCTATTTTGAGCTATTCTTTATGTTTGTTCAAAGGCTCAACCATGTTTGAGCCCTCCATCTTGCACTTGTTTCAATATCCTCTTATATGCCATTATTTTGCATTGAATATTTGGCCTATGTGTGATCTGATTTGGAGCATCTCATGAACTGATATTGTGCTTATTTTGAGCCCCTCTTCAACATTGAAGAAGGGCTCAACCTTGTTTTCATGCTCCATATGCCACTTGCTTTAAATCCATGTTTTGTCCTTATTTTTGCATGCTTTTTCTAGCCTATGAGTGATCTGTTTTTGAGCATAATGTAAACTATGAGTGGGCCAATTTTGAGCCCCTATTCAACATTGAAGAAGGGATCAACTCTGTTTGGCCTCTATATCATGCACTTGCTTCATAATCCCTCATATTTACCGTAAATTTGCATGATTTGTTTGACCTGCATGTAGTCTGTTTTGGAGCATGTCATGAACTGTGAGTAAGATTATTTTGTGTCCCTCTACAACATTTTAGAAGGGATCAACCTTGTTGGGGGTCTCCATGTTGTGCTTGTCTTTATATCTCTCTTTGGCCCCCATTTTTGCGTGCTTTTTAGGCCTATCTAGCTTCTGTTTTCGACCATCATCAGTACTGAAAATATCCATATTTTGGCCTTCTTGTCATGTTTTGTTAAGGGTCCAAGGCTGTTTGATGAATGTAAGGCATACTTCATGTTCTAGCCTTTGTTGGCTTCATTCTTGCATGACATTTTTAGCAAGCTTGCACACTGATTTGAAGGTTGTCATAAACTGTAAATGTTCATATTTTTGGTCCCTCATCAGTGTTTTAGAAGGAAATTTTTTCATTTTGAGCATCGCATACATCACTTGTTTCAATACCCCTCTCTTGGCCCCATTTTGCATGCCATTTTGTCCTATCTATGCTCATTATTTCGCCATGTTTTATCTTTGTAAAAAATGCTATTTTAGGGCTGCCTTGCTCTTGTTTTGCATGTCATGTACCAATTATGCATGTTTAGTAGCTATAGGCCATTTCGGTGCCTAAATTTGCATTTGAGGCGATTCGTGCATTTGGTGTCATTTCCCCCACCTTCGGGACTGTTTTGCATCATTTGTGAGTGCTGAAATTCCATTTGCATGTTTGCATATCATTTTCCATGTCATTTCGTGCCTTAGGGCCATTGCCTCGATTTGTGTGCCCATGTGCGCATTTAAAGCGCTTCATTCATCTCCGGCCTCTGATGTGAGTGTGGTGAGGCCCTCTCATATTAGTATAAGTCCAATCGCATTTGGAATGCCATTTCATACTTTAGTACCATTGCCTCGGTTTGCGTGCCGTCTTGTATTTGAGCACTACATTCATCTCCCGGCCGCTTATGTGAGTGTGGCTGAGGCTCACTCATGTTAGTGTAAGTCCATTTTGCATTCTGTATGTCATCTTAGTCTCATTGCATTCCGTATACGAGGCACGCATTTCAAGACATCTCGGTTTAGTCTCATTGTATATCATATTTCATGCCATTTCATGTCTTTATGTGATTGCCTCGGTTTGCACGCCCGTGTGCACGCATTTCGAGGCACTTCTTTTTTTATCCGACGGCCTCTTATGTGAGTGTGGCTGAGGCCCTCTCATGTTAGTGTAAGTCCAATTTGCATTCGTATACCATTCTATGCCTTAGGATCATTTCCTTGATATCGTCTTGTACGTGCACGCATTTGAACATCTCATTTTCATAGCATTGTGTATATTAGGATTGTATCTTAGTTGCATTTCATGCATATCATACATATTGCATCGTGTTAGGGATAGGAGTTAGTCAGACACGAGAAACAAGGCACGTTCGTACTCGAGTAATGAGCGGGTCTCAATTCCCAAATCACCGACACTCCGGATCACCCATAGCGGAGTTAGGTTTTGTTGTAGTGTTCATATGCATTCATTCTATATTGAGTTGTGCAATCAGGCTCCTCGGCCATCATGCATCGATATCGTGATTGGTGGTACGAGAATCGAGCATGCATATATTTGTGAAATACATTGCCATGCCCCTTTCTTGCTCTCGATTGACAAAATGAAGAATCGACAACTTTCGAGTTTGTACGCATTTTGAGGAATATTGCAAGCGAGGCTAATCGGGGCATCGTAGTGGATTTTCAGCGCCAAACATGCATCATCTCATTATCGGGAGGAGTCAAAGCGGGTCCACAGCTTGCATGCCGTTACAACTTTCTTAGTTAATTTGTTAATTAATTAGGGTTTTTGTATATTATTGATTGTATATTTGGTTGTATTATTCTTTTATTAGGAATTGTATTATTTATTGGACCCTCTGTGAGGGCAAAATTGTAATAAGTGTGGGTGAGTGTGATGTATGTCTTCCAACCCCGTCTTTCTTCCTTTTATTTACCCGCTTCGATGGTTAGATATAGGGCATATTTCAATTAGCATACGGTATGACACTATGTTTGCATCATTCATCATTTTTGCATACTTAAGACTCGGCGCATCATACAAGCGCATCGTATTTCAATTCCAAATTGAATCGTGATAGCTGTTGCATTCCATATGCCATGTTTAGAATAGCCGAACTGCTATAGTTGCATTTTTGCATGTGTTGCATTAGGCATTGCTGTATACTTAGGACCATGCATGATTTCTAATATAGCTTCTATTTTGGCTTGGAGTACTCGGTGAGTTTTATGCTTTAGCATCCTTGCATGCGTGTGAGTGTTGCCATGATAGCATGCTTACCATGAGGCTAAATGCTTATGTGATATAACTGCCTTGAATGCCTGTGGGTGGAGGTTGAGTTACTTGAATTGGGACAATTCATCAAATGCTTGTTTTAAGCCCACTAGATAGTGGCAAAATCACGTTTTTCTAAGCCCACCTGAGGGTGGCAGATCCGCGTCTTAGCCTACCTGCAGGTAGCACCCTCAAACCATTTTCAAACAAACAAACATGAAATGTTTCGTTCCAATTCAGGCGACTCAGTCTATACTTGTATGCTGTGCGCATCACATAGTAACCTAGGCTAAAAACCGGAATAAGAACTCACAATGTTTTCAAAATCAGATATCATGGTTAGTAGAGGCCGGTCTTTGGCCAATGGCGGCGGTGCTCACGAAGTGACCTTCTATCGTACCCAAGTTCCGTGAGGCAACTTTGGTGATGCCGGACCACGTGGCCTTTGGCACCGAGTCGGGGTTTCCTAATTTTCCCATTTTAAAATATTTAGGTGGTGACTCTGTATCGTGGCAGCGGTCCATGTTTGGCACTTCTTTCAAAAATCATTTTCAAAAGCGATTTCTTGGGATTTGGACTCTTGGTTCAAGATTGAGAACCGTGACATTTGAGTCCTTGACTGTAGTGACGATATCGAACGAGCAGAGGATTCGCCTCCTTCCCGGGATCGTTCGAGGCGTCTGATTCTGGCGACTCCACTGGGGAGTAAGAGAACTTGATTCGAACTCATGATATCTGGTTTTGACTACACTTGTGTGTTTCTTTGCATTGCATTTGCATTAGTGCGCCTAGGACACCGTGTTTGCCATATACCATTCGAGCGATTTCGGAGGCTTCTGTCTTGTCAAGTCATGTCCATAAAAGGCGTCGGCTCTAGGCTCGACGACATGGGAACCTGAACCCGGTTTCTGGGGCACCCTTTGACCATTGACCTAATGCATATTCGGATCCATAGTGACCATTCCAAACTAGGACGGGTTGCTTACCCGTTTATAGGTTGTTTGAAAGCTGCGTCGTAGTGAAACCCTAGCTCGACAAAATAGGGCGAAACCCTACCCCCAACATAGGGGTGTTTTCGACTTTCACCTATCTGTTATGTGCTTGTTAGAGTGCGTCTCTGAGGAATGCATGTATCGATTTATGAGTTGAGTATCGAACTGCGAGCATCGATTTTTAGATAGGCATCACGCTGCGGTATCGGCCGGTTATTTGAAATCGATTATCTGCGGATATCGATTCGATTTGGGAAACGGTAATCTGAGAACGATGATCGATTATTGAGGCGATATATTTTTGACTTATCAACTTCGTGTTGTATGCGTGTGTGTTGTGTGTATTTAATTTAATTTGTTATCTTTGCCCGTTTCTTGGTCATTTATTTCCTTTTGCTTTATTATCTTTTGCTAGGCGATTTTATACGATTGCTTCGAACCACTAGATACTCCCAAGCACTTTGGACACGGTGTCGCCAACTCAACCGTCCGAGGATCTGGTTGGCGGACATCGATGTTCCACTCCCTACCGATTATCGAGAAGAAGGCGAGGCGCGTGTGTCGAGCGAGATTCGGGACGGAACGCTGACGATGTGATCGAGTTGAAATTTACGTATGCGCCATAGAGGTACATTTACGAATATTGAGATGGAACAACGAATACGCCGAGGATGGAGGCGATGATGCACGGATGCATGAGAGCATAAACGATGCAAGATGATGCCATCCGCTAGCGGAATTTTCCAAACAACAAGCGCGATCATGGCCCCCAGGCGAAGTGATCACTAAGTACTGCTTGGCGAAGCGGCGTCTGCTTCATATCGAGCTCCTTCTCCACCGGTAGCTCCACTACTGGCGATTATTCTTGGTTAGAATACTCTGCCAAATCCTCAGAATGTCATCCCAAACACCCAAAATACCTTACCCGATGTCCAGAACACTCAAGAGGACACAGGTCTTCCAACAGGGTTGGCTCCACCCCCACTTCTGCCGCAACTGTCCAAGAATCTTACACCCAACCACCCGGACTCCTCATTTGAGTTCGAGGTAGATCAGACAGCTCTGAAGCTGAGTAAGTTGGAGAAACTTTTCAAGAAATCGCAAGGGGTGAAGGCCATCCCAGACATTGAAGATGGCTACAGCGGCGTGGTAGTGACCTTGTAGAATGATTTAAGATGCCCCGATCGTTTTGATGGAGTGCAGAGACCCCATAGTCCATCTCCGGCTATTTTCGGATATCCTGGCCAATGGGCCTAACCGGACTCTGAAACTCTCATTTGTTTGGCGAACCATCGAGAGTGGCCGCCCCGGTATGCAAAGTTGGATAATGATGTTAAGAGGCGGGATGAGATGGTGAGGCCTTCGTTGCACAATACTCATATAATACACGGATCGAGATTACAACCGTGATCTCGAAACAAAAAGCGAGGAACAAAAATTTTCTCGACTTTGTAACGGTGGAGAGCAAAGGCATCAATGATGACCTTGAGGCCAGCAGATAAAGATCAAATTCGGATGATTATGCGCAATCTCTAGCAGAGTTAATCTGAAGATGATTGTAGTTCCTTTCCCCACCTTCGGATCTACGATATGAGGGTGCAAATCGAGGATCACGATGAAGCAAGGTCGATCGACCGGGGCCAAAGCGACCGAAGGACATTCAACCGCAATAATAACGCGAGGCAGAGTGGCGGCCAACACAAGGACTTTAGATGTCGGTATGGTCACCACCACTCCCCCATCAAGGCTGCGGCCACATCCTTTTCGGCACATCCGGAGTAACACCCAAAACAACGATTCCAACCGGGGCCAAGAACCTTTACTCCACTATACATGCCCACGTCGAGGCTCTCGGGGTGTTAATCGGGAAAAAGCATCGGCGCCCCTAGAACCAAGGCCATTCTGAATCCACTCCCCCTTCCCACAACCCGACCAATCTTGTGCGTACCACCGGCTGACATGGCCATGACCGCAGATCAATGCTTAAATTGCGTCCACGAGATTCAAGACCTCGTCGACAAGAATATCATTGTGCCTCGAAAGACCAACGTCACGACTAACCCACTCCGCGCATAACCAAGATCCACCACCCAAAAGAGTCAACTTCATCCAAAGCGGGGTCGTGTCCTCGATCCTAGTATCTATAATACCCCTCTCACCTACCCAAGCGGAGGTGATCCTTCTGATTGCAGACTTGTGCATGTTGGACACCTTCACAACCAATCGAGCGGTGGTGACCTCCGAAGATGGAGCAGGCGAGTTTGAAGAGAGCGAAATTGGTGAGTGCAGGATGGAAAAGTCTGGGAATCTGGTGGGAGAGCCTATGATCCGGCGGATACATCCTATCGATGGGCGATCTGGTAGTGTGGGTCTGCCGGAAAAAATGGTGCATGATTGAGGCGGATTTGAACAAAGGCGGATAATCGACAACGATGGAAGAAGATTTTGCCAATTTTCGGTTCTTCAACGACCAAGCAGGGGATCGACAATTAATTGGTTTGAATATGGAGTCGGCGAGAGGTTGCGGATGGTTAGATGATCGACTAGATGTTGTGGAAATTGACGAGCAAGGCGGCGACGGGGTATCAATGATGGCCGGAAGGGCCGAGAGTCAGAATGAACCGTCGGAGAGCGCCGGTGCAAAGAATTTCGCCTGAGACCAAGATATTGTGAAAACCGAGCAACAAACCTTACTAACACAGGAGGAGCAAGAGAAAAAGTGGGATTCTGAGAGAATCCGGAAAGCCAAGAACCATGAAGAGGTTGGAAGTGCTGCGAGCACAAGAAGCGAGGACATCTTTGTGAGCATGTGGGATGAAAATCTTGAGTCTGAACTTGCGAGAACGGATAGATGTTTGTTGAATATCAGTGGGATGTGGTGGGAAGACAATGACTTGTGTCTTGCCCACACAGATGAAGATTGGGCAGGTGCCCAACGGATGATACTTGGTACCTCGGAGGTGGACCACATGACCGGGGAGTGGGCGGTGCTTCAAGCCCCGCGTACCTCGACCAACTTGAAGCATCTGGGAAAGATAAAAGTAGAAAGCGAGAGAAGCGATTGAAGAAAGAAGGCGTGCTCAAGCGGTTAAAGAAAATCTGAGAACATCTCCATCCGGGGAGCCCTTATGGCTTCAAGGGTGCCTGAGACAGGCAGTCCTATCTGCTATGGACAAGGCCAAACTCTCTATCGAAACTTCGCCGGAAGCATTTGGTTGAAATTTGGTTTTCAGGAGGAGGTTCCCCGGCATTAACCTTTTCGGACAAAGAATTGCCGCCTGAGGGCGTGAATCATAACAAACCCCTCTACATCTCCATGGAGTGTAGAGATAAGTGGATATCGGTGGTACTTGTTGATACCAGGTCCGCTATCAATGTCTGCCTAGTCAGAACGGCATACGCAATCGGGTTAAAACCCGCAGACTTCATACCAACCACTCAGGTGATCAAAGCTTATGATAATACTAGTAGGGAAGTGATGGGGACTGTCAAGGTTCAGACCCAGGTTGGTCCGGGACAACACAACATTGAATTTCATGTCTTGGACGTTCCCGCAACCTTCAACTTACTCTTGGGGCGGCCGTGGTTACACCAAGTGAAAGCAGTCTCTTCCACTCTGCACCAGATGTTGAAATACCCTCACGGGAAGGGGGTTGCAATTGTTTTCGGAAACTCATCCATCCATCCGCCGCCAGAAGTATCTACGCCAGTTTTAGAAATCGAGCACGGCACGGAGGATGTGTTCTTATCGGGGTTCACTTTGGCGGAGGCCCGAGTAGTGCAGAATATTATGGCTGTGAATGAAGGTGTATACGTCAGTGCTCAATCCGTTTACCTCATAAACAAGCTACAACATATTCCCGGGATGGGATTAGGAAGGAGCGGTAGGAAAGGGGTCGCTGCGTTGGCCGAAGTGCCACACAACCCGCATACCTTTGGACTGGGTTACCTGCCCACCAAAGAAGACTGGGAGAGGAAAGGAAAAGAAGTGGCCGGCAGAGCCAGAGCGAAGCAGGCTGGGAAGCCTTTTGACCTAATGCACAGGCCCATCCAGGGTACCCTGAACGGACGCTTTGTCCGGGAGGGGGATGACTTTCCATTTTGCGACTTCCCAGAGCCATGGTTAAACGCGGAGAAGAAGCGCGTACCAGGTTTCGAAATCTTCTTCGACCTGCAACTATCCGGGGATGACGTTACCGCAGGCGAGCAGACCCAACAACGAGGTTGGCGAGAATAAAGCGGTGGATCCGAGGGCATAGAATTGGAAATGGGGTAGCGGCATGTCTCCTCTCGATCCTCCGTCGACCAAGAGTGCTTGGGGATAACCGTGGTTTCCATGATTGGGGATGAAAGCGACGCGAGCCGACCAGCGACTATCTTGGATGCATCAATCGCACCCTCTCTCACTTGGCGGTCTGAGGAGAGGATTTTTGTCCTAGCAAGACCGGGTGGTAGTGAGCGAATCTGATTCCAGGAGTCTGTGAGTCGGAATCGGGTTCGGCTTCGGCGAGTCTGGTCTGGTACTCCAGGAATGTTAACTCGGATGCCACTGATCTGTCTAGGTCGTCTTTTTCCTTTTCATTTGAGTCTGTTGTAGATGAATTGGACGATTTGGATGTACCTAATGAGAATGAACTATCTGTGGTTTTAAAGTACTTTTACGTGCCCTAATTTATTGCATCAATTCAAACTTTCAAAATTTTGATCAAAAGCAGCGAGGGGAAGTTCCTCGGTTTCTAGCGTTTAATTGAGCAAGAGCAAGAAAGATTTGTTAAACCATTAATGGATGAAATCATTCTGTGAACATTAGTCTTGAGGAGGACCCGGTTGGTCGGATCGGGTCCACGTTGTCTTGAGGAACTTGGCGCTTAGTCGCTTTATTAAAAGATTTCAAAGATGTTTTCGTGGTCCTACAAAGACATGCAGAATCGATCTGAGATTGCGACATTGGATCCCCTTGACCGAGGCCGACACATCAAGTAGAAACTTCGAAGGATCCGGATTGGGCTCTTAAGATTAAGGAAGAGGTCACCAAGCAAATCGTAGCGAGCTTCTCTTTGATATCTGAATATCCAACTTGGTTGGCCAACATTGTTCCGGTGCCGAAGAAAGATGGCAGGATCCGGGTGTGCGTAGACTTCAAGGATTTGAATAGAGCTAGTCCGAATGACGACTTTCCCTTACCGCACATCGATGAGTTGGTAGACTTTACAGCAGGACATGCATTGCTCTCATTCATGGATGGCTTCTCAGGATACAACCAGATAGTGATGGCGCCAGAAGACAGAGAAAAGACTGCATTCACCACCCGTGAAACATCTCTACCGGGTAATGTCGTTTGGGTTGAAGAACAATGGGGCTACTTATCAGCAGACGCGACCACAATACTACATGATATGATCCACAAGAGGTTGAGGTGTATGTGGGCGACATGATTGTCAAGTCCAAGAAAGAGGCCACTACACGCCTTGCACAAGTTTTTCAAAGGATCGGGAAATTAGGTTCTTGGCTAAACCCTCAGAAATGTACGTTTGGTGTTACAGCGGAAAAAATGCTGGGGTTTTTGATTACACAAAGAGGCATCGAGGTCGATCCTTCCAAAATTAAGGCCATCTTAGAAATGCCACCACCAAGGACTGAAAAGGAGGTGCGAGGCTTTCTGGGTAAAGTGCAATTCATAAGACGGTTTATTTCAAAACTAACCTTGACTTGTGAACCACTTTTTGGCCTCCTCGAAAGGAAAAGAAGTTCAATGGACGGCCGATGCCAAGTGCATTTGAGCAGTTAAAGAATATCTCTGAGAACCCATCCGTTTTATCGCCACGAGCAGGGAAGCCGTTGATTTTGTATCTGTCGATGGCTGAAACTACAATGGGCTGCATGCTTGCACAAGAATCGAGAAGACAAAGCGAGAAAGAGCCATCTACTATCTCGTGAAGATCTTTGGAGTATGAGAGACCAGTATACACATTGGAAAAACTTGCTTTGCTCTGGTATGGGCTACCGGAAGGCTGCGGTACTACTGTTAGCTCACTCTGTAATGTTGGTTTAGCGACTTGATCCCATCAAATATCTCTTGAGAAACCGGCTTCTGGGTAAACTAGCTCGTTGGTTGCTTTTGTTTTCGAATTTGATCTCACGTATGTGACCGCAAGTCGATGAAAGGAAGAAGCGATGGCGAGTTCCTTGCAAACCACGGTTGAGGATGAAGCGATTGAATATTTGTTCCGGATGAATCAATCTTGCATATCGGCGATGAAACTTGGGCGATGTACTTTGTGGGCGTCAAATCAACATGGGTATGGGATAGGAGTGTTCTTGATGCTTTTCGATGATTCCCGTATCCCTCTAGCCTTCAAACTCCGGTTCAAAGTCTCGAACAATGAAGCAGAATACGAGGCGTGTATCGCTGGTCAAGAAGTAGCCCTAGAACTAGGGGCAAGACGGCTGGACGTCATTGGGGATTCAAACCTTGTTGTGTCTCAAGCTAAAGGAGACTGGAAAGTGAAAGAGGAAAATATGATGATGTATCACCAAACCTTGGATTTGCTAATTCCTCGGTTTGAGAAGTTAAGTTTTACTCATCTACTAAGGGAGAACAACAGGTTTGCAGATTCTTTAGCAACTCTATCTTCTATGATAGACATCCCGTGTGGAGTCCGAATGCGTCCGGTCATCATTGACCAGAAATTTGTGCCTGCTTATGAGTCGATTGCAGCCATAGATGAAGTTCAGGACGAACACCCTTGGTATTACGACATCTGGAACTTCTTGGAGAAAAAAGCATACCCGCCAGGGGTAAATGCCAAAGACAAGAGGGCAATCAGAAGAATGGCAGTTCAGTTCATCATCTGCGGGGGTAAACTGTATAAACGGGGTCATCTGGGAATGCATAAAGCGTGCGTTGATCTTAGAAGAGTCAAGTGTCGATGGAAGCTATCACGGGGTGAATGTGGTGCACACATGAATGGAGTAATGTTACGGAAGATCCTTAGACAAGGCTATTCTTGGTCCACCATGGAGGAGGATTGTATTGGCCGTCCGGCGATGTCACAAGTGTCAAATTCATGCAAATCGCATGAACATCCCGCCGTCAAAAGTACAACATGACCGCCATGGCGTTTTACATGGGAATTGATGTGTCGAATTTATTACGCCAAAGAGGTCGAATGGGCATGAGTTCATCTTGGTAGCGATAGATTATTTCACAAAGTGGGTTGAGGCCCAATCTTATGCAGTGTTGAAGGCTTCGCATGTGGCAAAATTTATCAGAAACAACATTATCTGTCGCTACGGGGTCCTAAATGAAATCGTTTCAGACAATGGTTCCCACTTCAAAAAGGAGGTGATCGATTTGTTGGAGAAATACAATGTGGCTTTTCATAAGTCATCTACCTACGACGCAAACCAGCGAGGCGGTTGAGGCCGCCAACAAGAACATCAAGCGCATACTACAGAAGATTGTGGAAACCTATCGGGACTGGCCAGACAAGCTGCCGTTCACTCTGTGGGGCTACCGGACTTCAATCAGAACTTCTACCGGGGCGACTCCGTACTCATTGGTTTATGGGATGGAGGCCGTTCTGCCTATTGAGATTGAGGTCTCGTCATTACGAGTATTGGCCGAGTGCTAAATGGCCGAAGCGGATTGGCAACAAAACAGATTTGAGGAACTCATGCTTTTCAATGAAAAGAATTTGAAAGCAACATGCCATATCCAAGGTTATCAACGAGATTGCGGGCTTTTAATAAGAAGGTTAAGTCCATGAATTTGAAAGAAGGAGATTTGGTACTCAAAGACAACGAGCTCCATCCACGACCCAAGGGCAAGTTAGGACCAATTGGTGGTCCCTATATTATCAAGTCAATGCAGTCGGTGGGTGTGGTTACGATGGATTTAGATGGTTTAGAGTCTTCCCAACCGATCAACATGGACAAGTTGAAGAAATATTACCCCTGAGAGGCTCGCTAGGCCGAAAACCTGAAAGGGCGACCTAGGCAAAATTCAGAGCATAGAAAATTTGAAATTATAAAAACTGAGCTCGCAAGGTTGAAAACCCGCAAAGGGCGGCCTTGGCAAAAGTTAGAGCACAAAAGGAGAGTAAAAATACCCGAGCGAACCCAAGCCTGAACTACGTAAGGCTTGATTCCCATCTATGGGATACGTAGGCAGCTTCATCCTGAAGTTCAACCCTAATCTTTTCCCCGATCAACTTTGTCCATTTGATCATCTTAGTCATCTCTATTTTTCAGCATTTATCGTGATCTCTGGTACAGTGTTATTCAGACTAGGGGCAACTTTCCGTTGCAATGAAGTGTTGCGGCAGCATCCAGACTAGGGGCAACTTTCCGTTGCTATGAATTGCCAAGGCACTTTTCAAACTAGGGGCAACTTCCCAGTTGCTAAGATCCGGGGTTGTGCATCTTCAGTGACAGATCTCAGACGTGTCCAGTTCTGATTCACGTCGAAAATAGTTTTGAAATAGTTTTAATAAAAGTTGACTTTGTTCAAATTAATCTTTTCACAACTAAGACCATTTTTGGACCAAAAACGGAGAATTTTCAGTACCACAACCTTCAATTTCTTTGATTTCAAGACAGAGTTCTTTCGCTTTTGCATACAATCAAAGTTTCTTTTTATTACACTCATAAAGAAAACTTGAAAGTACTAATAAAGCAATAAATCCGGGGCATAGTCAAGTCAAATGTCCCTGCGCCCCCTGCCAGAGCTAGTCGAAGCCTCTGATGCCAAGCTGGGCCCAACCTGTGCTTCTTCATTAAGCCAATCCTAGCACTCGTCAGACAAAGTGCAACTAAAAGTGGGAGCAGGGGCCAGGAGCTCTCTATTTCCACGCTTGCGGCTTAGCAATTTGTCTTGCCTCGAGCTGAGAATGTGGCAGGATACTCTATCCCTCTGGTGGGCAAGTCGATCATGGCGGTGGCGCGAGAATACGGAATGGGAAATAGAATACCTGATGAGTCAAGCCGTCGATCGAATCCCGACTTTGAGACATCTTTGTAGCTCATTCTTGGAGATTGAGCCAAGGACAACGCCACGCAATGCGATCTGCGACAAATTGCACATCCATTCAAACCACCATCCCTCATCAAGGTCATCGACTAGGCGTGGTGAAAAGAAAGTAGCAGTGAAATTTGAGTAAGCAGGGCAGGAGTCCACAACTTGCAATTTATCCATCAGCCATATCTGGGGAGGGATGAAAAATGAGAGAATAAAGAATAGAGAGATATGCGATGAGAGAAAAGTACGATAGGGGTGTTGTGAGAAAAAGCAGGGCAGGGCCGAGTGATGTGAGCGAATACATATGTGAGCTTGGGTGGGAAACATTACCTGCAGCAGTAGTGGACTCCTTGCAAACCTGGTGGTCTCCCGGCAATGGAAAGCATCCAAGCCCATCAGTATCTCGGCCAGAGTCATGGCAATGCAACTCTTTCCCTCTTTCAAGCCTTGAGCAACTTCAATCAGACGGGCGCCGGACCCTCCGAAGCTTGAGGCAAGCGAAGTGAGATATGAGGCACAAGCAGAGAGAGCATGTTGCCGGAAGCCTTGCCAATGATGGTCTGCGGTCACGGCGTCGAAGAATCGAAATCGGGCTCGGGATATCAACATTCCGTCCACGTCGATCGGATCGAGCATCTTGCGCGTTGAGTCCGTACATCCGCCCTAAGGTTTGGGCATAGCCAAAATTGAGTTGGGGCAAGATCTCCTCACCTCGCTCCGATTCTATCAAAACTTTAAAAAATCTTCCAAAGTGGGACATACCTCTTGCCCTCCGAAGCTGAAGACGTGCGTCACTAGGTTTCAAAATCTCGTCGCGGCATGGAGGAAAGGAAGGTCTTGATGAAGTCGACCCGGCTGAATAGTGCATTCAAGCCGAAACCCCGGAAGTTCAACTTTTCCGAGCCGTCCAGAGAAGAGATCCAAGATGTGAGATTTTCTGCAAGAAATGCCTCCATTTTTGTGCAAAACGGTGATGAAATGAATAAGTTCCAAGGTTGGGGCTTTTATAGGGGGGTAAAACACTATTCAGAGGACACGTGTCAAAATTCTTGGGGTTGCGGGACAGGTGGCCGGCCGGCCATCTATTCTAGTAGGCCAGCCACCCTCTAATCTCCAGATGCAAAATGTGTTCGGCCACGCATTGGTCCTGTTTTGCCCTCCAGAAAGGAAGTTTGAGGCATTTCTAGGCATCGGGAACGCCGAAGGCCTCCATTTCTCTCAAGTTTCGGATACGTTCCATCATCCAGATCGTCCGTCCGAAGTACGCTTAGTTGTATTTTTGCTTATCGAGTTGTTGTTTTGCTTGTCGAGTTGTTGCTTTGTTTATCGAGTTGTAAGTTTTGTCGAGCTGTCCCATTTTGTGTTTTGAGTGGTTACCTTTTGTTTGCACAATTTTGTTAAGTCTTGTTTATTGAGTCGTTAACATTATTGTACTTTGCTTATCGAGTTGTAAACCTACTGAGATTCTGTGATTTCTTAGTAAGTCGAGTTTTGATTTGTCGCGTCGGTTCATTACCTGACCCGGTAAATACACAAGGCACATTTTCATTCAATTCCATTTTGTGCAAAATGATGCGATGCGATGCTAAGAACTTCAAATACAAACATCTTTTCAAAAGGCTGTTTCATTCCATCATGTTTTACAACAAAGAAAGGTACAAGTTTTACAGAAATAAAACTGCCTAACAAAATGCAAAGTGCTACAAACTACTAGCAAAAAGTAAAATAAAGCAGGAAATAGCATCAATATCCTCGGGAACGGGAATGAGGAGGCCCTCTCATCCTCTTCTGCGGGATAACCTCTGCACCATCATCACCATCCGGGTCAGAGCTATCATCCTCCGGATCCCCCTCAGCCTCGTCTCCACTCCCGGAACCAAGACCGGAGCCTCCCTCCCCAGCAGATGTCTCTGACTCACGGTCTGCGACCTCCTCCTCCTCCTCCTCAATAATGGGTGCCCTGCGTCTGCGAGACGACCCTGCTCCTCGAGCTCCTCGAGAAGGCCTAGATGGCCCAGCTCCTTGAGAAGGCCTGGATGACCCAACTCCTCAAAAAGGCCCAGATGGCCCAGTACATCGACCTCTCTGAGAAGGCCCGGGTGGCCCGGCCCGCGGCGGAGCATACACGGGAGGCATCTGAAAATGAAGAGTTCAATACATCAGTTCAAATATGAAAAGCAGATGCAAGTACAATATGCGAGTGGGGTGTGTACCAGATGTGCTCTACACAACCTATCAATCTGACAAGATGTTCAAAAGCGTGTCATCGAAATATGCTAAATACAAGGAAGATGGATAATACGCACCCATGATGGCCATCTGTGCCTCCTCCGTAGGATCATGCCCTCGAATGTGGCGGCGTCGGCGACTCTTACGTGTACTCAAGCGGAAACGCAAATACAAATGCAAAACTATCGGTGAGAGAATGAATGTCGGTAACTGATTGATAAATCAAAGTAAAACATACGGGGTGAATCGGGATCGGACATATCGTGGTCGAGGAAGGAGGCTCTAGCAAGACACAGTAAGGAGTCCGAACCGTCAACTCGTCAACTCGATTCGGCATGTCGGCCACCCAGATGATGATGAAGAGGCGGAGGATCGGAGGAATCGAACTACCTCTACCCCTAGATGCACGATACTGCTAGAGGAGGGATATCCGTATGCAAACGCGACTTCGAAGATGGTACATCGATGAACCTCCGTGGCGAACCGCCTCCGTCGAGGGGCATCGATATATCTGGCGATAGGTGGCGTAGTCCCCTCCATGAGATGTAACAAAGCATTGGTGCCTGCATATCACTAATGACCTCTGGCGAAGAGTCTATCGGCGATCCGCATAGTGGTTGGAAGTGCGGCGGGAGGGTCTGAGAATCGTATCCCCACACGACGAAGCGTTCCCCAGAACCATGCCCTACCAATGAGTCCTTGACGAGGAACCTATCTTTGGGAAGTGCGATCCTCCGGAATCTTGATGTCGGAGATCGTCACCAAAGATCGCCAGTGCCAAATGTCTCTGCGGATAACCGATTGCATAAATCAATGAAATCGAGAATATACAGGCGGATCAAAGATGAAAATGAAAAGGCGAGAGTTAAAATACCTCGTCGTCCGCCTGATATCAAAATCTTGTCGCGGTAGAAGAGAGTCTCTCGAGGTCTCGCTCGGTGCTCGCCCTCGAACACTAATGAAAACGGAGTCATAAGGAGCCCTGCCACCTCCATCTCCGGGGCTAATGTGGGAAAGTATACATACACCCATAGCTGAGAAAAACAGTGCAGAATATGAATACAAAGTGCTAAAGGCAAAATATAGAGTGCAAAGTGCGCCGTGTGTACAATGAACAAGTAATAAGGAGCAGAAATGTAAATCAAGAGGACAGAACGTACCTCACAGGCTCTCCAATAGTCGCCAAGTAAGTCTTCCCGCCTGCGAGAGGCTGCACTCATGTAACAATAGAGGGTAGCCAGGCCAGCGCCACCCTAGTCATATCGACTGACCTGTGATAGGTCCACCAGGGCACTCAGAAGATACAACCCGACAGTGTTCCCCCTATCGGCAAACAGAGTGGTGCCAAAGAGGAACATAAGGAAGCCACGGGCGTACTGCTCAACCTCCTCGGGAGACTCAGGCTCCATCTCTGGCCTCCGAAAACGGGAAGAGAACCAGGTGTACCGGACTCTCCCGGAAGCTCTGTCTATAGGTGGGCGAGCTCCCAATAGATGTGTCCAAGCGGCCTCCTACTCTCCCATATCCTCGTCATAAGGTATG
Source organism: Camellia lanceoleosa (assembly GCA_025200525.1). Lineage (NCBI taxonomy): Eukaryota > Viridiplantae > Streptophyta > Magnoliopsida > Ericales > Theaceae > Camellia > Camellia lanceoleosa. The sequence continues at coordinate 87,953,320 of CM045766.1, read as the reverse complement.
GGGCAACCGCCTATGTCACGACCCGCCCCTAAAAGTTTGGCATCGTAACCGGCCAGTAATCCTAGATTACCACAGGCCTTACTGTACAAATAATTAATCGGGGCTCGCGGAAGCGAAAACAGAAACTACAATAGTCCAAAGAGCCGTGCACTTATATGAACATACATTACATGCCAAAAATGTTAATTTACCCACCATATTACATAACATGTAACAAAAATTCATATACAAAATACATAGGCACATGCCACCAAAACAACTGAAACAAAACTGATATGGCCTTCCAGGCCTAGCCCTGGCTCAGGGGCACCTCACTCGGGTAGGCTTTCAAAATGGCGGCTCGACACGAATTCCGCCTAGGCTTGGCTCCCTGACTGCTCACCTATAAATACATAAATACGGGGGTGAGCTAAAGCCCAGCAAGTAACATTAACGTAAAGGGTTAGTGAATGAATTCCATAAATCATATCTGTAAAACAAATCATCATAAACATAATCATTTCATAACAGAACACACATAATGGCATACTCCACAGAATATAAACATAATAGAACGTCTTCCGACTAGAGTAATCAGTTCCGGACACTGATTAAACACATATCGTCACAATGAAGTGACTCACGAGATCTCGCAACTAGTCATGGACCCGCATTTTCATGCCGTCCCCCATGACTTGGGACTCTCTATGGATGCCATACTAGTTTCGCAAATAGGACATTCGTTCACAGAAAACATTAACGTTTCAGAAATCATATCATAGCTTAGCATTTTCAGAACATACTTTATAAGAACATAACTTTACAGAAATGTTACCGGTGGTTTTCGAACCGGTTATGCGGTCTTCACGTTTTGACACGCAAATATCCACGATGTCGCATGATCCTTCAACACATATCATTATCAAATCAAGTCCACATATGCTCTTAATGATGTTTCAATCTCATAACTTCATTATCATGACTTAATTAAGCCTCCAGAATGCTAAAAATGCAATGAGGATGCCAAAATCATGCATTAAAACACTTTTTAAAATCTTAAAGCGAGGTCCTTTCGGCGGCAAAACCCCTTTCGGCGGATCAAAATTGCATAAGAAAATCTTGGATGTCGCGAAATCTCCGCTCGAGCGTTCAAACCTCCGCTCGGCGGTGATCAAAAATCTGGGTAGAAAAACCAGTCCATTTTCTGTCAAAACCGTGGCCTCCATGTTTGCAAAATCAACTACCTAAATCGTAAAATTCAAGGCCAAAACACTTGAAAACAACTTGATTTGAACTCCAAAATTAGACCCACATGAATCTACTAAAAGATTAAACCATAAATCAAGTTAGAAAATCATAAACATGCTCATAAAATCTACATTTCTTCAAATCCATGGGGGTTCTCCCTTAAATATAAAAATCATGCAAGAAACCATGATGTTAAAAACATAAATTCATGATAGGATGCCTGTGTTCACTTCAAATCAGAATCGTGTGTTCTAGTTCGTTCTAATCAATCGGTGTTAAGAAGTGTTCATCAATCAAGCGTGTGTTGAGAAAAATCGAGTTTGGGGCTGTGTTCTCTGTAGTCGTTAATGCAGTGTGTTCTACTTTCAAAATCGGTACGTATTCAAATCGGTGTTTGAGCGTGTGTTCAATTCTTAACTAATGTGTTACCATCGTTCACAATCAATCGATCAATGACCGTGTGTTGAAATTCAAGTGTTTAACTGTTAGAATCTGAAAGCAAAGTACTATGTCATAAGCTAAAGCGTGTGTTCAAGCATGGCAAAACTACAAATGCACGAAAAATCTCGAGAAAATAAGTAAAATACCTCTAGTGCATCGTGAGAGAGAGTCTTTGTCACGACTCTCATGATAAATCCCGGGTGCCGATGCGTTGAACCAGTGCGGCAAAAGCTGCCATGAAGCGTATATGTCTGGGTGGGGCGTATCTCCCCCGAGAATAAAAGGCGGACTCTCGGGGCGGTGTCATGATATCAAAATCATCGGCGCTGGAGGACCTCCATGAGGGGTAATCACCACGCCATTTCAAGAAATCTGCAAAAAGGAGCAAAAATGAGCAAAATGAGCCAAAATTGGAAAAAGTCAACAAAAGTCAACTCTAGGAAATGGAAAAGTCAACAAAAGTCAACTCGAGAAAATCTTCCAAATATTGAGACAAACTTACCTCAAGTGGTGAAAATGAGAAAAAAGCCCCAAAATCGAAATTTAATCGGTTCAAAGTGCTTAAAAGCGAAAGATTTAGCGAAAACAACTTGCGTGGAAGTAGAAAAGCGCGTATAAAGTCACGAGATCTGAAGGAAAAATGGTTTGGGGAGCAAAGGGAAGGAGTTTTTGCAACGTATGGAAGTGATTTAGGGCATTGGATGGGAGGATATATATAGAAATGAGAAAAATGACAAAAAATGCCCCTACTTTTTTGGGCGGTGGCGGCGACCCACCTTTTACAGGCTGGCCCGACCATCTGCTTTTGTCCTGGCGGTGGCCTCCTAGGGCAACCACCTGGCGGTGGTGTTCCCCACACCCTCTAGCTCTCTGCAAATTTTGAGGAAGATCGGAGTTCGGGACTGAAAAAGTTCAAGAAAAGTGCACTTTTACGGCTGAAATTGCTCCTTGGGAACTTGTACCAATTTCGACATGTGTCTCATCATCACTCATCAAAATCAAGGTGTATCCTTTTCAAACATGTTGTAACCTCTCGGGAGGTGAATCGAGAGAGCGATCAAGTTGCCTTCGCCGAAATCTGCGTTTCGGCTCGTTGTTTTAGCAACAAGCAGCGCCCGATTTATGCTCGTTTTGCATTGTTTTGCATATAACTTGCATTCTCATGAGCATTTTGCATTGTCATGCATGATTTCTTGATGTACCATACCTCTATGCTTGGCGTGCATTATCGCGCGTTCCTTTCTCGCATTGCGATGCATTCACTTCATGGACTGCGTGTGTCAAACTTTGAAACCACGGGAATCACATTGAATATATGTTTTTAGAATATTGTTCTTGTTGAATATCTCTCTTATGCAGTCACGATATTGTATGTCACGGTTCATTTGAAATTTTGGTGCGACGGAAGCAGAATGCGGTATCGTATCTTCTCCGTGTGACGCAGCGAGAATTGAATGATTCTCCGCATTCCTAGCGCATGAAATGTAGTTGTTGCTTTACATTCTTGCTTAGCTGTTGCATCTATTTGCGAATACTTGCCTCATTACTGACTTCTTTGCATTTGCATGATCATTGGGCTCTGTGCATGTGGCTTTGCATTTTGCCCCCACACTGCTGAACGCGCTGCGGCACATATCTCTGTTCATCTTGTATGATTGTCTAAGTCTTGACCTTGTCAAAATGGGTGGTAGATCTCTAGGCTTTGACATTCCTCCGTCACTTCTTGACTTCGAGGTTACATCAAAGAGGGGCAACCTTTGTAGACACCCATTTTTGACCGACCTTAAGACTTCGAGCGTCACCGATTGTGAGTGCTCGGTGATGTTGCATCTTGTGCTTTCGTTCGAAGTCTCGAGTCGCGCGTCGTCTGCCTCCGGACTCCCGAACTCTCTTACGTGCCTTGCCTCGGTTTGCGAACGGACTCGGTTTTCTCTGTTTTCTTTCTGAGGAGGGAAGGTCCGTAGACCATCTCTCGATGTGCGTGGGCTACATTTAAATTGCCGTAGGCCATTTTGCCATTCGGAGCCGGTTCTCGGTTTTGAACCCGTCGGGCCGTGTGCCTCGGTTCGGGACCACCCAACCATCTCCGATTCCTCCGGTTTCGCATGCATCTCATTTACTCCCTTTCGAGGACAGGGTCTTAGATACCCCACCAAACACCAGGGCTTCGGGACCCTGCGTGTTTGGCCCCAGCATTACGTTTGCATCGGTTTTTGTTCATTTTGGCGGTACCTCTGTTTTATCATAAGGAAGGTCCTTTGGAGGGTGGGAGGACCGAACAAAAGTCAACTCCAGAAAATCTTCCAAATATTGAGACAAACTTACCTCAAGTGGTGAAAATGAGAAGAGAAGCCCCAAAATCAAAATTTAATCACCAAAGTGCTTAAACCGAAAGATTTCATGAAACAACTTGCGTGGAAGGCCGGTGCCAGTATAAAATGCAGATCTGAAGGAAAAAATGGTTTGGGGAGCAAGGGAAGGAGTTTTTGCAGCTATGGGAGTGATTTCGGAATGAATGGAGGTGGATATATATAGAAATGAGAAAAATGACCAAAATGCCCCTGCTTTTGGTAGTGGCTGTGCCACCTTTTCTGGCCGGCCATTTGCTTTTTTGTCCCTAGCCGGTGGCCTCCCCAAGGGCAACCACCTAGCCGGTGGTGGTCCCCACACCCCCCTCTAGCTCTCTGCTAATTTTGAGGAAGATCGGAGTTCCCGGGACCTGAAAAAGTTCAAGAAAAGTGCACTTTCTGGCGCGAAATTGCTCCGCCGGAACTCCAACTGCAATTTCTGACATGTGTCTCATCATCACTCATCAAAATCAAGGTGTATCCTTTTCAAACATGTTGTAACCTCTCCGGGAGGTGAATCAGAGACCGCGATCAAGTTGCCTTCGCCGAAATGCGCATTTCCCAGCTCGTTGTTTCGCAACAAACGGGCGCTCTGATTCATGCTCGCTTTGCATTGTTTTGCATATAACTCATATTCTCATGAGCATTTTGCATTGTCATGCATGATTTCTTGTTGTACCATACCTCTATGCTTGAGCGTGCGTTGTCACGTACGTTCCTTTCTTGCATTGCGATGCATTCACTCGCCGGCACTGCGTATGTCAAACTTTCGAAACCACAGGAATCACATTGAGTATATGTTGTTAGCATATTGTTCTTGTTGAATTTCTCTCTTTTGCAGGCACGATATTGTATGTACGGTTCATTTGAGGTAGTGCGACCCGATTTAATCAGCAGTATCGTATCTTCTCCGTGTGAGGCGACGAGAATGGAATGATTCTCTACATTCCTAACGCATGAAATGTAGTTGTTGCTTTGCATTCTTGCTTAAAAGCTTTGCATCTATTTGCGAATACTTGCCTCATTACGACTTCTTTGATTTGCATGATCTTTTGGCTCTGTGCATGTCGCTTTGCATTTTGCCCTCCCCTGCCTGCGGGCACGCCTGCGGGCACATATCTCTGTTCATCTTGTATGATTGTCTATGTCTTCGGCCTTGTCAAAAATGGGTCATCTCTAGGCTTTGACATTCACTCCTGTCACTTCCTGACTTCCGAAGTTACTCAAAGAGGGCAATCAGACACCCATTTTTGACCGACCTTAAGACTCAGACGTCACCGATTGAGCGCTCGGTGATGTTGCATATTGTGCTCGTTCAGAAGTCTCAGAGTCGCGGCCGTGCGCCCTGCCTCCGGACTCCCAAACTCTCTTCTGTGCCTTGTCTCGGTTTGCGAACCAGACTCGATTTTCTCTATTTTTCTTCCCTGAGGGGAGGGAGAGGTCCCATAGACCATCTCTCAGTGGCCGTGGGCTACATTTCGTGCCCGTAGGCCATTTTGCCCATTTCGAGCCGGTTCCGGTTTTTGAGCCGTCGGTCGTGTGCCTCGTTGGGACCACCCAACCATCTCCGATTCCTCGGTTTTGGCATGCATCTCATTTACTCCCTTTCAAGGGACACCGATCTTAGATACCCACTTCATGGCCAAACACCACTTTCTATGGCTTAACGGTTTGGGATCATTGCGTGTTTTGGCCCCGAGCATTCTTTTGCATTGGTTTTGTTCATTTTTGGCGGTACCTCTGTTTTATCATAAGGAAGGTCCTTTGGAGGGTGGGAGGACAGCAATTGTCTCAAAGAACCGCTTATGCTCCTCCGGCACCCGTTTTTCTCACTTCCAGGCTAATGTTGAACACCCTAGGGCCATTTTCTTTGAGCCAAAACCACATATTTGTATTGTACATACATGGGAGGACCCTAAAAACACATGGCCGGACAGTAATTCCACTTTTCATTTTTGACCCTCTCCTAAAGGTGGCATGTTGTCTCTCCTGTTTCAGAGTTGCCAGATTTCAACCACAGGGCCTTGTTGTGCACACTTGGGAGGACACCAACCTTTGGTGGCCGGACAGAAACTCCCACTTTCCATTTTTTCCCTTGGCCGGCCGGCCATGGGGGGTGGCCGGCCGGCCACCTCCAGTAAAAGCACATGGCCGGCCATGCTCCCCTCAGTGCACACTTTACAGCTGTATAGCTGTTTCTCCAAAATATCTTTGCATCAGGATATTTGGAGGAAAGCTTAGTGCATTTCCTCCTCTTTACACCTTCTTAGCCTTTATAAGTGGCTGGCCAGCTCCTTCATTAGGGTTAGAAAAACTCCCCTTAAGAGCTCAAATACATTAGCTTACATCTCCCTCTCTAAAAACCTCCAAAATCCCTAAGTTTGGTGCCATTTCTTCATCATCTTCAAGCACTACCTTCACCACTTCCATTCCAGCACCAAGGGAACGTTTTTCAGAGGCTAAGAAGCAACAAACTCAAGCCAAGGAGCAACCAAAGTGTAGTCTTCAAGGGTAAGTCTCAAATTCCCTCTTTCGTAGCACTTTCTTGCCTCATTTCTTAAGCCTACTTGCTTACTGTTTTGGGCTCCAACCTTAACTGAAACTAGGTCTATTTTGAGCTATTCTTCATGTTTTTTAAAGGGCTCAACCTTGTTTGAGCCCTCCATCTTGCACTTGTTTCAATATCCTCTTATATGCCATTATTTTGCATTGAATATTTTGCCTATGTGTGATCTGATTTGGAGCATCTCATGAACTGATATTGTGCTTATTTTGAGCCCCTCTTCAACATTGAAGAAGGGCTCAACCTTGTTTTCATGCTCCATATGCCACTTGCTTTAAATCCATGTTTTGTCCTTATATTTGCATGCTTTTTCTAGCCTATGAGTGATCTGTTTTCGAGCATAATGTAAACTTTGAGTGGGCCTATTTTGATCCCCTATTCAACATTGAAGAAGGGATCAACCCTGTTTGGCCTATATATCATGCACTTGCTTCATAATCCCTCATATTTACCGTAAATTTGCATGATTTGTTTGACCTACATGTATTCTGTTTTGGAGCATGTCATGAACTGTGAGTAAGATTATTTTGTGTCCCTCTACAACATTGTAGAAGGGATCAACCTTGTTGGGGGTCTCCATGTTGTGCTTGTCTTTATATCTCTCTTTGGCCCCCATTTTTGCGTGCTTTTTAGGCCTATCTAGCTTCTGTTTTCGACCATCATCGATCGAAAATATCCATATTTTGGCCTTCTTGTCATGTTTTGTTAAGGGTCCAAGGCTGTTTGATGAATGTAAGGCATACTTCATGTTCTAGCCTTTGTTGGCTTCATTCTTGCATGACATTTTTAGCAATCTTGCATACTGATTTGAAGGTTGTCATAAACTGTAAATGTGCATATTTTTGGTCCCTAATCAGTGTTTTAGAAGGAAATTTTTTCATTTTGAGCATCGCATACATCACTTGTTTCAATACCCCTCTCTTGGCCCCCATTTTTGCATGCCATTTTTGTCCTATCTATGCTCATTATTTCGCCATGTTTTATACTGTAAAAAATGCTATTTTGGGGCTGCCTTGCTACTGTTTTGCATGTCATGTACCAATTATGCATGTTTAGTATAGCTATAGGCCATTTCGGGTGCCTAAATTCGCATTTCGGGACAGTTCCGTGCATTTGGTGTCATTTCCCCACCTTTCAAGACTGTTTTGCATCATTTGTGAGTGCTGAAATTCCATTTGCATGTTTGCATATCATTTTCCATGTCATTTCGTGCCTTAGGGCCATTGCCTCGATTTGCGTGCCCATGTGCGCGCACTTCGAGGCGCTTCATTTTTCATCTCACGGCCTCTTATGTGAGTGTGGCTGAGGCCCTCTCATATTAGTATAAGTCCAATCCGCATTTGGAATGCCATTTCATACTTTAGTACCATTGCCTCGGTTTGCGTGCCCGTGCGCACGCATTTCGAGGCACTTCATTTTCATCTCCCGGCCTCTTATGTGAGTGTGGCTGAGGCTCACTCATGTTAGTGTAAGTCCATTTTGCATTCTGTATGTCATCTTAGTCTCATTGCATTCCGTATACCATTTTCTCGGTTTACGTGCCCGTGGGCACGCATTTCAAGACATCTCGTTTTAGTCTCATTGTATATCATATTTCATGCCATTTCATGTCTTTATGTCATTGCCTCGGTTTGCTGCACGCTATTGCACGATTTCGAGGCACTTCTTTTTTTATCCGACGGCCTCTTATGTGAGTGTGGCTGAGGCCCTCTCATGTTAGTGTAAGTCCAATTTGCATTGCGTATGCCATTCTATGCCTTAGGATCATTTCCTTGGTATGCGTGCCCGCGTGCACGCATTTCGAGGCATCTCATTTTCATAGCATTGTGTATATTAGGATTGTATCTTAGTTGCATTTCATGCATATCATACATATTGCATCGTGTTCGGGATAGGAGTTAGTCCGGGCACGGGAAACAAGGCACGTTCTGTACTCTGAGTGACAGAACGGGTCTCAATTCCCAAGTCACCGACACTCCGGATCACCCATGACGGAGTTAGGTTTTGTTGTAGTGTTCATATGCATTCATTCTATATTGAGTTGTGCAATCCGACTCCTCGGCCATCATGCATCGATATGCGTGATTGGTGGCACGAGAATCGAGGCATGCATATATTTGTGAAATACATTGCCATGCCCCTTTCTTGCTCTCTGTTGCAGCAAAATGAAGAATCAGTAACTTTCCGGAGTCTGGCACGTATTTCGAGGGAATATTGCAAACAGAGGCTAATCGGGGCATCGCCGTGGATTTCCGCGCAAAGCAGCCCAAACATGCATCATCTCATTATCCGGAGCGGAGTCAAGGCAGTCCCTGGCTTGCATGCCCGTTTACAGCTTTCTTAGTTAATTTGTTAATTAATTAGGATTTTTGTATATTATTCGGACTGTATATTTCGGACTGTATTATTCTTTTATTCGAGACTGTATTATTATTTATTCGGACCCTCTGCACGAGGGCAAAATTGTAATAAGTGTGGGTGAGTGTGATGTATGTCTTCCAACCCCACGTCTTTCTTCCCTTTTATTTACCCGCTTACGATGGTTAGATATAGGGCATATTTCAATTAGCATACGGTATGACACTATGTTTGCATCATTCATCTGTTTTGCACGCACCGGGCTCGGCGCATCATACAAACTGCATCTGTATTTCAATTCCAAATTGAATACGTGACAGCTGTTGCATTTCATATGCCATGTTTAGAATAGCCGAGCCTGCTATAGTTGCATTTTTGCATGTGTTGCATTAGGCATTGCTGTATACTTAGGACCATGCATGATTTCTAATATAGCTTCTATTTTGGCTTGGAGTACTCGGTGAGTTTTATGCTTTAGCATCCTTGCATGCGTGTGAGTGTTGCCATGATAGCATGCTTACCATGAGGCTAAATGCTTATGTGATATAACTGCCTTGAATGCCTGTGGGTGGAGGTTGAGTTACTTGAATTGGGACAATTCATCAAATGCTTGTTTTAAGCCCACTAGATAGTGGCAAAATCACGTTTTTCTAAGCCCACCTGAGGGTGGCAGATCCGCATCTTAGCCTACCTGCGGGTAGCACCCTCAAACCATTTTCAAAAAACAAACATGAAATGTTTCGTTCCAATTCAGGCGACTCAGTCTATACTTGTATGCTGTGCGCATCACATAGTAACCTAGGCTAAAAACCTAATAAGAACTCACAATGTTTTCAAAATCGATATCATGGTTAGTAGAGGCGGTCTTTGACCGGCGAAGGGTGCTCCGCAGTGACCTTCTGTCGTACCCAAGTTCCCGAGCCGAGGTAACTTTGGTGATGACGGACACGTGGCCTTTGGCACCGAGTCAGGGTTTCCTAAATTTCCCATTTTAAAATATTTAGGTAGCGACTCTGTATCTGGCGAAGCGGTCCATGTTTGGCACTTCTTTCAAAAAATCTGTTTTCAAAACGATTTGCCGGATTTGGACTCTTCGGTTCAAGATTGAGAACCGTGACATTTGAGTCCTTCGAACTGTAGTGACCCAATATCGAACCAAAACGGGGGGGATTCGCACTCCTTCCCCCGGGATGCTTTCGGGGACGTCTACAACAACCCCGGATCCTAGCAACTGGAAAGTTGCCCCTAGTTTGAAAAGTGCCTCGGCGATTCGTAGCAACGGAAAGTTGCCCCTAGTCTGAATAACACTGTACCGGAGATCACGATAAATGCTGATGAATAGAGATGACTGAGATGATCAAATGGACAAAGTTGATCGGGGAAAAGATTGAAATTTGAACTTCGGGATGAAGGCGCCTCGTATCCCATAGATGGGAATCAAGCCTTACGTAGTTCAGGCTTGGGTTTGCTCGGGTATTTTTACTCTCTTTTTGCGCTCTAACTTTTGCCAAGGCCGCCCTTTGTGGGTTTTCAACCTTGCGAGCTCAGTTTTTATAATTTCGAATTTTCTATGCTCTGAATTCTGCCTAGGTCGCCCTTTCGGGTTTTCGGCCTAGCGAGCCTCTCAGGGGTAATATTTCTTCAACTTGTCCATGTTGATCGGTTGAGAAAACTCTAAGCCATCTAGGTCCATCAGAACCACAGCTCCACGACTGCATTGACTTGATAATATAAGGACCCGGTCAATTAGTGCGAACTTGCCCCTTGGGTCGTGGATGGGAGCTCGGTTGTCTTTGAGTACCAAATCTCCTTCTTTCAAATTCCTGGACTTAACCTTCTTGTTAAAAGCCCGGGCGATTCTGCGTTGATAACCTTGGTTGAGGTACAGTGCTTTCAGCCTTCTTTCATCGAAAAGCATGAGTTCCTCAAATCTGTTTTGCTGCCAATCTGCTTCGGCTATCTGGCACTTGGCCAATACTCGTAATGACGGGACCTCAATCTCAATAGGCAGAACGGCTTCCATCCCATAAACCAATGAGTCTGAGTCGCCCATGAGAAGTTCGATCGAAGTCTTGTAGCCCCACAGCAGCGGCTTATCGGCGATCCCGATAGGTTTCCACCATCTTCGTAGTATGCGCTTGATGTTCTTGTTGGCGGCCTCAATCTGCTCCGTTGGTTTCTTGGCCGGTAAGTAGACTTATGAAAAGCCACATTGTATTTCTCCAACAAATCGATCACCTCCTTTTTGAAGTGGGAACCATTGTGCAAACGATTTCATTTGGGACTCGTGGCGACGGATAATGTTGTTTCGATAAATTTTGCTACATCTGAAGCCCTCAACACCGCATAAGATTGGGCCTCAACCCACTTTGTGAAATAATCTATCGCTACCAAGATGAACTCATGCCCATTCGACCCTTTGGCGTGACTCGATTACATCAATTCCCCAGACAGAAAACGGCCATGGCGAAGTCATGTTGTACAACTTTGACGGCGGGATGTTCATGCTATTTGCATGAATTTGACACTTGTGACATCGCCGGACGAAGCCAATACAATCCTCCTCCATGGTGGACCAGTAATAACCTTGTCTAAGGATCTTCCGTGCCAACATTACCCCATTCATGTGTGCACCACATTCACCCCCGTGGATAGCTTCCATCAGACGCTTGACTCTTCGGCATCAACGCAAAGTTTATGCATTCCCAGATGACCCCGTTTATACAGTTTACCTCCGCAGATGATGAACTGAACTGCCATTCTTCTGATTGCTCTCTTGTCTTTGGCATTTACCCCTAGCGGGTATGCTTCTTTCTCCAAGAAGTTCCAGATGTCGTAATACCAGGGGTGTTCGTCCTGAACTTCATCTATGGCTGCAATCGACTCATAGGTGCAAATTTACAGTCAATGATGACCGGACGCATTCGGACTCCACACGGGATGTCTATCATAGAAGATAAAGTTGCTAAAGAATCTGCGAACCTGTTGTTCTCTCTTAGTAGATGAGTAAAACTTAGCTTCTCAAACCGAGGAATCAGCAAATCCAAGGTTTGGTGATACATCATCATATTTTCCTCTTTTACTTTCCAGTCTCCTTTAGCTTGAGACACAACAAGGTTCGAATCCCCAATAACGTCGATCGTCTTGCCCTAGTTCGAGTCGCTTCTAGACCAGCGATACACGCCTCATATTCTGCTTCATTGTTCGAGACTTTGAACTGGAGCTTGAAGGCTAGAGGGATACGGGAATTGTCGGGTGCTATCAGCAACACTCCTATCCCATACCCATGTTGATTTGACGCTCCGTCAAAGTACATCGTCCAAGTTTCATCGTCGATATGCAAAATTGATTCATCCGGGAATAGGTACTCGACCGCTTCATCCCCCTCAACCAGGTGGTCGGCAAGGAATTCTGCCACTGCTCTTCCTTTCACTGACTTGCGTGTTACGTACGTGAGATCAAATTCGGAGAGCAAAAGCAACCAACGAGCTAGCCTACCCGTAAGCGCTGGTTTCTCGAAGAGATATTTGATGGGATCAAGTCGCAAAACCAACATTACAGAGTGAACTAACAGGTAGTGCCGCAGCTTCCTGGTAGCCCATACTAGAGCCAAGCAAGCCTTTTCCAGCGGTGTATATCGGGTCTCATACTCCAACATCTTTTTGCTCAAATAATAGATGGCTTTTTCCACCTTATCTTCTGATTCTTGTGCAAGCATGCAGCCCATTGTAGTTTGATTCTTGTGGATACAAAATCAACGGTTTCCACAGTTGCGGTGGCGATAAAAGCAATTGGGCTCTGTAGATATTCTTTGATCTGTTCAAATGCAGCTTGACATCGGCCGTCCCATTGGAACTTTTTTCCTTTCTTGAGGAGGCCAAAAAGTGGTTCACAAGTCAAGGTTAGTTTTGAAATAAACCGTCTTATGAATTACACTTTACCCAGAAAGCCTCACACTTCCTTTTCAGTCCTTGGTGATGGCATTTCTAAGATGGCCTTGATCTTAGAAGGGTCGACCTCGATGCCCCTTTGTGTAATCAGAAACCCTAGCATTTTCCCCGCTGTAACACCAAACGTACATTTCTGAGGGTTTAGCCGCAACCGGAATTCCCTGATCCTTTGAAAAAACTTGTGCAAGGCGGTGTAGTGGCCCTCTCTTTCCTTGGACTTGACAATCATGTCGTCCACATACACCTCAACCTCTTTGTGGATCATATCATGTAGTATTGTGGTCGCGGCCCGTTGATAAGTAGCCCCAGCGTTCTTCAACCCAAACGGCATTACCCGGTAGCAGTATGTCCCCCACGGGGTGGTGAATGCAGTCTTTTCTCTGTCTTTTGGTGCCATCACTATCTGGTTGTATCCCGAGAAGCCATCCATGAATGAGAGCAATGCATGCCCTGCTGTGAAATCTACCAACTCATCGATGTGCGGTAAGGGAAAGTCGTCCTTCGGACTAGCTCTGTTCAAATCCCTGAAGTCTACACACACCCGGATCTTGCCATCTTTCTTCGGCACTGGAACAATGTTGGCCAACCAAGTCGGATATTCAGATACCAGTAGGAAGCCTACGTCGATTTGCTTGTTGACCTCTTCATTAATCTTAAGAGCCCAATCCGGGCGGATCCTTCTGAGTTTCTGCTTGACAGGTCGGGCCTCGAGGTCAAGGGGGATCCGATGCTGTACAATCTCAGGATCGATTCCAGGCATGTCTTCGTAGGACCACGCGAAAACATCTTTGAAATCTTTTAATAAAGCGACTAAGCGCTCGCGTTCCTCCGAAGACAACGTGGACCCAATCTGGACCAGTCGCGGGTCCTCCTCAGTACCAATGTTCACGGTAATGATTTCATCCATTAATGGTTTAACAATTCTCTCTTGTTCTTGCTCAATTAAACGTTGTAAAACCGGAGGAACTTCGTCCTCGTCGTTTTGATCAAAATTTTGAAAGTCTGAATTAATGCAATAAATTAGGGGCACAGAAAAGTACTCGGAAACCACAGATAGTTCATTCTCATTAGGCACATCCAGATCGTCCAATTCATTGGTTACAACAGACTCAAATGAAAAGGAAAAAGACGACCTGGACAGGACTGTGGCATCCGGGTTAACATCCCCAGGAGTACCAGACTCAGACTTAGTCGAGCTGGAACCTGATTCCGACTCACAGGACTCGGTGGAATCAGATTCCGGCTCACTACCTGACCGTCTTCTTTGGACAAAAATCCTCCTTATCTTGCCAAGTGAGAGAGGTGCGATTGATGCATCAAGATAGGCTGGTCGGCTCGACCGCCGTTTCATCCCCGATCATGGAAACTACGAAGTTATCCCCTAAGCACTCTTGGTCGATCGGAGGATCAGAGAGGAGACATGCCAGTGCTACCCCCATTTCCAATTCTATGCCCTCAGGATCCATTGCCTTATTCTGCTTAACCTCAGTTGTTGGGTCTGTCTGCTCTGTGGCAACGTCATCCCCGGATAGTTGCAGGTCGAAAGATTTGAAACCCGCAGCGCTTCTTCTCCGTTTAACCATGGCTCGAAGCCGCAAATGGAAAGTCATCCCCTCTCGGACAAGCGTCCGTTCGGTACCCTTGATGGGCCATGCATTAAGTCAAAAAGGCTTCCCTACCGCTTCGCTCTGCCGGCCATTTCTTTTCCTTTCCTCACCCAGTCCTCTTTGGTGGGCAGATAACCCAGTCCAAAGGTATGCGGGTTGTGTGGCACTTCGGCCAACGCAGCGACTCCTTTTCTGCCGCTCCTTCCTAATCCCATCCCGGGGATATGTTGTAGCTTGTTCATAAGGTAGACGGATTGAGCACTAACGTACACACCTTCATTCACAGCCATAATATTCTGCACTACTCGGGCCTCTGCCAAAGTGAACCCTGATAAGAACACATCCTCCGTGCCGTGCTCGATCTCCAAAACTGGTGTAGACACTTCTGGCGGCGGATGGATGGATGAATTTCCGAAAACAATTGCAACCCCCTTCCCGTGAGGGTATTTCAACATCTGGTGCAGAGTGGAAGAGACTGCTTTCACTTGGTGCAACCACGGCCGCCCCAAGAGCAAGTTGAAGGTTACGGGAACGTCCAAGACATGAAATTCAATATTGTGTTGTCCTGGACCAACCTGGGTCTGAACCTTGACAGTCCCCATCACTTTCCTACTGATATTATCATAAGCTTTGATCACCTGAGTGGTTGGTATGAAGTCTGCGGGTTTTAACCCGATTGCATATGCCTCGATCAAGGCGGAACATTGATAGCAGACCCGGTATCAACAAGTACCACCGGTATCCACTTATCTTTACACTCCACGAAGATGTAGAGGGGTTTGTTATGATTCACGCCCTCAGGTGGCAATTCCTTGTCTGAAAAGGTTAATGCTAGGGAACCTCCTCCCGGAAAAACCAGCCCAACCAGCTGCTCTGGCGTAGTTTTGATGGAGAGTTTGGCTTTGTCCATGGCAGATAGGACAGCCTGTCTGTTCACCCTCGAAGCCATAAGCAGTCCCCAGATGGAGATGTCTGCCTGTATCTTTTTTAACTGTCTCAGTACAGCTTCTTCTTCAATTTGCTTCTCTCTCCGTTTCTCTGCCTCTTTATCTTTCCCAGATGCTTCAAGTTGGTCGAGGTGTGAGGGCTTGAAGTACCGCCTGCTCCTGGTCATGTGGTCCACCTCATCGAGGTACCAAGTATCATCTGGTTGGCTTTGCCCAATCTTAAATGTGTGTGGGCAAGACATAAGTCATCGTCTTCCCACCACATCCCACTGACATTCAACAAACACCTATCTGGTTCCAGCAAGTTCGTACTCTTGGTACTCTCATCCCATATGCTCACAGCATGTCCTGCTCTTGTGCTCGCAGCACTTTCAACCTCTTCATGGTTCTTGGCTTTCCGGATTCTCTCAGAATCCCACATCTTCTCTTGCTCCTCTTGTGTTAGTAGGGTTTGTTGCTCGGTTTTCACAATATCTTGATCCCGAGCAAAATTCTTTATACCGGCGCTCTCCGGCAATTCATTCTGACTCTCGGCCCTTCCGGCCATCATTGATACCCCTGCCCCTGCCGGGCCTTGCTCTGGCTGAATTTCCACAACATCTGGTTGATCATCTAACCATCTGGCAATCTCTGCCGACTCCCCATATTCAAACCAATTGATTGTTGCATCCCCTGCTTCTTGGTCGTTGAAGAACTGGAGGTTGGCAAAATCTTCTTCCACCGTTGTCAGATCATCTGCCCCTTGTTTAAGTTCGTCCCCCCGAATCATGCACAATTCAGCTTTTTCTGGTAGCCTCACACTCAGCTCAGACTGGCTCATTGACAAGATATATCCACTTGGGTCATAAGCTCTTCTAGCATAATTCCCAGACTGTCCCATCCCAGACTCAATAATTCTTCCTTCCTCCGAAACCTGCCCCATTCCATCTTCGATGGTCACCACCTTTGGCTCAGATTGGGTTGTGAAGGTGTCCAACATGCACAAGTCAGTGCAATCAGGAAGGATCACCTCCGGCTTGGGTAGGTGAGAAGGAGTAATATAGATGCTAGGATCATAGGAAACGACCCCAGTTTGGATGAGGTTGACTCTTTTGGGTGGTGGATCTTGGTTATGTGCGGGGAGTGGGTTAGTTGTGACGTTGGGTCTTTCGGGAGGTAGAATGATATTTTTGTCAACGAGGTCTTAAATCTCGTGACGCAGCCGGTAACATTGATCTGTATCATGGCCATGCTGCTGGTGGTAGGCACAATACTTGGCTGGGTTGTGGGAAGGGGGGAGTGGATTTGGTAGTGGCCTCGGCTCTAGGGGTTTCAGATGCCCCTTTTTGAGTAGAACGCCGAGAGCCTTGGACAAGGGCATGTATAGTGGAGTGAAGGTTCTTTGGCCTCTGGATTGGTATCTCGGGGCTTGGTTCTTTGCTCCGGAGTCTTGGAAAAGGGTGTGGCAGCGGGCCTTGGTTGGGAAAGGGAGTGGTGGTGACCATGCCGACCTCCGAAGTCCTTGTGTTGGCGGCGCCACTCAGACTCTGCGGTGTTATTACGGTTGAATGTCGCCGAGCTGCTCTCGGTCCTGGTCGATCAAACCTTGCTTCATCGCATCCTCGATCTGTACCCCCATCTCGTGTAAATCTGAGAAGGTGGGAAAAGGGAGTACGATCATTTTCTGCATTAACTTCGGTTGGAGATTGCGTACAATCATCCGAATTTGATCTTTATCTGTTGGTCTCAAGGTCATCATCGATGCCTTTGCTCTCCACCGAGTTACAAAATCAGAGAAAGTCTCTTTTTGTTCCTGCCTCATTGTTTCGAGATCACGTGTTGTAATCTCAATCTGTGTATTATATGAGTACTGTGTAACGAAGGCCTCAGCGAGCTCATCCCAGTTTCTCTTCACATCATCTTCTAACTTTGCGTACCAGATGGCTGCCACCCCCGACAAAGTTCTGCCAAACAAAGAAAGCTTTTGTGGTCGGGTTAGGCCCATTGGTCTCAGGATGTCTGAAAATAGCCGAAGATGGACCATGGGATCTCCGGACCCATCAAAACGGTCAATCTGTGGCATCTTGAATCTGTCTGGCAATGTTATGGCCACATCAGTGTACCCATCTTCGATGTCTGGGATGGCCTTCACCCCCTGCGATTTCTTGAAAAGCTTTTCCAGCTTGCTCAGTTTTAGAGCTGTATGATCTACCTCGAACTCAAATGGAGAGTCCGGGTGGTTAGGTGTAAGATTCTTGGACAGTTGCGGCAGAAGTGGGGGTGGAGCCAGCCCCGTTGGAAGACCTGTGTCCTCTTGAGTGTTCTGGACATTGGGTAAGGTATTCTGGGTGTTCGGGAGGATATTCTGAGGATTTGGCAGGTATTGACGATAGATGCTGCCGGGTAGTGGAGCTGCTGGTGGAAGAGGAGCCTGATGCGAAGCGGAGCGCGTTCTATTTATTCTGACCTAATGTCGATTCGACTTTGGGCCATGACTGCGGCTTGTTGTTTAGAAAATTCCACTTGGCGAACGGCATCATCTTGCATCTGTTTCATGCTCTCATGCACCTGGCGCATCATCGCCTCCATCTCTGATGTATTCTGCTGTTCCATCTGAATGACCGGTAAATGTACCTCTATGGCAAACACATAAATTTCAACCTGACTGTTTACTGTCAAAACAGCCCTCTGTCCCGGTAATCCCTGTTCTGACACACTGCGCCTCCTCGGCCTTCTTCTGATAACTGGGGGTAGAGAGTGGAACACTGGATGTCCGTCAACTAGATCTTCGGATCGGTTAAGTCGACAACCTCGTATCCAAAGTGCTTGGGGAGTATCTACTGGTTCGAAAGCAATCGTGCTAAAAACTGTCCCAGCAAAAAGATAATAAAGCAAAAAGGAAATAAATGACCAGAAAAACGGGCAGCATAATAGCTTAAATTAAATACACACAACACACAGTCGAGCATACAACACGCAGTTGATAAGCTAAAAATACACTGTCCTTGATAACTGATCACTGTTCCTGTATCACTGTTCCCCAAAACTAAATCGGATATCCGCAGACAACTGATTCTCAGATACTGACTGATGCCCGCAGGCCTGATGCCCAAACTCAACTGATACATACATTCCCTGTAGAGACGCACTCTAACAAGCACATAGCAGATAAGTGAGAGCCAAACACCCCTATGTTGGGGTAGGGTTTCCCTGTCCTATTTTGTCAGGAACTAGGGTTTCACTACGCACACAGCGGCTTCAAACAACCTATAAACGAGTAAACAACCTGTCCTAGTTTGGAATGGTCACTATGGATCCGAATATGCACTAGGTCGAATGGTCAAAAATGGTGCCCCGATAAAACCGGGGTTTGTGTTCCCATACTGGCAGAGCCCGTAACCGGTCAGCCTTATGGACATGCCTTGACAAGACAAGCCTCCGGCAAACCGCTCAGGAATAGCAGATGGCAAACACGGTGTCCTAGGCGCACCAATGCAAAGAAACACACAAGTGTAGTCAAAACCAGATATCATGAGTTCGAGTCAAGTTCTCTAAATCCCAGTGATGCGAATCGTAAGCGTCCCCAACGCATCCGGGGAAGGAGTGCGAATCCCCGGTTACGGTTCGATATTGGGTCTACTACAGTTCGAAGGACTCAAATGTCATGGTTCTCAATCTTGAACGAAGAGTCCAAATCCGCAAATCGTTTGAAAGATTTTTGGAAGAAGTGCCAAACATGGTACTTTGCGGATCTGAGTCGCCACCTAAATGTTTTAAAATGGGAAATTTAGAAACCGACTCGGTGCCAAAGGCCACGTGTCCGTCATCACCAAAGTTGCCTCGGCTCGGGAACTTGGATGCGATTAGGAAAGGTCACCGTGAGCACTTCGCCCGGTCAAAGACCGGCCTCTACTAACCATGATATCTGTTTTTGAAAATATTGTGCGTTCTTATTCCGGTTATTAGCCTAGGTTATTATGTGATGCGCACAGCATACAAGTATAGACTGAATCGCCTGAATTGGAACAAGACACTTCGTGTCTATTTGTTTGAAAATGGTTTGATGGTGCTACCCGCAGGTAGGCTAAGACGTGGATTTGCCACCCTTGGGTGGGCTTAGAAAAACGTGATTTTGCCACTATCTAGTGGGCTTAAAACAAACATTTGATGAATTGTCCCAATTCAGATAACTCAACCTCCACCCACAGGCATTCAAGGCAGGTATATCACATAAGCAGTTAGCCTCATGGTAAGTATGCTATCATGGCAGTCACTCACACGCATGCAAGGATGCTAAAGCATAAAACTCACCGAGTTCTCCAAGCCAAAACAGAAACTTATTAGAAATCATGCATGGTTCCTAAATATACAAAAATGCCTAATGCAACACATGCGAAGATGCAACTATAGCAGGCTCGGCTATTCTAAACATGGCATGTGGAATGCTACAACTAACACGTATTCAATTTGGAATTGAAATACAAATGCAGTTTGTATGATGCGCCGAGCCCGGTGCGTGTAAAACAGATGAATGATGCAAACATGCTGTCATACTGTATGCTAATTGAAATATGCCCTAATCTAACCACCATAAGCGGATAAATAAAAGGGAACAAAGACGTGGGGTTGGAAGACATACATCACACTCACCCACACTTATTACAATTATGCCCTCGCGCAGAGGGTCCGAATAAATAATAATACAGTCCCGAATGAAAGAATAATACAATCCGAATAAATATACAGATTAAATAAGAAAAGCTGTAGACTGGCATGCAAGCCAGGGGGGCTGCCTTGACTCCGCTTCGGATAATGAAATGATGCATGTTGAGCTGCTTTGTGCGGAAATCCACTGGGATGCCCCAATTAGCCTCAGTTTGCAATGTTTCTCAAAATGCGTGCCAGACTCTAAAAAGTTACTGATTCTTCATTTTGCTGCAACAGAGAACAGGAAAGGGACATAACAATGTATTTCACAAATATATGCATGCCTCGATCCTCGTGCCACCAATCACGCATATCGATGCATGATGGCCGAGGAATCGGATTGCACAACTCAATATAGGATGAATGCATATGAATGCTACAACAAAACCTAACTCCATCATGGGTAATCCGGAGTGTCGGTGACTCGGGAATTGAGACCCGTTCCGTCACTCGGAGTACGAAACGCGCCTCGTTTCTTGTGCCCGGGCTAACTCCTATCCCGAACACAATGCAATATGCATGATATGTATGAAATGCAACTAAGATACAATCCTAACATATACAACGCTATGAAAAATGAGATGTCTCGGAATGCGTGCACACGGGCACGCAAACTGAGGAAATGATCCTAAGGCATAAAATGGCATACGCAATGCAATTGGACTTACACTAACATGAGTGGACCTCAGCCACACTCATATAAGAGGCCGTCGGATAAAAGTGAAGTGCCTCGAAATGCGTGCACATGGGCACGCAAACCGAGGCAATGGTATTAAAGCATGAAACGGCCTAAAATATGACATACAATGAGACTAAAATGAGATGTCTCGAAATGCGTGCCCACGGGCACGCAAATCGAGAAAATGGCATACACGATGCGATGAGACTAAAATGGCATACAGAATGCAAAATGGACCTACACTAACATGAGTGAGCCTCAGCCACACTCACATAAGAGACCGTGAGATGAAAATGAAGTGCCTCGAAATGCGTGCACACAGGCACGCAAACCGAGACAATGGTACTAAAGCATGAAATGGCACTCCAAATGCAAATTGGACTTATACTAACATGAGAGAGCCTCAGCCACACTGACGTAAGAGGCCGATAGATGAAAATGAGATGCCTCGAAATGCGTGCACTGCAGACGCATAAACCGAGGCAATGGCCCTAAGGCATGAAATGGCATGGAATATGATATGTAAACATGCAAATAGAATTTCAGCACTGAAATGTGGGGGAAAACAGTCCCGAAACATGGCCAAAGTGCACCCGAAGCATGGAATGATCCCGAAATGCGAATTTAGACACCCGAAATGGCCTATAGCTATACCAAACATGCACAATATGGACATGGAATGAAAATACAGTAGTAAGGCAGCCCCGAGAAAAGAATTTTTCAGTCATAAAAAGGGATAAATAGCAAGCACACATAGGATTAGGCAAGTATGCAAAAATGGCTCCGCAAGAGGGGTATTGAAGCAAGTGATACATGCAATGCCCAAATGGAAAAATACCCTTCTACAACATTGAAGAGGGACTAAAAATATGAATATTTACAGTAGATGACATCCCCAAAATCAGTGTGAAAACATGCTAAAAATGTCATGCAAGAACTAGGATACATAAGGCTATAACATGAGGTACCCCAAACATTCATCAAACCAGAAAATACCATCAATGAAATATGTCAATAAGATCAAAATATGACTCTTTCCAGCTCTGATGATGGCCGAAAACAGAAGCTAGATAAGCTTAAAAAAGCATGCAAAAATGGGGGGTCAAAGAGGGGTATAATGACAAGTATAACATGGAGACCCCCAACAAGGTTGATCCCTTCTAAAATGTTGTAGAGGGACACAAAATAAGCTTACTCACAGTTCATGACATGCTCCAAAACAATTTACATATAAGCCAAACAAACCATGCAAATTTACGGTAAATAGGAGAGGTTATGAAGCAAGTACAAGATAGGTGGCCCAAAAAGAGTTAATCCCTTCTTAAATGTTGAAGAGAGGCCCAAAATAGGCCCTCTTACAGTTTACATTATGCTCGGAAACAGATCATAGATAGGCCAAATATTCGATGCAAAATAATCGCATATAAGAGGATATTGAAACAAGTGCAAGATGGAGGGCTCAAACAGGGTTGAGCCCTTGAACAAACATGAAGGATGGCTCAGAAAAGGCCTAGTTTTAGTTAGGGTCGGAGCCCAAAACAGTGAGCAATTAGGCTTAAGAAATGAAGCAAGAAAATGCTACAAAAGAGGGAAATGCAGACTTACCCTTGAAAACCTTTTCTTTTCTACCTCTTGGCTTGAGGAATGCTACTTCTAAGCCTCTGAGAACCTCTCCTTGCTGCTGGAAATGGAGTGGTGGTGGTGGTGCTTGATGGTGATGAAGAAATGGCACCAAACTTGAGAAGAATCAAAGAGATGGAGATGTATATGTGTTTGTAAGCTTGAAGCAAGTGTTCTAACTCTTGAGGGAGAGAGAGAGAGAGATGTATGCATGCAAGGATGGTAAGTCAAAAAGTGTCCAAGAGTGTAGGCCTTAAGGGATTAAGTTCCCTTGCTTACAAAATATCCCTCGAAATCAGATATTTTGGGGGATACAGCTATACAGCTGTAAAACACACCTCCCCAGAAGCATGGCCGGCTAGGTACTTTTGCTGCAGGTGGCCGGCCGGCCACCCCCCATGGCCGGCCAGCCAAGGGGCAAAATGGTCAATGAGAATTTCTGGCTGGCCACCAAAGATTGGTGTCCTCCCATGTGTATACAACAAGACCCTATGGTTGGAAATTGGCAACTCTGAAACAGGAGAAACAACAAGCCATTTTTCAAAGAGGTTTCAAAATGGACAAAAGAATTACTGGCCGGCCATGTGTTTTTAGGGTCCTCCCATGTGTGTACAACACAAATATGTGGTTTTGGCTCGAAGAAAATGGCCCTAGGGTGTTCAACATTAGCAGGAAGTGAAAAGGCAGGGGCATTGGAGGAGCATAACGGTTCTTTGAGACAATTGGCCTCCCACCCTCCAGTGATCTTCCTGGTGATAAAACAGAGGTACCTGCCAAAAATGAACAAAAACCAATGCAAAACGAATGCTCGGGGGCCAAAACACGCAGTTCGGGGTCCCGAAAACCGGCCATTAAGCACCGAAAGTGGTGTTTGGCCACGAAGTGGGTATCTAAGACCCCAGTGTCCCTTGAAAGGGAGTAAATGAGATGCATGCCAAAAACTGGAGGAATCGGAGATGGTTGGGTGGTCCCGAACCGAGGCACACGGCCTGACGGCTCCGAAAACCGGGAACCGGGCTCCGAAATGGGCAAAATGGCCTACGGCCACGAAATGTAGCCCACGACCACTGAGAGATGGTCTATGGGACCTCTCCCTCCCCTCAGGAAAGAAAACAGAGAAAATCGAGTCCGATTCGCAAACCGAGGCAAGGCACAGAAGAGAGTTCGGAAGTCCGGGAGGCGGGCGCCTGGCGACTCTGAGACTTCTGAACGAGCACAATATGCAACATCACCGAGCGCTCAACCGGTGACGTCTGAGTCTTAAGGTCGGTCAAAAATGGGGTGTCTACAATCATGTTGTTGTATTTTCTCTTCGTCAAACTCTATTCGTATAGGGGATTGTTGGAATTTATGGTTTTACAGGCTTATTTTGGGTCAACTTTGAGGCCAAATTTGGTTGGGTCCCATACGTCTTTTAGGGTGGGTCCAAAAAAGGTGACGTGTTCTTTGCCGCATGGCAAGTCACATGGTGCAAACAGTTTGTCAAAACCATTTATGAGTGAATGGGAAGTTGACGTCGTTTTTGGATTCGTGGAATAGACAATTAAAGAATAAAATGTGGGTTTCCTTATAAGGTTTGTCCCACATTAAAATTTTAAGAGAGCTTATGTATGTATATAAGTTCTAGGTGGAAACACTTGGGTTGGGCCCCAAGGGGCATCCAAGTTTGTAGAAATGAGAAGTTATGGACAAATTGAACCTTCGCTCAAACCACCACATATATGCGCGCACGCCGCCGCTGTCCGTCTGACTGGCTGGCAGAGCCGTGCTAGGCGTAGGTGTGGGTTGTGGGTCGATTCTAATATTAATTTTTGGACAAAATTTATTTGAATTTTTCCAAAAGATTCTTGCGGGAAATTATTTAAATTTCTAAACAAACTTAATTTAATTTTTTCTGTCTAAAACTGTGCTTCTTCTAGTCCAATTTCCAACTGTTTAAACTACTCTAAACTGCCCAGTAGTTCCAGACAGAGTTAGTTTCTTGCAGACAAGTTTGAAATTGTTCAGGCAGTTATCTATTTAAAAAGATTTGAAACTGTCCAGCAACTATCTGTCCAAAACTGTTTGCACCTGTTGAATTCAAAAACCTACCTGGTCGATTTGATTTTCAGACCTGTTCAGGCCTATAAATACCTTGACTATTCCAGCAAATTTCCAAATCCGAAATTTACTTGTTTATTTTCAGTTTTTACTCTCTTGCATCAACTTTTATTCTTTATATTATTTTAGGGAAAATTTGGAGAGTATAGAACATAGGTTTTTGTTTGCTGTACAAATTTTTTAGAGTGCTACTGCAATTTATGTAGATCATTGTATCTTGAGAGATAGACACCATTTATCCGTAAGCATCGAAGCGGGGCGAATCTGTCTTAAGGACAGAGTGTCACACACTCGACTTGATCTATTTATGTACTTATCATTTCAGTAAAATAAATTCGGTAAGTAATTTATTCTTATTTGTTTGATTTGTTTCAAGTTATTTATTTTACACAGAAAATTATTCCAACACCGGTAACTCAACCAACCATCGTGACCCTATTTCTTTCCCCACCCCCACCATTGAAACTCAGCTCCACCCCCGCCGCCTCATTATGAACAATCTTGTCGCCCATTCTCACCATCGTGACAAGCTTTTATGCTGTCTTCTGCCACTGATAGAGCATGAAAGAGAGCACCGCTGCTCTATCACAAACATCCTCGCCACTCACCTCGCCATCGCGTCCAGCTATTCTGCCCTCTTCCACCGCCAAGAGAACCCAAATTTGAGAACTCATATCTGGAAAAATAAGAAGAAAACGAAATGAAAGAGAAAGAGGGGTCACTATAGTCGGAGGTTTTTGGGGTTAGTCATTGATAAAAACGGATTTGGGGTTAGATGTTGGAGGCCCGTCCAGAGTGGTGCCAAAGGTGGTGATTGTGAGTGGGATAGGGTTTGGGATTGAGAAGATGAGGGTAAATTGGGCATTATAATCGGTGTATTGAGAAGAAAATAAAATTAGGAATGGTGTAAAAAGAAAATGAGTGTAAGAAGTTCATTTTGTGGTGTAAGTAGAACTACTAAAAAATGAAATGATTATACTTTAAATGTGATATTTTATTTTATTAGTGGTAACCCATGCCATACACGACATGTAAAAAATTAATAATACATTTTTATACAAAAAAAAATATAAATAGTTAAATTTTTGTATACAAATTATAAAACAGAAAAGATTGAAATTTACAATTTAAATTTCATAATTTTATAATAATTAATTTGTCACAAATTCAGTCATGTAACTTTCAACCCTCTTATTAAAATTGCAAACTTAGGTGAGTTTAACTCAAACAACTTGAGTCAACCTTGAAATTTTTTAAAGATTGAACAACATAATTTTTAATTAAGTAATGACTTACGTAGAAATTTAAAATTCAAATTAAATTGTGTGAATTACACTAACGGTCCCTATAGTTTGGGATTTGTGTTACTTTGGTCCCTGACTTTTCAATTATGACACATTTGACCTTGATTTTCGAATCTTATTCCAAATAAAAACAATTGAAGATACCATGCTTAATTTCAAGGCAAAATTGTCAATTTGGTAAAATATAAACTAATTTGACAAAATAAATGTCAATTTTTTTTAAAAAATTTTAAAAAATTATTTCTACATACTAAAGATAAAATTATGTAAAATTGATAACTCTTTAGACATTTATTTATTTTACCAAATTAATTTTTATTATGTGTTTGGATGATGATCATGCAATGGATGGTTATTTTTATTTTCATTAAATTAGTTTTTACTTTTTCAAAAGTCAAATATGGCGACAACTTTAATATCATTATTAAACTAATCCATTAAATAAAAAAAATCTAAAACTAAAAATATTTCATATATTAAATATATCGATTATACATTAAAATTTTAATTACCACTCATTATATGATCAAAATCCAAACACATAATAAAAATTAATTTGGTAAAATAAATAAATAAATAAATGTCTAAAAGATTTATTAATTTTACATAACTTTATCTTTGATAGGTAGAAATAATTTTTAAAAATTCAAAATATTTTTTTGACATTTATTTTTGTCAAATTAGTTTATATTTTATCAAATTGAAGATTTTGCCCTTACAATTAAGTAACGGTATTTTCAATTGTTCTTATTTGGAACAAAATTTAAAATTTAAAGTCAAATATGTCACAATTGAAAAGTCAATGACCAAAATGACACGAGCTCCAAACTATAAGGATTATTAATGTAATTCGCCCAATTAAATTTGAGTAGGCTTGGACAAAGACAACAAATAACCTCAGCAACCAAAACAAAATTGTATATATAGATACATAAAATTATTTTGCAAATTTATTTTTTAAAATAATATATAAAATTAATTAAAAATTTAATATTGATAAACAAAAGAAAAAGTAATATACCTAATATTTTCCAATAGAATTTTTCTTGAAAATATTTTTAAAATGCATCTTTTACAAAGGGATCATTTAAATAAGTTGATATTAAAAAAATTAGTTTTTATAATAGCATAAAATAATTTAAATATGAATTTTCAGAAATTCTTTTTAATTTAAAAATTACAATAAAATATTAAATAGAATAAAAATAAATTGCTTAAAAAATAAAAGTATTTGAATAAAAAAAGGGTTGGAAGAAAATTTAATATAGTATTCTCAATTAATTTGAAAATAGTTTTAGATGAACAATAAGTTATCACTTATAACTCTCTCTTAAAAATTTTAAAAAAAATAAAAAAAATAAAAAAATCACAAACCATCACTTTTAATAGAAAAATTACGTTTCTTTCTAATTTATTTTAGCAAAAGTTACTTTTTAGCAATTTGAGCCAACAATATTTTTATTTTTGTTTTGATTTGTTTAATTGACAATTGAGATTACAAAAATTAACAAGATCCATCATATTT
Organism: Camellia lanceoleosa; assembly: GCA_025200525.1. Taxonomy (NCBI): domain Eukaryota; kingdom Viridiplantae; phylum Streptophyta; class Magnoliopsida; order Ericales; family Theaceae; genus Camellia; species Camellia lanceoleosa. The sequence goes on along the minus strand of CM045766.1, from coordinate 87,925,965 downwards.
GACAAGTGTTAAAAAAGTGTAAATAAACTATAAATTATCACGTGTAACTCCCATTTTTTTATTATAAAAAAAATAAGTTTTACCAACCATCACGTTTAATAATAATTAAAAAAAAAACATTTATTTCTATTTGATTTTAGCAAAAGTCACTTCTTAACTATTGAAGCCAAAAATATTTTTATTTTTTTAATTTGTTTAACTGACAATATAGATAATAAAAAAAACATTAATAGAATCCACCATATTTAGCAAGTGTTAAAAAAATTATTTATTTTCTTAATATTTTTCTCTTTTGTTAAAAAAAAATGTATATTAAAAAATATTATTATTCAAATCCTTATGATTTAGAAGGATATAAATTTTTTTATAAAACTTTAAAAAAATAAATTAAAATAAATTTTTTTAATAGTGATTAATAATTTGAACACGTGTATTTAAAACAAATTATATTTAAACCAATAATACTATGACACATTATTATGATGCACGTGACTATTCATCTCATTTAGGCTGTGTTTGGCAAGTGGGTTTGCAGGCTTTTTTGGCTATTTTAGCTACAAAAAAAAAGGGCTATTTTAGCCATAACAAACAAAACATCACATCCAACCCATAATCATTACATTCTTCTCTCACAAAAAAAGTCAAAAAAGTCAAAAAGCCAAAAAGTCCTTCCCAAACCAAGCTTTTAAGCCCAGGCTAAAATAGCCAAAAAAAGTAAAAAAGTCAAAAAGCCAACCCACTTCCCAAACGGAGGCTTAATTGTAATAATATAATTTGAAGAATAATTTAAATTTAAAATTTTATTTTATAATTTAACAAAGGATGCATAATTTAAGGAAAAAATATTGATTTCATTCCAATCATAGCACCATAATTTAAGTAAGAATCTAAATTTGAAATTTTATTTTAAGAATATAAAATTTGTTAGTTCTAAGTCTTGGTAACAAAATTAATTTATAAACCAATCATATTGTGACACATATTAACAAAATTTAAAAAAATCAAAAAAAAAATGAGAAAAAGAATTGCAACTTTCAAACTTAATGAGATGACAATATTTTGTAATTATAATAGTATATAAATTGACTAGTTTGGCCTATTTTGTTTTTATTGACTATTTTAACCCAAAACTTGCTTACCAAACATCCCCTAAATATGGGATAAGGGACACTTTTAGTTGATAAAATATGCTTTCTTTGTCTTTTTATTCCTTAAGTTTCAATTTTGTCATTTTAGTTTTTAAAGTAGTCAATTTAGTTCTATCTCTAACGTTCATTTACTTTGATAACGGGAAAAATATTTATCTTTAGATAGTAGACAATTTTGGTCCCTAAAATATGAGTTTCTGGTCATTTTAATCCCTCAAGTTTTAAATTTTGTTATTTTAATCTTCAAAGTTGTCAATCTGAACTATGACCAACTTTACTCAAATTGATTACTTTGAGAATTAAAATAACAAAATTTAAAACTTACGAGATTTAAATTACAATAAATGAATAATTTAGGGACTAAAATTGTCTTTTTATCCATATTCATGTTATCAATATAGACAAGAGTTAGACCTAAGACTAAATTGACTTAAATTGATAACTTTGAAGACAAAAATGACAAAATTGAAATTAAAAATAAAAATAATGCATAGGATTAAAACTGTCTTTTATCCTAAAATATATTAATATTAGTATGTTTAGAATAATTTTTTGACTTTTTACGAAAAATATGTAAAAAAATAAGGAAAGAGAACCTTTGACAATTTCCTATTCTTCCTTAGCAGTCAACAGTAAAGGCTGTTTATTTATTAGTCTATTTGACTGCTATTCTATTTATCTGTCTACATTAGCTATTTGTCTACCTACGTGTCTAGTATCACCTATTTGTCCAAGCATTACTTATCTATCCATATATCTATCAACTTCGGTCTTGTTTAGGTACTCCTAAATAATTTAAAAAGTCAAAAAGTTACTCAAAAAAGTTAAAAAGTTAACACTATTCACCCAAAGTCAATAATTATGGCTGCACAACTCCTAATTCAAATTTTCCTCTAAAAACCAATTTTCACAATTTTTTAGTACACATTTTTTTATAAAAAGTCAAAAAATTAACTGAAACATCCATATTTTCAACCTCAATTTTTTAATCAAAAAAGACAAAAAATACACTTATTTAATCTTTCCAAACTTAACCTTAATCTACCTATATGACCATATATTACCACTACCACTAGTCACCAGCTACCTTTGATGACTTTTTTGGGATTGGCAACTTTTTTTGGCGACAATAAACTTTTGACGATTGACAGTTGTGGGTAAAATATATGTGTATATATATATTTTGTCTTTTCCATAAAACAATTTCATTAATCATGTGATTACATTCAAAACAAAACAATCATTGAACGGAGTTAAAACACTTTTTTTAATTTTTTTTCGCACTTCATTTTCAATGACTTTTATTTTCTACTAATTTTCTTTGTAATTAAAAACAGCTAAGTGAATGCCTTTGGAGTCCTTTAGTTTTTTTAAGGTAAATAACACGTCATTAAACAAAACTAATGATTGTTCCAAATAATAAAAATGCATCTACTGATCAAAACTTGATAAAAAAATATCTGAAAAAAAAAAAAAAAAAACTTCACACCTTCATATAATACAAGTCCCACCGACAATTTCATGTTATTATTTGTTTTAGTACAAAAACAAAAATGTTTTGTGCACACAATCCATGTGCACCGAATCCCCCGAATTGCCTTTTTAGGCCTTTTTTTTTTTTTTTTGCCTTGTGTTTTTTTTTTCTTGCCTGAAATGGAAATTGTGTGCATTGTGTGCACACAATTTCGAGCTCCCAAACAAAACCCGTACAAAAATTATGTTCGAATAGAATTACTTGTTCAAGAACCAAATTGCTAAGCATCTATATAAATATAAAGCATATAAACAGGGAAATAATCCAAGTATAATTTAAAATAAAATCACTATTGTTCCAATTAATTCAAACAGCAAGAACTAAAAATAAGAAGAAAAAAAGTTTAAAATATTGCTAAAATAATATATAATTGGTATTGAAGAATTTTCCAGGGAAAAATAGCTTCAACAAGGGGGCATATCTGGTGGAGGTGGGAGCATAGTAGCGTTGTGGTGCTTGCCATTTTTCACTATGAACACTGTCTCCATCCCCCACGTCAGGTGGCGCTCAAAATGGCAATGAAGGAACCAAACTCCTGTTACGTATAATTGACAAAATTATTTATCAAAATTAAAAAGACAAAAAAATAAAAAATAACTAAATAAAGAGATTTTTTTTTTTTTGAGGGCAAATTACAGAAATAGTCTCTATAGTTTATCCTTGGTTTTATTTTGGTTCATGCACTTCTAATTGTTTCAATTTTGCCCTGCAGTTTGGTTTTGGCTCGAAATGGTCTACTAGTTAATAGTGGTTAGACTTTTAGATGAAAATTCCACGCGTGCAAGGCACACATGGGATAATTTTGACTTTCTTGACTTTCTTTAACAATTTTGACTTTATTGACTATTTTTGCAACGATTCAATTTGTTTTCTAATACAATCACTCAAATTTAACTCATTTAATAGATATTTTATTTAATTTCATTATTTAATAATTATTATTTTTGAAAATAAATTTATTTAAAATTTTAATTAAAAAATAACATATATTCTTTATTGATATTTTATTTATTTAATTTTTAAAAATAAATTTATTTAATTGTGTTAAAAATAAAATAAAATAAATTTTTATTTAAATATAGCTAAAAATAATTAAAATATTAAAGATATGTTTAACATTGCTATTACTTTGTAAGCAATTGAAAAATGGCAAAATAGTTTTTTGCACATTTATCCTTATCCAGTTCGTCTAAGTAAACATTAGATTCACAAAAAATAGTTATTTTTAGACATCTAATTCCATGAGAAAATAAATACGGGATACACATCCAATCCAACCAAATAATCCGGAGGATTTATAAAAAATATATATTAATAATAAAAAATATAAATTATAAATTTAATTTAATTAAAAATAATAAATTAAAAATTATGGCCTTATAAATAAGACAAATAAATTTATAATTTATAAATTATTTTTTTAGTATTGTTAATTTAAAATTATATATTAATAAAAAATAAAAAATATAAATTATAAATTATAAATTATAAATTTAATTTAATTAAAAATTATGGCCTTATAAATTATAAATTATGGCCTTATAAATAAGACAAATAAATTTATAATTTATTAGGTCATAATTTATAATTTATTATTTTTAATGAGGGATTAAACAATCCTGGGGGTGGGAGATTATTTCCATGAGATTGGTATTCCATGAGAGTAATGTGTGAAATGTCTATTTTACCGTCATGCTATTACTTAGTAAATAAATCTTTAATATTTTAATTATTTTTAGCTAGATTAAATAAAAATTTATTTTATTTTATTTTTTACACAATTAAATAAATTTATTTTTAAAAATTAAATAAATAAAATATCAATAAAAATATATGTTATTTTTTTAATTAAAATTTTAAATAAATTTATTTAAAAATTAATAATAATTAAATAATGAAATTAAATAAAACATGTATTAAATGAGTTAAATTTGAGTGATGATATTAGAGAACAAATTGAATTGTTGTAAAAACAGTCAAAAAAGTCAAAATTGTCCCGTGCATGCTTTGCACAAATGGAATTTCCATCCAAAAGTCTAACCACTGTTAATTATTGGACCATTTTAAGCCAAAAACCAGACTGCAGAGGCAAAATTGAAACAATTAGAAGTACAAGGACCAAAATGAAAACGCGGGTAAATTATAGAGACCATTTCTGTAATTCGTCTTCTTTTTTTTTTTTTGGTTATCGTTTAGTATAACTGTTTACGTGAATATCCATCATTAGTTTATTATTTGAAAATAATAAAAAAATAATATATTGACATGTTTTTCCGATGATTTAAAACTGAAAAAGAAAAGTGATGCAGAAACGTTCATCAATATAAAGCCGATTGGAAATTAGATTTAAAACTGTAAAACAAAAGTGATGCATATATATAATATGTACTTCTTTCCGATGTAGCGAAAAAAAAAAAAAAAGTGATGCATAAAAGTTCTTAAAAAGAAAAATAAAGTTATAAAGCCAAATTAAAGAGTTCTAGGAGTGAAACTCACTCTCCTTATTTATAAATTAATTTCTTATTTAATTTTATTATTATATGACATTTAATTTTATTTTTACTATACACACAAGTAATGAAACTCATGTTGGTAAATACACATAAAATTTATTATTTTGTCTAGTAATAAAAATCTGATTATGTATAATATATGAAAAATCATATATCGCTAAAAATTTTATATAAAATTAACTTTTAGAATGATATGGTAATGACAATTGTGTAATGAAAATATTATAATTAGTCATATCTTTCTATGACAATTGTGTATAATATTTCTGCGCACTTATCATATGTTCATAGTATGAAGTATAAAAAACATGCACTAACCAGGATTGTTAGCCTTGAATCTGATGGTGATCCAGCCATTTCTTGGTACAGCAACAGTGTTAAGGAGAGGAGGGTCAACAAGGTTGTATGTCAATGGATCCTTAAATTTGTCATAGTTCCCAAATCCCCACCCAACAACATAAAAACTATGCCCATGTAAATGAATAGGATGATCAATCCCAGCCACCAAATTAGTCCCTTGAAAAACCACCTCAACGGTTGAATTATACTTCAAAATCTTCACCTGTCTGGTTTTCTTCGGTATCTCCAACTCCATCGGAAAATAATCAGCCGTAAAACTAAACACATATGGTGGAAAGTTCGGAAATCGATCCCCAAACACGCCCTTAATGTGATAATAGTAAGCTTGGAGGATATCAAGGGATGGGTTCACCCAACTTAAGTTGTTCATGCTCGCAGCCAATCGGGTCCCATTCGGTCCCAAGCATGTACGGTTGGGATGGCACGGAAGGGTGTTGAGCAAGACGGTTGAGATCATAGGGGTGGTGATTTTTAATGGAACATTGACCGGATGGTCCTTGCTACCCAAGCTTCTTAGGCTGCCGGTGAAATTCACCATGGCACGTGTGTCATTATGGTACGGGAGGTGTGGAAATAGCGGTGGTGAAGTGGCTGTGGATTTTTTTCCGGCATATTGGATTATTGCGGTGGTGGTGGTGTTATCGAAGGGTATGTTGCCCGCAGAGTAGGCTCGGGCGGCAATGTAGTAGCGGCCATGGTGGCGGTTGGCGTGAAATAAGGCATCAATGGTTTGGCCAGGGGAGATTGTGATGTACTTTGTTTTTAAGGGCTTGGTATAGCTAGCATCGGCTCCGACCACAGTGAGTTTGTGTTTGGCGATGGAGAGGAAGAGGATTTCGTTCATAGCGGCGTTGATTATGCGGAGGAGATAGGTCTTGCCATGTTCCACGGTTAGCTTGAATGTTCCTGCAAGTACACGATAAAAATGTTAGATGTATGGGTACACAATAATTTGTCCAAACATGGCATAGGGCGATGAATCACCAAATAGAATGATACATATTACGAATTGAGTGTTGCAAATATAAACTTAAAAAATCAATAAATTGCTTAATTTTTAAAATTTTTTAAAAACCAATATGTTTTGATCGATTTGAACTAATACCAAAAATGAATCGGTGCAAAATCAATTCAGAGCAATATAATTCGAGTATCGAATTTAGCTGCTTTTCGTATAAGCTAATATAGTAAGTAGTGTGTAAATGTCATATGGGGTCATGGACTATTACTATTAGGTAGAGCAAAATAATTTGTCCTAGCATGGTTCAAAATAGCTTTATAGGATCTTTGGTATAAAAATATCAAGTGATACGTATTAAAAAGCGGGCAACACATAAATTTTAAAATTCATTAGCAAAAATCCTGCAATTTATAAACATGTCTTGGTATGCATCGATTGACACCGATACCAAAATGTTTATTGTATCAAAATGATTTATATCCAACTCCAAATGCTCAAAATTCCAAAGGTATATGGGACTTGGCCAAACAGGCACTAATAATTTTCTTATTTCTTAGATTGTATAGGTTGATTGTAAAAACACATAAATACCAAGAAAGGCAAAAGAAACCAACGGGCTTGGAGCATGGATATAAATCACCAGGCTGACCATTGATGGTGAAAGCATCTGAGTCATTTGGGGTTCCTCCAGTTCTAACAAATTCCTCGAGGACCTTCATCACATCTTGCTTCCACCACTCTCCTAATAGTTAACAAAAACATATATAGCATGAAGATATAATAACATATCAGTATCGGTAATATGATCATATATTAGTCAGAATTGGACAACAGCAGCAGATGGATCTTTGAATATCGGTACCCAATTCTAAAGAAATGGGGTAACATGATGTTCATAGTACCTAATACGATGGGCACTTCAGCATAGGGCTTAGGGAAAGGGTAGACAATGCCATGTTTAGGATAGACTATAATAGCACCGTGGACGGTAGCTCGTGACCAATCGCTGTGGGCATGCCACCATAGGGTCCCTTCCTCTGCGGAACATATTACTTTTTGGCTGAACTTTCCTCCCGGTTTGATCGCGCACTGTGTGATATATTCAGGACCATCTGACCATGGATACCTAGGCATTTTCACTCCATGCCTGCAAAATTGGTACGACTGTTATTTTCTCATCACTTCGCCAAATAAGGCACGATATTTTGTCTTCAAAATTTGTCTCTTTGTTTTCAATCCATCCCAATACCGCGATATGGAGAGAATTTCACGTTCTAAGAGTGGACACGAGACATGAATTTTAGAGACAAAAGATCCCTGGCCGGTGAATAGAACATCGTGTCATATCATTATTTGGATGGCCACAAGCTTCATTTTTAAACAAATGAAAGCGGCCCAAATCATTTATCCCAAATCATTGTGTCCCCTATTCTCAAAACACTATTCATTAGACTATGTCTTGAAATCCTATCTCGTTTTTTTCACATAATGAGGCCTCGTTTGGGAACAGGCTAATTTAGTAACTTTTTGGCTAATTGGCTAAAAAAGTAAGTAAAAAAAACTTGTATGTTTGGGATGATTTTTTAGCTAATTACGAAAAGCTGTGCAAAAAGTAGAGAGAAAAGAGAATCTTTGACTTTTTGATATGAGTTGTTGGCTTTTTGGCTAAAAAGGTAACTTTTTGACTAATTGGCTAATTTAGCCACTCCCCAAACGGGGCCTCATGTTTTGAAATAGAGCGAACGAACAAGTGAATAGTGATTCATACCAGTGGATAGTGATGTTATATTTTCCTCTATTGTAAACATCAACAATTAGAGTCTCTTCTTTGTGAGCATAGAGAGTTGGTCCTGGAAATTTCCCATTCACTGTCAAAATCTTCTTTGTACTGCAGAGTCTTGTGTAAGGAGCTTCTTTCACCTGCCAAAACAAGTTTACGTAATAAAAAACAAGTACATATAATTTCCATACATTTAATCATAAGTTTCAAATTCTTGAAATTTGATGTTAAGATCATCAAGCCATAACTTCAAATTACAAGTACAGAAGTGTACTTACAACAAATCGATGTCGGCGAATCCAAGCTTGGCAATGGACGATGCCAATGCCATCAAACAGTAAGTACCCCAAAAGACACAAGATCAAACTCTTCTTCCCAAACCACATTTTTTACCTAAGTAAAGAAACCTCTTTTCTTCTACTATAACTTTGTCTATGTAGAGTACGAAACTAGAGGAATTTATAGAGGCGATAGGTGGAGAAGCAAGAAATTAGTTGTGATGGTGAGGAAGTATTAATGCTGAGTGATAAGATTGAAGTCATTGAGGCCAAGAATTTTTTTTCTCAGAGATGGAAAATTAATTAGAGGTTGGCAAAATTGTGGGAAAACAACAAATTTTCTATTGAGGTGAAAGTTGTTGGGTTGTACATTAGAGTGTGGACTGTTTTTTTTTCCCTAATTCAATACAGTTCGAAAACTCAAGAATTCTATAATTGATGTTGACATTTATTAGCTTCTGAGTTCTTACTCCCAATACTTTATTTAGTTATTTGATAAGAAAAAAATAGTGAGAGTTAAAGTAATGACTATGTTAAATTGATGTATCTTTATTGTTTTATGCATGTCCTCTATAATTACTTAGAAAGTAAGGATTAATAAGAGAATATATCAATAGTAAAATTATAAATTATAAATAAATAAGTAAACTTAAATATAATATTTTTATTAGTACCAAAGGGAAAAACATAAGAACAAATTGTGAATCGTTCTATTATTGTAATATCACTACAAGAAAAAGCATTTTTGCCGACCATTTTTGGCTACCAAAAACAATTTAGTCGCCAAAAGTCATGGAATTGGCTACCAAAAATAAGATTAGTCGGTAAAAGTCAAATTTTTAGCTACTAATTTTTTTTAATAGGGGAATGTTGATTATTGGCGACTAAAAAAAATTTAGTAGCTAAAAATATTATAATTGGCGACTAAAAAAAATTTTAGTAGCTAAATGTATCACAATTGGCGACTAAAAGAAAATTTAGTAGCCGTAGAGGTACCTTTAGCTACTAAATTGTTTGGTAGCCGAATGAAAATAAAAAAATTAATTTTTAATGTTTGCCGACCAAAATTTTGGTCGCCAAATGTCAAGTTCTGGCGACAAAATGAGTTTTAGTCGCTGTAGACGTACTTTGGCTACTAAATTGTTTGGTAGCCAAATGAAAATAAAAAAAATTAATTTTTAATCTTTGCCGACCAAAATTTTGGTCGCCAAATGTTAAGTTTCGGCGACAAAATGACTTTTAGTCACTGTAGACCTACTTCTGGCTACTAAATTTTTTGGTAGCCGAATGAAAATAAAAAAATTAACAAAATAGTTATTTTATTTTATTAACAACAATACCATTAGTCTCCACTTGAAAATTTGACTAAAGAAAATAGTTATTTTATTTTATTTTGTTTTATTTTATTTTTATTTTTATTTTTATTTTTATGAAGAGGTTGCACACCCACCATCCAAAAATATTAATATCTTATTTTATTTTTTATTATCTCAAAATATTAATTTATTTAAAAAATTAATTATTAAAATAATATGAATTTCTTATTTTGTCCTTTTTTTAAATCCATTAATAATACAAAAAGTACAATTATGACAATTGATATTTCTAAAAAAATATACTATCAAAAGGTAATTTTGATAAATTAATATTTTTAAAATGAAATAATTGTATTATAAAAAGAAATTAAATTCTGAAAATAGACTATTATTTTGAGATGAAAATTACAATTAAACTATTTATACTTTTTACATCATCATATTTCAATAACACTAATAAATTAAGAATAAATCAAAATTCACAAATAAAAGACAAAATATCCCAATTATTTATCATTTTAATAAATTTTTCAATATTATTACCAGTACTAGTGAAATAATCATTTCACAGATACAAAACATATATTTCAAAAGTTTTAAAAAAATTTCATTATCAAAACGAGGGCTAAGTGTGTAAAAAAAATTCACTCATGACTTATGAGTAAATAAATCTGATTTGTAAGACTTATTGATATTATTTCAGATTTTAAAATTTTTCTTAATTTTTTAATAATTAATTTTTTCAACTTTTTAAAATTATTTTTACGTTATACATGGTTAACAATAATCAAACACTATTGTTAATTTAAATTTGGAGGGAGACATTTCTAATTTAAATTTGAGGGATTTATAAAAGTAATTGGCGACTAAAAAAACACGGGTTGAGCTAGCTCAGAATTTTTTTTATAAAATTTTTTCCTTCTTTTTTTTTTTAATTTTCTTTCTTTCTTTTCTTTCTTATTATATATATATATAATATATATATATATAAGAATATAAAATTTTAAAATATATTATTATATTTTTCAGTAAAAAAAATATTAGGACAAATATTTAAGATAATTTAATATTTTCAATATTTTTAATTTATAATTTTATTACTTATATTTTTATTTAAATATAATTTTAATATAATTGTTACTTTTATTTAAAAAAAAATGTAAATAATGAATTTTTTTTGTTACTTTTAATATATTTTTTTAATTCATTATTTACCGACTAAATTTTAGTCGGCAATTATAATTACAAAATTTAAAAATTGTGCTTCAGACTTCGGAGGGAAATTTTAATATATTTTCTAGGGTTGTATTTTCTTGATTTTGTATATTAAGAGAGAGAGAGAGAGAGAGAGAGAGAGAGTGGAGATGGGAGTGGCGAGCAAAGCAGGGGACTGGGCATTCAAGGCCTTCACGGCGGGCCTCGGCGTTGCCACCATCTATCTCGCTGCCACCTTCTTCGTCAATGTCTACCGCGGTTTCTCCTGGCATAACGCCGAATCAGTCTCTCTCTCTCTCTCTCTCTCTCTCTCTCACACACACACACACACACACACACACACACAACCCTATGATATTTGTCTGTAACTCTTGTTGGTGATGCTTTGTGATGATTATGCCTAATTTTGTGAGTTTGTTCTTCTTTTGAATTTGGGAAAATTACTACATGAATCGATTGTAATTTAAATTTTATTACTTTATTTTTGAAGTATATTCGTTATAGAATATGATTAGTCAACATTAAATTCGTGATTAATAGGTATAAACTTCACTAAAATTGGTTACAGTTTTGGGAGTTTGAGTGCTTTGGCTCTGAAATGGAGGTCTAAGGTTGGCGACCCAAAACTCACTTGGGGGTCTTGTTATGAGTGCGATGGGAAAGGAGTCAGAAGAGCCGATGCACCTCATTCCTTCGGCAAATCTAGTAGTTAATTTATTTCTTGCTCAAGACATGAAACAAGCTCATGGAATTCACCAGTGGTGGAGACCTGATCTGAACTTGCAGTCTAAGGTTTCTGACTCTGAGATAGTGCTAGTCACAGTTTGTTGGGATTTACCTTGTGTTTGGGGCCTTTGGTGGATTGTTTTTTGGATTACTTTGTAATCAGTGATGATGAAGCATTTATGTTCCTATGTATTCCCCTGTTCAATTTGTCTGAGACATGTAAACTTTGATGTATTGGTTGTGGTAAAACTGAGAGTACCCCTTTGTCAATACTTTGTGTATTATAGATTCATCTCGTGTTTGCATTTAGTCTTCAGTAACTACATTTTTTTATTTTATTTGATTCATATGCAATATTACAATGAAGCTTAATGATCAAATACTCAAAGTGAGAGAGAAAAATTCTAATAAATACATGGAGAATAAGACCTACCTAGGTGGGAAAATTCTCTCAACTACCTCATGAAAATGATTTAGCATGGAGCCTATAAAATTCTTTGTTACATGATTGATTTGAAGAATTACATAGGTAATCACTTATGATATTTTGAGATTACTGAATAATTACCGTATTATGTGGGATAATGACCATTCTTCTTCTTATTTCTTTGTTTATTAAAAGTTTAAAAAATAGAAGAATAGTTTAAAAATAGAAGAATGGTAGGGAAAAAAATATAAATTATTAGAAAATGTGGAGTATCAATAATAATTGTAACATGGATGGAAACTTAGAAGTTAATTACAAAAACATGTTTCAAATTATGTTTTTCCCTTCCATCTTAAGGGGGAGATTAAAACCTTCTTCTTCTTCTTATTCTTCTTCTTCTTCTTCTTCTTCTTCTTCTTCTTTCTTTAGATATTAATGATTCATATATTATTTGAATAATTTCTTTGTGTCTCTGTCTCTCATGCTCTCTCTTTACATATTAATGAATCATGGTGACCTGTCTCTCTCAATTTGTTTTTTGAGCTGTAACAGAGAAATTCGTTTTACTTTGTTTTTTTGTAGCCTGCAAAGCCAGGGACTCCAATCTCAAAGTTCATTTTAAGGTGTTATGATCTCAATTCTGTTGCCTTTGAATTTTAAATTTTTGTGTATGAATTGATATATTTCATCATAAATGAATTATCATATATGGAGTCTCCAAATTTGTTATGTTAGTTTAGTATTATGAATCTGAAAAATATATGCAAGTGGATGCTCTTGCTACCAAATTAAAACAGCAAGTTGCGCAATCTTTATTACAAACAGTGTTCACTAGCATCTTGCATTCATTATTTTTTTTCTAAATGAAGATCAAATGTATCTACCTTGGGAAAGATTTGAGTGTCTTATCTACTTGAGTGTCCTATTTTTTTTATTTTTTATTTTATTTTATTTTTTATTTATTTTTTATTTATTTATTTTTTTTGTGTGTGTAGACCACCGTGTATGTGTCCTATTTATGTCAAGTAGTACACATAAGGTGTTGAAACATGTCCTTGAAATTTCATCATGTAATAAAACTGTGCAATATATATGTTCTTTGTGGTACAAGAATTGATTATACAGGCACGAAGCTGAGCTTGCACGAAGCTGTGCACAATATTGTTTAATTTTAATTTTAATATATTGTTTATACAGGCACAAAGCTGAGCTTGCACGAAGTTGTGCACAATATTCTTTACAGGCACGAAGGTGAGCTTGCTGCAACAACTAGCCAGCCCCTTCCTGATGATGATGACGATGCATTTGACTAATGCTCATGGTTTGGCTTTTTGCTATCATTTTTTGTGCTCCTTTAGTTAATATGAGTTCTAAAAAAAAAAATTCAACACTATCGAAGGATTTGTGTATGAGAGGTGAACGTATCACGGAGAAGAGACCATTTTAGTTATTCTTTAGCCATTGTTTCAAGTCTGGTTGTGGTTGTGCTTTGTGGTAGAATTCTTTAGGCTGCCATATGGATGTTTTGAGTTATTTCAAGTGTTTGCTTCAACATTTTAAATTATGTATGGATTTAAATTATTGACGTTGGATTAGACTTGGACTGTATGAAATTTGTATTATATATATAATTGGACGTTGAAGATTACTTTTTTGGATGCTTGGAACTGAAATGTGTGCACGTTGTTGAATGCTTTAATGGTTGATAATATATTTTAGTGTTGATGCATTATATTGTTTTATACAGGGTACAGGTTGTAATATAAATGAATACATGTTGTTTACAAATTTTTTTTTTAAAAAAAAAAAACAAAAAAAAAATTCTTTGGCCACCAAATGTTTTGGTAGCCAAATAGGTAATCAAAAGTTTTGGCTACTAATAATTTAGTAGCAAAAACATAACCCAAAACGTTTTTGCCACCAAATAATTAGTAGCTAAAAGATTTGAGAATGAGAGAAAGAAACTATTGGCGACTAATACTTTAGTGGCCAAAACGTACCTTTTGCCGACTAAACTAAGATTAGTAGCAAAATGTGTACTTTCGGCGACCAATTATTTAGTAGCTAAAAGTGATACCATCCCCGACCACAACAAGTTAGTAGCCAAAAAGCCTCATTCGGCGACTAATACTTTAGTGGCGGAAACATACCTTTGCCGACTAAACTAAGATTAGTAGCCAAATGTGTACACTTTCGACAACCAAACAAATTTTAGTCGCCAATACTATCGCCGACAGAGTAAAGGCGACGAGCTTAGCGACGAAAAATTTTGGTCGCTAAATCGTTTCAGCGACTAAATAAGTGACTTTTGGCGACTAATATTTTGGTAGCTAAAAGTGACATTTCTTGTAGTGTATAAACATTTAAACTTGATATTAAAATGAAATAAACAAGTTATTGCCTTAAATTAATATCTAATTCTTAAAGGTTAGTATTTTGCATTATAAACTTAAAATGTGGCCTCTTAACATTCTTGAGTTTATGTATAACTCACTACCAATAATTTTTTTTAAATATATTTTTAATAAACGTATCCTAACTGTATCCGTATTATACTTTTTTAGGTTTCGTCATATTGTCGTATCTATACCGTATCGTATTTATATCTTGTATCCGTATATGTGCTTCCTAGGTTTTCTCTCCAACATATATTGTATTAGAGTTGGGGTGGTTGCTAGACAAGATTGAGAATTGGTTCCTAATTACTTTGTAGCACTCTGGTTGGGCAAGATTGGATTAAAAATTCCAAATTTTAATAGTTTTTACTAAGTAGTCTTCACTTTTTTTTTTATTATTTTCTCTCTCCATATTTTGAATCTTGATATGAGGCTAGAACCATTGGAAATCTTACTTCTGGGCCTTCAATTTGGACATAAGAATGACTCTAAATAGAGTCTGGACTAGAGAGTTATTCTCATGTGAAGTTTGCAAATCTGTGTTGTGTGCATAGTTCGGTCAAGCGCAAGTTTCACAACTTGAGCGGTTCATAGAGCCTTCTACTTTGTTTTTCAAAATTGTCTGAGATATTGCAAGCCTCGATTCACCGCTCAAGCACACTTTTTTTGATCGCCGATACCGAAATCAGATCTTTAAAAGTCATTTTTTGAGTAAATCTCTTCACTTTTCACCCTCTCTTTTCTCTCTTTCCGTCATTTTTCAGTTGTCAAGCTCTTTAACCTTGATTTCATCTATTTCTAAACATCTTTTGGCCCCTAGTTCCATATACCAAAACGTAGAGCTCAACGAGGGCTTTCATTTAATCTGAGTGGATTGTCATTTTGTCGCTGGTGAATTTTTGGATTGTCTCCTCTTCACTTCAAGAGGTAGGATTCTTTTACTCCTCTTCAATACCTCTTTATAGATAGACATTAGGTAATTTTTATTGCATTTAAAATATATTTGTTAAGGGATTTTCCAAAAGCATGAAAAAGGGATTTGGGGCTTGAATTTTGGGAGTTGGAATTGTATGATTGTTGTTTGATTTGGTATGTTGGGAGGTAGTTGATTATGTATATGTTGATTGTGGTGAAAATTCCCAGTTTGTTATTAAGGGTTTAATATTATAAAATGGGTAAAGTTGGATAATGGGTGAGTTATGTGTCATGTGAATAAATTAGTACCTTGGTTGCTAAAGACGAATTAATTGTATTTGTTTGGTTATTGTTGCATTGTGCTAGTAAGTTGTTGTGTAGAATAATTTGGATATTGTTAAAGAAAAAGAAAAATTGGTTAAAGACTGGAAGTGTTGAGGATTTGCAACGAGTTTGATTTTGAAAACAAAATGAAGTGGTGTCACTTCTATGAAACGAAAAGGGAAAATGGTTAGTTGTAAAATGATTTCATTGAAAATTTTAATGTTTTAGAATTATGGATTTTGTTGTGGAATTTAGTTAATAAGAGTCTTATATCGAACTGTTAGAGGTTTTGTCATTGGTCATTGGTGGAGGATGGCACTATTGTTATTGAATAGATTATGTGTATGTGTTACACTAGCGTAACATTTATGTGTCTAGTTTGTTGTGATATTGTTTGAACTCCATTTCTCCTCAATTAAGCTAGTAAAGCATGGCGTCTTTGACAAAGGTTCCTCTCAACTACAACAAAAAAGGTCTTTGGTGACGAAAACCCATGACGAAAAAAAATTTCGTCTCCAAATATACATGTTTTAGAGATAAAAGTAAGATTTCGTCTCCAATTGTAGTATTTTTAGAGAGAAAAACCAAATTTCGTCACCAAATACTTAAAATCAATAAAACAATATGTGACGAAAATTTTATTCGTGTCTATATTTTATTTTTCGTCACAAAAAAAATTCCCGTCCTTGGAAAATTTATTTGGCGCCATTTTAGAGACAAAAATTTTCGTCACCATTGTACAAAATTTTCCGTGAGGAAATAATTTCGTCTCCTATAGTTTTATTATGCAAAATGACGTAGTTTCGTCTCCTATAGGAAATAATTTCGTCTCCTATATTTTTCTTCCACCACCACTGCCTTTACTCTACCACTATCGTTGCCACCACTCCACTTCCACCGCTGCCGCTCCACTACCACCACTAGCACTCCACCTCCACCAAACCCATTTAAGCCCCTTTATTAAATAGGTGAGTTTGAATCAATTTCATTTGGTTTCAGTTTTCGAAGACTATTTTTCAAGTTTCAATCCTTATTTTGTTAATTTTTAGTGAATTTTTTAATATTTTAATTATTTTTTTAATTGATTAAAATATTGAAAAATTCCAGTTACTATTTTTTTTTAGTCGGGGTATATTGATTATTGGCCACTAAAAAAATTTAATTGCTAAAAAAACCACAATTGGCGACTAAAAAAATTTTTAGCCGCCAAAAAATGAGTTTTGGCAACTAAAATTATTTAGTCATCTAATGAAAAATAAAAATTTACTTTTTATCTTTGGCGATCAAAAGTTTGGTCGTTAAAAATTTATTTTCAGCTATTAAAAAATTTATAGTTGCCAAAAAGTGAGTTTTGGCCACTAAAATTATTTAGTCGCCGAATTAAAAATAATTTTTTTTATTGTCAAAAAATAATCAACAATGATTCATCCTACTAAAAATATCACCACTAATAGCACTAATGCATTAAAAAAATAGAAAAAAAAACAAAAAAAATACAACTCCAAGACCAAAACATCACATCATTTCTGACGGGACCCACTGCCACCTAATTAGTGGGAGCACTAATTAGTGCTCCCAAGCATTTTTCAAAAATAATTTTCAGCTATTAAAAAAATTTTAATCGCCAAAATATTTAAGGGGATAAAAGCGTTTGACCCTTTCTTTCTTTCCTTTTCTATCTCTATTTTCTCAACCCCTCTCTCTCTTTCTCTCGATTTATATTTTTTAGGGTTTCATTCTACTTCTCAATGGAAAATCCAGAGGAAGCGAGCCCCCTTACTCCAAGGCTCTCAGCTTAGACGACGATGAGAAGAGAGCCACCAAGCCAATCGCAGCTCCTCCTCCTCCTTCTCCTCCTCCTATGCCTGCTGCGGCGGCGGAAAAGCATTCTCTGCCAATAGCTTCCGGCAACCCCTATTGGACCGCCGATGGATTGCCGCTAGGGCACGACAGCGTCATGGGCGAACCTCTGTGTCGAGCTCAGTAGGACTCCAGCCTCTTCGCTTGTCTCGGTCGTACCGATGAGTTCTGCAGCAGCGATCTTGAACTTTGTGAGTTAAAATTTTAAGTTTTGTGAGTTTGATGCTCAATGTAGATGGGTTTTCCTATTTAATTTTCCCAATTTGATCGCTAATTGTTAATTTTCCTATTGTGAAATTGGCTAATGAAGTCGAATATTACATATGTATGTTTGCATTGGTATGTTTACGCGTGTGTAAATGCATTGACTGTTAGCGGATAGAGAGGGAAATTGATTGGCTGGTGAATTATTTATTTATGCATTGTTAAAGTAATTATGGAGTCTGATGTAATTGGACCTGGTGATATCATTCTGTGTGTAGATTGCTATGATTGTTGTGGGATATATGATTGCATATTCAAATCTGAAATATTTATGATACATCAATGGATTATTATCACTATTAGTTGTAGCTGAATTTATAATGAAAGAAAAAATGCGTAGTGGGTGGAAGAGCATCAGATTTTTGTGCTTTTTTGTACATGGCAATTTTCTTGACAGTAGTCATGCTAATTGAGGAGTCTAATTTCTCATATATATGTATATATATATGTGTGTGTATCATATTTGATCATAGTGATTATTTGCAACCATGGTTAGAGTGACCCAAGTCCCCAACTTTAGATGGGTTCTTTAAGGATCTGTCAGTTATAAGGATTTAGATGGGAGTCATTATGTAGTTTGTAATAAGCGTCCTTCACTCTTAAGTCCTATATATGCAATTATAACACTTTTTGTGGCTATCCTCCTAAAATAGTGAAGAAAATACCTAAGAAGGATCTTGTGGAGGAGGTGATCATATATCTCATAGTATCCCTTTCCATTTTATATCTATTAAGTATGGTAGTACTACCTACGAACGAGTCTTTGAGACTACTAAGGTTGACTAAGATGCATATGTAACTTTTGGGTGGCCATGTAAGTTTTATTTAATTCCTCTTTGTCATATATTCATTGCACTTCTCTTTATTTAATTCCTCTGATTCGTTGACTATTACCTTTTGAATTTCATTCATTGATGAATTCCATGAAGAAAACTTTTAACATTATGGAGTTGTTATTTACTATCCTTTCACGTATTTAAAAATAAATAAATTCTAAGAATTTTTTTTTCCCCTGAGCTTACTTCATACTTTTTTTGATATGTACTCTTAACTTTTAACATTTTACTTGTTTTAAGTCATTATTTTCTTGGTTTTCGTTATAATTTTTTTTTGGGGTCTCCCAAATGATCATGTCTCTCTATTCATTACAATTATTGTATTACACAGTGCTCGAGTTTGATTGTATTTCTTTCCTGTTTTGCACTTGATTCTCTTGCATGTCAAGTTTGGAGACTTTAAGTAGCTCTTGGTGAGCAAACAGAAATCAAAAAATTTAGCCAGTAGGGGTATGAAAGACTTCAAAATGTAATATTCTTAAGTTTATGGCTTTAGTATTTTACTTGTGGTTTTGTTTCTAAGGGAAGAGGGTGGCTTGTTGGCCATACCTATAACCCATCGGCTAGGCCTTATGCCTATTGGCCTTTCCTTCTTTCTATCGGCCATCGGTTTTGGCCGATCATTTTTTTTGCCGGTCGGCCATGTTTGTTGGCTGAGGCCTTTTTATTTGCTTTTGCATATATTTTATTGCCAACTGTGACAGCTGGTGAGCACAGATCTCATCCTCCATACACATGTATGGAGGGATGGAACCAAGCCCTTAGCTTGTCCAACAAGCTTAGAACTTCAATTTCTATAAGAGGGGAGGTCCCTCTCCCTTTCCAAAGGTTCTGAAAATTGGGGATACAAAACATATATCTCTCTATAGTGCTTAAAAGTGTGTTTTGTCTTCACTTTTGAACTACAACACCTAGTAAAGCACCATTACTTTGTTGCTGAGGTAATAGAGGACCTTGTTTGGACTCTCAAAGTTTGTTTTCTTTGGCTCAGAAGTGCTGGTTTGCTGTGGTTCTTCAAGGGTGAGTTGTTACCCCTTTTAAGCCTTGTTTTGCTTAAGTGGTTGGCCTCCTTTGCATACTATTTTAGGCCTTGGTTTCAACTGAAAAAGTTCTGATTTTAAGTGTTTAAGATGTTGGTTTGAGACCTCTTTGGTGTTGGGGGTGGTCTACCCCCTTTGGGCCTTGTTTGGCCTTGTTTTGAGTAATCTCTTTTAGGCCTTTGGATCACCATTATTTGGCCCTTCTACCACTGAATTCCAGAGGAATTTCAATGGTGGAAAGTGTGTTTTGAGGTTTGAAATAGGAGGGGGTTGTCTCCCCTCCTCTTCTTTTGTATGCTTGTGTTGATGGCTCATCAAAATAGCATGTTTTTCTACCTCTTTGAGGCTCCATCTTAGCATCTTTTTGGCATTATTTCAGCATGTTATAGCTCTATCAAGGGTTGGTTTGATAGCCTCTTGCATGCTCCTTGCACTTGTAGTGCATTTCCATTCACTAGCCTAACATGCTTTGTGCTTTAAGCCATCATTTTAGCATATTTTTGGCTCCACTCCAGCAAAATTTTGGCCATGTTTTAGCATGCTCTAGGTTTGATTTAAGTGATTTGGGTCATGCATGCCTTGCTTTGTATAGCCATAGTTCATTCTTGCTCACTAGCTTTGTGTTTTGAGTCTACTAGCATGCATTGCTTGGGCTATTTGCATGATCTAGCATCATTTAATATATGATTTCAAAGCATGTTTCATTGTCATACACTCACATGTGTCACTCTTTCAATGCTTTTGAAAAGTTGTGCTTTATGCCTTAACATGAGCCAATATGTATGCCATCTTGCCTAAGCTTTTGGGCTACCATCTAAGTACATTTTTGGTGTTATTTTGACATGCCATAACTCTGATTTTTGTTGGTAAAGTCATCTCATGTTTGATTTTGGTAGGTGTAGTGTAATCCTCTTTGTTGGCCTAGTATGCTCCATGCTTCATGCCTTTAATTCTAGCATATGTTGGCTATGTTCAAGCATGTTTTTGGCATTGTTTTGACCTACCTTGGGACTGTTTTGGGTCACCTTGGCCCTTTGGGGCTTGCTTGATATGGCTATGGTGCAAATCCCTTTGCTAGCCTTAAGTTTTGAGCCTCTTAGCATGCTATGCTTATGTTACGTGCATAATTTGGCATCATTCCTTACAAGATTTTAGAGCCTATTTCATTGTCACACTCTCACATTTCCCACTCCTTCAATATGTTTGAGAGTTGTTGTCTTCATGCCTTATTTATGAACCAATGTGCATGCATGCTTGTATTTGCTTTTGGGCTTCATTTTCAGCATGTTTTGGCCATTGTCTTGGCATGCAAGAGGCTTGTTTGAGGTTGGTTTAGTCCATCGAGTATTGCATTTCATAGCCCTTGCCATTGCATTGTTGTTTGCATGTTGTTGTATTGCATTATGTTTGCATGTTGTCACAATTGTATGTTGTTGCATGCTCATGTTGTTTGCATGTTGCATGTTGCATTATGTTTGCATGTTTGATTGCATTGCATTGTGTTTGGATTGGATGTTGATCCAAATGCAAGGAACAAGGGACGTTTCATACTCAAAGTGATGAAACGTGCCTCATTCCTTAGGTCATCGACATCTTTGATTGTGCATGATAAGGTGGAGGTTCATGGAGTCTTATGTGGTATTTGTGTGCATTCATTGACATTGATTTGTGCAACTTGGCTTCTTTGGCCATCATGCATTAAGATGTGTGATTAGTGGCTCGAGAACCGAGCACTACACTTCTTTGAGCTTTAGACATGATAAGGAGTGTGGTTGCACACACATTTTCTTGCAAATACACTGCCATGCCTCTATTTGTGCTCTATTACAGCAAAAGGAGGAATTTGCAGGAAGTAGTGGCCGACTGGCCATCAGAGCTGCCGATCGACCACTTAGTTTGCCGATCGGCTATCAAAATTGGTCGATAGCCATAAACTCTGGCCGATGGCCATTCCTCTTGGCCGACCACCCCTCAGCATGTCCATAAGGTGGATTAGAAGCATCTTGGAAGTTGGCACAATTTTTAGAAGTCCAAAATAGTGCAAACAGAGGCATCACAAGGCACAGTAGTGGATTTCCGAGCGAAGCCGACCGAGCATGCATACACCCCTCCCCTCGAGGCCATTTTTTTTTACCGCTTTACTAGCTAGTTGTAGTTAATTACTTGTTTTGTAATTAATTAGTTTAATCTATGTTGTAATATTTTAATTAGCTTAGCGTAGCTAGTTAGTTGATTCATTCGGACCTTCCGTCGAGAGTGCACAACTGTTGTAATAAGCGTGCGTGTGTGTGATGCATGTCTTCCAACCCCCATTTCTTTCTCCCTTTTACTTATCAGCTTTTGATGGTTAATTTTAGAGCATGTTTCAATTAGTATCCTTATGCTATGTATGCGTGCATCATTCATCTGTCTTGCATGCACTCGGCGCAAGATCATACAAACCCATTGCCTTTCAATACACTTTCTTGAATATGTGTTTCAAAGCATGTTATCTAAAATGCATTCACATGACATCTTAGAATAGCTGAGCCTATTGTAGCTGCATTTTTGTATGTGTTGCATTAGGCATTGTTAACATAGCTAGGATCATGCATTGATTAGTAACTAGCTTTTGTTTTGGCTCGGAGTACTAGGTAAGCTTTTACGCTTTAGCATACTGCATGAGATATGTATGTTGCCATGTATAGCATGCTTGCCATGAGGCTATTTGCTTAACTGATATAACTGCATGAATTCCTATGTATGGAGGCTTCATTGCTTGAATTGGAATAATTCATCAAAATGTGCGTTTTAAGCCCACTTTGCGGAGTGACAAAATCATGTTGTTTTCTAAGCCCACTTGAGGGTGGGAAATCCGCGTCGTAGCCTACTTGCGAGTAGCACTTTCAAACCATTTTCGAAAAACAAACATGAGATGTTTTGTTCCAAATTGAGTGATTTAGTCTATACTTGTATGCTATGCGCATCACATAGTAATTCTAGATTAATAACCGGAATAAGAACACATGTGTTTTCAAAAACAACATATCATGTTAGTAGAGGCCGATCCTTTGATCGGGCAAGTGGGGGTGCTCATTTCAGGACTTTCCCCTATCGTACCCAAGTTCCCGAGTCGAGGCAACTTTGGTGATGACGGACACGTGGCCTTAGGCATGAGTCAAGGTTTCCTAAATTTCCCAAAATAAAATATTTAGGTGGCGACTCTAAAATCTGGCAAAGCAGTCCATGTTTGGTACTTTTTGATTAAAATCGATTTTCCAAAATGATTTGTCGGATTTGGACTCTTTGGTGATTTATCAGTCTTACATTACACTATGTGAGATTAGATTTAGAACCGTGACATGAGTTCGAACTGTAGTAGCTAAGAACTATGATTCGCACCCTCACGCACAGAGCAGAGTTCGGGCAGTCTACAGGGGTGGAAGGTTAAGCTAATGCTTTTAATGACCTAAGTGATATGAATAGTCAACTGTGGTATATTGAGATACCTTATATAGGTCACCTATGTGAATGCGAAGTGGGGCTGCTTCTTTAAGAATTGGTAAGGCCAAATTCTTCAAAGCCACTCACTGAACCAGACTAGTGTTCCAAGGCCATATTGGACACACAAGTGAGAACAAGAACAATGGATGTATTAAATCTTATGTGAGGTCTATTGTCTCGGTTTACACAAATGGTAGAACAGTTCAAGACATCACATTTACTAGTTAGCTGGTAAATCCGATAGAATTTCATCACGAAAGGTTCAAGGCCAACAACTACCTTTTCTGATGCAGGGTTAGTCTGTTTGCTCTCTCTGAGTCTTTGTTGTAAACGTTGTCTGTTTTCTTTATTCGGTCAAGTTTTATTCATGTGGGGGATTGATGGAAAAAATGATTTTTTGGTGACTTTAATGTGAAATTAAAGTAGGTCCCAACCATTGGTTGAGGTGGGATTAAATGGGTATAGATTTTTTGTAACAAGGTCTTTACACCATAAAAAGAATGACTAAAAACCATTGAGAATTGAATGAGAAATTGTCTCATAAAGATAGCCTCATGAATAAGGTATTAGGAATTGTGTATAACTATCAATCCCACATTGATTGTAGAGGAAAGCTTTGATAGGTATTTAAACCTCAAGATTTTGATAAGGGCATGAGTGTAACAACGCTGACCCATGATTAGCGTTAATTCATGTTTAAGTATGCCTAACAAGTAATTAAGAAAAAATCTTGAGTTAATTACATGTGCATTGCATTATTTTGCGTTTATATCTATTTAACGTAAGAAGACCTGTTCATGTTTTTATTTCGGTTTACGAATTGAAGGCCCTATCGACAACTGATTCAGAAATTGACTTGATTTACGTGTTAATTAGAATTTTTAGAACCTTATGGTAGGTTTAATTAAAATTCAATTTGGAACGATTTAATTACGTTAACTTAATGTCCACTTATTTGGCCTTAATTAATTACACTTTTACCCAAGCTTACATAAGGCTTATACACCCCACTTGAGCCTCTTTTTGGTATCATCTTTAAGCCACCAAGAGTTACAACGCGAGAGAGAGGAAGAAAGAGACCATGAGTGAGAATTTGATATCAACACTTGAGATTGAGAGGATCTTGCTAGAGATTGAAGGCATTGGGCTTGGAAACTCAAGAATTCAATTCCTAGCACACATTTTGGGAAGTCTAGGTAACAATTCAACCCCTAGAGTGTACAATTATGATGTATAGGACTTGAACTCTAATGAATTAGGTTCATTGATGCAAGAATAGAGTTAGAATTAAAGAGAATTAAGTCATTCCATACATGCATGCATATTTTCTCACATTTTAAGTTGAATTTCCAATAATTCCCTCGCGCATGTCTTAAATTCACCTTAACTCTGGGAAGTCATCAAGTCTCAAGTTGTTTTGTAACATTTGATCATGTTTTGAGAAGCTTATGGTCAAAGAAATTCATGCATGTCATGTTTATGGATCATTTATGAATTTTAAGTTGAATTTTGCACAATTGGCAAGCTATTTGGGCCATGATTTCTTGAAATGATCCTTAATTCATGATGTTTTATGAGTTTCTAAGTGTTTCCTTATGTTTTAGCCAGAAAAATCAAGTTTGGATGCTTAAAGTTTGAGTTTTGAGCTTTGGGAACAAATCTGAAAATCCCAGAATTTGCATCTACGCTTGAGCATAGAAGTCTACGCTCGAGCGACCACTCTAAGTGCATGCACTTTTGCTCGAGCGACCACTCTGAGTGCATGCACTTCCGCTCGAGCGACCACTCTGAGTGCATGCACTTCCGTTCGGGCGACCTAAAGTACGCTCGAGCGTGAAATGCAAGCCCTCAGAAGTTCTTGTGTTCTGCAGCATGCTTGAGCGACAAAAGTCACGCTCGAGCCAGGGTCTAAGTCTTACGCTCGAGCGAGGATCGAGCATCTATCAAGTGTGAAAATCAAGCAACCTGTACTTTTCAAAGTTTGCAGGCCGCTCGAGCGAGGAAAGTTATGCTCGAGCAAACCCTTACATTTTGCATGTCCCCTCGAGCGAGGAAAGCCATGCTCGAGCATGGACCTTGTTTTCAGCAAGTTTTGGAAAATGTTTTCAAGTGCAATTTTGCATCCTCATTTCATCCTAGGCATTCCTAAGCCAAGATTACGACACCATAATGAGGACAAAGAGTAAAAACACACTAAGAACAAATGAAATAAGTTGTGTGTAATCCAAACGTGTGTTTCAATGTATGTATCTGTCATGCTGTCTAGGTCACACACCACAAGGAAGTTGAATTGCCTGCTCAGTTTGTGTAGTTGGAGCATCTATTATCTGTGAGTAATAACTTAGTAAAGTTATGTTCAAGTAAATTATTTTCTGTATATGGAATGAGATATGTTCTATGAAATGTCATGCTTTATACCACGAATGATTGTCCAACTCTAACAAGCATTTGTGACATTATGCTATAATTCAAGTGTGTTACAAGTTCTCGGTGCCGGAGGTTCCTTATGGAACTGACAAGCCATTTGTACCCGGCTAGAGGTTCCTAGGTGGAACTGACAAGTTATCCATTCCCAGTCCGGAGGTTTCTTTATGGAACTGACAAGTTATCCTTACCCAGCCGGAGGTTCTTCTATAGAACTAACAAGTATGATTTATGATACTGTATATATGATCTGTTAGCACTAACGGATGCACTATGCAAGACTAAGCATGAACTCTGATTTTTATATATATGCGTAGAATGAGAATACGAACGTAAACTTTGGTTTCAGAAATGGTTATGGAACATCATCCACTTACCCCTTTACTTTGTTATTATTCATTGGGCCTCCGCTCACTAGTTATTTATTATGTATGTAGGTGAGCAGACTCGTGATCAAGCTTAAGATGATGCCTGAAGCATATTTGTGTTTGTCAGCCACCTTTTGCACCTCACGAGGAGGTTCCAAATCAAGTCAAGTCTTGTGGCTATGTTATTATGGATGTATAAGACTATTCCTTTTGCTCCATGGACAAGTTTTTCTTTTATATTACATGAAGTGACGTGTAAATATTGTATCTTTTGACATCACTCATATGTCTATAAATGTTTAAGATTTCTAGTCCTATGTATGTCTGCACAGCTCGATGGACTATGTATGTTTCTTTTTATGTATTTACTTCCGAAGCCCCTAATTATAAGTCTAATTGTTAAAAAGCCTTCGGTAGTCCAAGGATTATTGGCCGGTTACGACGCTAAACCTATAGGGGCGGGTTTCGGTTGTGACAATGAGCCCTTTGGGGCATCCAAATTTTCCAAAGGAATAGAGGCATGGATGCTTCAAGGATGGGCTTGGGCCAAAACTATGGTCCAAGTTGGCAATGGCAAAATTACCACATGCGCGCGGCGCCTGCCTACCCCGACTAGACCGAATCCGGATTCGTGGTCCATGATCCATGGGTTGTGGGTCATGGATCATGGATTTTGGATCTTGGGCTTGGCTTGAGGCTTGTTGGAATGGGTTAGATTTAGGCCGAATTAGTGGTCCACCAACCTATTCTTTTTGGGCCAAGTCTGCTACAAATATATACACTTGTGTATACAGAAAAATAAATATAAGATATTTTCCCCCCCATCAGTTTTGGTCCATTACTCCAGCAGTTTTTATAGGAGTAATGACCATTAGTTGCCAGCCTTCATGGGCATTAGTGGCTAGCCTTCATGACTGGAGGCTCCTCCTCTCTCCCCCATGGTGTATAAAAGGAGACCCATCTCCCTTGATTTTGAAAAGATTTTTTGCTTCTAGAATATATCAGTCAGTTTGCTTCTCCTATAATATATTCTTCTTGTGTGAGAGACTGCTGCCATATTTAGTTCGCTAAAGCTAACAGAAAGTGCTCCTGCATTAGCCAGTCTAAACTATCTTATTTTGGGAGACAGAAGTTGTCACGACCTAAATCTGCCCTAAAAGTTTGGCATCGTAACCGGCCAGTAATCTGTGATTACCAAAGGCCTAACTATACAAATCAAACAAACGGAGCTGGCGGAAGCTAAGCCATAAGAAAGTAAAACGTCTAACGAGCTGTGAACTTACATGAGACAAAATGCATTGCTATAGATATATATACATATGTACATTAAGGTATCACAAGTTTGTCAAAATACAACTATAAGAGGGAAGACATTCCCATCAACAACGGATATAACACCAACGACAATCGACCATAACACGTAAGTGATTTTCAAAGGGGTAGTCACCGGCTACCTAACGCTTCAACAGATGGAAACCTCACCGAGAGGCACAAAAGGTAGCTTGACAAAACTGAGACAAGATCACCGCCACTAAGTCCCCTCTTGAACTGGATCACCTACATAATATATATATATCAAAATGTGAGCTAGAGCCCAGTTGATAACAACAGTGTAAAGAGGTTAGGAATGATGTCCTTACTGAAAAGCAAACTATAAACTTAACATAATTCCTATTTCATATAGAAACATAAATGCTTACGTGGTACATCCCATAGAAAACTAGTTCAGGCGGTCTTGAAAACCGAACGGGCGCTCATAAAGACCGGTAATCAGATATGATGGCCATCAATACAATGAACAGGGGTTCCAAGAATTGGAACTGACAGAGATCTCTGTAGCAATATAAACAGGTGCTAAGGATGCCATGAAATACAGTGTAAGAAAATAGGATCATCATTCATTAAGCATAAGAAGAAGCATGTCCAAAACAGGGAATAAGATAAGCAGAAAAGAGATACTTTAAGTTAAACATATCTTTATAACAGTGTTACTCACAGTTGGCTCCCTAGAACACGTGGCTGGGGTGTGGCGTTTGTCCTACATAGGCATAAACAAGCATGACACGTTTAATTCACAGCTTAATTATTATTTATTTAGCCTTATTGTTCTTTATTCTCTTTTAATGTTCATAACACCCGTGAAATGCAATGAACGTCAAATGCATGTGAAAACCATGTGAACAGGGCCCGGAAGGTGGGAAAAAATGAAGCAGAAAAATGAGATTGGGCCTGTCAAATAGCCGCATGTGAGGAGTGCATTAGTCGTACGTACGGGACTCTCGCCCTACGTACGCTAGATGATGCAATTATTTCAGAATGCAAAGTTCCTCTCCTCTATTTTCTGTACGTGCAGGCCTCTCTGCCGCATGTGTGCCACTGCCTTTTGCACGTGCAGTCCTCCCTATCGCACGTGTGGTTCTGGGTGTTCCAGAACCGACTGCTCTGTTTTAAGCTTCAACCTTTCCAAATCAAACCTAATTTTGAACAAATCAAGGCCTAAAACTTACAAAAACATGATGAAAATGTAAAATTCTATGTTAAAATCAAAGTTATAGTTTTCCATTCAATCCCAATTACCCAAACACAAAATCATAACTTGACTATGGAGGAGAACAAACAAGAGTTGTGGCTTAGGGGTCAAAATTCATGAAGATTCCTGCACCAACATCAAACTCATGCGAAAACATGCAAGATCAAGTGATAATTATGAGAGATGTTGTGTTGACAATTGTAGACACCCCATTTTTGACCGCCCTTAAGACTTGGGCACCGCTGATGGTTTACTTGGTGATGAAAGTTGTGTAGTGCAAATGATCGATTTCTTCGGCAAGGAGAGAGAGTCAAATCCCAACCTTACACCCTAGTTGTGGATGAAAGCCTTTTGACTAAAATATTTTAGACCTTAAAACCCTATCTTTCAAAGTATTTTTTAGAGAAGTTTCTATGATGTTCGGAGGCTCGCATTTCATTAAATGTCGTGCTTTTTGGTAAACCGAGCAAGGACAAACTGGAAATAAATAAAAGAGAGGTGAAATATTTGAAAAATCTTTCAAAACAACTTTTTTAAGAGGATTGGGGTTGAAAAAAAATAGGAGAGGAGAGAAGAGAACTAGTTGAACAGAAGTTCGGCATGAATCTGGATAGGATCTAAACTGAGCAGTCTTCACTCAAACATGCATAACTTTTTCACACTTAGAATTTTGATGTGAGGCCGCCACCATTGGAAAGAAGACTTCCAGGGATTCAATTTAGGCTCAAGAATGACCTACAAAAGAGTCCATATAAAGGAGATATGTCTATTTGAAGTTGGGCCCAAAAAGCAGATTTTTCTGGCCAACCAAAAGTGGAGGATGCTGGCCATAAATGGGCTTTTTTGGCCATGTGCTGGCCATGAATGGTGCCGGCCCCATGCCATCCAAGAGTGACCCCTGCTAGCCATGGATGATGAAGTGCCAGCCATTGATGCAGAAAGTTAAATTTTTGCAGATATTTGTTCTCCAGCTGTTACAGTTGTCCCTTTTGGGATATTTTCGACCAAGGCTTGCATTCTCCTATATATAGAAAGGCTTCTCTATGGTTTTCAAGGTTAGAAACATTTGAGGAGTAAAATTTTGGGAGCCTCTCTCTCTACATTTCTCCCTCTCAAGAACCTTTGTGCATAATTGCATATAAGTGTAGATACACTTCTCCTTTGCCTATACATCCTTGACCAAACTTGGTTATCTTTGAGTTGAGGTTCTAGAAGGCCTTCTTGGAGCTCCTTAAGTGGCTTTCATCTTGAATTGGTGCCAAGAATCATCTTTCCCTTGAAGAAGTATAACTATCACCCTTTAAGCTTGTTTTCATACTTGTTTTTGCCATCTTTTTGTACTATTTTTGGGGTGTTTTTGAACTAAAAAAAACTCTATTTTTATGTCCTAAAAAATTTAGTTTAAGCCTATTTTGTGTTAGGGGGTTGTCTCTCCCTTTTGTTCCTTAGCTTGTATAGTTTTTTATGCTATCTTTCATCACCTTTCAAACTAACTCTTTTGGCCTTTTTACCACTGAAACTCAGAGGTTTTTTAGTAGTAAAAAATTTGTTTTGAGGTCCAAAATAGGAGAGGGTGGCCTCCCCTCCTTGTGTCTTCTTTGCATGTGTTGATGGCCTAACACGTGAGCATGTTTTTCTACCATCTCATGGCTTGATCTCAGCATGTTTTTGTGACTTTTTTTACCTTCTTTAGCTCTATTTTTTGCTAGTTAAGTCACTTGCTACTTGCTTCTTACACTTGTAGTGTAATCATGCTTACTAGATTAACATGCTTAATGAGTTAGTCTATCATTCTAGCTTGTGTTAGCTTCATCTCAGCATGCTTTTGCTCATATTTTGTTATGATTTAACTCTGTCTTGAGTGGTCTTAGTCATATATGTTTTTCCTTGCATGGCTATAGTGTAGTTGGCTTCACTAGCTTAGTGTTTTAAGGCCTCTAACATGTTGTGCATGTGTTGCTTGCATGTTGTAGCATCATTTTATATGTAATTTCAGTGCATATACCTCTGTCACACTCTCATTTAGTTCACTTTTTCATTGTTTTTGAGAGTTGTGCTTTGAGCCTTGTTTATGAGCTAATACATGAGCATGTTTTTCTTGCTTTTCATGCTACCATCTCAACTCATTTTAGCCACTGTTTTGGCGTGTTTAAGCTCTGTCCAGAGCTAGTTTGGTCCTTTGTGCTTGATATTGCATGCCTCTAGTGTTGTGTTCTTCACTAGCTTTAATGCTCAAGTCTATCAACATGTTGTACATGAGTTGTTTACATGTTATAGTCTTGTGTCTCATGCCACTTCAGCACTGAAATTCTGCAATCTCCTTCATTTCTTTGTTTTTCTATTTGTTTTGAGGGTTGGTTAACCTTAGGTTGTGTTTAAGCATGAGATGGAGCTTGCGCTCAATGGCTTTAACTCTTTTTTGAGGGTTTCTACTAGTCAAAGGCATGATCCCTCTCATGTCTTAGACCATTCTTTGGTTGACCCCTCTCTCATGAGAGGACTTTCACATTGGACAAATCAATTAAAGAATGGCTTGGCAAGTTAAAATGTGTAAACAAGAAATGAACCAAGTAAAACATGACCAAGATAAGCATGTTATGTGTGCATTGCATTGTGTTCAATCAGACGTTATATTGAACACAAGGAAGATTGGTCCATTTCATACTCAAAGTGATGAAATGAGCTAATCTTCTTTGTCTCCATTGCCTTTGATCATCCATGATAAGGTAGTGGGCTTGAGTCTTTGTTTTGTGTATTTATTGAATGTGTACAAGTTGGATCCTTGGCCATCATGCATTGGAAATGCTTGATTGGTGGTTTTGGATCCAATAGCCCCCATTCTTTGATGTTTTGAGATGATAAGGAGAGGGTGCAGTACAAACATGTCCTGGAAAAACTCTCATTTTTTCTCTGTGCATGCTCTGTTGCAGAATGGTGATTCAGCACACCAGTGGCTGGCAGTGCTTTATCAATGGCCGGCACTGCTTCATCCTTGGCCGGCAGATGGCCGGCAGCAAGCCCTCATGGCCGACAGGCCACTGGTGCATTCCTCAACATTGGTTTGGTAAGGTTCAATAGAAAGTTCTTGGAGTAACCCTACAAACAAAGCTTCTCAAGAGCAAACCGGTGGGCTTTTCGGGGCGAGAAACCGAATGCATGCATGTTCAACTTCTTCAAGCAGAGCTGAGGCAGTCTTGTTTAATACTTTACTTGTTAGTTAGCATGGCTTTGTAATTTAATTAGTTTTTTGCTAATTGATTAAGTGTTGTAATAATTAAGTAGCTTAGCTTAGCTTAGCTATTTCTTTATTTTGCTGTGTAATAATTAGTCTAATTAGTTTAATTACATTAGTTTGATTAGCTTAGCTCAGATTAGCTTAGCTTATTCATTCGAACCCTCCTTTGAGTGGGCGCAATGTTGTAATAAGCGTGCGTGTGTATGTGCATGTCTTCTAACCCTACGTCTTTCTCCATTTTATTTAACCACTTTCGATGGTTAGATTAGGGCATGTTTTGATTAGCATACCTTATGCTTGCATGTTTGCATCATTTATTTGTCTTGCATACACCGAGGCTCGGCGCATCATTCAAACTGCATCGTATTTCAATACACCTCTTTGAATATGTGTATCAATTATTGCATTCATATGCCATCTTAGATAGCCGAGCCTATTTAATTGCATTTTGCATCTGTTGCATTAGGCATCTTGTATATTTAGGATCATGCATGATTTCTAACTAGTTTTTGTTTTGGCTCGGTGTACACTATAAGTTTTATGCTTTAGCATACTTGCATGAGTGTGAGTGTTGCCATGATAGCATGCTTGCCATGAGGCTATTTGCTTAAATGATTAACTATATGAATGCCTGTGGATGAAGGCTTTGTTGCTTGAATTGGGACAATTCGACGAATATGAGTTTTAAGCCCACTTTACGAAGTGGCAAATCATCATGTTTTAAGCTCATCATGTTTGATGGCAAAATCCGTGCTTTAGCCCACTTGTGAATGGCATTTTCAAACCATTTTCGAAAACAAACATGAATTGAGATGTTCCAATTCTTGCGATTTAGTCTATATTTGTATGTTGTGCGCATCACATAGTAAAGTTAGCTAATAACCAGAATAAGAACACATGTGTTTTTAAAATAACATATCATGTTTAGTAGAGGCCGATCCTTTGATCGAACGAGCGGGGGTGCTCATTTCAGGACCTTCCCCTCTCATACCCAAGTTCCCGAGCCGAGGCAACTTTGGTGATGATGGACACATGGCCTTTGGCACGAGTTAGGGTTTCCTAAATTTTTCAAAATAAAATATTCAGGTGGCGACTCTACAATCTGGCAAAGCAGACCAATTTTGGCATTATTTGATTTAAAATATGATTTTCTAAAATGATTTGCCGGATTGGACTCTTTAGTGTTTATCAGTCTTATATTGCACTTTGTGAGATTAGATTCAGAACCGTGACAGGAGTCCGAACTGTAGGAGACCAATTCGTGCCTTCTCCGAAAGGGGGGGGGGCGCGCGAAGAAAGTCAGGTCCACAACAATGTTCTAAGCAAGGTTTATAACTTACACTACATGTACTACCCAATTTCTAATTCAACTCAATTTCGATAATCATATGTGAGAATTAACTTGATCTCATGGGTTTCGAGGAGAGTTTCTCACCTTCTAGGGTTGTGTAGACGCGCCCGTGGGCTTCGCTCTACAGTTCGGACTCGCTTTTGTGTCACGGTTCTAAATCTGAACCAAAGAGTCCAACTCTGGCAAATCGTTTTGAGAAAAACTGATTTTTGAAAAGAAGTGCCAAACATGGACTGCTTTGCCAGATTACAGAGTCGCCACCTAAATATTTTAAAATGGGGAAATTTAGGAAACCCTGACTCGGTGCCGAAGGCCACATGTCCGTCATCACCAAAGTGGTCTTGGCTCGGGAGCTTGGGTACGATCGGGGAAGGTCAGCTATGAGCACCCCCTTTCGCCCGGTCCGAAGACCGGCCTCTACTAACCGTGATATCCAACTTTGAAAACTTTATGCGTTCTTATTCCAATTATTAGCCTAGAATTACTATGTTATGCGCGCAGCAAACAAGTATAGACTAGATTGCCTAATTTGGAAATAAACATTGCATATCCGTTTGGTCTCGAAAAACGTGTTGTTTTTTTTTGCTACTCGCAAGTAGGCTAAAATACGGATTTCAACGAGTTGTTCCAATTCAGGCAATCCAACCTCCATCCACAGGCATTCAAACAGTTTATCATGTAAGCATTTAGCCGCATGGCAATCCTACTGTCATGGCAACACTTACACGCATGCGGTATGCTAAAGCATAAAAGCTCACCTCGTACTTTCGTACAAAAAGAAACTAGTTAGCAAAACAATGCATGACCTAGTTCATGTTAAATGACTAATGCAACACAGGCAAGAATGCAGTTAGATAGGCTCGGCTATCGTAAGCATGGCATATGAAATGCTATCACATAGCACGTATTCAATTTTGGAATTTGAAAATTGCGATGCAGTTTGTATGGTGTACCGAGCCCAGTGCATGTAAACAAATGCATGGATGCACGCATGCATTGCATAAGGTATGCTAATTTAAAATGCCCTAATCTACCACTGAAAGCGGGTAAATAAAAGGGTTAGAAAGAAGCGGGGGTTGGAAGACATACATCACACTCACCCACACTTATTACAATTTTGCCCTCACTCGGAGGGACCGAATAAATAAATAATACAGACCGAAGAATAAATGAATAAATAAATTATTACAAATTTCTAAGTACTGAAATTAAAGCATCTAAGTGAAATGAAATGGAGCCTCGGCCCTGCCTTGGGAATCTGTGAATGATGCATGCCCGATGCCGCCTTGCGAAAAGCCCACACCTTGGCACTCTCTGCTCGCTTTCCGCTCTGCCTCTCCAAAAAAATCTTAAAACTTCAGAATACCTTCCAAGAGACCTGAAATAATCCACCGGCTGGGCAGTGTAGTCATCGGCTTCTTCCAATGGCCACCGACTGCACTTGGTAATTATCGGCACAAAAATAGTGCCGGTCGGCACTATTTTCGCGGTCGGCATAAAGTTCTCTGCCGGACAGATGACAAAGAAAGAAGAATGACAATGCATAGGCATGGTTTTTGGGCAAATGTGAGCATGTCCAACACCTCCTATCATGTTTAGGGACTCAAGGGGGTGTGGCCCTTGGTTCTAGGGCTATCAATTGTGCATTTGATGCATGATAGCCTAAGGAACCAAGATTGCTCATTTTAATGTAAGTATGCATGCAACACAACAAATGAATACTAAGTCCCTATCATGTGGAAATCAAGGGGCCTTAGTGACCAAGGATTGAGGTGAGTTACACCACTTGAAATGTGAACTTCCCTCAATCCTAGGCTTGACTTGACAACCCCAAACCAAGCTATGAGATGCAAGTATGCAAGCAAGGCTCAAATGCAATGCAAGCTATCATGTTAAACATGCAAAGAGCTAAAGTATGTAGGATACAAATGGCATACAAGATGGGCCAATTAATATGGAACTAACAAGCATACATTCAAGGCTATATTGACCAAGCAAGCAACAATCATGAAATAAGCATGCAACAATGGACTTAAGCCATAGAGGGCAGCCCTCAAACTCCCAAAAACAGTGGCAAAACAAGCCTCACAACATGATGAAAATGCCATACAAGCATGCTTTTCAATGGGCCCAAGTCTAGGACACCAAAGAGAGTAATTTGATATCATTCATACAACCACTCATGACATGCATTCAACAAACAAAAACAGATTTTAAGCATGTGGAATGACACCCAAATCCCCCCATGGCACCCCAAAAATGCACCAAACATGGAAGCATGCACAATGTCTATTTTAAAGCATTCAAGAGCATATCTTTAAGACATGAACTAAGCCACATATGCCAACATGCAAACATGACTAATGGGCTGAAATGAGATCTAATATGATGCCAAATCACTAGATCAAAACAAGTCAATCATGCTAGAACTCCATGGAAGCAAAGTTTACAAGCCTAAAATGCAAAACATGCACATCAAGCATACCAAGGGTGTCCAAAACAGTGGCTCACAGCCCTCTAACATGGCAAAACAATGCTAGTATCTTTATGAAACTAAGCTAAAACATGCAAAAATCATGACCTCAAAACATGGCCTACTTTTAGACACAAGAGAGCATTTCAAAGGAAGTATGAGAAGCATGTTAGAGGCTACAATTCCAACCAAAAACAGAGATCAAACATGACCTAAAACAGCCCAAAAAGTCCTGAAATGAAGCCGAATGCAAACATGCACACATGCTATGCTATGAGCCCAATACAAAGGCAAATAAAGGACCAAGGGGAGAGGGGTGTCTCTCCCTTGAATGAGACTCGAAAATATCATTCTCACCACTGAAAACCCACTAGTTTTCAGTGGTGAGAAAATCAAAGAACACCAAAACAAAAAGGCCTAAGAAAAAGGCACCAAAGATGGCCAAACAAGGCTTAAAGAAATGAGGCTTAACTCAAACCATAAAATGACCTTAAAGAAGGTTCAAGAACAAGTAAAAACAAGACTTTTTTATGTTAAACACAAGCTCAAAAACTCAAAGCAAAGAGGGTAAAAAGTAGTTGCAAGAATGGGGAAACTAAAGTGAAAAGCTCACCCTTGAAGATCCAATGAAGAACAGGTGGTTCAGCCCTCTTCAAATGAACAAAACCAGTCCAAAATCACTCAAAACAAACCTCCAAGTCTCCCAATCTCGGAGCTAGGTGTAATAGTGTGTGTAATGGTGCAAAAGTGAGGTAAAACACACTATTTGGGCCCTAGAACACACA
Source organism: Camellia lanceoleosa (assembly GCA_025200525.1). NCBI lineage: Eukaryota > Viridiplantae > Streptophyta > Magnoliopsida > Ericales > Theaceae > Camellia > Camellia lanceoleosa. The sequence continues at coordinate 87,889,423 of CM045766.1, read as the reverse complement.
CACAAGAGGAGAGAGAGGAGATATAGATATATATGTATATATGAGCTCGGTTTTTGTCTCAAAAGTCTCTAACCCGATCAAAGAGGAAGAGCCCTCTCTTATAGGCAAAGAATGCTTACAAGCTAAGCAAAACAAAGCCTCATCCCTCCATACACGTGTATGGAGGAGAGCAACCAGCTTTACAGCTGTGAGAAAATATCTCATAAAGCAACTGCAATTTCGGCCAAGAAGAGTGCCAAATGTCAAAATTTGGTGCAGGCCGGCACAAAATAGTGCTTGCCGGCACAATAAAGTGCCGATGGACAAATAAGCCACCGATGACCCCAAGATCAATGGGTATGTAGGGATGCCTCAAAAGGCATTCCCCACCTTCCCAAAGCAAAACACAAGTGTTTGGTGCAAAACCAAACACAAACGGTCGAGTTTGGAGGTCCTGAGGCAGGGCGCGCGCAGCCGAGAACTCCGGGAACTCCAAATGAACACAAACATGGATAATCACCGAGTGTTCCAACGGTGACGTCCAAGTCTTGAGGACGGTCAAAAATGGGGTGTCTACAGGTTGATCTAGTGAATTGTTCCAATCTTTCTCTTTTTTCCTTCTTCTCTTTGTTCTCTAAAACTCTAGAATTCTCTCTTTCTCTCTCAAGTTATATCACTCTCCTCCTCTCTTTCATGAATTCAACAAATATAAAATATTTAATTTACTTTGGCTTAGATAAAACTAATTTATAATCCCTTCAATTAAATTATTTCTTACTATAACCTAAGTTAACTTAACCCCACTTTATCTAATTAAGGTGAATTAGGCTCTAACCACCTACTCCATCATTTAATTTTTTACCCATACAATTTAATGAATCAGACAAGTCTTTTCCCTAAACTAACGCATTTGTCAAAAAGAACATAATGCACATAACATGTGGCGTATATTTAGCACACCGATAAACATCAAATTCACATAGAAATACACAATGAAGGTAACCCATAGACTTAACAGTTAAATAAGGAGGTGGGTCTTACAGAAGTCGACGTTCCTCCAGCACCAACGGTGAAATGGCTAATCTGTTTTAAGGACACTGTGGTATCACACAGAATTTGGTTTGATTCCTTGCCTTTCAATAAATTATATGATATGTATTTTTCTTTCATGCTCCGCTATATAATTCATCAAATATGGATTTATTTGATGATCTATAATTTAATCACATGCCCCTCCTGACTTTTCAATTAATTTTTTTTTTGTTCGTTCACTGACACACAATTATGTAGCCTTGCACAGTTACAGACTCACAACACTCCTAATTCCAATCAAACACACTAACACACAACCCACCTCACCCACATTGTTGTTGTTGTTATTGTTTTACTTTTTGAGTCCGAATCCCAACCAAACACTGACACACATAAATTTATTTATTTATTTTTTTGGGTGAATACACACAACCCCAACTACGAAAATAATCTAAAAATTTGCTAGGCAATCTTAAAAAAAAAAAAGTTTGTTGGGAAATGCTTTCAATGGCAGGTGGCAAGACCTTTAAAATTCTAAAAGTGTATAAAATTCTTTATTTTTTGGTATTTATTTACAATACTTGTTAGGTGTCTTCATATTTTCTTTATCTTCTTTGTCTCCCTTTGTTGCTTTGTAGCGATTCACCAAATTAGGATCACACAATATAGATTTGGAAGCACACTACAACCTTGGTGTCTTTTCATCACCATTTACAGGTAACTTTATTTATTATTTTTTACTTTTAAATAAAAATTATGAGTATTAATTTGTAGTTATTTGTTAAGTTTTGATTTGTAAAAAAAAAATTATTTTTTTATTATTTATGTTAAAATAAGAGATTTTGATATGCTAAAATTATGAATCTTAATTGGTGGTGATTTATATTAAAATTAGTGATTTTGGTTTGTTGTTGTTTGTGCTAAAATTAGGGATTTGATTTGTGATAAAATTAAAAATATTAATTTATAGTGATTAATATTTAAATTAGGGAATTTGATTTGTTATAATTTGTGTTAAAATTAGAAATTTTAATTTGTTGTGATTAATATTTAAATTAGGGATTTTGATTTGTTGTAATTGTGTTAAAATTAGAAATTTTACTTTGTGTGGTATGTTTGAATCCATCTAACTTTTTCTCAAGTTTTGAGAAGAAAAAGTTAATTCATCTTGCTGAATTTTATCCTAAAGAATTTTCTCCAGTGGAGCTCATAGTACTTAATGATCAACTTCATACATATATTATCGACACGCTATCTAGTAGTGAGTTTTTAAGGTTGAATTGAATTGCCGATCTTGCTAAGAATATAGTGGAGACTGGAAGAGACAAAATATATTTGTAACGCCTCGAAAATAATTATAATAAACCAACCATAATGATAATTAAATAACAACATAAATTGGAATGCAATATCCTTTCATTATATAAGATACAACTGCACAAGAGAGGTAACATATGTGATGTACATTCATAAATAGTATGTGTTACGAAACAATAAAGAGGAAATAAAAGAAATAGATAATCATATGCCCTAAAGACTTACATCTTTCCAAGTTAAGGCTTGGTCACGACAAAAGTGAATCTTAAGTTCAATACAAATAAAGCACTAGACTTTTACAAAAGTAAATAAAAAATAACAAAATTGAGCCTTTAGCTCCACAATCCTCTCAAGCTAAGTCCTTGGTGGAGGCATACTACCGACACCTGAAAATAGTTTCCTCAAATAGGATGAACCAAAGCCCAGTAGAAATAATCCAATGCAACATATAAAACTTAACAAAGATATAAGGGCAATATGCATACACAATGCCATTGATAAACTGTTTCATAACTCTTTTGCAAACCATACAGTACCAACTGTATATTCCAAATCAGGAAATTAGTTCCATTTCATTTAGACAGTCAAACTGAGAATACAATTTAATAGGTCTCTAACTAGTGCAACCATTGTACAACCACCTTTATTTGCTATTTTACGGATATTTTTTTCGTGGGAATCAGCACCCATGTATACGCGCGGTTTTCGGGACTTTAACCCTGGACACATAGGCCAATTTAATTCGATGGAGTACATCTCATTTCTTCTCCTAGACATGGAATACATCCCATATCCTCTCCCAAATATCATACATTTACAATGTATTAAAGACATAGTCATATTCAATGACAATAGATGAGAGATTAGTTTCAATTTGCCTAATCCTCATACAATTTCTACAACAATCATAGCTATCTTTCACCGATAGCCCAAAATAGATATTTCTAAATAGATATACAATCTCCAAGACAGATAAACTGTCCAAATTTCCATAGGTGAGAGGTAATACATATCCAACTCCACCATTTATATAAACATCTATCCAATGTCACATTTTCGATACCAATTCCATTTATTTGTACAAAACAAATGTTTGAGACATTTTAGGACAAACTCCTATTTCATTCAAAATCCAACCCAAGTATTGAAATCAACCATTTTACTACAACAAAACCTCATATTCACTCCTATACCCATTTTCAATACATTAATTTGTAAACCCCTCTTTTGATTTCAAACCAAAATTCTAGATTTATTCAAAATCCTCCAAATTCACAATAGTGTTTATAAAAAACAAATAACTAAGTTAAGAGTCATACAGGAGTATAGAAAATCTCTACCTCAAAGCTAAAAGATGAGCAAGGCAAGGATGAAACTTGAATGAAGCCGAAACCCAACTCTATTCGGATGAAAATGAAGCTCTAGGTGAGCTCTATCTTTTTAACAAAGGCATACAGGGCAAAGAAACCACTAAATCTAGGTGAAAATGTAGAGAGAGAGTGAGTTTTAGAGAGAGAAGCTCTCGATATAGGGTTTTGAAATGTTTTAGAGACAGAGAGGGGGATGAAAAAATGAGGAGAAACGACCTGATCATGAACTGATATACACACAATCTGCTTGAGTGTAAGAAGTGACGCTCGAGCGTCCAGACACAAGAAGTTGTTCTGCTGGAGCACAGAATACACATTTCTAGTAGTTTTGCAGACAATAAACTACCACTCGAGCGCAAAAAGGGTCGCTCGAGCTGAAACCGCTCGAGCGCAAAAAACACCACTCAAGCATAGAATACACTTTCTTAGTAGTTTTGCAGACCTACAAAAGTACTGAGAGTTCACAAAGCCAGCTCGAGAACAAGAAGTGACGCTCGAGTGAAGGAGAAAAATTCTGAGCAACAAAAGCTTGAAAATCAAGCAACCAACTTATTCCAAACGCAATCACTACAATCCAAAAGCCAAATTTAAGGACGTATGAGGGAAATAAGACATAAAAAACAATACGAAACCACAAAACCCTAGTCCAAAATACAAGATGGGTCGGGTCTAATTCAAAATCACTATAATATCCATTGGTGTATTTGCTCTTGACTTTAGCATTAATCCTACCTGTTACAATTGCTACTGTTGAGAGGGTATTTTCAGCTATGAATATTGTGAAGAATGGATTGCGAAACCGAATGAGTAATGAACGGATGAATGATAGCTTGGTTGTCTACATTGAGATAGATATTTTTGATGGCACTGACAATGATACTATCATGGTAAGCTTTCAAAAGATGAAAACTCGTCAGGGTCAATTGTAAAAGTTTAAAATTAAAAACTTTTTACAATGAATATTAATTTTTTATGTTTAATATTAGTTCAAAAAATTATTTTATGCTATTGTTATTGATTAAAGAAGAAAATGTTTTGAGATTATAACTAATAGGTTAAATTCCTGATTCTGATAGTCTTCGTAACCCAAGATTGAGATGGTGAAGTCTATCAAGTGTTCTGCTGAGCCTACGCATTGCTTGGTCTCACGTTGGTTGCCCTCTCACACTCACCCAATGCCTCCGTGAGTGTGGTCTCCATGTTTGAGAACCCACTAGCATGGAAGATTTGCTTCATCTCAAAGAGCTTCAATATATATATATATATATAAAAGCACCCGAGGCAAAAACAATCTTCTCGACAAAATAATTTATTGACTTCATCCATCTATTTGCGACTTTTCCACTTTTCACCATTGAAATCAATTTAGCAGAGCTTCAATAATGCATTTGGCAAAGGAAACATTGTATAGACTTTTGAAGGCATTGTTAATTACATTGATTGTGAACCCAATGGTATTATTAATTCCTTTTTGTATACCCACTGAATCTGTCTGTACCTTCTATAAAGGATTGTCTATTCTTTCCTCTGTCACTCTTTTCTTTGGATCATTATCAAGATCATCACACTATACATCTAATGTTAGAAAAAACAATCAATCAATGAAATAATCAACCAAGTAATGTAAGATTTTGGTGCTTTCTTTTCTGGGATTTGGATGTTAATGGTGGATATGGATCTGGATTCACTATATAAGAATATATATATATATATAATAAAAAATGTGATTACATTGGAGTAAACTAAGTTAAATAAATTAAGTTATGAAATTAAAAGAGTATGGAAAATTTGACCATAAACTCCTTCTAACTTCCTTTTTCTTGTTACAAGGACAAAAAATAAAATAAAATCAGTACTTTCAAAACCCTCTCATAATTATAAAGTCTTGTAAGAAGGACAAAATTTGTTATTTAAATATTTTATTTGACCATTATATCATCTCTTTCTTCTCTTTCTTTAACAACCTATACTCTCTCTCTCTCTCTCTCTCTCTCTCTCTCTCTTCACCAACTCGATGGTTGTTCATCATCTCTACCATCTTCATCATTAATCGGCGTTGCTCATCCTCAGTCATCCTCATAGATCTGAGATAAAAAATAAAATAAAATAAAATAAAAAAACACTTAGATTTGATAAATAAAAAAATCCAGATATTGCAATGAAAAATTAAGAGTTTTTTTTTTGTTTGTTTGCTCAAAGATCTGAAAGTAAAATTTGACTCTGGTTCGCTCATTTAGTATGTACTCTATTTATTGTAACAGTAAAATTTTGCTCTAGTTAACATGTTAATCTGCTTAACGACAGTAAAATTTTATTCTGAACAAGTTACGATGATGGCTTTACAAAAGAGTGATGTATCATGAACTAGATTAAAATTTTACTGTTCGAAGAACAAAGCATTATGAGAAGAAGAAAGAGAAATAGAGAGATAGAGTTCGAAAATAGACGATCATGAGAAGAAGAAGAAGAAGAAAAAAAAAGAAAAAGGAGAGAGAGAGAGAGAGAGAGAGAGAGAGAGAGAGAGAGAGAGAGAGAGCGAGAGAGAACCTTAACCATCACAACCAGAGAGAGAGAGTGAGTGAGTGAAGGATCTTACCTGATGGTTCTAGAGAGAGAGAGAGAGAGAGAGAGAGAGTGAGTGAGTGAAGGATCTCACATCTCAGGCTTGCGAACTATCACGACCCAAACCCATTCCTATAGGTGTCGCGTTGTAACCGAGTAGTAATCCATGGATTACCAAAGGCCTCTTAACAAAATAACATATAATTAGGGGCTGCGGAAGCAAATATACAAAATATACATAGTCCATAGAGCTGTGCAGACATACATGGGATAGAAATTTTCGAAACAAACTTATATATATATATATATAGATGTGACATCAAAAATGCATTAGTCATGCGACACCAGAGCCACATACATAGAACTTCCAAACATATTCAGGTCAAACATAAACATCAGAAAGTACAAAAATCCCAAAGACTCAAAACTTTTCAGATTTCAAAACGGAACCTCCATAGGAGGCACGACGGCTGGCTAACTCCAAAACTTGCCAGACAGCAACTTAGGCCTCGTTACGCGCCTGACCACCTACATACATAAAAATAAATAGTAAACGGGAGCCTAGTGAATAATAACAAAGTAAAGAATTTTAATGAATGATGTCCATCACAAAGTCAAAAATTAGAATTCATTTCAGAAGCAGATTTACATTCACTTTGTTTTACAAGTCAATAACAGAAATCAGAATGCATACTTAATCTTACATTCGTTAGCGCTAACAGATCACATACAAAGCATCAAGGGTCATACTTGTCAGTTCCATATAGGAACCTCCGACCGGGTACGGATAACTTGTTAGTTCCATAAAGGAACCTCTAGACCGAGTACGGATAACTTGCAGTTCCATATAGGAACCTTTGGCTGGGTACAGATAACTTGTCAGTTTCATAAAGGAACCTCTGAACTGGGAACGGATAACATCCTTGAGCTATGGAGTTGCTGCCACGAATATTTTTCATACAAAACGTCGCATTTCAGAAAAACTGATCATTTCATAGCATCAGAAAATAATTAAAGTTAAACATAACTTTACAGAGTTATTACTCACGATTATCAGATGGCTCCAAGGCAAACAGATAGAATGGGCAAATCAGACGTCATGTGGCGCGTGACCTATACAATTATAGAACGAATACGTACTGAATTACATACCCGGAAACATTAACTTAATCCTCTCTTATCTTGATGTGTTTCTACTTCTTTATCCTTATTATAGTGTCTTAATCTTGGCCTAGGAATGCCTAGGATGCAATGAGGATGCAAAAATGCATTTGAAAACACTTGGTCAAAAATGCTGAAAACAGGGGTCCCGCTCGAGCACAACTTCTCTCGCTTGAGCGGACATGCAAACATGTGATGAGACGCTTAAGCGCAACTTCCCTCGCTCGAGTGCTCTACAAACCTTGCAAAAGTACTGGTTAAATGAAATCTCCGCTCCATCGCCGCTTGACTCTCGCTTGAGTGTGAGACTTATGCCCTTGCTTGAGCGCAACTTTTGTCGCTCGAGCGGTCTGCAAAGCATGCAAACTTCTGCGAGCATGCATTTCACGCTAGAGCGGACTTCAGGTCGCTCGAGCGAAAGTGTAAAATCATAGGGTGGCCACTCGAGCACAGATTCTGCCGCTCGAGCGGAAGTGCAGAATCTGGGATTTTCATATTGCGCTTCCAAGCTCCAAACTCGAATTCAAGTCCATTTATCTCAACCTTTGGGCCCCAAAACTTGAGAAAATCAATTTTAAACTTGAAAACATTAAGAGTTAAAGATCATTTCATGAAATCAAGGCCCAAAAACATGTCAATTGTGCAAAAAATTCAACTTTAAATATAAGAATATGATACGAACATGACATGCATGTATTCATTTGAGTTCATAGCTTCTAAAACATGATCAAATGAGATCCAATGGTGAGAAATGTTATGAATTCTTCAAACCATGCTAGAATTACAACATGCATGTGAGGAAAACTTTGAAAACAACTTCCAATTGTTATGTAATATGCATGTATGTATGAAATGACTTAACTTTCTTCAATTCTAGCTCAAAACTCATGTTAACCCACTCAATTCTCTTGAATTCATGGATTTACCAACTCAAAAGTAGGACCTAAGGCTTGAGTTCTCACCTTAGCTTCTCAATTCCTTAACATTTAGAGGTAATCTTGAGCAATCCTTCAAGTCTCCAAGCAATGTCCTTCTCTACCCCAAGTTGATCTCAAGTTCTTGGCCTTTCACTCCCTCTCACGTTTTTGCTACCAAGGATGTAGATATGTGAGTGTAAAGTGTGAATGAGAGTCCACTAATGCCTTATATAGGCTTGGCTAATGGTTTATTTGATTTGTTGATCAACTAATCAATTGGACATTAGTTTATTCTAATTTAATTCGTTCTGAATCGAATTTCAATTGAACCTACCATAATGTTCTAAAAATTCCAACTAACACGCAATTTAAGTCAATTTCGCGATTAGATGCCGATAAGGTCTTCAATTCATAGAACGAAGCAGAAATGGAAAACAGATATTTCTACGATAGACAGATATAGGCACAATAATGCTACACACATATATGCAATTTAATTAAGAATTTCTCTTAATTTCTGATTAGGCTTATTTAACCATGAATTAACGTAAATCAGAGGTCGGGTTGTTACACGAACAGTCGGGAATCGTCATTTTCTGGCGACGACGACTGTGAATGATCTTAGATCTAAAGTTGTGGATGTAATGAGTGACGGGTGCCGATGACAATAATAGAGAAAGAGTTCCATGGTGAGCGGCGGTGGCACCAGTGGAGAATGATAATGGCGTGGATGAAGAACAACAGTGATAAGAGTAAAATAAAGAGAAGAGAGATTGAGATGAGAGAGAGTGACTGCAATCTAATATAGACACACACACACACACACATATATATATATATATGAGGGTATTATAGTAAAAAAAACAAGTTCTAAAATATTAGGTAGTTTTGAAAAGATTCATATAATTCTTGTCCTTTTTAAGAACAAATTAGACACTAAGGAATCTATCACCAAATCTCCTTATTTAGATTAATAAGTGATTTTTAATTAGTTAATATGTCACTTTGCACTAGAGAATATTCATATATATATATATGATAGAGGGGTACAATTGTCATTTTGCACTCATCATTAAGTGTTGTATTTTAGTCCAAAAACACATGGGCTTTTTTGGCAATTTTTGAACAACGGGAGGGTCAAGTACTATTGGGTTAAACCATAAGGGGAAAAATAGATTTTACCCAATATTTAATTAAAATTTTTATATTATGTTATATTATTTTGAAGTAGTTGATACGATAAATATTTTTTTATCGCTTGTGTCCTGTCAATTATGGCCAAATTCGATTTAGTTAATTGTGACTTGTCAATTATAATTTGTCAATTCAGACTATAAACCATATTTAAACAGTAAACTTGACTATATTTATTAGTAATATTATTATCTTTATCATTTATATTACTATTATTATTGCGGATGATGGAAGTGGTCAAGGCAAGATGGAAGAAGAAAGACGTGGGTTAATGTAGGAGTGTAAAAATGCCCCGTGGCCAGTGGATAGCCTGAAGCCCACCTGCGATCCGGGATGGACCTAGCTCGTTTAGGCTAGTTTGGGCCTGACCCAGGCCTAGGCCATCATTTTGAAGCTCGGCCTGACTCGTGGCCCATCCCATCAGCCCACTTAAGGCCCACCCAAAGGCCGGCCCGCCTAAGGCCCAATGTCTTTTTTAGTGGAAAATGATAAAATTTTGGTAGAAAAAATTTAAAAATGGTCAGTCCGACCAAAGCCCAAGGCCAAGCCCAGGCCCACCGGGCCAGCCTAAGGCCCAAATACCCCTGGGCCTAGGGCTCAGCCTAGTTTTTTGGCCCACGGCCCGGCCTGGCCCGAATTTTGGTGAGAGCATGCGAGGCCCGTCATGAGCTGGGCCGGGCCAAATTTACACCCCCAAGTTAGTGGTTGTTGGACGTTTCATGATGTTGAGAGAGTAGTAACGTGGTGTTTGAAGGAAGGTGCTTGAAAGGAAAATTGACTGAACAAAGGCTAATAGGTTGCAAGAGAAAACAAAATGGAATCAACAACAGCAACACCAACTCTATCTAGACTAGTTCAAGTAGGAGTAGATTTCTACTTTAGGAGTAGTTTATTCTATTTAGGGCATCTATTAATTTAGTAGTTTATATTAGAATTCTTGTCTTTTTTTTTTCTTGTAATCAGTAAATATTTTTTTAGTATTTTAATTCTAATTTCAGTTTGTTTGTCTCAGTATTCACTCTAAAGTTCTTTAACCATTCAAGGCATAGAACACAACCACAAAACTTGGTCTTTTGTTTTGTGAATGTTTTGATTTTTTCTCTTGATTTTTCTTTGTCGATTTTGTCCAAATCAAAAATTTAATAATATAAATTGGTAGACCAGTGGAACCAATCTAATTTGAAGTTATGGCAATAAAGAAGCAAATTGATGCATATGGAGTCATGCCTTCAAGTGGCATGTTTGCATCTTGTGTATCTATGGATGCAAACCGTCATTGGAGTGTCAGTGTTCTCATGATACAAATTATTAATAGAATGTCTCATATTTCATGTCTATAAGTTGTCAGTGTTATGACAGTTGTTCTATCACTTATTGCCAACATAATGGCATGATAAATGATATGGAAAGAATGATTCAGTATTGTAAGGATAAAATTTATTGGTGCAGGAGTGAAACTTTGGCCCTAGAAAAAGAAATTATTTCTCTTTATGGGTAAAGATTTCAAATAATTTCATCATCTCTATATTATTTGATGCAAAGAAATCCGAATTACTTTGATGAAAAAATTCATCAACTTGGTCACCAAATGTACTTAATTGATGAAGAAATTCGAGATTGGGAACAGAAATTAAAAGGCATAATGGCCAATAGAAAATTAAACTATGAAAATAATGTGACTCGGAAGATTAATACGTCTATTTTTAAAGAGCCAATTATTTATGAAGTGTCAATTTATGTGGCTCGTAAGGTTGATACACTTATTTTTAAAGAGCCAATTATTTATGAAGAGTCCAGGTATGTGACTCGGGGGGTCAATATACCTGTTTTTAGAGAATCAAGTCATAAAGAAAAAATGACTTTGAAGAGTTTTCATAAGTCATTAGTGGCTAAAATAAAATTATAAAAAAAAAAAACCCCTTCTCTAAAATAATATTAAAAATTCATCACAAAATGATGGTGAAGATTCACTTTAAGCATGATTTTAAGCCAAATATGACTGAAAATTGTGAGCAATCCACATTTGTTGAATGTGAATTTTTTGACATTGTTTGAAGTGTCAAAGTTTATAGATTTTCATGACATGAAATTATGTGAGTTTCGAATCCACTTTGGATTTGTAGATTACACCAAAAATTAATCTTTCTGATATGATTTGAAACAACAATAATTAAAAAATGCTATATGTAGTGAGTTCTTTTTAGCCAAAAATATGACTAACAAACAAATGTTTTATTTGAAAATAAGGAATGTGGCTCTCTATTATGTTATTCAATAGAGCCAAAGGTGAGTACTCCCCAATCCACGATAGACCTCGTCTTTACCTGGCTAATTAGAGCAACTCCAAAGAAGAGGCATATTGGTCCTGTTAGCTATTTTAGCTCATATCACCCTAATATTCTCACTCCAATGGGCTGGCTAAATGGCTTCCTATTTTCCCTCGTGGCTTCTCCACTTACTTTGAATTGGAGAGTGATTGAAGGCTCTCCAAACTCGTCTTTCCCTTGAAATTGATCTGCTCCTTCTCCAAACACGTCTCTCCCATGAAATCGATCTGCTCCTTCAGCGCGAAATCGATCTCCAAACACGTCTCTCCCATGAAATCGATCTTCTCCTTCAATGTTGTCTGCAACTCCTTCCATTGACCTTTTCCTCATGGTATGGATCCTTCTATTTCTCTGTCTTCCCCTTCTATGCAACTCATAAACCCTCTCTCTCTCTCTATATATATATATAGCACAAACTTTCCTTCTCCTCTGTAATCTAGGTCTCTCCCATTTTCTTGGTTTTACAAATTTGTATGTAATTTATGTGTGTATCGTCTGTCTGATTTGTGAGTTTAAGCATAGCTTAATACTTTATTGTTATGTTTTTGTGTTTTGTGTTTTTGTGTTGCAAATGATTTTGCAATATGGACCTTAATTCTACATATTCTAAGAATTTTATCCTCATGAAACAAATTAAATCATAGAATAAATCCAACAATTGAGAAATGCATTTCCAAGGAGCACATGAATTTTTGTAGTTATTCATTTTAGAATCCCACCTGTTGGCTTGATGCCTGTACTTATTTTTAATGATAGAATGCCACTAAGAGTCTTGTTCCATGGGAAGCTTCACCATGTAGCAAGCAAGGCTTTATTTTTAGCAACAATATTACTTATCTTAAATAGTTAAATGATCTTTTTCCCTTATTCATATCCCTGTCAAACCAGCATCCGGAGATCCCAATTTTAGAGCATGGATTACTAAAAATCACTGAGTGAAGAGTTGGCTTATTAACTCAATGAGTCCGTCGCTAATGCAGCGTTTTATTTGCCTCTCCACCGCTAATGAGTTATGGAAGGCCGTATCCAAAACGTTCTATGATGGATCAGACGAAACCTGTATTTTTGAGTTGAACCAGAGATCTTTTTATACCAAGCAAAATGGTCAACCATTATCAACATACTATAATGAACTTGTTACTATTTTCCAGGAAATTGATCATAGAACTACATCTCAAGAAGGAATAGTCAAAGGGTTACTCCAGTCGCACTTCGCAATAGCTAGGCTTCGAGTTCATATTTTTCTAAGTGGACTTGACTATGAGTTTGATCAGTTTTGTGGAGAAATCTTGCGAAAAGACCCAAAACGTGATCTGGAAAGCACATATGCATATGTCTGGAGAGAATATCAACAGAGACAGACAATAGGGAGCTATCGTCCAATCTCTAAGAACTCGGCTATGCTGGCCAACAAAACTCAACAAGGACCGTTGACTAGATCATCAAACAATCGAAACAACCAATCATCTAGAAAAGGCTAACAACTTGGTATGCACCCACTGTAGGGAAAAAGGTCATTCGCAACAACACTGCTATGAGATTATTGGCTATCCAGAGTGGTGGGACTTTTTAAAGAAACCTCGAAAAAAGACTGTTGGGAAAACTTTGCTGACATCCACGGAGGAAAATCAGTCATTGCCTATGGCAAATATTGCATATCCAGGTATTATTGGTAAAGCATCTGTCTTCTCTACAACTTCTAAGAATAGAACTTGGATTATTGATACAAGTGCATCCGATCACATGACGAGGGATTCTAGTCAGTTAAAATTTGTTCTCCCTTCTCCTCAATCAGTTATTTCCAATGCCAATGGTAGTACCTCACCTATTATTGAAAAAGGATCTGTTGTCTTGTCCAATACCCTCACATTAGATACTATCCTTGTTGTTCCATCTCTTGCCTACAATCTTTTGTCTGTTAGCCAAATTACTTCAACTCTTGCTTGTACTGCAACTTTTTGGCTCTCATTTTGTCTTTCACGACATTCTAGCTTGGAAGATTCTTGGTTATGGTGTTAGAAGGGGTAGCCTCTACTACTTGGAATTGATAGAGAATGAGGGATCGAAAATTAGTCAAGCAAATCACGCTAGCAGTAAAGACAAGGCTCAAGCAACTATATGGTTATAGCACCGGAGATTACGACAGATTTCTTTTGGTTATCTTAAGAAATTGCAACCACAACTTTTTTCAGGTGTAAATGATTTGGCTTTTCATTGTGACACTTGTGAACTGGATAAAAGCCACCGAATTTCTTATTTACATAGTTTGAATAAAAGTTCAGAATCATTTAAGGTTATTCACTCTGATGTTTGGGGTCCTACAAAGGTTTCCTCTATTTTTAGAGCTCGTTACTTTGTGACATTTATTGATAAATGCACTAGAATGACTTGGGTGTCCTTGCTTAAAAAAAAGAATGATGTATGTCTAGCATTTCATCACTTTTACAAAATGACACACACTCAGTACCAAAAGCAGATTCGTGTTTTGCAAACTGACAATGGTACCGAGTTTGTAGATGGCTCTCTTGGTAATTTTCTAAGCAACCATGGCATTCGTCATCAGACTTCATGCACCTATACTCCGCAACAAAATGGTTTGGCAGAGAGAAAGAATAGATAACTTTTGGAGGGCATGTGTGCCTCCCTCTTTGGCATGAACATGCCTCAATTTTATTGAGGTGAGGCTGTGAAATCTGTTGCCTACCTCATCAATCAAACACCTTCTCGAGTAATAGACTTTCAAACTCCTCAACAAAAACTGCAATCCTTACTTTCAATTCCCCACCTTTTGAATCTTAAACCTCAAGTTTTTGCATGTACTGTGTATGTTTAGATCCCAAAAATCTTACGAAACAAACTTGATCCATGTGCAAAATGATGTGTCTTCGTTGGTTATTATAACTTTCAAAAAGGATATAGGTGCTATTATCCACAAACCCGAAAGCTCCATGTGACTCTCGATGTGTCTTTTCTTGAATTAGAGCTTTATTACTCCAGGGGAGTCTCTAGTAATTCCCTTCAGGGGGAGAGCTCAAGTGAAGAGAATGTTCAACAAGAGAATGGCGGAGGTGATGAGTTTATCGAGTTAGAAAAGGTAAATGAATTTTTTAAGCAACAAGGTTGTAATGATGTGCAACAAGGCTGTGATCACAACCATGAAATGGAGAGTGACTCATTAATTTCTCCTGAAGAGGCATTGGTTTTACCTGACATAATTGAATCATCACTAATACCCTCAAAGTTGCCTCCGTCTACACCATTAATTGAAGAGTCAACCCAGAATGTTCCTCCTCAAGTAACTACAAATCCTATGTTTGGAGAGTCTAATGAAACAAATGTTCCTGCAAAAAATATAGCTCCTAGATATCCCCAAAGATTGAATAGAGGGGTTCAAAAAAAATAATATGAACCTGATCCTAAAGCCAAGACCAAATACTCAATTAACAACTATGTGTCCTCTCATAGGTTGACTGAAGCATATGCATTTACGGTTAATCAACTATCCATGGTTTCTATTCCTAGTAATGTCCAGGATGCATTGGCTGATCCAAAATGGAGAAAGGTGATGAACGAAGAAATGGAGGCTTTGCAAAAGAATGCCACTTGGGAACTTGTTCCATTGCCTAAAGGAATAAAGACAATTGGATGTAGATGGGTGTTCACAGTGAAACTCAAACCAGATGGAAGTATTGTTAGATATAAAGCCCGGCTAGTTGGGAAGGGGTATACACAAAGGTATGGAGTAGACTATCAGAATACTTTTGCACTAGTAGCCAAGATCAATACAATTCACATTCTTATATCTATTGAAGCAAATCGAGACTGGCCTCTACAACAATTTGATGTGAAAAATACTTTCCTTAATGGAGATTTGGAAGAAGAGGTCTATATGGAGCAACCAATCAGGGTTAAAAGTAATTCTTCATGTAAAGGTGAAGTCTGTAAATTGAAGAAGTCATTATACGGGCTGAAACAGTCACCTAGAGCATGGTTTGGGAGATTCTTGGCTACAATGAAGGAGTTTAGCTATAAACAAAGTAACTCAGATCATACTTTGTTTATAAAACACAAAAAAAGGAAAAGTAACTGCTTTAATTGTGTATGTTGATGATATGGTTTTGATAGGAGATGACCCATGCAAAATGAAAGCTTTACAGGAGTATTTAGCCACTAAATTTGAAATGAAGGATCTCGGGAAACTTATATATTTTTTGGGAATTGAGGTAGTAAGATCGAAACACAGAGTTTTTCTTTCACAGCAAAAATATGTGTTAGATCTTCTAACCAAAACCGAAATGCTTGATTGTAAACCAGCAGAGACACCCATAGAAATGAATCATAAGCTCAAAATTCTCCCCGATCAAAACCCATCAGACAAGGGTCGTTATCAGGGATTAGTTGGAAGATTAATCTACTTATCACATACAAGGCCAGATATAGCATATGCGATAAGCATTGTGAGCCAGTTCATGCATGCACCAAGTAAAGCACATATGGAAGCGACCTATTGGATCTTAAGATACTTAAAAAGTGCTCTAGGAAAAGGTTTGTTATTCTCAAAAAATGATATCTCTAACATTGAAAGATACACAGATTCTGATTGGGTAGGTGATCCGATAACCAGAAGGTCCACATCTGGTTACTTTACGCCAGGAAGGTAACTGTCTCTTGGAAAAGCAAAAAGCAGAAGGTAGTAGCAAGATCAAGTGCTAAAGCCGAATTTCGAGGTATGGCTCATCTTGTATGTGAATTAATATGGATAAGGAATATACTGAGGGACTTAGGGATTGACTACGCAAAACCTATGAATCTTCACTGTGATAATAAGGTAGCCATTGAGATTGCACAAAATCCTATTCAACATGATTGCCCTAAACATGTTGAAGTTGATCGTCATTTCATCAAGGAGAACCTCGATGAAAAGATTATACAATTTCCATTTATTCAATCAGAGAGTCAGCTGTCTGATATGCTCACAAAGGCCGTTTCAGGAAAGGTGTTTCATGGTATTATTGACAAGTTGGGCATGATAGACATCTATACACCAACTTGAGGGGAAGTGTGTGCATGAGTTGTACACAATATTAAATTGATTCTAATTGATCCTAGAAATCCGGTTAGCTAAGCAATCATGTATATAAATATAGAAATGATTTGTTTTCTTATTTTTAGGACCAATTTTAGGATGTAATAGTATCTATATATTGCCTCTGTTTTGGAGAAGAATACACATTGGAAAATTTTGCAGAAACTCTATTATTTGACAACTAGTTTACTAGGGCCCATGCAAGGCACATGCTATTATTACAGTATATTTACGTTTTGTATTTTGATAATATTTTAAAAATTAGAATATTGTTTTATGAAATTGAATAGAATAAATCATTAGATATATGATAGAATTATGTGGTATGATATGTATTATTTTTTGATTTGTTATACACCTAATGATATAGACTCCAATTTTATTACCATATCATTTTGGGTGAATTTATAAGACTTTAACATTTCTTCCAAATTTATTAAAAAAAAAAATTATGTGTGTAACTTTTCTCAACACATAAATATAAAACAAACACTAAGATAATTCTCCCATCTAAAAAAAGCTACTAAGATAATTCACTGAACTAATAGAGAGGCAAAAGAAAATACATCTATAAACAAATGACTAATTTTATTAATATATAAATCATACTTGCATAACAAATAACTAATTTTATTAATAAGTAAATCATTAAGTAAATTAATAATATTTCATGATATGAAAAATATTTTTTAGTTAACCATTTTGTTAATAAATAAATCATTAAGTCAATTAATAGTTTTTAATGATATGAGAAATATTTTTCAATAAACAATTTTTATAATTTATTATTGCATTGGAGAATAGTTTTTTTTTTCCCCCTGAGTATTGTGTTAAATTAAAATTTATAACAAATGATAGTTGTAATTTCTAGTATTATAGGACTGGTTCATATTTTAAACAAACCATATGGGTGTATTTGTAATTTGTTAAAAAAATAAAAGATTTGCGTTTCATAATTGATCAAGAATATTTGCGTAATTACACCCAAATTGTTTCACCAACCAAACTAAAGGGCAAAATAGCAATGTCAAAATAAACTAAGGGCAAAATAGGGGAAAAAATGACAAGCCACAAGTAACAAGCCGCCTCTTATATATATATATATATGATGGTAGTATAGTAAAAGAAATAAGGTTTAAAATATTATGAAATTTTGAAAGAATTTATATAAATCTTATCCTTTGAAGAACAAATCACAAAATCCCTTAAGTTGAAATTCATCACTTCAAATATGGCACCAATAATTATAGTTATTCATTCGTTTGGTTTAGTTTTGAAATTATAATTTGAGTATAGAGTTGTGATTTAAATGTGGAATTATAAGTTGAGTTTTAAAAAGAGAAAATTTATTTGGTTATAAAAGAGTTTTTAGTTTTGAAAAGAGTTTTGAATTGTATTTTGAGTTTTGAGATTTTGAATTTTGAGTTATATTTTTAAAAAAAATTGGATTTATTTTTTTAAAATATTATAAAATGTTTAAGAAAATTTTATATTTTTTATTTTGAATATATATTTTTATTTAATTTTTTTTACTTTTAATTTTAATATTTTATTTTATTTTTAATTTTAATATTTTAAACTCAAAATACAACTCTACACTCAAATCGTAACTTAACAAATAACTCTAAATTCAATTCAAAAATTATTTTCAAAACTTATATCCAAACACATAACTCGAAACTCCACATTACTTTCAAAACTCCACACTCAAATCGTAACCAAACACATAAACAAAAAAATTAAAATATTTAAAAATATATTTATAAAATAAAATAAAATATTTTAAATAAAAATTATATATTTAAATAAAAAATAAAAAAATTAAATTTTTTAATATTTAAATAATATATTTAAAATATTTTAAAAAAATACAGCACACAAATGTATGAAATATAGTGCACATTAAAATAAATAAATAAATATTTAAAATATAAAATATTTATCCTAAAATTAAAATTAAGAAAATTTTTAAATATTTAAAAAAAAATAAATCCAAAAAATTTCAAAAAAACAACTCAAAACTTTTTTTCAAAACTCATAACCAAACAAATTTTTCCTTTTCAAAACTCAAATCAAAACTCATAACTCAAAATACAACTCTACACTCAAATTATGATTCTAAAAACAATTTTAAAAACCAAAATAAAAAATAATTTTTTGAATTTTTTTTATTTAAATAGAATTTTGAAAAGAGTTTGATTTTTGAGTTTTAAATTGAGTTTTGAGTTGTGTGTTTGGTTATCAGTTTTGAAAATAGTTTTTGAATTGAGTTTTAAAAAAAATTGTTTGGTTATGAATTTTAAAATTTTTTGATTAGAATCACAATTTCAAAACACAACCAAACGCTATCCTAATTTTTTACCCAAGAAAACAATAATATATGGTCTAAATTTATCAAAAACATCTAAGCTTCTAATTCATCATATACGAGTTGGATGTATATCAAACAGTTTTTTGATTGAAATTTTGATTTTCATTTCCATAAAATTATGTCACAACCGACTTATTAGTGGGTACCATATTTTTGGATTTGCAAATCGAAAATGAACAAATTTTGAATAAAAATATCTTAGAACATGCACAATATATCCTGAGAAATTATAGAATGTTCTAAGAATACCACGTATATGTACTTTTTAACTAATCATCATTTAATATGTCCATTATATTCCCCAATCACCCACCATAATATCTCATATACTCACTTTTTTCACCAATCACAATACTATATAAAATATTACGTGGCCATACTCCAAGATTACTTATCTTAATAGGAGTTTACATTTCGTTTCAATTTCAATTCAATTGCTAAATCATATCAGAGACGGCGTATTGAAACAGACTCGTCTACTATCAATTATTATTTTTTTATTTGGCAATCTTGTCCATTTCTAAATACATAAACTCAATAATCATAAACAGATTAGGAATTTGTATACTTTTGAACTCTTTAACTATAAAAATTATATAAAAATCTTGTCTTTTTATTGGTACCATAAATCTATAATTTTATTATTTATTATTTATATAATTGCAGGACATGTGACACCATCCTACTCATTTAAAGGTTGTGAGAAGTTATGAAATGTGAAAAGATAATGGAAAACAAAGTGGAGAACATGGAAAATGGAGTGGAGGTTGAAGAAAGTTATGAAAGATCATGGAATATGAAATAGAGGATGTGGAAGAGTGGGTAGTTTTAGGTAGTTTTTTTTTTACAAATGTTTGCTTATAAATAGTCATTCATTACTATATTATGAAGGGAGAGAACTCAAATCAAAGACAATTGATTTCTATTTTTCCTATCATTTATATTTCCTACATTTTATTTTACGCACTTCCTTTGCGAAGCATTTATTATTTTTAACACTTCATTTTTGAAACATTTTATGAACTTCCTTTTCAAAGTATAGGAGTAGAGGTAAGTAATTGTTATTTTGGTTGTTCACTCAATCACCCCGATTGTTTACTTAATCATTTTTCTCCGTCTCCTTCCTTTTTCTGTTAATTTTTATTTTCTCTACGCTTGACAATTTTGAAGTCCTCTTCATTGAGACAAATGAATCGTCAACACAATTGTTTAATAATTGGCTTAAATTTAATCTGTAAGGATTTTTCAATCCTTACTGGCACACTCGCATTTATGATATTTTCTTTTGTAGGAAAAATAAGCCAACACTTTTAAAAAATTTAACTAGGATATGTGTTTTTTCAATCTTATTGGTTGCTTTATGAAATATGTAGGACTAAAAATAGGAAATAACGGGTAAGTAACCAATAGAATTGTAAAGACTTACCGCGTAGGATATGAGTCGAACCTATATGATAATTTTTTCTCTTTTAGAGAGAGCAAGAAGAAGTAAAAGTGTAACACCTTCAAAATATTACATAAACCCATCACTTTAGACATGCATTGATATAAAATAAACCAATCATTTATATTCATCAGAGTAGTTCTTACAACAGTGTTACATGTTAACAACAAAAGAAAATGCCCTACGGGCTTACAGTTTTCCAAGTCAACACTTGGTTACACAGAGTAGAGTACTAACTCAAATACATATAAAGCCCTTGGCTTGAAACCACATGTAACACATCAAGAGGGAAACAAAACATCAAAAGTTCCATTCGCCTCTAGCCTCCCAAGCTATATCCTTGGATGTGGCAAGCTACCTGTACCTGAAAATGATATTCTCGTATAGGGTGAGCTAACAGCCCAGTAGAAATACACTAAACCAACTATGAACAATGACTAAAAGATTAACAGTTGATAGATGGTCAACACTTTTACATTCTTTCATAACACATTACAGTTTCATTTTTCATTCCTTTTCAATTCTCAATTTATAACCATGGTTCAGAACCTGACCAATTAACCGATATGAGACAGTAACTCGTATTAAACATTTCCTCATTTCACAATAGATAAGCATATTAGCTATATCAACACATCAACAGACAAGCATATGAGCTGTATCTACGGAGTCCATCCCCTATCTCCTCCCACACAAGAACTAAATCACACTTCCAAAGATAAGCATATGAGCTGTATCATCACATCAATAGACAAGCATATGAGCTGTATCTACGGAGTCCATTCCCTATCTCCTCCCACACAACACCCGGTTTAGAGGTTTATCCCCTATCTTCCCCTAAACCGTGGAGTACATCCCCTATCTCCTCCAACACAACACAATGCATATAAACAATTATTATACACATCATCAATCAATATATAAAGTTAATGTATTCTTTCGATCGTCATACTCAATGACACATTCTAGTGATTAGTTTTAGTTTGCCTAATCATCATGCATTGTCTACAACAATCAAGACTATCCTCCACCGATAGCCCAAAGCAGTTATTTCTAAACAGAAAATAAATGCACAAAATGGATAATATATCAACATTTCAATTAGGTGAGCGATAAATAATTCAACTACACCCTTTAATCCCATACATTCCCAATCTCAACATTCCCAATTCAATTCCTCATTTCTAACAATTAATTATACCTATTAATTAACCAATGTAATTAGAGCATTCTCCATAATTAACATTACAACCCTTAAGGTTCCTATTTTCATCAATGTTGCAACATTAATTACATTTCTCTATGCTAAACATGCATATAGGTTTATTATAAATAAAACCCCAACTTTTGTAAAATTGCGCAAAAGCCCCAAACTTTCTCAAAATTACTCAACAACCCCTAACATATCAAAATGCTAAAATTTAAAGACAAAGCTCATAAAGAGGAGTAGGTTATCCCTACCTCAAATTTGAAGCTCAAACGGAGAAGATGAAAAGAATTGAAACTCGATCTCCACCACACACCACAAAGCCCTCGAGAAATAACACAACTTTGGCGAAGGAACTATAGCCAAAATCCCAATGGAACTATGGTCAAAGTCCAACTCGGCACAACTAAAATTTATAACTCAAGCTTGGTTCGTAATGGCTCATCAAACCAAGAAAGAACCATAGAAGTTGGTAAGCTAACCCTATGCACTTGCACCTATATATAGAAGTTTGTCCACCTTAAAATGTGTCTTGTAACCGATGTGGGACTTCCAACAAACACACCAAAGGTTCCCAAAATAGAATGAAGGGTCCATATACATTTACCAAAAGCCTTGAAAGGCACAAGTGCTACAAAAAGTGATAAACTTTTGTAATTAAGAGGTTCAAAGGGTACGAATTCAAGGGGGTGAGATATATTCACAAATAGTTTAAAGGTCTTAGTGTAATTAATTCTGATTTAAAGACATATATAATGAAATTATGTGACTGTAATGATCAAATTAATTTTTTACATATAAATAATTTAAAGATAAAAACTTATAAAATGAATGATTTAAATTATTGAAAAGAACAATGGTGTAACTCCTCTAGTTAAAATGAGCCGGACTTGACCCCTCTCCAATTGAAAAGAAGTTCAACCTTTCTGGATAACCTTATTTACGGGGAAAAAAAATTTGGGGTAATTTCACATCAGAGCGTCTTTAAAAAATTATTTTTAAATTAGTGATAAATTTTATACACATTAAAAAGTAAAATTATAAAAAAAAATTCATGAATTTGTAATTAATTTTTTAAGTTACTTGTGACAAGTAATTTCCCAAAAAATTTGCACAATGATGATGATATAGTCTTTTGGCGTGATACGCAAAATAGTTATTGTAAGTACTATGTGGAGTGTTTGGAGTTTTTTTTTTTTTTTTTTTTTTTTTTTTTTTTTTTTTTAAGCGGATAACAAATGGTAATGATTTTTTTATATTTTGATTTTCTAACCAAAAATTGACATAACCCCAAAAGCAACAATCCTAATCCGACCTACCTGAGATAGATCTTCAGTAAAAAAATTTCCTACTGACGAATTGTTGACAATTTATTCATCTAAGCTTATCCTACGTGCCCAATTTGATCTATCTTGAGCTATTTTTTCCCTTTCAACTTCGGTTGAATAGATTACTTATTCATCTTAAAAGTTATACTGTTAGAAATAGGATAACTAGTACTTCATTATTTATATTCTTAATATGTCCTCTCACATCAGACTATAAGTTTGAGCGTATATTTCGTTGTCTACTTTGATACCATGTTAAATTATTGATTATTAATTCATCTAAAAATTTAAATTAATAGAGAGACGATCAAGTTTATTATTTATATCTGCCCTTCCATCTTAATAAGTACCTTCTCAAAGCTTTTTTTTATCAGCTTAAATTTTTTGAAAGCCTTTCTCAAGGCTTTACTTACAAACAAAATTTGTAATTCTAACACTAATTGAGTGGTTTTTTTTTTTTTTTTTAATGCATAATTGAAAACATCTTGATTTCATTTATTTTGTATATCTTTAGCCAGCCAAAGAAGCTTCATAGAAATGAGATCAACTAGTTAGATTTACTCAACTATCACATGACTTTGGCAACCAAAGGAAGATATAAATAGCAATAAATACATAATTATCCTATGCTATGGGTTGATATTTGTGTATTAATAAGTTGATTAATTAAGTTTGTCACTTAGTTTATTTACTTCGTTACGCAGCATAAAATGAACCTCTTATGGTAAAGATCAATGTGAATCCACATATTAGTAACCATCGTCACACACAAATTTGGATGCATAGGATATCCAAAATATATGCATTTGCTTTTGACAAGATCATACCATTGCTTGAAAGTATGGTTCTACAGCTAATATATATATATTTTTTTCATGTTGTTTTCTTAGACCCTGTTGTGGTCCAAAAGTTATGAATTGATGTGCTTTTACACCTTGGAAGATGTTGCTGGCACATATTGTCTTTGCCAAAGTCTTTGCTATTGATAATAGCAAATTTCCATTCAATGAAGTCTTATGGTATTATAGTTGCTTTGATATTACGATACGCCTTCAAATTTCTCTTTCTTCCTGCCTAAATCACTGATAGGGCAAGTTGATGTAGGGCAAGTTGGGGAAGTTTGAATAATAGTAAAACAATTACTAAAAATAGCATATTCTCAAAATAATCCATAATTGTTGGATGATACTTTAATATTTTCATAGCTTGAAATTCTTACATGGCCTAACAATTGTAAGTATTTTGCGATAAGGGGATAGAGTGATTTGGAAATAGATTGCTAGTTCTTGGTGAATTAAGATTGTGTTTGGATTACGGATTTGTAGAGGAATTTAGAAAGAAAGAAAATAAAATAAAATAAAATAAACTATCAATAGGTCGTAATAGTTAAATTTAATTCTCATCAAATCTTATTAAAAAAAAAACTCTAGCAGAGGGGTGGGCTAGATACAGATTGAGGAAAAAATTCATAGCCTTGAAACACAAATTAAAGATGTGGAATCAGGAGGTTTTTGGGAATGTGGATCATCAACTACAACAAACTGAGGAGGTTCTTCATAGCTTTGATTTGGAGGCAAAAAACAGGGAATTAAATGAATCTGAAAATAAAAGAAGATGTGAGGTCAGGGACATGGTGTGGAAATTAAGAAATAGAAAGGACTCTATATTGTTCCAGAAATCTAGATTGGATTGGACTCAAATGGGGGATAAGAATACTAAGATTTTTTCACATTTGTGCCAGTAGAAGGAGATGTAAAAATTTACTGGATTCAGTTCATGTGAATGGGGTCAAAATTAAAGATCCAGTTGCAATCAAACATGAAGTTTGTAGGTGCTTTTCCCAGTTGTTTTCTGAAAATTGGGTGAACAGGCCTAAACTCGTAGGGGACTTTAAAACTATCATCAGGGTCAAGGTTGAAGAGGTTTTAGAGGCCGAATTTTCTGAGAATGAAATTTGGCTAGCTGTCAAGGAGTGTGGAGGGAACAAATTGCCTAGGCCAGATGGTTTCAATATGGCACGCATTCAAAAATGTTGGAAATTCATGAAGGAAGATTTTGTTAAATTTATTAAGGAGGTTCATTCGAATGGAAAACTGGTTAATGGCATTGTAACAAGCCCGCGGGGGACCTCGCTACAGCTCGAACTCGATTCGTCACGGTTCGTAATCTAAACCAAAAAGTCCAAATCCGGCAAATCGTTTTGAGAAAACAGATTTTTAGAAAAGAAGTGCCAAACATGGACTGCTTTGCCAGATACAGAGTCGCCACCTAAATGTTTTATTTTGGGAAATTTAGGAAACCCTGACTCGTTGCCTAAGGCCACGTGTCCGTCATCACCAAAGTTGCCTCGGCTCGGGAACTTGGATACGATTGGGGAAGGTCACTTCGTGAGCACCCCCGCTCGCCCGATCAAAGATCGGCCTCTACTAATCATGATATCTAGTTTTGAAAACATTGTGCGTTCTTATTCCGGTTATTAGCCTAGATTTACTATGTGATGCGCACAGCGTACAAGTATAGACCGGGTCGTCTGAATTGGAACAAAACATTTCATGTTTGTTTTTGAAAGATGGTTTGCTACCCGCAGGTAGGCTTAAAATGCAGATTTTGCCACCCTCAGGTGGGCTTAAAAAATTGGTTTTGCCACTATCTAGTGGGCTTAAAACTCACAGTTTGATGATTTGTCCCAATCTAAATAACCCAACCTTCACCCACAGGCATTCAAGGCAGTTATATCACATAAGCATATAGCCTCATGGTAAGCATGCTATCATGGCAGTCACTCACACGCATGCAAGGATGCTAAAGCATAAAAACTCACCGAGTACTCCAAGCCAAAAAAAGAAGCTAATTAGAAATCCATGCATGATCCTAAGTATACAGAAATGCCTAATGCAACGCATGCAAAAATGCAACTATAGCAGGCTCGGCTATTCTGAACATGGCGTATGGAATGCTACAGCTAACATGTATTCAACTTAGAATTGAAATACAAATGCAGTTAGTATGATGCGCCGAGCCCGGTGCATGTAAGACAGATGAATGAATGCAAACATGCTATCATACTGTATGCTAATTGAAACATGCCCTAATCTAACTATCATAAGCAGGTAAATAAAAGGGAAGAAAGACGTGGGGTTGGAAGACATACATCACACACACGCACACTTATTACAACATTGCCCTCGCGCAGAGGGTCCAAAAAAATAATATACAGTCCCAAATAAATACAGTCCGAATAAGTACAAAACCCTAAGTAATTAACAAATTAACTAGGAAAGCTATAAACTAGCATGCAAGCTAGGGACTGCCTCGACTCTACTCCGGATGATGAATGATGCATGTTCAGGTTGCCTTGTGCAGAAATCCATTGCGATGCCCCAATTAGCCTCTGTTTGCAATTGTTCTTGGAATGCGTGCCAAGCTCTAGAAGGCTGCTGATTCTTGATTTGCTGCAACAGAGAGCAACAAAAGGGCATGGCAAAGTATTTTTACATATGTATGCATGACTACTCTTCAGGGAGTGTAGTCCTCGATCCTCGTGCCACCAATTACACTTATCGATGCATGATGACTGAGGAGTCGAATTGCATGACTCAATATGAAATGAATGCACATGAAAACATAACAAGGCCTAGACTCCATCATGGATAATCCGGAGTGTCGGCGACCGGGGAATTGAGACACGTTAGTCACTCGAGTCTGAAAGCACCTCGTTCCGTGCTCGGCTAACTCTTATCCCAAACACAATGCAATATGTATGACATGCATGAATGCAACTAAGATACAACCTAACATGCACAATGCTATGAAATGGCATACACGATGCACGAGATAACATGGCATACACAATGCGCTAACATACAACCTAGCATACACAATGCTATGAAA
Source organism: Camellia lanceoleosa (assembly GCA_025200525.1). NCBI lineage: Eukaryota > Viridiplantae > Streptophyta > Magnoliopsida > Ericales > Theaceae > Camellia > Camellia lanceoleosa. The sequence goes on along the minus strand of CM045766.1, from coordinate 87,862,237 downwards.
TGAAATGGCATACACAATGCATAACGGACTTACACCAATACAAGTGGATCTCAGCCACACTCACATAAGAGGCCATTAGATGAAAATGAGATATTAATGATGCGTGCACGCATAAGCAACAAACCCTAAGGCACCAAATGCCACTCTAACAAGACATGGAAAGGCATGGAATATGGAATACTAGCATGCAAATTTCAGTATCAAAATGTGATGCAAAACAGTCCCGAAACATGGAAACATGGCACCCGATGCATGAAATGAATCCCGAAACATGAAATTAGGTACATGGAATGACCTATGGCTATGCAAAGCATGCATTATTTGAACATGAAGTATGAATAAAGAATCAAGATAGCCCCAAAACAAGCATATTTCCAGTTTTAAGCAAGGCCAAAAGGTGAACACAAATAGGGCTAAACCAACATGCAAAAATGGCCTCGAAAGAGAGATAAAGAAGCAAGTAACAGCTGCTGGCCCTAAATGGCAAAGATCCCTTCAAAAAAGTTGAAGACGGGCTCAAAATGAAACACTTTACAGCTTATAACAAGCCACGAAAACAAACACAAGTATGGATAAACTATCATGCAAGAAATGGGCCTAAAGAGGGACAAAGAAGCAAGTGGTGGCTTCTGACCTCAAACAGAGGAGGGCCCTTCAACAAAGTTGAAGAGGGGCCCAAAACATGATATTTTACAGTTTATGACCAAGCCCAAAACAGTGCACAAGCAATCTTAAAATACTATGCAAAATAAGGCATAAAAGAGAGCTTTAACACAAAGGGCAAAAAGGAAGCCTCAAACAGCAAAAGACCCTTGATCAAACATGAAGAGTGAGTCAAAATATGAATATTTACAGTTTGGGTCAAAGCCCAAATTCCAATGGCGCCAACCTCGCATCAAAATTCCTCCTACGCAAAAAGTTACGTCCGTTTCGGTGAAGCCGCGCAGCTTTGGCCCTACCCGGATTCATGCCGAACTTCTCCCAAACTAGTTTTCTTCTCTCTTCTCCTCCTTTCTTCAACTCCAAACCCCTAAGTAAGGTGTTTTGAAAGATTTTTTTCAAAGATTTCATCTCTCTTTCGTTCATTTCCACTTTGTCCTCACTCGGTTTACCGAAAAGAGCAACGTTTGACAAAATGTGAGCCTCGAAACATCGTAAAAACTTTATTTCAAAAATGTTTTGAAAGAGAGGGTTTTAAGACTAAAATCTTTTGATCAAGGTCTAGAACAGGGGTATGAAGTTGAGATTTGACTCTCTTCTTGCCGAAGAAACTGAACCTTTCCCCTGCACACCTTTCTCCACCATGTAAACCATCAGTCGCGTCCAAGTCTTAAAGACAGTCAAAAATGGGGTGTCTACAGGCATTAATAACTCCTTCATTGCCCTGATTCCTAAATCAGAGAATCCATCTGACTTAACAGATTACACACCTATTTGCCTTATCAATTCAACTTACAAGGTGTTGGCCAAAATGCTTGCTAGAAGGTTAAAGATGGTACTTCCTAAGATCATAGGTGAGGTTCAAACTGCCTTTGTGGAAGGTAGATTTATTCTTGATGGAGTCTTAATAGTTAATGAAGTGGTGGATGATTGGAGGAAATCTAAGAAAAAATGTATTATTCTGAAACTTGACTTTCAAAAAGCCTACGATTCAGTCAATTGGGATTTTCTACTGTCTATGATGTTAAATTTTGGTTTTGGTGAGAAGTGGGTGAATTGGATTAAAACTTGTATCTTAACAACAAGATTATCTGTGTTGGTGAATGGTTCACCTACAGAGGAGATTTCACCTGGAAAAGGATTGAGGCAAGGGGATCCACTTTCACCATTTCTTTTTACCATTATGGCAGAGGGTCTAAACTTGTTATCAAGAGCTAAAGAAAAGGGCCTGATTAAAGGAGCAGTGGTAGGCAGCCAAGAGGTTAGTATTTCTCACTTTCAATTTGCCGATGATACACCCATTCTTTGCAAGGCTGATGAAGAGGAGATTCTCTCAATCAAAAGGATCTTAAGATGTTTTGGAAATATTGTCAGGCTTAAAAATTAATTTTCATAAGAGTGTTGTCTGTGGGATTGGGGTAGAGGATGAGATTGTTCAGTATTTTGCCTCTTTGCTCAACTATGGTTGGCAAAAACTTCCATTTAAATATTTGGTGCTACCTTTGGGAGCAAATCCTAGGAGGAAGAAGACATGACAGCCTATTGTGGATAAGGTGAGAAGGAAACTATTATCATGGAAAAGGAAGCTGTTATCTTTTGCTGGAAGATTAACTCTCATTAAGTCAATTTTGTCCAGATTGCCTTTATACTACTTATCTATTTTCAGAATGCCAAAGGGAGTGGTTAAGAGTATTGAGAGGTTGCCGGCTGCATTTTTATGGGGGGACTCTGATTTGAAGAGAAAAGTTCACCTAGTAAGATGGAATGAAGTCACCAAGACTAAAGAGCAATGAGGCTTGGTTGTAGGTAGAATCAAAGATATGAATGAGAGTTTGTTATTAAAATGGTAGTGGAGATATGGTTCTGAGAATGGGTCCTTGTGGAAAAGAGTGGTGTGCAGTAAATATGGTCATGAAGGTGGGGGTTGGAGTCCATGTGTGGTGATCTCCAGATTTGTGTCCATAGTATGGCAAGATATTCTATCCTTAGTGTTGGAAAATCATGATTTATATTCATTTTATGTTAATAATTCAAAAATTGTGATTGGTAATGGAGAGAGGATCCAGTTTTGATGGGATACATGGTTACTGAATGAAAAGTTAAATGATGTATCTCCTAGGCTTTTCAGTTTATCTGAGATTAAAGATGGTTCCTTAAAGCTATTGGTCCAAAACACAGAAGCTGCAAGGGAATGGAATTTCTTATTCAGAAGATCTTTAAGAGCTTGGGAAGAGAAGGATGTCAGAAGACTTATAGAGGTGCTAAATGTTGTTCCAAATTTGCGGGTAAGTGCAGATGACCAGATTAGGTGGACTGCAGATTCGTCTGGCTCTTTCTCTGTTTCATCTGCTCGAAGAAGGTGTGAGGTTTCTCATGGCCATCTATTCGTATTACTAAATTTTTATTGGGTAATGGCTTACCTCCAAAGGTTAAGTTCTTTGGTTGGTTGGCTTGGAAGGGTAAATTGAAAACAACAGCATACCTTCAAAGGTTAGGAGTTCTGGATTTTGGCGTTAACAATCTGTGTCCATTTTGTAGGGAGGAAATGGAATCTCTTAATCATATTATTTTATTCTGTCCTTTGGTTTGGAGGTTGTGGTCTGAAATTTTGGACTGGTGGAATTTATCTTGGGTTACACCTGGGTCTATTGGAGGCCTTTTGGAGTGGTGGTCTGGTATGAGGTTCAATAGATTTGAAAAGAGGTTATGGCAGTCTATTCCTTTCACTTTAATGTGGTCTGTTTGGAAAAGCAGAAATGAGTGTGTGTTCCAAGGAGTTCATCCAAATTTCAAAGGACTTGGGGAGATTATTAAAATTAGAAGTGCTTTTTGGTTGAAATATGGCACTGCAAGTGTGCCTTATTTGGTCCAGGATGTGGTCTTCAATCTGCAACAATTGCAATTTTGTTCAAGAAAATAGAGTTAGTGCAGAGATTTGGGTTGCTATTTGGGTTGTGAAGGTGGGTTGTAGGGTGTGGTATCTGGTTTATCTTATATGATTGGTTTGGAGTCTTAGTGGGTGATTTGGTGTTTTGTATGATTGGGGGTGTTCTTGGTGCTGTCTGCTGTTGTCGTCTTGCTTTTGGTTATGTTGGTTTCTCATCAACATTTGTCTTGAGTTTCATTTGATTGGGTGTCTTTCTTAGTGCCAACCTAGTTACGATTAGGATGGGTGCTTGGTAAATGTTGCTCTTGGTCTTTTCTTTATTGATGTCTACTCATATGTAATATATGTTTGTCATCATCAATAAAGTTTTCTTTGCCGATTAAAAAAAAAAAAAAAAAAAAAAATCTCTAGTAAAATTGTTGCTAAAAATAATTTTGTGACATCTTTTGTATATGTTACTAAAAATTAACAATTAGAGATTTTTTTTGTCACAATTTTTAGAAATTGTCGCTAAAACTTACAATTAGTGATATTTTTCTGTAACAAAAATTTCAAATTGTCGCTGAAATTTGAAAATTAGTGACTTTTTTTTATGACGGTTTTTTAAAACTGTCGCTAAAACTTCTAATTAGTGACATTTTTTGCGCCAATTTTTAAATTATTGTTAAAAATTAATAATTACTGACTTATTTTTAATAGTAAAAAAAAATGCCATTACCTATTAAACAATAATTTTACCTATTAGGATCTCCACATAAGTCCCCTGAAAAAAAAAAAAGAATTGAAATATGAATAAATTATAAATACATTCACCTACATTTCACAAATCTATTTTTTTCCAAATTCTTTTCCAAATTTATACTTCATAAACAACTTAAAAGGTGGAAGTTTATGTTGTATAAATAGTGTAAATCCAACCAAATAAATAGATTCATATTAAACAACCACTTTGAATTTCAGAACAAGAACATGCTGGGATTTACAGAAATTTATAATAAAATAAAACTAGTGAAAGGAAGCAAACCGAAGCTTGCGTGATACCACAGTTTCCTTAAAACAGATTAACCGCCTCCCGATAGATGCTGAAGGTACGTAGGCATCTGTCTCCCAGGATACGACGGTCGAAACTTATAGCGACCCCGGTCTTTTTCCCATTTAATTATTGTATCCGGACTTACGTTCCGCGAATTCTGTTGTTATATTTGTTGTTCTCTAATTCCTCAATTGAGTTATAGGATGTGTTGGGCAGGTTTGTTTCAGGTTGGTTGGGTTCGGAAATCAAATCTTGCTGTCCAGTTTTTGAGTTGGTCGCTCGAGCGAGGGTTTGGTCGCTCGAGCTAGGGTTGAGTTTTGTTTCTAGTGGCTCGAGCCAGGATTTCTTAGCTCGAGCGAGAGATTGCGTCTAGTATAGACCAGAGAGCAGAGTGTTTTCGCTCGAGCTTTCGCCGAGCGAGCGAAATGTTTCGAGTTCTTCGCCGAGCGAGCATTCTGCCGCCGAGCATGTTTCTGGTTGCGCACTGGCATCGAGTTCTTGGCTCGAGCGAGCTTTTCTTCGCTCGAGCGAGTATTTCTTGTGTCTGGTCGCTCGAGCGACCATGTCTTCGCTCGAGCGAGCCTGTCCAGTATTTAAACGCAGCAGCAGTTTTAAAACGTCCTTTTTCACAATTTTTGATCCAAAAACCCTAGTTCCGAGTTTCTTCTTTCTCAACTCATCTTTTCCTTGGGTTTGATCTATCTAGAGGGTGTTTCTAACCTAGTTCCTTCATTAAAAAGGTAGAGGAGAGTGAGGGCTTTCATTTAATCGGAGCATTGTTGGATTTGGAGCACTTTAACATTTGGGCAAACATCTTCACCTTCTTCTATCGGGTTCATTGCTTTGAGGTAGGGATTTCCTACTCCTTGTATACGTTTTAATCCTAAGTGTTGGTGTTCTAGTATGTGGGAGGGGGTGGTTTAGTAATCGGGTGAAATCTTAGGGTGTTGTCATAGATTAATTCATGTAATTAATTTAAAAAGGGGAATTGTGTATTGGGTTAAATTCATGAGATTTGGGAAATTGAGATTGGTTGATGTAATTGAATATTTAATCACTCATGTGTGGATTTGATAATGTATATACATTGTGATATTTATTTCTCGCTTAGAAATAATCGCTTTTGGGCTATCGGTGGAGGATAGCCATTGATTGTTGTAGACCTTGCATGCTTAGGTATAATCGAATTAAGTCACATATGTTGACGTTGAATTAATACGTAACATTACTTGTATTGATTGTGTGTTGCATATGGCAATTTGTATGTTTCATTGCATATGCATGATGTTTGGAGGAGATAGGGGATGAACTCCACGGTTTAGGGGAAGATAGGGGATGGACCTCTAAACCGGATTTGTTTGGAGGAGATAGGGGATGAACTCCACGGTTTAGGGGAAGATAGGGGATGGACCTCTAAACCGGATTTTTGTTTGGGAGGAGATAGGGGATGGACTCCATTAGCATCACTTTTATGTGTGCTTATTTATATTGAAGTGTTTTTATTGATACAGCACAAAAATATGTGTCAATTGGGAAGTATGGAAGTGAATTGATTATGATTGATATAATATCAATTCGTGTATTTGTTATGATTAGGTTTAACTTGAATTGTTATTCCCGTGGAATTGGAAGTCTTGTTAATAAAAGATGAAACCCCGTTGAGTTATTTGGCCAGGTTCTGAGCCATAGATGAAAAGTAAGATGTGCCATAGACAATGTGTCATAGGCAATATAGACATTCATGTCTTAAAAAGTGTAATCGATTATAGTGTGTTAACCATGTATTAGATGCTAATACTTTAGTTAATTCTTATGCTTGGTTTAGTATTTCTCTATTGGGCATGGCTCACCCTATATGGGAACTTCATTTTTCAGTATTGTGTGGTTCACTACCTCCAAGAACTTAGCTTGTTAGGAATTGAATTGGAAGACTTGTTTTATTTTTTTTTTTTTTTTTATTTGAACAATGTAAACTTTCAAGCCTAGGGCTTTATTTGTTTTGAGTTAGAACTCATGAATTTGTGTCCAAGTGTTGGCTTGGCAAGATGTAAGCCCATAGGGCATTTATTTGAGGTTTTATTCCATATTACTCTGGTGACTTAAATAATATATTGTTTTTCTTTTATTAATGCATGGCATGTTTCGGGTTTAATTTTGAGGGCGTTACAACTTGGTATCGAGCGCATCGGTTTGAATACTTTGGGTACGTGGGAAGTGATTAGAATCACAATGGGTTCGTCTCATTTGATAGAGACTTAGTGTAATGATTGCATGCTTATATGATAACATGTTTATGTGACTATGTGGGTATGGAATGTAGTTGCTGGATGTTGATTGGACCCTTGAGTCTCTGAATGTCTTGTTGGAAAGGCACTTGATCAATGTTGTTTCCAACCGGAACTTTAGCGACGTCTCGACCGCTATTATCCAGAATGAAATTGTGAGGTGCTTATGTGATTATGTGCTTACGTGGTGTGATTTATTGTTGTCCAATGTATTAGGACGCAAGTATTATAGTTTTGGCACATTATTTAGAGTGCTAACGCCTTTGTTTCCTTCATTAGGATGTCGACGAGGACGAGGTCGTGGTAGGCGTGGTAGGCGTGCTAGGGCAGAAATGCCTATACCGAGGAGATACCAAAGATTCAGAGGGTGTTGGCTAAGCCAATGTGGCCGAGCCAAAGAGCCAGAAGGTATGGGCGCTTTGGCCCAAGAGATAGCCGAGCTTTTAGGAGTCGGTGGGCATTCTTAGGGCTCGTAATCGAGGCTCGTAGTTGTGGCGATGCAGGCCTTCTTTTCTCAAGAGGGAATTCTTCCGTCTCAACCGGACGTATTTGTAGGTGATCCTAGCGAGCCGCTTAAGGCGCATTTAATGGCTCGAGCAGCATAACGAAAACGTTTGAGATGCTTGGCATCAAGACGAGGTTGAAGGTGACCTTGGCATCGCTCCACCAAGGAGATCTTGAGGCGATGGTGGAGGTTCACCAAGGGTCGTATTGGGGGTACGTGGAAGCCTTTTGTTGATGCTTTTCAGGAGAAGTACTTGTCTCCAAATTGCTCAGAGAAGTTGAGAGATCGCCCGCCATCTTGAGCGTAACAGGTTTATCGCTTGGCCGAGTTTGAAGCGGCATTCACTAGTCTGTCCAGGTTTGCACCTGAGTTGGTGGCAACTGAGGAGCGCCGCTGCATTGAGTTTGAGAAGAAGTTGAGGCGTGGCCTCATGCTGAGAGTTGTTGGGTCTATGATTAGGGATTTCGGGCGATTGGTTGATGCAGCAGCCCACACTGAGATTATGATGCAGGAAGAGGGGGAAAGGCAGAAAGGCTCCAAGAGGAGTCAGGATGGCCAGAGTGATGGCAGGAGGCAGAGAGGTTTCACTCCACAGCAGCCCCAGAGTAGTTTTTCTAGATCCACTTTTCCAGTGCCGAGTGCTAGTCCTGGGAAAGGCAACAGGAGACATTACTGCTTCAAGTGTGGTCACCGGGCCACAAGTCTCCGCTTGTCCTCGAGGGAGGAGTTCAGAGGGCAAGATCTTCTTCTCGATCTCGTGAGCGAGTCGAGTAGAGGTCACCGCCCTCTTGCTTTCAAGCATGTCACCAGGCACATGAAGAGGTTTTGCCCATTGGGTGGCACGCCCTGCTAATCGGGTTCGAGGCGACTCAGAGTCGATGCCCGCTCACCGGGCTCAGCCTTGAGGGCCAACCAGGGGCTTCTTCGTCCCAATCAGTCTTCCGCCCGAGGGGTGAGCAAAGTTGATCGAGGTCATCTGGGCGCTGTATGTTGTTATCAAGCAGATCTTATACCACTCCATCTGTGGTTAGAGGTACCTTCTTGTTTTGCAATTCACTTGTTAGTGTATTGATCGACACGGTGCGTCTCATTCCTTTGTGTCTCTTGATTTGCATCTATTTTGGAGTTGGAGTTAGCTCGCTTAGCATCTCCTATTTGTGTAGTGTCGCCTCTTGGGGGTGAGTTGATTTTGAAACAAGGTGTTAGGGGTTGTGATATAGAGGTCGATGATCATAGAATCCTTTCTTTTTGTAGTGATGCCCATGAAGGGCTTCGATGTTATTTTGGGTATGGATCGGTTATCATCATACCGGCATTTATTGATTGCTACCGCCGAGGGTAACTTGTTGTACAAAGGAGCGGAGAACGCTTTCCATTTTCTCGGGGACAGGTTGGTAGTGTTTTGCCACCGAGGTATGATCCGCGAGGGCGGAGTGAGCTTAGTAGTTTACTTGCTAGTCTTGCGATTAGTGAGGATGTTGAGACTCCGATTGTGTTACCAAGGGTGGTTTGTGAGTACTCGGACGTTTTTCCCGAGGATCTGGTCAGTTTACCACCGCATCGAGAGATTGAGTTCTCTATTGACTTAGTGCCCGGTACGGCGCCGATTTCTATAGCACCTTATCGTTTTGCCCCCGCCGAGCTAGTTGAATTGAAGATTCAGCTCCAGGAGTTATTAGATAAGGGTTATATCCGTCCTAGTGTTTCACCGTGGGGAGCGCCAAACTTTTCGTTAAAAAAGAAAGGTGGTGCCTTGAGACTTTGTATAGATTACCGAAGTTGAATCGGGTGACGGTTAAGAATAAGTACCGATGCCTCGTATAGATGATTTGTTCGATCACTTGAAGGGTTCCCGTTGTTTCTCTAAGATAGACTTGAGATCGGGTTATCATCGCTTGAGAGTCGTGAGGAGGATATTCCAAAGACGGCATTCCGTGACGCTGTATGGTCACTACGAAGCTTCGGTGATGCCGCTTTGGGCTCACCAATGCACCAGGTGTTTATGGATTTGATGAACCGGATCTTCCGAGCATTTTTGGATCGCTTTGTGGTCGCCTTCGTGACGACATTTTGATTTATTCACCTTCGAGGAAGAGCACGAGGAACATTTGAGAGTGGTGCTAGAATTACTTAGAACCCATAAGCTTTATGCTAAGTTTGGGAAGTGTGAGTTCGCTAGAAGAAGTGAAGTTCTTAGGCCATGTAGTTTCCGGAAGGGGTGTCTGCTGATACATCCAAGACGGAGGCAAAGGCAAGATTGGGCACAACCTAAGAGTGTATTTGAGATCCGCAGCTCGGGATTAGCTGGGTATTACCGCTTTGTGAAGGATTTCTCCAAAGTTAGCTTCACCTGACTAGATTGACTCGGAAGGAGTTAAATTTGTTTGGAGTGAGACTTGTGAAAGGTCATTTCAGAGTTGAAAGTTAGATTGACCACCGCTCGGTTTTGATTATTCCGAGAGAGGGTTGGGTTATTCAGCCATCGTGACGCCTCACGAGAGGGTCTGGTTGTGTGTTGATGCAAGAGGGGAAAGTGGTTGCCTATGGCTCACGCCGCTTGAAAATTCACGAGAAGAATTACCCACGATGATCTAGAGCTAGCAAATGTGATATTTGCCCTAAAAATTTGGAGACATTATTTGTATGGTGAGAAATTTGAGGTATTCTCCCACCATAAGAGTTTAAAATATTTGTTCACTCGTAGGACTTGAATTTGAGGCAGAGGAGGTGGATGGAGTTCATTGAAGATTATGACTTCGAGTTGCACTATCATCCGTGGAAGGCCAATGTTGTGGCCGATGCCCTTAGCGTAAAATCTGTTGGTGACGTTGCAAGATAGCCATCCGGAGTGGGAGATGTTGGGTACTTTGGGGAGTTTGATTTGCACTTGGGCGAATCCGCTGAGGTCATGCCTTGTTTTCGATTGTTGCACACCTACACTTGTGACTCGAGTGTTAGAGGCTCGAGGGGTGATCTTGAGGTAGAATCTCTCCGAGAAAAGATTTCCATTGGGAAGGTTGAGAAGGGTTTGACGGTATCCCGACCGAGCGTGAGATACCGAGATCGTCTGCTTGTACCGAATCTTGCCGTGAGGAGGTACTCCGAGAGTTTCATCATTCGCGCTTTGCGGTGCATCCGGAGGTACTAAGATGTATCGGGATTTGGGCCGCCATTTTGGTGGCGGGTATGAAGAGAGATGTGGCAGCCAGATCTAAGTGCCTTACTTGTCGCCAAGTGAAGGCCGAGCATCGAGGCCGCCGGTTTGTTGCAACCCTTGCCTATCGCCGAGTGGAAGTGGGAGCATGTCACCATGGACTTCGTTGTGGGTCTTCCGAAGACTCAGCGAGGTAGTGATGCTATTTGGGTTGTGGTAGACCGGTTGACGAAGTCAGCGCACTTCATTCCTATGCGTGTTAGAGATTCGGTAGATCATCTTGCCGATTTGTATGTTCGACATAGTGAGGTTGCACGGGGTCCCAAAGGACGATTGTTTCAGATAGAGATCCTCGCTTAACGCTGTGTTGTGGCAGAGTTTGCAGAGTGCTTTAGGCACTAAGTTGACTCTTAGTACGGCTTATCATCCTCAGACTGACGGGCAATCCGAGCGTACTATTCAGATCCTTGAGGATATGCTTCGGGGTTGTGTTCTCGACCTTAATGGGTCGTGGGAAAAGCACTTGCCATTAGTGGAGTTTGCTTACAACAATAGCTTTCGACCTAGTATCGGTATGGCACCGCTTGAGGCCTTATATGGCCGTGTGTAGATCTCCGCTTTGTTGGGCCGAGGTGGGTGACGACCTTTGTTGGGTCCGAGTTGGTGAGGGAAACCACGGAGAAAGTTGAGCTTATCCGTAAGAGGTCAAGTTACAAAGACAGAGTCGCCGAAATCTTATGCCGACCGTAGGAGGAGACCTTTGGTGTTTGAGGTAGGTGATCATGTCTTTCAAAATATCACCTAGGCGAGGTTTGATGAGATTTGGGAAGAGCGGAAGTTGTCCCCTCGGTTCATTGGGCCTTTTGAGATCCTTGAGAGGATTGGCGAGGCCGCTTATCGCTTAGCTTTGCCACCGCAGCTTATCCGGAGTTCATGACGTGTTTCATGTGAGTATGCTCCGAAGTATGAGCCAGATCCGTCACATGTGTTGGATTGGACTGAATTAGTTGTTGATGAGGATGTCTCGTATGAGGAGAGACCGGTCCGGGTTTTGGATAGGCGGGATCAAGTTTTACGTGGCAAGACTATCCCTTTGGTGAAAGTTCTGTGGAAGCATCACGGAGTGGAGGAAGCCACTTGGGAACGTGAGTTGGAAGTCCGTGAGAAATATCCGGATTTGTTTATTGATTTGTAATTTTGTACTTAGATTATATAATATTGCGGAACTTGAGAATTTTATATATGTCTTGAGTTGGAAAACATTGAGAACAGTTTGATTGAATGTTAACGTTTTAAAACTTGCCACATAATGGGAGTAATGTGTTGTTTATACCATGAGATTGAATACGATATGGAATTTGTTAACATCGAAAGGGATAATGCATAATATTGATGCAGGTTGAAATATATGTTGGTTTATACATATTGTGAGATGCCTCTTAATGAGAGATGTAGTGACCAATATTGGTCAAGATTGTTGATTATTGTTTTATATATCATTGGGAATTAAGAAAAACTTGTTTTTTTTCACAAACTCATGCTTAATTTCGGGGACGAAATTCTTTTAAGGGGGGGAGGTTATAGCGACCCCGGTCTTTTTCCCATTTAATTATTGTATCCGGACTTACGTTCCGCGAATTCTGTTGTTATATTTGTTGTTCTCTAATTCCTCAATTGAGTTATAGGATGTGTTGGGCAGGTTTGTTTCAGGTTGGTTGGGTTCGGAAATCAAATCTTGCTGTCCAGTTTTTGAGTTGGTCGCTCGAGCGAGGGTTTGGTCGCTCGAGCGAGGGTTGAGTTTTGTTTCTAGTGGCTCGAGCCAGGATTTCTTAGCTCGAGCGAGAGATTGCGTCTAGTATAGACCAGAGAGCAGAGTGTTTTCGCCGGCGAAGCTTTCGCCGAGCGAGCGAGCAGATGTTTCGAGTTCTTCGCCGAGCGAGCATTCTGCCGCCGAGCATGTTTCGCTGCGCACTGGCATCGAGTTCTTGGTTCGAGAGAGCTTTTCTTCGCTCGAGCGTGTATTTCTTGTGTCTGGTCGCTCGAGCGCTCATGTCTTCGCTCGAGCGAGCCTGTTCAGTATTTAAACGCAGCAGCAGTTTTAAAACGTCCTTTTTCACAATTTTTGATCCAAAAACCCTAGTTCCGAGTTTCTTCTTTCTCAACTCATCTTTTCCTTGGGTTTGATCTATCTAGAGGGTGTTTCTAACCTAGTTCCTTCATTAAAAAGGTAGAGGAGAGTGAGGGCTTTCATTTAATCGGAGCATTGTTGGATTTGGAGCACTTTAACATTTGGGCAAACATCTTCACCTTCTTCTATCGGGTTCATTGCTTTGAGGTAGGGATTTCCTACTCCTTGTATACGTTTTAATCCTAAGTGTTGGTGTTCTAGTATGTGGGAGGGGGTGGTTTAGTAATTCTGGGAGAAATCTTAGGGTTTTGTCATAGATTAATTCATGTAATTAATTTAAAAAGGGGAATTGTGTATTGGGTTAAATTCATGAGATTTGGGAAATTGAGATTGGTTGATGTAATTGAATATTTAATCACTCATGTGTGGATTTGATAATGTATATACATTGTGATATTTATTTCTCGCTTAGAAATAATCGCTTTTGGGCTATCGGTGGAGGATAGCCATTGATTGTTGTAGACCTTGCATGTCGCTTAGGTATAATCGAATTAAGTCACATATGTTGACGTTGAATTAATACGTAACATTACTTGTATTGATTGTGTGTTGCATATGGCAATTTGTATGTTTCATTGCATATGCATGATGTTTGGAGGAGATAGGGGATGAACTCCACGGTTTAGGGAAGATAGGGATGGACCTCTAAACCGGATTTGTTTGGAGGAGATAGGATGAACTCCACGGTTTAGGGAAGATAGGGGATGGACCTCTAAACCGGATTTTTGTTTGGGAGGAGATAGGATGGACTCCATTAGCATCACTTTTATGTGTGCTTATTTATATTGAAGTGTTTTTATTGATACAAAGACAAAAAATATGTGTCAATTGGGAAGTATGGAAGTGAATTGATTATGATTGATATAATATCAATTCGTGTATTTGTTATGATTAGGTTTAACTTGAATTGTTATTCCCGTGGAATTGGAAGTCTTGTTAATAAAAGATGAAACCCCGTTGAGTTATTTGGCCAGGTTCTGAGCCATAGATGAAAAGTAAGATGTGCCATAGACAATGTGTCATAGGCAATATAGACATTCATGTCTTAAAAAGTGTAACTGGATTATAGTGTGTTAACCATGTATTAGATGCTAATACTTTAGTTAATTCTTATGCTTGGTTTAGTATTTCTCTATTGGGCTGTGGCTCACCCTATATGGGAACTTCATTTTTCAGGTACAGGTGGTTCACTACCTCCAAGGACTTAGCTTGTGAGGAATTGAATTGGAAGACTTGTTTTATTTTTTTTTATTTATTTTATTTGAACAATGTAAACTTTCAAGCCTAGGGCTTTATTTGTTTTGAGTTAGAACTCATGAATTTGTGTCCAAGTGTTGGCTTGGCAAGATGTAAGCCCATAGGGCATTTATTTGAGGTTTTATTCCATATTACTCTGGTGACTTAAATAATATATTGTTTTTCTTTTATTAATGCATGTCATGTTTCGGGTTTAATTTTGAGGGCGTTACAAAACTAGCTAATGTAGAAGCACCTTCTGAATAGCTTCGACGAACTTGATAATGATTGCACTCTCTCTAACAAGAACCAAAGAAGGGACTAGCAAAAGAAGATAGGAAATTTTTATTTGGTATAAAAAACATCTCCAACTTTTTTTTTTTTAATCTCAAAACAATATCTCCATTTTTCACCAAAAATCTCTCTTCAACTCTTCTTCTAAGTTGGAGGGGAAATGCCTTTTTTTATACTTGTAGGGAATAGGTCTTAGCCATGAAGGTTACCATAAAACCTAGCATCAATGGCCATCAACTCTAACCTTTAGGGCTAAAGTTACAAATATGCAAAACTCCCATGTGCATAATGATCATTAACTCTATCATCAAAAGATGAGAGTTGCAAAGATTGAATAAATATATATATATATATAATGCTATTTAAATAATCCAACTAGATGGGTCACAAAATGGATATAAGTATTGGGTCACAACCCGATCCACACCTAGTCCGAAATATATGCATAAGATAAGCCCAGTCCAGCATAGCACATAGCCCATGCCCAAGACTAAGTCCAACATATGCACATGCACAAGCCTAGGCCAGTCTAGACCAAGAGTAAAACTAAGTCCAAGTCTAAGCCTAGGCCCAAGCCCAACTTCTATTGATGTCTACTTTATGAAATTCTCATTAACAACTCAATGGTTTTGGCCCATCATTTTTATATTGTAATCTTCTCACTTGATAGAATAAAAAACCAATCAGACCTACTTCAATCGGTGGTTGGGTCCCACTTTAATTTCGAATTAAAGTTGCCAGAAACCATTATTTTCCAACAATTCCTCACATGAATAAAATTGGCTGAATAAAGAAAAACGGACAACGCTTAACAATAAAGACTTAGAGAGAGAGCACACAAAATAATCCTGCATCAGAATAGGTAGCTGTTGGCCTTGAACCTTTCGTAATGAATGCCTATCGGATTTACTGGCTAATAAGAGAATGTGATGTCTTGAACTGTTCTACCATTTGTGTAAATCGAGACAATAAATCTCACACAAGAGTTATTCTAACCATTATTCTTGTTCTCACTGGTGTGTCTGGTTTGGCCCTAGAACACTAACTTGGTTCAATGAGTGTTTTTAAAGAATTTAGCCTTGTTAATTCTTAAAGAAGCGGTCCCACTTCGCACTCACATGGGTGACCTACATAAGGTATCTCGTTATACCACAGTTGACTATTCACAACACTTAGGTCATTAAAAGTATCAGCTTAACCTCCCATCCCACAGGGTATCACTGTATAAAGAAATGAGCAAGAGGATTTACCTCTTGAGTGACTCACCCGTTACACAAAATTAAATTGTCCCTTTGAACCTAGATCTTGGGATCTCCAATCAACTAGGTTAGGTTTTCCGTTTCGGTAACATTACTAAAGGCTTTAACCCCATTCCTCTTGACGACGTTTTTACTAACTCTCAAGTTCATCCTTTGGTTAGTAAATCCGCAATGTTGTCCTTAGACTTTACAGAGTCTAGAGAGACAACTTCATTAGAGCATAATTGTCGTATGGAATTATGTCTACGACGGATATGTCTAGACTTTCTGTTATACATATGGCTCTGCGCCCGTCTAATCACCGTTTGGCTATCACAATGAATACAGATAGCAGGCAAATGTTTCAGCCAACGTAGAATATCCTCAATAAACTAGCGAAGCCATTTAGTTTCTTCAATTGCTTTATCCAAAGTAACAAACTCAGATTCCATCGTTGATCTCAATATACACGTTTTCGTTGAAGACTTCCAAGACACGGCTGCCCCTCAAAGGGTAAACACATAACTACTAGTGGATTTGGAGTCCTTGATATCAGATATTCAATTAGCGTCACTGTACCCTTCAAGTACCGCTAGGTATCTACTATAATGCAATCCATAATCCCGGGTGTAGCGTAGATTACCTAACACCTACATAATGCCTCCTAATGAGTAACATTCGGATTACTCGTGTATTTACTAAGCCTGCTAACTAAGTAGGCTATATTTGGCCTTGTACAACTCATCAGATACATCAAACTTCCAATGACTTGAGAATATTCTAGCGAAGAAACACGTCTACTGGTGTCCTAGACACACTTGTATTTGATTTGCCAAATTTTTCAAGTATCTTCTCACCATAATGAGACTGAGAAAGTACAATACCACTAGATGTTTTGGTAATCTTAATACCTAGAATAACATCTACAAGGCCCATATCTTTCATGTCAAACTTAAAGTTTAACAATCTCTTGGTAGTTCTAATCATCTCATTATTACTACCAATAATGAGTATGTCATCAATGTATAGACACAAAATGACATAACCTCTGTCAGTGTCTTTGACCTATACACATTTGTCATACTCATTGGTTTTCAACCCTTTTGACAACATGGTGTTGTCAAACATCTCATGCCATTGTTTAGGAACTTGCTTCAAACCATTCAATGATTTGACAAGTTTACAGACTTTCTTATTTTGTCCTGAAGCTGACAACCCCTTAGGTTGCTCCATGTAGATTTCTTCAGATAAATCTCTATTTAAGAAAGCCATTTTACATCCATTTGATGTATTGCCAGTGCACGTAAAGCTGCTATCGCAATCACCATGCGAACGGATATAATCCTTGTTACAAGTGAATACGTATCAAAGTAATCCAGGCCTTCTCGCTGCCTGTATCCTTTGATAACTAGCCTAGCTTTATACTTATCAATTAATCCATCTGCTTTCATCTTTCTTCTAAAGATCCACTTACTTCCCAAGGTCTTACTACCAGGTAGATCAACCAACTCCTAAGTATGGTTCTATAAGATGGAATCAATCTCACTCTTGTTTACTTCTTTCTACAAAGGACTTTCAGATGAAGTTACAGCTTTATGGAAAGTTCGAGGTTCTCCCTCTAACATATAAGTCAAGAAGTCCGGACCAAAAGACTTTGCAGTCCTAGCCCTCTTACTCCTTCTTGGCACATCTAGATCTTCAGCTTAATCATCTAAGTGATCATCTATGTGATCAGCTATGTGATCATTGTCACCTTCAACCTCTTTCATGGAACTATGAATCCCTTCTTAGAGATGACACAGAAATATATTTTCAAAGAAAGATGCATTTCTTGATTCCATGATAGTATTCTTATGTATATCCAGAATAACAAACCTATACACAAGAAATCGATATGCACTGTTATATTGTGCATAACTGTTGAATACAAAATCAACAGATTTTTAGGCTTATCCTAACCCTATTGGGTTTCGATATTCCTACCTTTTTGCATGACACCCCCACATTTGTAAGAATTTATACAAACCCTTTTGGCCTTTTCCAAAAATTCATACAAGGTCTTTAAACAATTCCTTGTGTCACAATAATTATGAAAACTCTTAAAATCATATCACAGTAAATACATTCCCAGAATGTCATCAACCGAATTAGGCACCCAAACATATTTGGTCCAACCTATCACTCTGAAGCCAATAGTCTTGCTATTAAGAAACACAAATCTAGTGTTCAATAGTCTACTATTCAGAACTTCATAACATGACCAGTAGTCTTATCACTAGAAATCACAATGTCTTAACCTGTGATCAGTAGTCACTTTACTCTAGGAATTACAATGTTCTGACATAGGATTTATAGACACTTTCATTACTCATAATCATCATGTCTTGACATATGATCAATAGCCTCTCCATTACTCGGAACCATCATGTCTTCGCATGTGATCAGTAATCTGTTCATTACTGGAACCATAATCTCATAACTGTGTAGCCAATGGTCTAATACCTCCTACGAACCACTACTTTTCTATCTCTATGATCAGTGATCTTGTACTCACTAGAAGCCACCAATTTAAGAATATATTTGGAATTTAAAAATTCAAAAATATTTTCACCCACCGTAATGGGTTCTCTCACCTTTACTTTCAAGCAAAGTCACATAGCAATCATATATGCTATAATTTACATAAGGATAACATACTAATTGCCTCTGATTAATTCGGAGATATTATCATGCGTTCTTTATGATCTTTTGAATTTATATATGAATCTATTAATTCAATTTCACAAAAAAATTATCTAATCTGTTTTAAGCTTGTTATATAAGAGCATCTCCAACAGTTCATTACTTTTTTCACCAGATTTGAGTAAAAAATAGTTGATTTTCTCAATCTGATACGGCTAGCTCCAACGGTGTGCACCAAAAGGGAAGGGATCGTCCGATTGGTCGACCAGCGGGTCGACCGGCAAGGCTTATGAATTATTTTTTTCCCTCCTGATTACTCCTGTCAAAACCTTTTATTTGTTAGTAGACATTGCTAAGTTGTGAACTGAGTGTAACATTTGATTTGCATTCTATCATTATTTTGATTTTTCAGAAACAACCCACACGGGTATTGAAAGGATCAGAATTACAGGCTCAATTGAGTCTTGTTCAAGAAGATCTTAAGAAGACACAGAAGAAATTGGTTTTTGTTGAGAAAGAAAAAGCTCAGGCAAATAAAGAATTAAAAAAAGCCCAGAGATTGGCGGAGGAAGCAAATGAGAAACTCAGGGAGGCTTTGGTGGCTCAAAAACGACCCGAAGAAAATTCTGAGATTGAAAAGTTCCGGGCCGTTGAAATGGAACAAGCCGAAATTGAGGCATCTCAGAAGAAGGAAGAGGAGTGGTAGAAAAAGGTTGAGGCTGTAAGGAACCAACATGAAAGATTGGCAGAGAGAATGAGAGAGTTGTTGGTTGCTGTTAATGGCTACCAAAGAGGATGAGAGATTGAAGGAGAGATTGCTCTTGGAAGATGGATTTCCACAGGTACTTTTAGCGTTTTGATTCAAATTTCAAGCTTGAGGGTCATCCGGGGGGTCGACCTCCCAGTGTAAAATCTATACAAAATTTTGTGAAAATTGGTCATCCGGTTGGTCATCCAGTGGGTCATCCAGTTGGTCATCTGGTAGTGAAAATACAACGGTAATGAATAGTGTTTTGGTGAAAGACCCAGCGCATTCTCATTTTGGTGAAACTTTTGGTGAATTCTCATTTCGATATCCATTTGGTGAAACCATTGGAGTGAAAAAAAAAGTAACTTTTTCATCAAATTTCAAATTTGGTGCAGGGTTTGATGCACCGTTGGAGATGGCCTAAATAGTATAAATCAAACAAAATAAATAGATTCATATTAAACAACCACTTTGAATTTCAAAACAAGAACATGTGGGATTTACAGAAATTCATAATAAAATAAAACTAGTAAAAGGAAGCAAATCAAAGCTTGTGTGATATCACAGTTTTCTTAAAACAAATTCACCGCCTCCCAATGGATGCTGAAGGTACACCAGCGTCTGTCTCTCAAGATACGATGATCGAAACAAGCTAATGCAAAAACACCTTTTGAATTGCTTAGGCAAACTTGATAATAGTTGTACTCTCTCTAACAAGAACCAAAAAAGGGACTAGCAAAAGAAGATAAAAAAATTTTCCTTGGTGTAAAAAACATCTTCAACTTTTTTTTTTTAATCTCAAAACGACATCTCCATTTTCTATCAAAAATCTCTCTTCAACTCTTCTTCTAAGTTGGAGGGGAAATGCCTTTTTTATATTTGTAGAAAAGAGGTCTTAGCCATGAAGGCTATCATAAAACCTAGCATCATTGGCCATCAACTCTGGCCTTTAGGGCTAAAGTTACAAAGGTGCAAAACTCCCATATGCATAATGATCATCAACTCTATCATCAAAAGATGAGAGTTGCAAATGTTGAATAAACAAATATATATATATATATATATAATATTATTTAAATAATCCAACTAGATGGGTCGCAAAATAGATACAGGTATTGGGTCTCAACCCAATCTACACCCAGTCTAAAACATATGCACAAGACAAGTCCAGTCTAGCATAGCACATAGCCCATACCCAAGACTAAGTCCAACACATGCACATACACAAGCCTAAGCCAGTCCAGACCAAGACTAAAATTAAGTCCAAGTCCAAGCCTAGACCCAAGCCCAACTTCTATTGATGCCCACTTTATATGACAATACTCATTCACAACTCAATGGTTTCGGCCTGTCATTTTTATATTGTAATCTTCTTACTTGAGAGAATACAAAACCAATCAGACTTACCTCAACTGGTAGTTGGATCCCACTTTAATTTTGAATTAAAATTACCAAAAACCATTATTTTCTAACAGTTTACTCTTTCTATAGCGACCCCGGTCTTTTCCCATTTGGTGGTTGTATCAGGACTTACGTTCCGTAGATTCTGTCATTATATATTTGTTGTTGTCGTCCTTTAATTCCTTATTCTTGAGTTATAGGATGTATTGGGCAGGTTTGTTACAGGTTGGTTGGGTATAGAAACCAAGTGCTGCTGTCCAGAATTTTGGACCTTCGCTCGAGCGAGCAGTTTGTTGCTCGAGCGAGCCTTATGTTTTTGGTCCTTCGCTCGAGCCAGGGTTTCTTCGCTCGAGCGAGAGATTGCATCTAGTATAGACCTGAGTCAGTATTTGTTGGCTCGAGCGAAGCTTTTCTTCGCCGAACGAAGTTTGAAGTCCTTCGCCGAGCGAGCATTCTGCCGCCGAGCGTGCTTCGGGTTGCGCACTGGTATTGCATTCTTGGCTCGAGCGAGACTTTCTTCGCTCGAGCGAGTCATTCTTGTGTCTGGTTGCTCGAGCGACCAATCCTTCGCTCGAGCGAGCCTGTCGGGTATAAATACGCAGCAGCGGTTTTTAAAACACTTTTTCACCCTCTTTTTTACTTCAAAACCCTAGTTCCGTCTTTTCTCTCCCTCCACTCACCTTCTCTCTTAGATTTCATCTCTTTTTAGGGTGTTTCCACCCTAGGTTCTTTATTAAAAAGGTAGAGTGGGTTGAGGGCTTCGTTTTAATCTGAGAGTTTGGCAGTTTGGAACACTTTGGATTTTGGGTCGTCATCTCCATCTTCTCCATTCGGGTTATTTACTTCAAGGTAGGGATTTCCTACTCCATGTTATAGGTTTTGTTCTAAGTTCTAGTATTTTGATATGTTGAGAGTTGTTTGGTAATTTTGGGAAAAACCCTAGTGGTTGAAATAAATTAATTTGTATAATTAATTTAGGAAAAAATGTGGAATTGAGTTTAATTCATGGAATTGGGGAATTTAGTGATTTAATGGTGTAGTTGGTTAGTTTAATCACTCACCTATGAAAATGTTAAATTTACATTTGTTGGTACATTTATTTCCTGTTTAGAAATAACTATTTTGGGCTATCAGTGGAGGATAGTCGTGATTGTTGTAGACATTGCATGTGGATTAGGAAAAACTGAAACTAATCACATTGGTTAAGTCATTGATTTTGACTATTGAATTAATACAGAAAATACGTGTATTGATTGTGTGCTGCATATGCATTTTGTTTGGGAGGAGATAGGGGATGTACTCCACGGTTTAGGGGAAGATAGGGGATGGACCTCTAAACCGGATTTTTGTTTGGGAGGAGATAGGGGATGGACTCCATTAGCATCACTATACGTGTGCTTATTGATTGAAGTGTTTTTACATGTTGTTGATACAGCACTAAAATGTGTATTAATCGGAAAGTATGGAAGTGTTTTGGTATGAGCCTTAGTCTCATTTGTTTTGTTGATATTGGAAGAAATGTTAATGTGATATTTAGGTCACTGTTATAGTTTGGCCAGGTTGTGAGCCATATTGATATAAATGGGAATAATGGAAAGTGGAACGTGTCATAGACATTAAGGTCATGAAACTGTATGTTGGTTAAATGAATAGTTGTGTTAACCATCTATTGAATGCTATTGCTTTATTCAATGCTTATATTTGGTTTAGTATATTTCTACTGGGCTGTGGCTCACCCCATACGGGAACATCATTTTCAAGTCCAGGTGATATGCTACCTCCAAGGACTTTGAAGAATTTGGACTTTGAAGAATTGTCTTTAGTTAGTTGTTTTTATTTGAGATTACATGTAAACATTCAAGCCAAGGGCTTAATTTGTAATTGAGTTAGTACTCATTCTGTTGTGTCCAAGTGTTGGCTTGGAAAGATGTAAGCCCTTAGGGCATTGACTTTTGATGTTACATGTGATGTCTTTCAATAAAAGTACTCTGATGGATAATTTGATGATTTGTCTGATTTTAATAATGCATGTTAATGTTATATATTATGGGTTTATTTTGAGGGCGTTACACTTTTCTCTCTTTTTCCGTTTTGTCTCGTCTTGTCTCCTTGTTATGTTAGACCTTTTGGTATATACTTTTGAAATTTGGTATCTACTAGTTTTGCAAGATTTGTGTCCAAAGAATTTTGAATTTGCCGATAGAATTTGCATTTCATTTTCTTTTTTTAATTTTATAAAATAATGATTAATATGTTAATAGTTAGATTAAAATGTATGCTAATATCTCTCTATAAACTTGAATCTAAAACCTCACTTACCTTGACACCTAAATGCCTTCTTTCATAATCATTTGAACAATTACCTAAGGTCAACTTATATTTTAAATTTGGTGAGTTTAGTTAATTATGAGAGTTCTTTTATCACCATTGTAACTCTTTTGAGCAATCATTCTCTTTATTTGAGTGAAATTTTTTTGTGTGATTATCTGTTGATTTAGGCTAATGATGAAACACATAAATCCTAGTATCAAGTGATTGTTTTTCTATATTAGATTTACATATATTTGTAATAATTTTTACTCTATATTCAAGACGATCAATTATATTAATGTGATTGAGTTTTCGAAAAACTCTCTATACAACATTTACCACATAGAGGATATGGGATCCTTTGTCCCAAGTTGTTGTCCCACTCTCTGTCCCACCCCTCATGTATTGCCATCTGTTTCTCAAAACATATTTTTAGAGAAAATTTTCAAAAATATATTTATTTGAAAATTTATCCCAAAAAAAATTAAAATTATTTTTCTCTCTATTACATATCAACCAATCACTTTTTCTCTCTCATTCTCAATTATTTTTTCTCTGACATTCATCTATTCAACTATAAAAAAATATAAAATCATCTTAAACTCCAAAAATATTTTCAAAATATATAACAAAACAAATTTTAAAACTTTCTAAACTCTCTTCAAAAAATTATTTTTAAAATAATATCTCAAAACACAAATCAAACAAAGTCAAACTCATTCTGAACCCATCCCACCCCAAAACATTGCCGTCGACCACCTATTCTCTTCCTCTTTCTTGGGTTTTTTTGTAAAATCTAATCTTTCACACCGTCAAAAACCTATTGAAAACCAATTGAACTCTTCACAGTCTATCGGCGGCATACATCCACTTGGAATCTAGGGATTGAACCAAGTTTGAGTTTTTTTTTTTTTGGTGGGATTCTGAAAGAAAGAAGTGTTAAACTGATTATATTTTCTAAAAAAATAAGTTAGATCATATAAGAAATCAACAATGGTTTGTCTCTTGTTCTAATTGGATTGGATCATAGTATTGAAAATTCGAATCATTTTATGTATAGAACTCATTGAGTATTTTATTTTTACAAAAAATTACGTTGATTAGATATTAATAGTCAGTTAATAATTTCACATTTATATCAACAGTAAATATGATTTAAAAAAAAAAATTGTTGATAGAATTGTTGACTGATCAAGTGGCTATCGATACCTGATTAACTTAATTTTTTACAGAGATAAAATACTCGATAAGTTCTATACATTGAACAGTTCAGATAATTAAGATGGACTTGAAATGGGCTCTAAAAAAGTTGTATTGTACGGTCCAATTGAGCTGTTCTACTAGAGAAAGTCCAATCCCATGAATATAATAGTTGATTGATAGAAGAAAAATAATATATGTGTACTTTTTAAACTCATTTTGTAAATTTAACGATGTATAAATAATATAATTAGTTAATGATTAAAGAAGATAAGAAAGAATGTATTATTTTTAATATCATAATTGATTGTTATATTACTAAATTTTAAAATTAGATCTAATTTTTAGTTTTGAATTGTAATGCTCTTGATGGAATTGGGTTTCATCTGTTTTTGTTTTTGTAATTCATTATTTGGCATTATTCTTATTGTTGATCTGTTGCGTATAAGCAAAATGGGACAGTGAAGGACTTTGATCACATTGCCTTTGAATTTTGCTTTAATTGACAAGAGAAGGAATGGAGCGGTTTATTCATTAGCGGTCGGTGACGGCAATGTCTTGTTTTTCGATTTTTTTTTTTTTTGAAAAAATTATGGACAGATGGCACTGGCAGCACATGAAAAGTGAGACAAAAAGTGAGGACAGCAACTTGGGAGCTATTATGGTCAAGAGAGCTCTTGAGACAAGGACAAAGCAAATCCTAAAAGAGTATATAAAAGGGAATGGTATCCCCCCACTCCGTGATCGGACGGATGGAAGGATGTTGTTAGGTTCATGAAAATTTATTATTGGTTTCATTTTGATAATCTGAATTATTCAATATGTAGAATTCGTCGAGTACTATTTATTTGTAAAAAATCATGTTAATCGGATATCAATAACTACGTAATCAAAACAATTTTGTATAAAAAACTAGATAGTGAAAAACTAAACGGTTAATAGAAATCTGATACAATGAAATAGTTATCGATATCCGATCCACGTGATTTTTTACAAGCATATAGTACTCGAAGAGTTCTATACATTAAACAGTTCGAATTATCAAAATGGAACCCATGGTGAGTCCTTACGGACCCAACAACACCCTCCATCGGATTGGAAGGAAGTCATTCCCTATATAAAATGCTATGCTGCAAACTTATCCATCGAAATTTATTGGGTTGACAGTTGTTGGGTGGAGATTAAATTTGAAGGTATGAGAAGTGATCACACCATAATATGGTGGACCCTCTCACACAGAATCAAATCTTTATATGGTGATACAATTTTCCCACAGGAATAAGCAACTAGAAGTTTGAAGTTTGAATGAAGAGTCACAATGTTTGGAAACATGGTGACTATTGAGTTTGATTTCAATGGTTGCAACCATTGATCAACAGCCACCATATGTACTATAAATATATAGACAGAACATGGGTTCAATTTACTTGTTTTTCTCTCGGTATTTTCCTCTTCTAGATTATATTCTTCTGCGTGATAAACACCCTCATGGGAACTCCACTCCATTGCCATTGTTAAGACCATCTTATAGTGGTATCAGAGCTTGGATCACACATTATTGCGGATGTCGAAATACAGCCCGGAAGAACAAAAATTTTCCGAACTCTTTTTACCAAAAATTCGGAAAATTATTGTCCGTCAATCTTCGGCTTTGGTTAATTCCATTTGTTTATTCAATCATCACCAACGCGTTGTATTCCCAGAAAACTATCTAAAGAAAATAACCGTTGGTGGTGCTATTGCTCCAAACCTTACCAAAAGTGAGGTCGAATTATAACGTTGGAAGCAATTTTATAAAATAGTTTTTTGTTCAAATTGCGTCTCCAAATTAGCACCATTTTGTTATTCTCAAAAGTTTGATCACAATGGTGAAATTTGTTATGAAAAATGGCGAAAATTTGATCCACAAAGTTCAAATTTCAATGTTTGGTCACCGACTCCCGTCACCGAAGAAGACGACTTGTGCAATACCGTTGTACATTCTGTTTTGAATAATCAATCCACTAGACCAAATTCAAAAATAAAGAGAAAAGGCCCAAAAAATAGAGTGATAGCTAGGAAGTCCATACCTTTGGGCTTAACAATTAAAAAGAAGTTTTTTTGGCCAACCCAACAGTCGACCCAAATTAGCCAAGCGGAGCCCAGCAGCCTAAAGCCACAGAGCCAACCCAGTCTAGTGACATAGCCAAGCAGCCCAAAGCCGCGGCCCAGCGCTTCACGCCAAGATCCGCGCGTCGACCCAACACCCAGTGCTCTACACCTGGACCTACGTTAGTTTGCTCTGTGCGACCCACGCCTGCTTGACCCGCATGCTGCCCTGCTTGTCTTGCCGGTTCGGTCCCAACCGGTTCAACCCAGTTCACCCACAGCCTTTGAACCGATAATGGCCTGGTTTAGGGGGTCTTTTTGGCCCGCTCTCGCTTATTTCAAAGCTGTTTTCAGTTATTCAAAAGCCAAAATCTCCAGAATTCTTCTAAGAATTTTTCCGTGGGTAATTATACTAAAATTTCGGAAGAAATAATTAGAGAAGGAGGCTATCCAAGGGTGTTACTCAGGAAAACATCCAAAGAAAAAATATTTAGTAAGCACTATTGTATACCTTGGGCTCGTAACTATTTTTACAAGACTCATAAGCAATGTATAGGGTTTAATAGGCCATTGGGTTTTCATCATTCTTCTTACCCAAGGCAAGACGACTGATTTTTTGTTTATCATAGGGGCTGACTCAACAACTACAAGGCTTATTCTTATTAAGACTTGTTGTTGTATTTTCTTATTTGTTTATTTTAATTTGTAATATCAACATTTGTTTTTTTTATTATTTATTATCACACATTTTGTTTTTAGTATGGCTATTAAAAATGCCATGGATTCTTCAAGAACTGAGATGCTTAACGGAAATAATTTTCGAACATGGAAACGCCACATTTCTTATCTTATTACACATGAAAAAACATTGCACAGTTTATCCACTTATAAACCAGATGATGATTCTAATTGGTTTCAAAATAAATGGATAGAAGATGATGCAATGGCAAAGGCAACTATGTTACATAATATAAAAGACAACATTATTCTGCTTTTTGAAGAACATGAAACTGCAAAACAATTAATGGAAGCACTAGAAAATAAGTATGGAGTTCGATTGGACACTCGAATTCAATTGCCCTTGGACAAATATAATAACACTCGTATGAGTGATAATGATAGTATTGGTGATCATGTTAATCAAATGGAATTAATTGCTAAAGAATAATCCAACGCTGATCACTCTTTGTCGGACAAGATGCAAGTAACTACCATACTTAATAGTTTTCCATTATCTTGGGATCATGTTGTCACATTTCTAACTCATAGTGGACGAGAGATTTCAATGGTAACATTGCTTGTACTCTTAGTTTTGGAAGAAGAAAGAATGAAGCGAAGGCGTAGAGAATGTTTGTCTTCTAACTTGTTGATGGCACAATCTTCACCACAACCCCAGAATAATTCCCACACCCCATTCAATAAGAAAATGACTACTTCTTTCAAGCAAAAATGGAATAAGGGGTTCCAGAAAGGATGGAAAAAGCAGCAAGGATGGGAAAAACAACAACATCACAAGCATCAAGTTGGTCCATGTTACAAGGGCGGTCAAAGAGGTCATATCAAAGTCACTTGTCCTCAGAACAAGCAGAAAAAGGATCACAATCCCATTGCGATGACCGTTTCTGAAGCAATGGTGCTTGAACCTTCATCAAATTCATCGTGGATTGATTTTGCTGCAACTAGGCATATCGTACAAAATAAAGACATGTTCGTGGAGTTTACTGAAAAGAAGATTGGTGAACACAGAATCTATATGGGCAACAACTCCTATAGTGATGTTTTAGGCATCGACAACTATCAATTTTTTATTAATGAAACTTTCATTGTGCTTCATGATGTGCTTTATGTACCTAGCATTCGTTGAAATTTAATTTCAGTTCTGGTGTTAACCCAAAAGGGTTTTGAGATTAATTTTAGGTTTAACACAATATTGAATAAGAAATGAAGTGTCTTAGTGAAAGATGTAACAGTGAATGACATGTACTCTCTTCCTATTGATAATAATAAAGTATGTATTTCTGATTATTTACACGTTTCTACAAGTAATAGTTCTTATTTGTGGCATTTAAGGTTAGGGCACATTAATAAAAATAGAATGTCTCGAATGTTTAAAATTGGTTTATTGCCTAAAGTATGTTCCGATGATTTTGATATATATGAACCATGTATCAAAGGCAAAATGACTAGCAAGCCATTTTTCAAACATTAGAAATCATCAGAATTACTTGAAATAATTCATTCAGACATTTGTGGCCCTTTAAGAATTAAAACTCATTGAGGCATGGAATACTTTATTACTTTCACTAATGATTATTCAAGATATGGACATATCTACCTTCTTAAACACAAATCAGAGGCAATTGACAAGTTTAAAAGATATAAATTAGAGGTAGAAAAACAACTTGGTCGGTCCATTAAACACTTGAATAATGATAGAGGTGGTGAATATGAAGCTATGGATTCTTTCTGCAAGGACAATGGCATAAAACATTTGTTTACAATGCCATACACACCACAACAAAATGGGGTCGCAGAAAGACGAAATTGTGCTCTAATGGAAATGACAAGGTCTATGATGGCTCATGCTGATCTTCCTATTCATTTTTTAAGGAAAGCCTTGTCCACCGTTATGTACATATTAAATAGAGTCAAAACAAAAGCCAAACCTCTAACTCCTTATGAATGCTGGCATGGTATTACACCTAATGTTCAAAATCTCAAAGTTTGGGCATGTAAAGCACATGTACTTATTCCCAAACCTTTAAGGGATAAATTGGCAAGTAAAACTTAGGAATGCAAGTTTATTGGCTATGTTGAAAATGGGAGTGGCTATCATTTTTATCATCCCGAACGTGGATTAATAGAAAGTAGAGATGCTATTTTTCTTGAATCCACTGATCTTGTTACTCTTATTGAACAAATTGAATTGCTTTCCGAAGTATATCAGGATTCTTCTCTTCCTTCTTTGTTACCCGATCCACAAATTCTC
Organism: Camellia lanceoleosa; assembly: GCA_025200525.1. Classification (NCBI taxonomy): domain Eukaryota; kingdom Viridiplantae; phylum Streptophyta; class Magnoliopsida; order Ericales; family Theaceae; genus Camellia; species Camellia lanceoleosa. The sequence continues at coordinate 87,833,339 of CM045766.1, read as the reverse complement.
CCAGAACCATGTAATAGTGGAAGGAAAAACACATTATATAATAGTCAGTGCATAAATTAATTGAGTGATAACTTTACACAACACTCCAATCCAATCCAAATATCACTCAATTAACTTTACAGAACATTACAAGACATTGTTTTATGCACTGACTAATACTCTGATTTACGTTGTTTTATCATTATATGAGGTATTGCATATATATATTTCTCATATTTTTGTTTGATAATTTTTGAAAGAAAAATTATGTTGAAATGATAAGAACATTGACATTTTGAAATTGATTTGAAAAAAAAATCATTTTTGTGTTGATAATATTTGTTAAAAAAAATCCGAAAATGAAATTTATAGTTGTATGAGTTGTATCTACCTCATATTAGGGTTAGATAATTTATTTTGAGAAAATAGTGTTGAAATATTTGTCTCATCTTTGATTTTTGAATTAATTTTTGTGAGAAAAATAAATTGATATTTATGAGTATTGGGTAAATTGCTAAGTTGGAATCATAGAGTGGTTTTGGGATTTAAAAACTCTAAAAGTGTTATATCTGTGATGTTTTGTGAATTTTGATTTATTAATTTTAGAAAAGTTGTGAAATTGTTGTTTGTAGATATTTGGAAAAATTGGCTATGCATGAAATGTGGGTGTATTTGAGAGATGAGACATGTGAAGTTAGGTTTGATATTATTAATTTGGAAAATGGTGAACATAATGGACTTACGAAATTAATGAATTAAACTGGTTTGGTTAATATTTAAAATCCTTCGTAATTAAAGTGGTGTTATTGGGTTAAATTCCTAACTTTTAATATTATGAGATTAAAAGTGATGATGTTGACCAACTATGAGATTTGGAGAAATAAACGAGATTAAGTTGATGTGGTATGGTATTTGGTCTCTAGTTTTACTAGTTGAGTTATGTTATCATAATATTACCTAAAATTCATATATGAGATATTAAAATTGTTTTGGCGGATTTTGATAAGAAAAGAAAAGAAAAGAATATGATTTTAGCTCATTTGGAGTAAAAGGATGAATTGGATTAAAACAATAATGAATTATCAAAAACTTTTAGTTATTTATTATTTTCCTTAGTTTAATTTGATGGGGTTGATGTTGATAATTGGAAAGTGAACACTCGTATTATATTTTATAATTATAGTCAATGGAAGATTTTGATATAATTGATTAAGTGTTGGAATATTCACTTACGCTTATTAAGAATTATAATTTAACTTGAAGATCCTGAGATTTTATTTGCATAAGAAAAATGAGAATTTGATTCTATTTGGAATGGTGATGAATTTTGGAAAGATTTTAATTACATTTCATTGATAAAACATGTGAGTTAGAAATTGATGAATCTATTGTTTAGAAGTTTTAGCTTTGATAACCGGTAGAGAATTACCATGTTGGTATTTAAATGAGGAGATCTTTGGAAAGGTAAGAAAATGCTTGATTTTGGAAGCTTGTTGTGTATAAAGAATATTGTTGAATTGTCTTAAAAATGATATTGTTGAATTGTCTTGAAAAGACTAAGTTGGAAGTTGTTGATTTACATGTGGTAAATACATGAATATTGAAATTATTATATTATCTCTTGGGATTGTATTATGGTATTACATTGATAGAAATATGTAATTTGATCACAATGGATCATTGTGTAGTTGATTTGAAATTGGAACTATTCTAATGTATTGTTACATATTGCATTGTCATTCCATTGTTATCATGGGTTTTGAATTGAAATTGAAAACCATTGTTTTGAGAAAGCAATTGTTTTTGTAAACCGAGATCATTTTGATTTGTTTTGGGTAAATACGTTGGTAAGTCCGGATAGGGGGTGTAGTTTGATATTGGTTAAGTTTGCCTGAGTGTCCAAGGTGAAAGACTGAAAACACGAGAGGATGAAGTACCACGTGTCTTCCGATGAGAGACCGGTAAAGTGAGGATTTGGTAGTGCTCGATATGCCTACTTGCAGACACCAGCCTAGGGATTATCTAAGTCGTATTTACCACTTTGGAATTATATTGAAATTGTTAGATTAATGTGTTTTCAAATTGGCATTGTGCATAAGATTTTCAAAAGATGAGAAAAATATTTTGAGCATGACATGGTATATGCATTCATCTCATAAGACTGTATAAAATATATTTGATACTTTGTTAAATGTCATTATGAATTGTTTAACTATTTGATTCAATTGACAAATGGGTAATTGAATGAATTGAAAAAGATGCTATGTTGCTATTGAAGCATGTTTATTTATTTAAGTTAACTAGTTATGGTGAATTAAAATAAATTAGATTTAAAAGGGTATGTAATAAAATCATTTGGTTTTGACATGATATGATTTCACGTATATGTATATATATCTTTGTACCCGTATATCTTCTAATGTTATAATATGAGATTGTTTGGTGAGCTAGTGGTTGCTCACCCCCTACCTGTACATGTGTACAAGGAATGTCTTTCGGGTTTGAAGATCAAACAATGGGTTTTACCATTTCATAAGCGTAATGTAGTGATGGATTGTACTACTTCATTTGTTTATTTAGCTGAGTACTATTTGCTTTGTAAAGGGCAACGTTATCCTATTTATTGTAGGTTTCAGGACATTTCTTTTATTTGTATGCAAATGTAATTGTTGTATAACGAGAGAGAACATATATATTTAGTTATTCATCATTTCATCAAAGGATAAATTGTCATTTGCAAATGGACTTAATTAATGAATATTGGTAATATTATCCGAGTAATAAAATACAGGGCGTGACAATGTAGATGATAGAAAATCTAGTAGTGGTCATGTGTTCTTGTTTGGTGGAACAGCAGTTTTTTGGTTAATTAAGAAACAAAGTTGTGTTGCAAAGTACACTATGGAAGCTGAATACATAGCTTACAGCACAGTCGTGAGTAATGCGGTCTGGATAAAACGATTTGTTGACAGTTTACAATTCGGTATACCTACTAGACCGGTCAATATGTTTTGTGACAATCAGTCTACCATCTCATTAATAAAAAGTGGAGCCAATATGTAAATTACCACTATATTCAAGATATGGTAGAGATGAGAGAAATTAAAATCAACTATATACCCTCAAAAGGGATGGTGGCCGATCTTATGACCAAAGGGTTGTCTCTAGAAAAATTCAGAGAACATGTAGCTAATATGGGATTGAAAATGCCTAGCTAGGTGGTTTTAGCTACTTGGATAAAAGCATAGTCGGATGATTCTGGGGACGCTGGCATAACATCATCTTGCATGGAAACATGTGTTTGGTCAGGTAATAAAGTAGATGAACTGACAAGGTACAGACATCATAGTTAGCATGAAATGTAAAGTCCATAATATGCAATATGCTAACTAGATGATGTTGTCTACTTGATCAGCAAAAAGTCGCTGATAAGGTGTGTTAAGGAAAATGAAAAAACTAGAAACCTCCTAGATGTTGATTTGTGATTATGTATCAATTTTAAGCAGAATATAAAAATCCCAATCAAACAATCAAGAGAAAGAGACACAAAGATTTTACGTGGAAAAACCACAATTGGACACCTTCCAATTGTGATAAAAAAACCACGGGCCACAGCCACCAGAACAATCCACTAAGAAGATATAAAGGAATTACACAGGTATCACTCTCAATTATCTAGCGAATCCACAACGCCTAATTGAACCAACCTCTATGTGCCTCTTCCAACCCCATCTTCACCACGGAATTGTCTTTTTGATGAGCCACCCCCATTCCACCAATCAAGCTTGCATCAATTCTTCGTAATCCACAACTGAAGAACAACTCTCTCTTTTGTGTAACAAACAAAACCTTTGATGTAGCCTTTTCAGATCATGAGTTGAATACTCAATAAGACATCAAAGAAAAATAAAATATCCCCAGATATAAACCTTTTAGAACCAAAAAGAAGATCTGGAGGACTTCAATCAATTACTTAGTTTTGGGAGAAAACCAAGTATTTATAGAGGACCAAAAGTAATCCAAGATTGGGAAGAAAACAAACTCCTTGAGAAATCCAACTTCTTGAAAAATCCGGATTCTGAGGCTCGCTCGAGCGAAGATTTCCTGGCTCGAGCGAGGAGAGTAATTTTCATGATTTCTACTAGTCCCTTGGCTCGAGCGACGGATCCTTGGCTCGAGCGACCAATCACTTTCTTCAGGTTTTTGTATGGACGCAATCCTTGGCTCGAGCGAGCATTCCTTGGCTCGAGCGAGAAAGTCTTAGCTCGAGCGAGCACTCCTTGGCTCGAGCGAGCAACGGCTGACATGCAATTTTGAATGCAAATTTGAATTTTGCTTGAAATGACCGACTGACATTTCATAATAATCAATAAGTGGCAATCTTGAAAGCATTAACATCACAAACTTCTCTGCATGGCTCGATTTGGGTTTGGATTTGCATCTAATAAACTCATAGCCTCACTGAAATTAAAATGCGAACAAAATTACAACTCAAAGGAGTTTTGTCAAACGGGGTTGCCAACAATAAAAACCTAACAGAAAACTTTCAGGAATGGGCCTTAAAAGAAGTACTTAACAATAATTTCAGCGCAAGTTGACACATGAAAAATGTATATGCTCGAAGTCGTCAATGGTGATTGGGTATGGACTATGAACCCAGCACTGATAATTGATGTCGTTCACTTGAAATATAGCGAATTGAAGCCATCTGGAGTGTGTTGTTAGTGGGAGTACACATTCGTACGGGTGTAGTCAGATTGGTGGAAAAAACTTGCGCACGTATAGCCAAGTCACAATCAAACATCGATCTATGAGGTAATTTCATAGATGAAAGTTGGCATGAGGCAAAATTTTGGTACCAAGATAAACATATCCAACTCAGGTTTTATCACCAATATTATAATGTGATCAAGTTGGAAATGAAGGTATGAGAAGTGATCAGACCATAATATGGTGGACCCTCTCACACTGAATCAAATCTTTATATAATGATACAATTTTCCCTCAAGAAGAAGCAACTATGTAACGCCCCGAAAATTAGGCAGGATATATCTATTTATGTTACAAAACCCACCTGATAAACAAACACATATATATAGCTAACTATTCCATACATCCATTTCCATTAAATCCCAAAAGCCAAGTACATGTTATTCACATCTCAATGCCCCAGTTCCAATCACAAGCATACATTTTACAACAAGTATGAAATGGAAACCAAACAGATAATAAGTGCCCTACAAGCTTACAAATTTATCCAAGAACATTCTTAGTTACACAAAATGGAGTTTCAACTCAACGCAAATACAGCCTTGGGCTTACATTCAACAAATAACAATAAAACAAAAATGAAGTCTTAGCTCCGAGTCCTCCCAAGTCAATGCCTTGGCGGAGGCATAGCACTTGTACCTGAAATGGTTTCCCTTATAGGGTGAGTCATAGCCCAGTAGAGATATACCACAACACATATAGACCATGACAAAACTAAAGAGGAGTATGCTCATGCCATGCTCATAAATAAACAGTTTATCTCTATCTTTTTATAAAGCATGCAATACTGAGATGCAATAACAGATATACTATCATTTCCATTTTAAACCATATATGTTATATGAATACAAGCTCTGTGAATCTCTAAGTAAGTGTCTACAAGTAGGCCCTAATGCACTACCACTGTCATTTTTACCAGTAAACTGGAAGGCTCGACACCTAAACGCGTGGTTCTACACTCCTTATCTAGATTCACTAAGTATTCATCTTTTCGTAAATAGATATATTTCCAAACATTTCTCAAAGAACAGATACATTTCCAAAGAAATGAATGTAATGCAATGTCCAATGCAACAAATGAGGAATGTGGTTCAATTTACCTAAGTCTCATGCATTTCTACAACAATCATGGCTATCTTCCACCGATAGCCCAAAACATATATTTCTTAATAGATATTTAAACAATTAAATTCCAAAAAAAATTCTGATAAATACAATCTACTCCACATCTTATCAAATATGAACAACTACATTAGTTTTCATATCACAATCACGTCCGATAACCTCTCAAGGTCCATTTCTAACCGTGTCGGTTTTATTCCAATAGATACATTAAACAAAATAATACCGTTAATGCCCAAGAAAACATTATTTTCTTTCCAAACTCATTCTCCAAGCATTATTTAGTTATAACATCCTATTTTGATCGAAAGCCCCAAAAATTAAACATAATTTCTTTATTTTCTTTAAAAATGCTCCTTTGGTCACAAACCGGTAAAAATTTCAAAACCAATTGAATCGAAGTCCGTTTTTGTTCAAATTTAAAACATAACTTTTTCATAACCTTACAAACATATTCCAAGTTTACACTTTCGCAATTTGGGTATCAACTTTTTATTTTTCTCAAAATTTCTCTTTGAAATAAATAAATCACAAATTTTTTCAAAAATTCTAATTAAATTATATATAACTCTAAACTCTCTATAATCAAGTAAAGTACATAAAGAAGTATAGGAAAAATCCCTACCTCAAGCTAGAAGGAGAAGCAAGCAAATGGTACGCACCATAAAATCAACTATTAAATATTTATTATAATCTTATATAATAAATAATAACAACTCCCAAGGTGGTTATTACCAATCACATTTTAAAATGATCAAATAGTTAAACGTGAGTTATGAAACAAACTCAATTTAAATTAAATCTAAGTCATGGGCTTTACCCATAAGTCAAATATGGTCCAATTATATACCAAAATAGACCCTAACAAATTTATCTCAAATCATGGTCTTGACACCCAAAACTCAATTTTAAATTCTACTATAAATTGAACTGAACACCAATCAGTCCGTGAATTTTCATATAATAAATACTCATCATTAAATTCTGAAATTTATATCTAATGTGCTAGACTCATATGGGAACAACATATAAAAATTTCATAATTTTCTGAGATCATGAGCTATTTTTAAAAAATACAAAACCGATCTTTTTTAGCACAGAATTTACACAGCAATCAAATTCAAAAATTTGTTCAATTAAATTATGCCATGGCTAATTTTTTTTTAAAAAAAATATTGGGTCATTACAAACTGGAAGTTTGACGTTTAAATGAAGAGTCACAATGTTTGGAAACATGGTGACTATTGAGTTTGATTTCAATGGTTGCAACCATTGATCAACAACCACCATATATACTATAAATATATGGACAGAACATGGATTCAATTTATTTGTTTTTCTCACAGTATTTTCCTCTTCCAGATTGTATTCTTCTGCGTAATAAACACCCTTAGGGGAACTCCAATTCATTGCCATTGTTAAGACCATCTTACAAAATTTGTGTAGTGTAAAATTCATGTGTATAATAAATTTAAATCACAAAATAATAATTTTATATAATTTCTAACTAATTAAATCTAAATTCGTTATATTACTGATAAATTTCTTTGCCAAAATCCTTGCCCAATGGAGAGTATTGTGCCAGTTGTTCCACGTGGCATACATTTTTGGACTTGTGAAAGTAAATTTATTTTAGGGAAAATTACTGTCCAGGTATTTTTTTAAAATAATTACATATAGATAAAAAGGTTTATGAATTATCATTAATTTTAATTTTTTTTTTTCAACTTTTACACTAACATGTTATTTCCCCTTTATTTTATGTTATTATTATTATTTTTTCTTTTACGCTAGTATGATTAGTTCATAAGCCAAGAATTAAAAAGGAGAGAATGTGAGCAAGGAAAGAAAAAAAACTTAAGTCTCGTTTTGGAATAGATTATTTCAATAATATTTTAATATTTTATAAAAAAATATATAGAAAAATAAAAAGAGTGATGTGATAATTTATAATAATTTTTTAACTTTTAACTAAAATATATAATTGACAAACGAAACCTTAAACTCATACGACTCTAGTACAAAAGAGATAGTGATGTTTCACTTGTTTGCTTGACCCGTTTGGATACAAAACTTCCGTCTCTGTTCCGTTTAAATTTTTAAAAATTATTTTTTACGTTCCATTTGTTTTGGTGTAAAATATTTTTCAAAATTTTTAATATTTGATACAATAAAAAATAAAGTTCAATGAAAAACATTTTTCATAATCAATGAAAAACAAATTTATTTAGACAGAAAATATTTTTCACTTTTAAAAGACGGAAAACATTTTCTAAATTAAAATTTTACCAATATCATCACACCACTATTACCACTCTCACCTCCACCACCACACCACCATCACCATCACCATCACCACAGGCGTCACCCCATCACCTCCACCACCATCCCCCCTTCATTCCACCACCACCATCAAACATAGAAAAATATTTTCTCTAAAAAAATTTTCTAGAAAAAAATTTCTTGATAAAATGTTTTTTATTAGAAAATACTTTTCATCCAAACAAATGGAAGTTTCAGCAAATTGTTTTTATATTTTAATCAATTTATTCGTACTGTTTAGATGCACTCACTACAGGAAATTCGGTTTTCAGCGGCGTTTTAAAAACGCGGCGAAAAGACTGAAAAACGCCGTAACATCTTATAATGGCGTGTAAAATTTTCGCCGTTGATAGGGCCGCCGCAATAGCTCCCCAACGGTTAAAAAACGTCGCTAAAAATATTAGACGGCGTTTCTTAAAACGCCGTAAATTTTCTGACGAATATGGAGACTGGTCATAAAACTTCTACTAGTTGATTAAACAAACCTTAAAATGATCTTGTATATTTATAGATATTCTTTAAAACTTAGCAAAACATTTTGTTAAAAATATAACCTACTTGCAACAAATATAGTAATGATAATGATAATAAAATAAAAGAAGGCATCATCATATACCTCAATAAGAACATAGCTTGCCCTACAAAGGACACGAACACAGGAGTACGGTATCATAAAAAGACAAGAATATTGTTTTTTTACCTCCAAATCTTTCTTACGCAATTCATCCTTTTTAGCTTCTGATCTAGCACTTCTTTTCACCTCCAAGATAAGAGCAACTCCTGCAACCTATATATACATTCAGGCCTATAATTAGTGGTTGATAATCTATCATATGGTTGGTTTTAGATGTCAAGCTGACAAAAATAAAAATGTGCGAAGCCATAGCAGACATTCTGCTGTCAAATAAGCATCATTGCTGGATGAACAATAATTGCTCAAAATTACAGCAATCATCAACCAGTAAGTGATCAACAGTACGTCGTGGCACAATACAAATGATGGGGATCTAATTAGTTAACCCCGATAGCAAAGGATATTTTGAAACCACTCCTGATGTCACTCCTTTTAGTGCTACTTACTAAAATCGATTTCTATTTTACAAGTTGGTGCTGAGTTTCAAGGATTTTCAAGTTGCTCCTTGCCTAAAGGCCTCCTTCCGATGAAAATTTACTGGTAATAATAGATGTAGAATCTCTTAACAAGGGAAATACTTCATAGAGACCCCTGAGTGGAAGGACTGGAACCTTAGTAGTTACCACTCTTCACTTTTGGGAACCAAGTGCATGAATGCACAGTAATGCAATACATTACACAAATAATTGGTTGACAAGCACGTCATTGCAACAATTGTCGGAAAATCTGCTGCCCAGCCTGCACACAGGATTTTTGAACTGTACAGTCTCTGCAGTACTCACTCCCAATGCCAAAAGAAAGGCAAATAGATTGCGCATTAAGAAGAAGAACATCCCACAAACCATTATTGGTCTTCTCAGGCATATGAACAAACTCACAACCCAGTATTCTAGAAAAATTTGGCCAAGGGATCAAGGATTCAGGATGCAATGGGAAAACATCAATAATGACCTAAAGTGGACAAGCCAATAAATGTTCAAGTATACAATCAATATATGACAAAATAAGGATAAATAACTATGAGAATAATTAGGACTTAGTGCAGAATATTTGACAAAAACATATGTGAACAATCGAATTATATGAATCACACTGGGGTTAGGAATTGATGAACAAATCACATATAGTTTGGGAATTTGCAACTTATCACGAGTTTTGTGACCATGTTTTCAAAGTCATTGAGCTATGAATCATTCTGATGTTTTCAAAGTCATGTTATCACTTTAAGCCCAGCTCTCTTTTATAGACTCATGATTTTGTAATTAAATTTGAGTCATACTTGAATTTAGTATTATTAATAAAATATATATATATATATTCCCCTTGTCTGGTTATAAATAATATTGGGATGAAACTTCAATAGGAGTATCACAATTCTTATAACAATTCTCATATTTTGGTACTACTTATGGATTGAAAATTATTCTTGTGATTCAAGAATTTTTATCTATTATAACAGCTAACCCCAAGAAGAACACATCTGTTTCAACAAATATCAATAATATCATAGGCTTGACAACATAGTACCACATAATAACAGCTTATGCCTTGTAATGTAACCAACTGTCTTGTAACACAAGCCTCCAATACAACCGTCTTAGAACATTGTTATTGTTTTTTTCGTCGGATCACACTACAGGTCTCCAATGATTTCCTCAAAATGTCTACCAGAGAACGAACTCATCTGTGTAATTAAAAAGCAACATAGTGGACAATACAGAAACAACTATACAACAGAAATCCTAGAGAATGTACCCTGGTCAATGGGATCTCTTCACAAAAGAAATCAATGAACACTAGGAATTATATGCTAATCTGAAACTTCCTCAAAATATCTATTAGATAATGAACTTGTCAGAAACTACAAGGTGATAGAGGACATTACAGAACAACTTTACCAGAGGAACCCTAAAGAATGTTCCCTGGCAATTGTCAATGGACCATTATCTCTTCACAAATGATATCAATGAACGCTCAAAACAATTTATAGCAATTTAGTTTGGTTGCAATGAAGAGTGCCTTTAAACAAATATCTCAAGTATCAATGTCACATTCCATGGCAGAAAACCAAATTCAATTAGAAAAGCAAATGATAGTCTTCCTTTATAGTCTTCCTTTATCTTAATGTAGGTCTTTTCTCCCTCTAATAATAAAAATTAAAAATCAAACTGTTATTATTTCCGTTGTGAGAAAGAAACATTAATAGCTTGATGTGTGTGCGTGAGAGATCTGAGTTCATACAAAACGAATGCATATATAATAAAAACTTACAGATCTGAGTTCTGCAACCAAAAAAAGAGACCGATTGAGCGAGATCTGCAACAAAACAGAGCAGCAACTCACAAAATCCAAAGAGAGGAGAACCAAAGGACCTTCAAATCTGCAAGAAAGATTGTTTGAACTCGAGCTTGAAATCGACAGATCTGAAATCGATCGAGTGTTTGAACTCGAGCGAGAAAGATTGTTTGAAATCGAGTGGGGGTTTTTGAGCTTCAAATCGAAAGGGTTTCTGAGCTTTAAAAGTGAGACTCTGAGAGGGAGACTGAGAGTGAGACTGAGAGAGACGTTTTGAAAGGGTTTCTGAGCTTTGAAAGTGAGACTTCTGAGAGGGAGACTTGAGAGTGAGACAGAGAGAGACGTTTTGAAACGGACGGAGTACTGAACGGTGTTAACAAGTTGCCCAAACGGTGCCGTTTTAATGAGACCAGATACAACGTTTTTAGAAACGTTGTATCTAAATAATCTATAATGGCGTTTTTCATAAACGCCATAAAATAAGCGCCGCAATATCCATCTTTTCCTGTAGTGACTTAATCAAGATGCATATAAAGAGTAAAATAAATTATTTAAAATAGACCAAAATTTGAACAAAAATCTTTGTTAATTTTTGCTCATATTTTCAATAATTTTTAGTATTCTTTTTCATATTTTAGTTAAGTTTTCTTATTTTTTTAGATATATATAATCTTTATGTATTACAAAATAAAAATAATTAATTAAAATATAATTTTTTTTAATAAAGGCAAATAAAAATCCATTCAAAAGTAATTTCTGAGAATTATACCCAAACACGGAATTACCTTGCTAGAAAAGCTTGGCAACTATTTAAAACAACAAAATATCTTAATTTTTGGGGATGTATATGCTATATCAAGCAATCATCACGTCTAGTTTACTTAAAGGTAATTTTCAGGTGTGCAAATATATATTATGGTTTTCATAAATATATTTAAATTATCTTATAAAATTATGTAAATTTTTATAAATATACATAAGTTAACTCGTAAAAATTTAAAAAATCACAACTTACGTATATTTATAAAAATTTATGTAATTTTATAAAATGATTTATACATATTTATACAAATAAATATAACATACACCTTACGCCCCCAAACACTGCCCCTTAGATTGGCTACATTACCACAACATGAATATGACTTTCATGCCAATGTTTGCTTAATTTAGAAATTCTTGTTTTTTTTTTAAAGTCGTTCTTCCTATAACTGCAAGATTTTTATTTATTATTATTATTTTTTTTCAATCAATACGAGAGTTTATTTAAATATAAAAATATTTACATAATTAGACAAATTATTAATTCATAATAGTTACAGTCAATAAAGCCTAACACAATCAATATATCAACCAAGTCCAAATTTAACAACCACTACATGCAATTCCCACAAGGGAAAAGTTAGGGATCATGAAATTTTTTTCATGAATATGATCATAAAAAATATATGATCCTTAGATTACTTTGATTAGTGTGTGGTGCTGTATTTTAAGTGCAATCCAAAGGTCACAAAACTTTCATGATTATTTTCATGAAAGATTTTTCATGACACCTAGCATTGCCGTTCCCACAATAAGAGAGAAATTAACTACCACCACAATAAATATCAAACTTCTCTCCATTAAAACTAAACATAAGACCTCACACCATAAAAAGTGTTGCACAACCAATACATTAAATGTCTGGTTTATGCAAGCTTCATTTACCACAATTCTATCTCCATAGAAAAATTTTATCCATACCAAAAAATTTAGAATAATTACACTCATTTTTCTTGAAATTTGAAAAAAACACAGTTAGTTTTACAATTTTTAAATAATTACATTGCTCTTTCTTAAAGTTTTAATTCACATAACAATTTTGTCCATCTTTCATTAATAATTCATTAGTCATATGAATAAAAATTGATATTGTCATTTCTTTCTATTAAAATATATATTTGTTTTTATTTATTTTAGTATCTACCCACTATCTGCATTAGTTTTGATCATTTTAACCATACCAAAATGAAGTCAATATAATGATGTCAAAAGCGTGAGCCTTGCTATAATTTTTTTTTTTTTTTAAATTTCTAGAAAGGTGAATGTAATTTATTCAAAAAACTATACATAAAACATTATAATATATATATATATATTAATTTTATTAGTATTTTGTTTGAAACCGAATCGTTCAAATTAATTCACATAATTATGTATAAAAAATCAGTGACCTTTGTATTAATTCACATAATTATGTATAAAAAAATTAGTGAACTTTGTATGACTTGCTACCGTATTGTTCGCTAACCCATCTCTATCCACATTAAATCACACCTATCCAGAGAAAGTAATTTATATATTCACTACAATAGTACAGATATTTAAAGTTTGTACCTTATTTTGATGTGAACCACAAAATGAAGTCTTGTTGTCGTATTTTATCTATTAATTTTCTCCAAGTAATTTCTTTGCATTTTTTATTTTTATTTTTTATTTTTTTATTTTTTAGGACAAAAATAAGCTATGCTTTGGCGTTAACCTAAAAAAGTAGTTCGATTATTGAATATTTCAATGTGATTTTTCGTGAAATCTAATGAAACTCCCCATAATAATATTCAATCTCTACATCAAATGTTCTTAATTGTGTATGAAAAATCCACACAGATACAACATATCTCACAATGTCTTGAATATTTTGAGAGCGAAAATATAAAGACCGAAAAAGGTAGACAACAACCCAGCCTATTTCGATTGGGCCCAGTCCAAGCACAGCCCACTGGGTTGAGTCAGAATCGAGTAAACATCATGAAGAAAAGTGGTTGCTGAGCGACGTATACTTCAGCGTGACCAAACGGAATTTATAAAGGAACTCAGCATCGTCCAGTTGGATGGCAGCTGTTTATTTTCCATGAAGCATAATGGGGAAGTGGACCCTAACAAGAAAATGATAAGAAAGTACCCAAATAGGATAAAAGCCCAGGGAAAGAAACTCTATAAAAGAGGGGGGAAGACTCAAGAAGAAAGTATGTTCAAAAATATTTACTAGTACAAAAATAACAATAGTTCTCTCTCTAAGAAATTAACTTGCTCATCGGAGTGCTAATTTCAGCACCACCAACCGGAGTTGTTCTTCTATTTCAGGTGGCGTTCGAAGGATTTTTCAAGGGTCTGACTGGATAAAGGAGTATTTCAAATCCACTTCCTCACAATTGGCGTCGTCTGTGGGAATACTCAAATTCATCAATGGCAGACCTAACCCGAGATCCCTTGGTCACAGGAGACAGTAATCCACCAGGAACAATTTTTGGTCCTGAAGAAACCCTCGCTAGAAGATCTTTGAACTTTGACTCGACAACTCTTTCGTTACCTTCAACATTAGTAGAAGACACCATGCAAACCCTTATCAGCCCAGCGAAGTACAATGAGCAACTTTTGGAAAACATGGCAGCTGATAATGAGTGCCTACGTCAAGAGCTGGCCAAGTCCCAACAGATTGCACAACGTCAAAGTCAATCACCAAAAGGAAAGCCAAACAGAGACATCATCGCCGGAGGCACGACAATAACAGCAGTACATCGCCATCATCAGACGATGAACCCAAAAAATGACGTCGAGTGGGCACTTCTAGCTTGTCGGATGGAAGTCCGAGAATGCTCCACGACCATAGAACGAGCCATAATGATTCAGATTTGGAAGATAGGCATGACTCTTTCGTACAACGCATAGCCAAAGCTGTCTTGCCCAAGAAGTTCAAAGCACCTTCATTCACTCTATACAACGGGAAATCAAATTCTGCCCATCACGTCCGTCATTACAAACAGGCCATAACACTACATGCAGACGATGAAGTACTCACATGTTGAATATTCCCTAGTAGTTTGGGACCGCTCGCCGTTAGGTGGTATTACAAACTTGAGCCGGCTTCGATCTAGTATCACTAATGAAACTCATTTTTTGGGTCTTGAAATCCTTTAGGTCTTGATTCATCACTAATGAAACTCAGTTGAAACAAGCAGACTCCCTTTGGGCAATAAAGATAAAGTAGGGGGAGACCCTATGCGAATATTCAGCTTGCCATTGGGAATGCTTCAATTTGGTGGATGATGACTGCAATACTTCCATGGCGATCACCACCTGCAAGATGGGATTACATCCTAATAGTCCATTCAGGAGTTCATTAACTCGAAGAGCCCCCTAAAATAGTCTGGTCCCTGATGAAAAAGGAAAGTCGAGTAGTATTGTAAAGTGGAAGATGATGCAATAAGAACTAAAGCCGGATTACAGGCGGCTAAATCGGTAGCGCCTGTTATGGTACAACCTCTAACAGTCGCACCACCAGAAAGAACCTCGCCAGTCAGAAATCCAGAAACAAGAGGCCGATCAAGAATAGAAAATCACCAAGATTCTTGTCGGCGAAGTGAGCAATACTAAGTACATAGCAGGCACTCAAGGTGACCAAATAAAAAGTATACGGAGTTCATTGAGCCAATTAGTAAAATTCTAAGCAAAATCAAACATCATCCTTTCTTCAGATGGCCGAGTAAGATGTTTGGGCGCCCCGACAAAAGACGAAGGGACCAGAGATGTGAATATCATAAAGACCATGGACACACAACCGACATATGCTATGCTTTAAAAGATTACCTAGAAGAGTTGGTCCAAGGAGGCTGATTGGCAGAATACCTTCCAAAGACGGAGAACCCACCGGGTGTGCTCGATGTACGCCTCGATTCACCGCCTGTCGGCATGATCCACATGATATACAGCATACCTCCATCAAACGACATAAATTTGGTTTAACTGCAATCTTCTAGGTTTAACCCTGAGTCTGACATGTCAGTCAAATGGCCTTGTTTGTCAAATGAGATCATCTTTTCAGATGCAATTCTCAAAGGAGTTACCATTCCACACAATGACGCTCTCGTAATCAAGTTGCGGGTTAATAAGTTTGCCATTGAGCACATCCTGATTGACCAGGGAAGCACTTTTGAAACAATGTATTACAAGAAATTTCTCAAACTCAGCTTCACAGATGCAGACTTTTTTCTAGCCAAGTACCCTTTTTTTGGCTTCAACACCAATCCAGAATACCCTTTAGGAAATATTGTGCTACTAGTGCGTACAAACACCAAACACTGGAAGTTGAATTCCTGGTCATGAAACTTCCCTTGCCCTACAACATAATCATGGGCCAAACATGGCTTCGTAAAATGCAAGCTATACCAAGCACTTACATCAATTACTCTATTTTCTAACTCAGTATGGAATTGAATAGATCTGTGGTTCATAGAGGTTAGCGAGAGATTGCTACCTTTCGGCCCTAATCAAGAAGCCCAAAGACTTGGAAGTAAATTCAATTGAAATTCTAAATCAAGAAAGTCTAGCAGATGTCTAAAAAGTCCCAGCTGATAACGTTACAAAGGATTTGGATTAAATAATGATCGAGGATCCTGAAAAATTCTTCCAAATTAGCACAGCTCTCAATACCGCCAAATAGCAAGAGCTGATATCTTTTCTCCTTGGCTATATCAACATCTTTGCATGGATTCCTTATGACATGCCAGGAGTCGACCCAACTATTGCTATGCATAGCTTGAATGTTGATCCAAAGGCTAAGCCGGTTATTCAAAAGAGTCGTCATTCAACTACTGAACACACCACAGCCATAATTGATGAAGTTGATAAGCTACTATAAGTTGTGGTAATGTAGGAAGTTACTTATCCCATGTGGCTATCTAATACCATTGTAGTGTAGAAGAAGACAGGGTCATGGCGTATCTGCGTGGATTTTACATATTTAAAAAAAAAAAAAAAAAAACTTGTCTAAAAGATTGCTTTCCCCTATTGAGAATTGATCAACTTGTGGATGCAACTACCTAACACTAGCACATGAGTTTCTTGGATGCTTACAGGGGGTATCACCAAATTGCCATGGACCTGCCGATCAAGACAAGACAGGGTTCTTCACTCCAAGGGGAACCTACTGCTACAAGGTTCAAAATTATTCAACAAAGTCAATGAGGTATCCATAAAAACATCAAATCCTACCCTAAACTCCTAACATGAGTTTGGAAAATGTCTCTAGTAGTGCCTTTAGTAAGTGGATCAGCCACCATCCTACTAGTGGAGATATGCGGTAGGACTGCCTCCCCTTATACAACCACATCTCCAATAAAGTGAAATCGAATGTCGATGTGCTTGGTTCTACCATGATACTTAGGATCCTTAGAATATGCCAAAGCTGCCATACTGTCAACATAGATTATAACGACTTTATCTGCAAGAGCCGTGATCCCAAGTGTAGACTCGACTTTTTCGTGCCCCTTTTCGGAGAGCTCGAATTGGTCCTATAGTTCGGACTCCTGTCATGGTTCTGAATCTAGTTTCACAAGTGTAATGTGAAACTAATAAATACCAAAGAGTCCAATCTGGCAAATCATTTTGGAAAATCGATTTTGAATCAAATAATGCCAAAACTGGATTGCTTTGCCAAATTATAAAGTCGCCACCTAAATATTTTATTTTTGGAAAATTTAGGAAACCCTGACTTGTGCCAAAGGCCACATGTCCGTCATCACCAAAGTTGCCCCAACTTGGGAACTTGGGTACGAGAGAGAAAGGTCTTGAAATGAGTACCCCTGCTTGCCCGATCAAAGATCGGCCTCTACTATCATGATACATTGTTTTATAAACCTCATGTGTTCTTATTCTGGTTATTAGCTAACATTACTATGTGACGCACACATACAAGTATAGACTAAGTCGCAAGACTTGGAACAAATCAACTCATGTTTGTTTTCAAAAATGGTTTGAAATTACCACCCTCAGGTGGGCTAAAACGCGAATTTGCTACCTCAAGTGGGCTTAAAACATGATGATTTGCCACTTCGCAAAGTGGGCTTAAAACATACATTCGTTGAATTGTTCCAATTCAAGCAACAAAACCTTCATCCATAGGTATTCATGCAGTTTAGCAAATAAGCACATAGCCTCATAGCAAGCATGCGAAACATGGCAATATGGCAATCACACTCATGCAAGCATGCTAAAATGTAAAACTTACCGAGTACTCCAAGCCAAAACAAAAACTAGTTAGAAAGAATGCATGATCCAAACTATGTTAAGATGCCTAATGCAACACATGCAATAATGCAATTAATAGGCTCGACTACTAATATGGCATGTGATATAATTTGATAACATGCTTTGAAACACGTATTCAAAGAAGTGTTGAAATTCAATGCAGTTTGAATGATGCGCCGAGCCTCGGTGCATGCAAGACAAATGAATGATGCAAACATGCAAGCATAAGGTATGCTAATTGAAACATGCTCCCTAATCTAACCATCAAAAGCAGATAAATAAAAGGGAGAAAGACGTGGGATTGGAAGACATGCACACACGCATGCACACTTATTATAACATTATGCCCTCTCGAAAGAGGGTCCGAATGAATAAGCTAAACTAGCTACGCTAATTATTACAACACAATTGAAACTAATTAACTATTCTAAGCTAATTGATTATTACAAACCGAATTGAATAACTAGTTATGCTAAGCTAATTAAGTACAACACTTGAATCAAATAATTAGCTACGCTATCTAACTAAAGCAAGTAAATGGCCTCAAAGGCGAGGGAGACATGCATGCTCGGTTGGCTTCCTCTCGAAAATCCATCGCCTTGCCATCGGTTGCCTCTGTTTGCACTCGCTTGATCTCTAAAAACTGTACCAACTTCCAGATTGCCTCTACTCTAACAAAGGAACACTTTTGCACAAAAATTCACTGGTGGCCGGTCAGCCACAAAAAGTGGCCGTCGGCCACCTTAACTGAACGGTCGGCCACCCCTTTTTCTAGACTTCTGTTTTTGCTGCAACAGAGAGCAACAGAGGCAAAACAATGCATTTTTCAAGGAATGTGTGTACTGCCACCCTCCTTATCATTTCTCAAGCTCAAACGAGTGTAGCACTTGGCTCTCAAGCCATCAACCAAGCATTTTCAATGCATGATGGCCAAAGAGTCAAGCTTGTACAAGCTTAATGAATGCACAAATAAGACTCAAAGGACCACCATCCCATTATACGTGATCAAGGGTGACGGTGACCAAGAAAAGTGACACGTTTCATCACTTTGAGTATGAAACATCCCATTTTTCTTGTGTTTGGATTAACGTTTGATCCAAACACATGCAATGCAACACAACATGCTTATCTTGTCCATATTTTACTTGTCATGCTTTGTTTACTCATTTTAAATTACCGATTAGTCCTTTAACTGGTTAAGTCCAAAGTGAAAGTCTTTTAATTGGAAAAAGGGCCTAAACCTCAAGTACCATGAGTATGAAAGAGGCCCCATGCTGTTGGTTAGTAGAAACCCTCAAGGGAGGATTAAAACCATTAGGCATGAGAGCCTCAATTCCACACTCAAGCCAACAAGGGGCTTAAGGCCACTTTCAAAACAAAGTAAAAAGTGAAGAATATAGGGAGGTTGCAGACATTTCAGTGCTGATACGGCATGCAAAATGATACTAAATCATGCAAGCAAGTCATCCACAACATGTTTAAAAGCCAAAAGCATCAAACTAGTGAAGATCACAACACTATAAGCATGCAACACAAAGCTCAACTGACCAAACCAGCTCTGGACAAAGTTGAAACATGCCAAAATAGTGGCTAAAACATGCTAAGATTGAAGCATAAAAGGCTAGAAAAACATGCTCATATATTAGCTCGAAAACAAGACTCAAGACACAACTCGCAAAAGCAATGAAAGAGTGAAATAAGTGAGAGTGTGACAGAGCTATATACACTGAAATCACAAGTTAAATGACACTACAACATGCAATCACCTCAAGCAAAACATGTTTAGAGGCCTAAAACAATAAGCTAGTGAAGACCATTACACTATAGCCATGCAATACAAGCCTCAAAGGACTTAACAAGCCCAAAACAAAGTTAAAGTAGGCCAAAATAGTGGCTAAAACAACTTGAATTTAAGATAACACAAGCTACAAAAATAGGCTAAACCATTAAGCATGCTAGACTAGCAAGCACAATTGCACTACAAGTACAAAAAGCAAGCAACAAATGCTCCAACCAACCCAAAACAGAGTTGAAACATGTAAAAGCAAAGCCTAAAACATGCTTGAACTAAGCTAACACAGGCTACAAAATCAAGCTAACATGTGAAGCTAACTAGGCATGCAAGAGAGGCACAAGGAGAGGAGGCTAACCTCTTCATTTTTGGACTTCAAAACATACTTTTTACCACTGAAATAACACAGAATTTCAGTAGTAAAAAGGCTCAAAAAATTTAATTTAAAGGTGGTAAGGAATGGCACAAAAAGTTTCACAAGCCAAAGAGCAAAAAGATGAGACAACCCCTTAACTCGACAAGACTTAAACCACCATTTTGAAACCTTAAAAATAGAGTTTTTTATGGTTGAAAAACCAGGTCAAAACAGTGTAAAAAGATAGAAAGCTTAAATGAGGTAAGCCTTATACCTTTGAAGCACAGCACTAAATAGCCACAATTCTGAGCTAAAACCAGCCTTAAGAGCTCAAACAAAGCCTTAAAGAACCTCAACTCCAAGATGAAGATGTTTGGTTAAGGGTCTTAGTGCAAATGTGTAGAGAATTCCCACTTTCAAGCACAAAATATGGAGAGAGAGAGAGAGAGAGAGAGAGAGAAAGGATTCTAGAGAGAGAGAGAGAGGAAATTTGCTCACAAAAATTTTCAACCCCTCAAATTGGGGAGAGACCCCCCGTTATATAGAAATCCAAGCCAAAGGCTTGCATTCATCCCCCTATACATGTGTATGGAGATGGCATTCAGTGAACAACAGCTGGCACATCTAGCAAAGAAAATATCTAAAAAATGAGAAAAATGGTCATCGGCCACTTTAAGTGGCCGGCTGGCCACCTTACCTAGTCGGCCGACCACTTCAAGTGGCCGACAAGGCCAAAAAGTGGCCGACAAGGCCCAAAAGTGGCCGACAAGGCCCTTCCCGCATCCAAGCAAGAGGCACCAAGGTTTGGTCCAAAAACAAGCACAAAACAAATAGGGTTTAGGGGCTCAAAGACAAAGCATTCTGCCGAGAACTTCGGGCACTCAAAATGAGCACAAACAAGCACAATCATCGAGTGCACAAATGATGACGTCTAAGTCTTGAGGTCGATCAAAAATGGGGTGTCTACAGTTGCCCCTCTTTGACAGAACTCGGAAGTCATGAATTGACGGTAGTGAATGTCAAAGGCCAGAGACGACCCATTTTTGACAAGGCCGGAGACTCAGACAAATAAGCAAACAAAACAAAGAACGGTTGCATCCGCAGGCTGCCTACGCATCCCTTTACAAGGAATCAAACCAACGTAGTTCTGGGGCAAGATGTAAATGATATACATGATGCAGAATATAACTTACGATCATGCAATGAGGGCTGTAATGAAGCATCTAGATGCAAATGTTATGCAAAGAAACGCTACAGCAAACTCATACATAAGCGAGTTTAACACGAACCAAACCACATTCCATGTAGAAAGGATGTAAGAAAATTATGCAATCTTAACTATGCATCACACAGGAAAGATAAAGAATCACAACCGTCGAGCACACCCGAGGCGGCAAACAAGATCCCAACGCGTGGCACACGCGAGAAGAGAAGTGGTGTGAACCTAGGGACACACCCTAAGGCTCCGAATCACAAAAAACAGTGATAACAGGTGAAACACATCCAACCATTATGTAATCAAAGCAAAGAGTAGTATAAGCATTGGAATCCGTCCAGATGCATTTAACCAAAGCATCCTAATGCACCGTGTGAGAGAGAAAATGGAGCGGTGCAAACACCGGAGGGTGGTATAAACATCAGAACACGTTCCAATGTTTCTAACCAAAACAGAGTGGTATAAGCGTCGAAACACGTTCTAAATGCTTCTAACTGGAAGGGTGGTATAAACATCGGGCACACAACCCAATGTTTCTAACCAAAGAAGGTATAAGCGTTAGAATACGTTCAAAACGCTTCTAACCGGAGAGGTGGTATAAACACGGGACACACATCCCAATGTTTCTAACCAAAACAAGGTATAAACATCGGGCACACGACCCAATGCTTCTAACCAAAGAAGGTATAAGTGTCGAAATACATTCCAAACGCTTCTCACCGGAGGGGTGGTATAAACACTGGACACACGTCCCAATGTTTCTAACCAAAGCAAGGTATAAACATCGGGCACACGATCCAATGCTTCTAACCAAAGAAGGTATAAGTGTCGGAATACGTTCCAAATGCTTCTAACCGAAGCAAGGTATAAACATTGGGCACACGACCCAATGCTTCTAACCAAAGAAGGTATAAGCATCGGAATACGTTCCAAACACTTATAATCGAAGCAAGGTATAAACATCGGGCACACGACCCAATGCTTCCAACCAAAGAAGGTATAAGCGTTGGAACACGTTCCAAGCGTTTCTAACCAAAGAAGGGCATAAACATTGGGCACACAACCCAATGTTTCTAGCCAAAGCAAGGTATAAGCGTTAGAACACGTTCCAAGCGCTTCTAACCAAAGGAGGGCATAAACATCGGGCACACAACCCCAATGTTTCTAGCCAAAGCCAAGGAGTGGTATAAACACTGGGCGAACCCGAGTGTTTCTAACCAAAACAAGGGAGTCAATGGACAGGAATGAACTGTACCTGGAGTTTCTCTAAATGAACTGTACATACAATATCGTCTGGTTACACCAGCTTTGAATGAACCGTACATACAATATCATATCTGCACAAGAAAAAAACTTTGACAAGTACAATACAATAAGAATACATGTTCTATACAAGACGAATAACCATGACACAATGCTTAGAGAGGCATGCTTCCTGCACATTATGCAAGGAACAAAACAAATGCATATTATATACAACGAAACATGGAGCATGTTCTATGCAACATCAAATACATGTTCAATGCAACAGGTATGGACAATTTCTATACGAATGTAAGGGCATGCACAATGCAATACAATGCAACATGCATATTCTATGCAGACATGAGAACATGTATAGTGCAATGCAAAGCAACATACACATTCTGTGCACAACAATCAATGCATATTCAATGCAACATCAATAGCATGTTTGATGCAAAACAAAGAAATGCACGTCTCAACAGGACCGATTCAGTTGTAACCTCTGATTTACCTCTCGGAGGAGTTACGATACATTTCAAAAGGATACACATCGTTCATGCTAGCTAATGATGAGTCATGCATCGAAGACATGAGTTGAAACTTCCGCATAAACACTTTGAGCCGAAAAGTGAACTTTTCTTGTACTTTATCGAGAGCCAAGGACACAAAACAGCATAAAAGTGCACATGGAGAACATTGAACACCTGCCGGCCACCCTGAAGCCATGTCGGCCACTTGCCATTGTTGTTGGCCACTTAACTGGCCGGTCGGCCACAAAAACTAGCCGATCGGCCAATTGTGATAATTCTGGGCTATTTCGGTCTTTCTGCATGGGGATCTTTAAATACACATTCCCAAATCACATTTCTTCACACTTATAGTGCCGAAATCACTTGCTCTTTATCCCTAGACACTTTTTCCTCCTAGATGCGTACTTTACATGCGTTTTCCAATCCCCCTCGTGAAGTTGATTCGCTAAAACCTTTCGATTTCCTCCATTTTGAACCGATTAAAATTTGTTTTCAAAGCTTTTTTCTCTATTTTCACGACTTGAGTTTTGTTTCCCTCAAGTTTATCTTGAGTTTGGTGCCTTTTCCCGGGCTTTGACTTTTTTTGCCATTTTCTCTCTCTGAGAGTTGACTTTTGGCACTTTTCACCTATTTTGCTCATAGTTGCCTATTTTCTCACCTTCTTTCCAGATGGCAGACGACGCTCTGCATGACAGGGTTCTCCAGGGATGGAGAGAGAGCCTAAGTACGTACCGTTGTCGCCCAGAGTCTGGCCTTTCAACCCAAAGAGGTACCGCCCTGAGGCACATGCACTACCACCCAACACAGTCCGTCACTTTAGCGGATTTGCACGACGCGCACCAGTAGATCTCCTGCTACGAGAGCCAAAGTCTCACCTGTCGCATGATGCCTCCGAGGTATGCACTGTATTCCATCTACTCATTCTGAACACATGTACACACTGTATTTCTTCTGCTCATTCTGAACACATTCACACACTGTATTTCTGTTCATTCTGAACACAGGTAGACTCCCGTTTTACCTGCGGATATGGGTCCACCGCAGTGAGGGAGTGGTACATGGACCTCCCCGACAGCGTCCGGAAGATCATTGATGAGGCGGGGTTCAATTTGTTTTGCATGGGGTTGTCGCACCTCATGGCGAGCAGGACCCTCTTGGGCACACTAGTAGAGAGATGGTGGGACACCACTAACTTTTTCTATTTCTCTACCACCGGGGATATGACGATGACCCCATATGATTTTGTCATGTTGATAGCCCTTGAGGTGGGAGGCCGGTCATCCCTTATGATTCCGATGTGGGTGAGTGGGAGGCCGCTTGGACCTATTTGCTGGGAGCACACCCGCCTATCTTCCGATCAGGGATGGTCCGATATACTTGGTTCGCAGACCACTACAGAGGGACAGACCCAGTGACTGTAGAGGGGACTGAGCTGTACACTCGAGGTTTCCTAATGTTCCTCTTCGACATTACCTTGTTTGTCGACAGGGCGAACACAATCGGGCTATATCTTTTGAACGCCTTAGTGGACCTATCTCAGGTTTGTCATTATGATTGGGGTGTGTAACACGTCCGCGGAGGGACCTCTATGCTACAGTTCGGACTCCCTTTTTGTTTGTTGCGGTTCTAAATCTGAACCAAAGTGTCCAACTCTGGCAAATCGTTTGAGAAAATAGATTTTTTGAAAAGTAGTGCCAAACATGGACTGCTTTGCCAGATTACAGAATCGCCACCTAAATATTTTAAAATGAGGAATTTAGGAAACCCTGACTCGGTGCCAAAAGGCCACATGTCCGTCATCACCAAAGTGGTCTTGGCTCGGGAGCTTGGGTACGATCGGGGAAGGTCAGCTATGAGCACCCCCTTTCGCCCGTTCCGAAGACCGGCCTCTACTAACCGTGATATTTGATTTTGAAAACCTTACATGCTCTTATTCCAATTATTAGTCTAGAATTACTATGTTATGCGCGCAGCAAACAAGTATAGACTAGATTGCCTAATTTGGAAATAAACATTGCATATCCGTTCGCTTTGAAAATGCTTTAGAATTTGCTACTCGCAAGTAGGCTAAAACACGGATTTCAACGAGTTTTCCAACTCAAGCAATCCAACCTTCACCCACAGACATTCAGGCAGTTTATCTCATGTAAGCACTTAGCCGCATGGTAAGCATACTGTCATGTCAACATTCACACGCATGTGGTATGCTAAAGCATAAATACTTACATTGTACTCCGTGCCAAAACAATAAACTAGTTAGCAAACATGCATGTCCCTAGTTCATGTTAAGTGGCTAATGCAACGCAGGCAAGGATGCAATTTAGAGTAGGCTCAGCTAACCCTAAAATGGCATGTGAAATGCAGTCATTCGATACACGTATTCAACTTGGAATCGAAAATACAATGCAGTTTGTATGATGTACCGAGCCCGGTGCATGTAAACAAATGCATGAATGCACGCATGCGTAGCATAAGGTATGCTAAAATAAACGTGCCCTAATCTACCATCATAAGCAGGTAAATAAAAGGGAAGAAAGACGTGGGGTTGGAAGACATACACCCACTCACGCACACTTATTACAATTACGCCCTCGCTCGGAGGGACCAAAAGAATAATACAGTCCCAAAATAGTCCGAATACAGAATAAATTAATTATTACAAAATTTCTATTTATCAAATTAAATGCAAAAAGGAAAGGTGGCCCCAGCCCCTGCCTCGGGATGCGTGAATGATGTATGCTCGAATCCGACTAGCCCGGAAACCCGCATCATGACACTGCTGCCTCTGTTTTCACTGTCCTGTCTTTCTGAAAACTGCCAAAGTCTCATAATACCTTCTACATACACTGAAGATCACCATCGGCTGAAGGGGAACATCACCGGCTAAAGGGTGTGGCCACCGGCTGCATTTGGAGTCATCGGCTGTTCATAAAGTGCCGGTCGGCACAAAATTCCTGCAGAGGACAGTTTGACAGCAACAGCAGGCAAACAGTGCATGACATGGATTTTAGAGCAAATTTATGCATGGCCAATGTTTCCTATCATGTGTGGGACTCAAGGAAGCATGACCCTTGGTTCTTGGGCCATCAATTATGCATCTTGGTGCATGATAGCCTAAGGAACTAAGTTTGCATTTTAATGTAAAAATGCATGCAAACACACGAATGAAACCAAGGCCTTATCATGTGTTGGTCAAGGGCCTTGATGACCAAGAATTGAAATAAATTGCACCACTTGTAGTGTGAACTTCTCTCAACCCTTACACTTGGTTTGACACCGCAAACCAAGACATGGAATGCATGTATGCAACAAGGCTCAACAATGCAACAATAATGCAAAAATGCAAGGCGTACCAAATCCAATGCAACATGATATTAAGTGTGCAATACTAGGCATGCAAAATGCAAGGTGTAATGTAATCATGGACACTTAAGGCAATGGGAATGACATGTAGTAACACTTAATGAATCAATTAAGCAACCACCATGAGGCTAGCATGCAATGGTGGATTTAACTACAATGGGGCAGCCTTCAAATCTCCCCGAAACAGTGGCAAAACATGCCCAAAATGGTGACCAAAATGCTATACAAGCTTGTAAGTAAATAGGCCCAAAACCAAGAGCACCAAAGAGAGCATCTAACTATCAATAACATGACCACTCATGGCACATATTGGACAACCAAAAACAGTTTCTTAGCATGCAAAAATACACCCAAATCCCCTTATATGGCAGCCCCAAAATGCCCCAAATGAAACAAGCATGCATTAAGCCTATTCCTAAGCATAGAAAGGCACACCTTTAAAGCATGAACGAGGAAATGAATGCAAGCATGAGGGCATGGATTAGAGACTGAAATGTGATCTAAAATGATGCCAAATCATAAGATTAAGGTAGACTAATCATGCTAAGGACTCATACGCCAAAAGCTTACAAGCCAACAAGCAAGACAACAATACCAAACATGCCAAACATGGAAAAAACAGTGGCTAACAGCCCCTTTTCATGGCAAATCAAGATCAAATACTATAACATGCAAGGCTAAAACATGAGGATATGGTAGGCTAATGGCATGGCACACTTCCAAGCAAGGTAAAGCATTACAAAGCAAGTATGAGAGGCATGTTAGGGGCCATAAATCCGACCTAAAACAGAGGCATAACATATCATATTAACCCAAATATGCTTTGAAATGACGCCAAAAACAACCATGCACACATGCTATTTTTTTTGGCCAAAAACAAAGGCAAGCAAGGGACAAAGGGGAGAGGGGTGTCCCTCCCCTATATGAGACTTCAAAACACCTTCCTCACCACTAAAAACCCACTGGTTTTCAGTGGTGAGAAGACCAAAAACACCAAGTAAACAAAGCCTTACCAAAAGAACACCAAAATGGCCAAACAAAGCCTAAAAGGGTGAGCCTTTGCTCAAACCACAAAATGACCTTAATGAAGATTCAAGAGCAAGTAAAAATAAGAGTTTTTTCAGTTATAGGCAAAGCTCAAAACACAAAGCAAGAGAGGTAGAAACTAGTTGCAAGAATGGGGAAACTAAAGTAAAGAGTTTACCCTTGAAGATCCCTTGAAGAGCAGGTGGTCCAGCCACTCTCTAGTGGTCAAAGTTGGTCCAAAATCACCACAAACAACCCTCCAAGTCCCTCAATCTCGGAGCTAGGTGTAATAGTGTGTGTAATGGTGTAAAAGTAAGGTAAAACACACTATTTAGGTCTAAAATACACACACAAGGATGAGAGAGATGGAAAATATAGAGAGAGAGATATATGAGCTCTGGTTTTTGATCTCTCAAATGGCCAACCCTTCAACCAAGAAGACAAGGCCTCCTCTTATAGAGGAGACAACTTTGTAAGCTTAGCCACTAAGCAAACAAGAGGCTCATCCCTCCATACACATGTATGGAGGGGAAGCAAGTGCGATATAGCTGCCTAAAAATATCTCAAAAAGCAACTGAATAGTAGTCGGCAGGGCAAAATTGTCATTTTGACAAAATTGACTGCCGACCGGCACAATATAGTGCCGATAGAAACACCAACCAGCCGGTGGCCTCTAGACACTGCCGGTAGTGTGTGGGGATGCCTCACAAGGCATTCCCTGCCCCTCCAAGGCAAAGCACAAGTGTTTGGTGCGAAACCAGACACCAAACGGTCAAGTTCGGAGGTCCTGAGGCAAGGCGCGTAGCCGAGAACTCCGGGAACTCCAAACGAACACGAACATGGATAATCACCGGGTGTTCAAGCGGTGACGTCCAGGTCTTGAGGACAGTCAAAAATGGGGTGTCTACAGGGTGGCGCCGGCCTCGCTACCCTATACTGCTACATGAGCTCGACCTCTCGCAAGGGCGGGAACAGAGTTTGCAACTATTAGAGAGCCTGGGAGGTATGCTTTACATTTTCTGTCGTGCTTTCTGCTTTGCACTTTCTGTACACTGCACTACACCGCACACTGCACATACAAAGTCTAATCTCTGTATCTGCACTTTCTATACATTGCACTACACATTTTTCTTTTCGCACTTTCTGTATTCTGTATTCTGTATTCTTTGCATTCTGTATTTTCTGGACATTGTACACATACTTTGTTTTCCATAATATCTATGTTTATCTGTATTCTCACTGCGCCCTCTTGCTTTTTACAGCTATGGGTGTACGTCTATTTCCCGGCGCTTGCTCCAGAGCCAGAGGTTAAGACGTCTCTTGAGTTGCCATACTCACTTCGATACGACGGTCGGTGCCAGCCGAGGACCCGGGAGACCCTCTTATTTCTTTGCCAGTACTTCGACACAGTGAGGACAATAGAGGTAATTCAAAACTCATAGTTTTTTCTGCTTTCGACATCAATTCATTTTACATATCTAATGGCAACTGACCAACCTATGCACTTGCTATCTGCAGATCACACGGCAGCCCTGGGCAACGATGCCAGAGGGTGCCAGATTTTAGTTCGCCGGAGCTTGGGGCGCTTCCCGGTATCAGCTCCTGTTTGAGGGGCCAGTAGGCCGAGCCTGGTTTCTAGGCGAGCACTTCATATGCCATACGTTGGGTCTGCCGTTACAGTCGGTTCCCTTACCACCTCCGCCTTCTATGCAAGCCACAGAGAGTCTCTCCCCTCAAGAGATCACTGACTTCATGCGGGGTGGACATGCAGACCTCTTCGTTGGGGAGGGGGACTATATGACTTATCTCCAGACATACCCCATGCCTCCTCTAATAGGTGTTCGTGCTTACACGGGAAGGGCAGCTGATATCCCTTCATCGAGCAAGCCCGAGCAGCAGATGCCCCTTCGACAAGCAGGGCTCAGGTAGAAGATGCCTCTTTGACGAACAGAACCCGGGCACTGAGGGGTGGGGCTAGAGGGATGCCTCCTACCAGGCAGAGTGTTGGATGGACAGATCTTCCGACCAAGTTGACAGGTTGGTGGTACTCCTGAGTGCCTTATCAAATTTCGATTAAGCCTCCGTTGCCTGATCACCGATATGTTAGGACACCTGACTCACCACCGATATACTTTACAGCTTTCATTTTTTTCACTTTCACAATACTCATTCATTCATTCATTCATTGGTCGTTTCAACTTGCATTTGCAGCCCTCCATAGGGTATATCGAGGGGCTACTTGAGGTGTTGGCCTCATTCGAGGGCATGATCTTGAGGAGAGAGACGCTGCTTAGCTCCCACGGCATTCAGGTAATTTTCAGTTTTCTTGCATTTCGGTTATCATATTTCTGCTGATATACTGAAACTGGCATCTCAACTGAACATTTCCCCACACTACACTGATACACTGCATGCATAGATCATATCTGACACATTGCATTCACATACTATATCTGACTTCTGCATGTACTCGCTCTGCAGACCATACTTGCATCTGATACACATACTATGGCTGATATATTCAAATTGCCTTTTCAGGTCACACCTCTACAGACAAGAGCAGGCAACGGAGCCTATCATACACGATGACGATGATCAGGCAACGAAATTTCGATTAAGCCTCCAACAGCAGGGAGAGAGAATCTAGCACGCGGCCGAGGGAGACGTCGGGAGCCTATCATACACGATGACGATGATGAGACTAGTGAAGACGAGGAGCCAGCGAGTCCCCAGTCAGAGTCATCTGAGGGTGGAGGCAACGGCACCGGCTCGGGTTTTGAGGGTGGTGACGATGCTGAGGAGGGCTCTGAGGATGGGAGCAGAAGCAGCTCTGGTTCAGGCTCCGGCTCAGATTTAGACAGTGGCGCCGATGGCGATAGCTCTGAGTCCATGCCCATGAAGAGGACGAAGAGGGCCTCTCGATCCTGAGATAGGTGGCACTAATTTAGATGCTTTTTGCTTTGTTTCTCTTTTTTTGCTAGTAGTGTTAGCACATTGTACAGCCTTAGGCAGTTTTATTTTTTTTCTTGAAAACTTGTACTCTTTTGTAAAAAGAAACCATGATTGGAATGAAACATCTTTTTGATGAAAACGTGTTGCATTTTATATTTTGAGCATCGCATTGCACCATTTCACATAAAAACGAGATTTGATGAAAATTGAATATTTGTACATTGTCTTGACAATTGCTTAGTCAGGTAGTGAACCGACCAAAACATAATAAACAGAGTAAAACAACTCAAATAAAAAAACTAATACAACAATTTGACAAACGAAACAACTCGATAAACGAAACAAATGTAGCTCGATAAGCAACAACTCGATAAACATATTACAACAACTCGGTAAACAAATTGAAACAAACTTGAGAGTGACTTAACAAAACTACTAAAACAAAACAGCAGAACTCATCCATAATAGAACAAAACACAGGTTCTCAGCATTCTCAACACACAGGAAGGCCAAGGACATTCTGCTAGAGACAAATAGTGCCTGTCAGCCACTTGGTAATGATTGTCAGCCACAAAAGGTGGCCGGTCGGCCACCTTAACTGGCTGGTTGGCCAGTAATGTAGGGAATCTCCAGATTGCTGCCACCTGTCTTCTACTCAGTGCCTTATCTTCTACAAAAGTTAGGACTTCGTAAGTCGTACTTTGTTGTGTTTTCCATTCCTTCACGCCGCAGGTAGATGTTGGAATCCGGTTACACATGTTTTTAGCTTTGGGGGACAAGAGATATGTCCTATAATCTAAGAATTCCAAGCTGTGATGGAATCTCGGCGTGATGAGGAGATCCTGCCCCAGTCTCGTTTTGGCCACATCCAAGCTTTAGGAATGATGTGTGGACTTACTTTATATGATGCCCGATCTTTGGTTCACAACGGGGAGTTGGACATTCCCAAACTCATTTATCGATTTTCTAACATCGGCATCCGCGGTGACCGTCTTTGGTAAAGTTTTCGGCAGCATGCCCTCTGCTTGTGCATGTTGGCCCATTTTCTGCTTGCCCCTGGCTTTGCAGGATCTAGTATTCGCTTGATAAAAGTTGCCCAAGGCTTGAAAGAGGGCAAGAGCTACATTGGCTTGACATTAGCCGAGACTTTGATGGGCTTGGATGCTTTCCATCGCTAGGAGACAACCAAGTTCGCAGGAAGTCCACTACTCTTGCAGGTAATGTTTCCCACCCTTCTCACATGTGTATATCACATCACTCGGCCCTCAGGCTATATTTTTCTCTCAAAACCATTTTCTCACTTTTTCTCTCCACATACACCTCTCTATTCTTTAATCTCTCTTACTTTTCATCCCTCCCCAGGTGTGGCTAGGAATGGTGGTGCCACTGGATGTGCAACAGATCCGTTGTTGACATTGCTTGGTGTTGCTCCTGGTTTGATATGCCTGAGATGAGCTACAGCATGTCTCATCAGCCTAGCATTCAGTTGATTAGCTTGACACACTGTGTCTTCTATTTTCCCTTCCGGTTTTGGCGCCAGCTTGGACACAACCAGACTTGCCCAGAAGAGGGGATAGAATACCCGACTTCATTTCCAATCCGAGGCTCACAACTAGCTCGTTATCCCACTGCATGGAGGACAAGAGAACTTCTGGCTCCCGCTCCCAATTTCCTTTGCACCCTTTCTGGCGAATGCATAGCTTGGCTTGAAGATGAAGCGCAAATAGGGCCTTCTTTAGCATATGAAGCTTCCACAAGCTCTGGGAGGGGACACATGAACACTTAACTCAACCATGCCTCCAGTTTATTACTTTAATCTGTACTTTCAAGTTTTCCTTTTGAATGTAATAAAAAGCAACTTCGATTTGTATCGAGAGTCGGAGAACTCTGTATTAAAATCAATGAAATTGAAGGTTGTGGGTATTAAAAACTTTCCTTTTGGTCCAAAAATAGTCTAAGTTGTAAAAAGATTAATTTGAACAAAATCAACTTTTATTAAAAGTTTATAAAACCATTTTCGATATGGATCACAACTGGACACACCCAGAATATATTCTTGAGATGTACAACCCCGAATCCAATAACTGGAAAGTTACCCCTTGTCTGAATAGCACTGCACTGCATTGGAGATCACAACCGAACTCTTGGATTCAGAAAAGACAAAAATGACCAAAACAATCTCATGGAGACAGTTGATTTGGAAGTGTTTATGGCTGGACTTCAGAATGAAGTTGACTACATATCCCGAAAATGGGAATCAAGCCTTACGTAGTTCAGTTCGGGTTCACTCGGGTATTAACACTTTCATTTTGCGCTCTAATTTTTGCCAAGGCCGCCCTTTCTGGGTTTTCAATCTTGCGAGCTCTGTTTTTTTTTTCTTCTAATTTTTTGTGCTTTAACTTTTGCCTAGGTTGCCCTTTCTAGTTTTCGGCCTAGCGAGCCTCTCAAGGGTAGTATTTCTTCAACTTGTCCATGTTGATTGGTTGGGAGAACTCGAGACCATCTAGGTCCATAAGAATGACAACTCCACCCGACCAAATTGATTTGATGATATAAGGACCAGTCCAATTAGGTTTGAACTTGCCCCTAGGGTCGTGGATGGGAGCTCGATTGTCTTTGAGCACCGAATCCCCTTCTTTAAGATTCCTGGACTTAACTTTCTTGTTGAAAGCTCTGGCAATCCTTTGCTGATAACCTTGGACGTAGTACAGTGCTTTTAGCCTTCTCTCGTCGAACAACATAATTTCCTCGAACCTGCTCTGCTGTCAATTCACTTCTACTATCTAGTACTCAGCCATAACCCACAGCGACGGAACCTTAACTTCAATCGGCAAAACAGCCTCCATCCCATAAACCAGAGAATACGGAGTTGCACCAGTAGAAGTTCGAATTGATGTCCTATAGCCCCAAAGAGCAAATGGCAACTTATCTGGCCAGTCCCTGTAGGTTTTCACCATCTTCTGTAGAATGTGCTTGATGTTCTTGTTGGCGGCCCCAATAATGGTTTGCGGCCGATATGTGGATGACTTATGAAAAGCCACGTTATATATCTCCAACAAGTCGATCACTTCTTTCTTGAAGTAAGAACCATTGCCCGAGATGATCTCATTCGGAACCCCATAGCGACTGATGATATTATTCCTAATAAACTTGGCTACATGCGACGCTTTCAGCACTGCGTAAGATTGGGCCTCGACCCACTTTGTAAAGTAGTCTATTGCCACCAAGATGTACTCATGCCCGTTTGACCCCTTCGGAGTAATTGCCCCAATAACATCAATTCCCCAGACTGAAAATGGCCACGGTGAAGTCATGTTGTGCAGCTTCGACGGCAGCATGTTCATGCGATTTGCATGGATTTGGCATTTGTGGCATCGCTGAACAAAACCGATACAATCCTCTTCTATGGTTAACCAGTAATAACCTTGTCTGAGAATTTTCCGAGCTAGCATCACTCCGCTCATGTGTGATCCACACTCTCCTCCGTGGATGGCCTCCATTAGGCGCTTCGACTCTTCTACATCAACACATAGTTTATACATTCCCATATGGCCTCGTTTGTACAATTTACCCCCGCAGATGATAAACTGATTAGCCATTTGCCGTATTACCCTTTTATCTTTGGCATTTGCCCCTTGTGGATAAACCTCCTTTTCCAAGAAGTTCCAGATGTCATGATACCAGGGGTTCTAATCCTGTACTTCATCTGTTGCGACAATCAGCTCATAGGCTAGCACATACCTTTGTTCAATAATGATTGGACGCGTCCGGACTCCCAAAGGGATGTCTATCATAGAACATAGAGTTGATAAAGTGTCAGTGAACCTGTTATTTTCTCTTAACATATGCTTGAAGGTTAGCTTCTCAAACCTAGGAATCAGAACATCCAAGGTTTGGTGATAGATTTTCATCATTTCTTTTTTAACCTTCCAGTCTCCTTTCACTTGAAACACAACCAAGTTCAAGTCCCTAATGACGTCTAACCTTTTTGCCCCTAGTTCCAGGGTGGCTTCCAAGCCAGCGATACATGCCTCGTATTCTGCTTCATTATTTGATACCTTGAACCGTTGTTTGAAAGCTAAGGTATGTGGGAATTGTCAGGTGCTATCAACAACACCCTTATCCCATACCTGTACTAATTAGATGCTCCGACAAAGTACATAGTCCAAATATCTTCTTCGACCTGCAGAATGGCCTCATCTAGGAACAAATAATGTACTGCTTCATCTTCCTCCACTAGGTGATCGGCTAGGAACTCCACTACCGCTCTCCCTTTCACAGACTTGTGAGTCATATACTTCAAATCAAATTCGGAGAGAAGAAGCAACCAATGAGCTAGCCCACCTGTAAGTGCTGGTTTCTCGAAGAGATATTTGATGGGATCTAATCTCGAAACCAGAATTACGGAGTGAGCTAACAGGTAGTGCCTCAACTTCTTGGTAGCCCATACCAAGGCCAAACAAGCCTTCCCGAGAGGAGTGTAACGGGTCTCATATTCCAGCATCTTCTTGCTCAGGTAATAGATGGCCTTTTCCACTCTATCCTCAGATTCCTGCGCAAGCATGCAACCCATTGTCGCATCGGTTACTGACAGATATAAAATCAACGATTTTCCCGGCTTTGGCAATAACAACAAGGGTGGGTTCTATAGATACTACTTGATCTGCTCAAAAGCAACCTGACATCAGTCATCCCATTAGAGTTTCTTTCCTTTCTTCAGGAGACCAAATAGTGGTTCACAAGTCAAGGTTAATTTTGCAATAAACCGTCTTATGAATTGCACTTTACCTAGAAAGCCTCGCATCTCTTTTTCAGTCCTCAGTAGTGGCATTTCTAAGATGGCCTTGATTTTGGAAGGATCGACTTCGATGCCCCTTTGTGTAATCAAGAATGCCAACATTTTTCCTGCTGTGACACCAAAAGTACATTTCTAAGGATTCAGTCACAACCGATATTCTCTGATCCGTTGAAAAAAAATTTCAAGATGGTGTAGTGGCCCTCTCTTTCCTTGGACTTGACAATCATGTCGTCCACGTACACCTTAGCCTCTTTATGGATCATATCATGCAGGATAGTAGTTGTAGCCCGTTGATAAGTAGCCCCAGCATTTTTCAGATCGAACGGCATCACCCTGTAGCAGTAGGTTCCCTACGGCGTAGTGAAGGTAGTCTTCTCCCTATCCTCGGGTGTCATCAAAATCTGGTTGTACCTAGAAAACCCATCCATAAAGGAGAGCAAACCATGGCCCGCGGTAAAGTCCACCAATTCGTCGATGTGCGGTAGAGGAACGTTGTCCTTCGGACTAGCTTTGTTCAAATCTCAAAAATCCACACACACCCGAATTCTGCTATCTTTCTTCGGCACCGAAACAATGTTGGCCAACCAAGTAGGATACTCAGATACTAGCAAGAACCCTTTATCAATCTGCATGGTGACCTCTTTCTTAATCTTCAGAGCCCAATCTAGGCGTATTCTCCGAAGCTTCTGCTTGACGCGTCGGGCCTCAAGGTCAAAAGGGATCTAATGCTGTACAATCTCAGGATCGATTCTAAGCATGTCTTCATAGGACCACGCGAAAACATCTTTGAAATCTTTTAATAAAACGACTAAGCGCTCGCGTTCCTCCGAAGACAATGTGGACCCGATCTAGACCAGGCGCGGATCCTTCTCAGTAACAACATTAATTGAAATGATTTCATCAAACAGGGGTTTTAAAAACCTCTCATTCTCTCGATCAATCAAATGTTTTAAAACTGGAGGAATTCCTTCCTCGTCGTTTTTATCAAAGTTTTGAAAGTCCTGATTAATGCAATAAACAAATGGCATAGAAAAGTACTCCAAAACAGTAGTGGTACCATTTTCATTCACAACTTCCAGCTCGTCCAATTCCTCAGTTACAACCAAACGACCTGCCAAACGGGTTATTAACACTAAGAATACCGGACTCTGACTTAGAAGAACTAGAATCTGATTCTGACTCTACAGACTCTGTGGAATCATATTCCGGTTCACTATCTGACTCAAAACTGCTGGACAAAAAGCCCTCCTCGAACTGCCAAACGAGGGAGGGTGTGATAGATGCATCCAAAATACCGGAAGAAGGGCCCACAGCTGATTGATCTCCAATCATGGAAACAAAGAAGTCATCCCCCAAGCTCTCTGGTGTGATCTGAGGATTTGAGAGGAGACAAACCAACGTTGTTCCTATCCCGAGTTCTACGCCATCGGACTCATCCTCGATGCACTGTTCAGCCTCAGCTGGTAGGTTAGTCTACTCTTCTGCAACTTTATCCCCTTGCAACTTTAGGTCGAAAAAGATCTCAAAGCCGAGCGAACGCCGCTTCTCAGAATTCAGCCATGGCTCAGGAAAGCCACAAAATAGGAAATCCTCCCCCTCCCGGACAAAGCGGTCGTTTAGGGTTCCTTGAATAGGTTTATGCACCAACTCATAGTGCTTCCCAGTTTGTTTATCCTTTGCCCTTCCTGCCATTTCCTTTCCCTTTCTTACCCAATCCTCTTTGGTAGCGCGTGTAACCTAGACCAAAGGTATAAGATTTGTGCGGCACTTCGGCCAACGCAGCGACGCCCTTCCAGCCGCTCCTTCCCAATCCCATTCCCGGTACATGTTGTAGCTTATTCATGAGGTAGACGGATTGTGCACTGACATATAGTCCCTCATCAATAGCCAAAATATCTTGCACTACCTGGGCCTCGGCCAAGGTGAATCCAGACAAAAAGACATCCTCCTCGCCATGTACAATTTCCAAGACCGGTGTAATAATTTTCGGCGGAAGATGTATGGAAGAGTTCCCAAAAACAGTAGCTACCCCCTTCCTATGTGGGTACTTCAGCATCTGATGCAGAGTGGAAGAGACAACTCTTACCTGGTGTAGCCACGGCCGTCCAAGGAGTAAATTAAAGGTGGCTGGAATATTCAAGACATGAAATTTAATGTCCTGTTGCGACGGGCCAACCTGAGTTCTAATCCGTACTGTCCCCATCACTTCCCGACTTGTATTGTCATAAGCCCGAATCACCTGGGCTGTTGGTACAAAGTCTATGGGTTTCAAACCGATAGCATAGGTCGTGCGTGACAGACACACATTAATTGCAAACCCGGTATTAACTAAGACAACTGGTATCCACTTCTCTTTACATTTCACAGAGATGTATAGTGGCTTGTTGTGCTCTGAGCCCTCAGGCGGCAATTCTTTATCTGTGAACGTCAAAGTCGGTGAGGTGCCTCCGGGAACACCAGTCCCACTAACCGCTCGGGGGTTGTGTCGATGGAGAGCTTAGCCTTATCCATTGCTGATAGGATGGCTTGTCTATGCACCCGTGAAGCCATGAGCAAACTCCAGATGGAGATGTCCTCTTGAATCTTCTTCGGCTGCTTCAGTACAGCTTCTTTCTCTAGTAGTTTATCTTTCTGTTTCTTTGCCTCCTTATCCTTCCCAGACGCTTTCGGTGGGTCCAGGTGCGAGGGCTTAAAATACCGCCTACTCCGAGTCATGTGATCGACTTCCTCGGCATACCATGTATCATCTGGTAGATTTTGTCCTCAGTCATCATCAGTATGGGCAAGACGCAAATCATCGTCTTCCCATTACATTCCTTCGGCAACCGACAAACAACTGTCTGGTTCCGTTGTAAGCATTCCTGTATCTGAAACACAGTCAATCCTTACAAGACCTTTGGCTTTTTTGGCCTTCTGATCAGTTTCAGTTCTTTCATGTTTGAAACCCTTTAGCATGGCCTCTTGTTCTGTATCGACTGTACACAAGCTACCCAATTCTTGAGCAAAATTCTCAGTACCAGTGCTCTCCGGCAATTTTTCCTTGTTGTCGACCGTTCCGATTGTTGCAGACGTTCTTGTTTCCAACTGTTCCTGCTTTGGTTGAGACCCCTCATCAACATCCGGCTTGTCACTAAGTCACCATGTATTATCCGTTGATCCGTTCATATCAAACCAACCAATCTATACATTCCCCAGATCCTGTTCATCGAAGAACTACAGGTTACATGATGTCCTCCTCAAGCTCAGCTAAATCATCTAGCCCCTGGCTTCGCCCGTCCTCCCAGACTACATTAACCTCCATTCCCTTCGGCAATTCCATCCCTGGCTTGGCCTAATCAGTTGGCGCAATATAGCGGCAGGGGTTGTATGCTTCTTCAATTAAGCTCACAAAGCCCTCAGGTATGCCTTCTTCTACCACAGCCACCACCACGGGTTCGGGTTGGGATATGGACGTGCTCATCATGCACAAGTCTGTGCTTTCTGGGATGAACAGAGTAGCTGAGGCATGTGGGAGGGGATGATGTATATGCTGGGGTTGTATGGGATGGCCATTGTTTGGATAAGGTTTACTTGCCTGGGTGGTGGGGGTTGGTTACGTGGTGGGAGGGGATTTGTAGTGACATTTGGCTTCTTAGAAGGCGCTACCACTTTGTTGTCAATGAGATCCTGAATCTCATGAAGGAGTCTAAAGCATACGTCGGTATCGTGACCATACTACTGGTGGAAGTCGCAATACTTGGCCAGGTTGTGTGTAGAAGGGAGGGGATTAGGTAACGGGCGTAGCTCCAGGGGCTTCAAATGCCTCTTTTTGATCAGTTGTCCCAAGGCTTTGGATAGAGACATGTAGAGTGGGGTGAAAACCCTCTGGCCCCGGGGTGGGTACTTTGCAGGTTGTGAGGTGGTTCTGGATGTACCGGTAAAGGGTGTGGCTATTTTCGGTGTGGTGGTGACCATACCAACATCAGAAGTCCTTGCACCTGCAGTGCTACTCG
This sequence comes from Camellia lanceoleosa, assembly GCA_025200525.1. Classification (NCBI taxonomy): domain Eukaryota; kingdom Viridiplantae; phylum Streptophyta; class Magnoliopsida; order Ericales; family Theaceae; genus Camellia; species Camellia lanceoleosa. The sequence goes on along the minus strand of CM045766.1, from coordinate 87,793,883 downwards.
TAGCCGCATTTAAACTGCGTAAAAAAACCCTCTTGGACTGCTCCTTTTCATGGTCAATCAGACCTTGTTTAATCGCATCCTCTATTTGCACCCCTATCTCATGAAGGTCGGCAAATGTAAGGAGGGGTAAGACAATCATCTTCTGTAGCAGCTTCGATTGTAGATTACGAATGACCATTCTTATTTGGTCCTTTTCAGCTGGTCGAGTTGTCATCATGGAGGCCTTGGCCTTCCACCGAGTGACGAAGTCAGAGAAGCCCTCCTTCGGCTCTTGCCGAGTTGCCTCGAGATCACAAGTTGTGACCTCGATTTGAGTGTTATAAGAATATTGGGTAATGAAGGCCTCGGCCATCTCTTCCCAACTCATTTTCATAGAATCTTCCAGTTTAGCATACCAGATGGCCGCAATATCTGACAAGGTCCGGCCGAAAAGGGATAATTTTTGCAGCCTAGTCAAGCCCATCGGCCGCAGAATGTCTAAAAATAGCCGCAAGTGGACCATGGGATCACTTGAACCATCGAAGCGGTCTATGTGTGGCATTTTAAATCTATTCGGCAATGTCACCGCCGAATTCATATAGCTGTCCTCTATATCTGGGATTGAATTAATGCCTTGAGCTCATTTGAAAAGCTTCTCAAGCTTGCTCACTTTCAGAGCGGTAAGATCAACCTCAAACTCAAACGGTGCAGCCGTTGGGTAGGCTGGCGCTTTGGAAGTCTGAAGTGGGACTGGCCCTGCTGGAATGTCTGCATTCTCCTGGACATTAACTGTATCCCCGGGCATTGGAACCCTGACTGGGGGTGGGTGCGAAGCAGAAGCTGCTGCTTGTTGTGGTTGTTGTTGCTGTTGAAACCTAGCAATGAGTTCAGCTTGTTGGGCTACAATCTCTGTTTGGCGAGCGGTAACTTCCGCTTGGCGAGCAACGTCCAGCTGCATGGCCTCGATAATCTGTTGATGTTGACGCATCATATCCTCCATACTGTCTGAGGGGTGCTGATCTATCAGAACCGATGTATATTCTCTTTCTGAGGTGGAAGCAGAAAATTGGGCCTAACTGCGCACAAGTGACGTAGATAGTGACCGCTGAATTGGCGACTATTGAACCGGTGATCTATGCCTGGCTGTCCTTTGTCTCGTAACCGGGGGTATCGAAGCAAACACTAGTTGGCCTCTAATAAGATCCTCAGATCAGTAAATCCTCCTGACTCTGGTCCAGAGTGCTCGGGGGGTATTGGCCTCGTCGGAAGCAATTGTGAAATACTACCTTGCAAAAAGAAAATAAAGCAAAAAAAGGAAACGACAATCAGCAAACGCACAACACCTTGGCTTAGACAAGGACAACACACAGTTGAAACCATAAACTAGACAATCTATACTCAAACACTGATTTCTGTCCCCAAATTTCTGCCTCAAAACGGATACCCTCAAACTGATACCCAGATACATACATTCCGTTAGAGACACGCCCTAACAGCACATATCAAGCAAGTGAGAGCCAAAACACCCCTGTGATGGGGTAGGGTTTCCCTATCCTAATTTCGTCAGGAACTAAGGGTTCGCTACGTACGCATGTGGTTTCATACAATCCTGCATTCGGGGGGAGCAACCTATCCTAGTTTGGAACAGTCTCTAAGGCTTCCGATATGCAACTAGGTCAATTGGTCGAAAAGGGTGCCTCAGCAAGACCACCGCTCCTAACACCGAGAAGTGAAAGGAGGATCAAACGGTACAGCGATAGTCCAGATCCAAGGTTTGTGTTCCCATCGTGGCAGAGCCCGCAACCGGTCAGCATTATGACACGTTTTTCCAAGCAAGCCTCCGGCAAACCGTTCAGGAATAGCAAATGGCAAACACTATGACTGAGGTGCACCTATGCAAATACAATACAAAAAAACACACAAGTGTAGATAAAACAACATATCATGAGTTCGAGTCAAGTTCTCTAAATCCCTAGTAGAGTCGCCAGAAACTGTGGACTCAACTTTTTCGCGCCCCCTTTCGGAGAGCTCGAATTGGTCCTACAGTTCGGACTCCTGTCACGGTTCTGAATCTAGTTTCACAAGTGCAATGTGAAATTGATAAACACCAAAGAGTCCAATCCGGCAAATCATTTTGGAAAATCGATTTTGAATCAAATAATGCCAAAACTCGACTGCTTTGCCAGATTATAGAGTCGCCACCTAAATATTTTATTTTGGAAAAATTTAGGAAACCCTGACTCGTGCCAAAGGCCATGTGTTCGTCATTACCAAAGTTGCCTCGGCTCGAGAACTTGGGTACGAGAGGGGAAGGTCTTGAAATGAGCACCCCCGCTTGCCCGATCAAAGATCGGCCTCTACTATCATGATACGTTGTTTTATAAACCTCATGTGTTCTTATTCCGGTTATTAGCTAACATTACTATGTGACGCACACATACAAGTATAGACTAAGTCGCAAGACTTGGAACAAATCAACTCATGTTTGTTTTCAAAAATGGTTTGAAATTGCCACCCTCAGGTGGGTTAAAACGCAGATTTGCCACCTCAAGTGGGCTTAAAACATAATGATTTGCCACTTCGCAAAGTGGGCTTAAAATATACATTCGTTGAATTGTTCCAATTCAAGCAACAAATTCTTCATCCACAGGCATTCATGCAGTTTAGCAAATAAGTACATAGTCTCATGGCAAGCATATGAAACATGGCAATATGGCAATCACACTCATGCAAGCTTGCTAAAGCGTAAAACTTACCAAGTACTCCAAGCCAAAACAAAAACTAGTTAGAAAGAATGCATGATCCTAACTATGTTAAGATGCCTAATGCAACACATGCAATAACGCAATTAATAGGCTCGGCTAGTAATATGGCATGTGATACAATTTGATAACATGCTTTGAAACACGAATTCAAAGAAGTGTTGAAATTCAATGCAGTTTGAATAATGCGCCGAGCCTCGGTGCATGCAAGATAAATGAATGATGCAAACATGCAAGCATAAGGTATGCTAATCGAAACATGCTCCCTAATCTAACCATCAAAAGCGGATAAATAAAAGGGAGAAAGACGTGGGGTTGAAAGACATGCACACATGCATGCACACATGCATGCACACTTATTACAACATTATACCCTCACGAAGGAGGGTCCGAATGAATAAGCTAAACTAGCTACGCTAATTATTACAACACAATTGAAACTAATTAACTATTCTAAGCTAATTAATTATTACAAACCGAATTGAATAACTAGCTATGCTAAGCTAATTAAGTACAACACTTGAATCGAATAGTTTGCTACGCTAACTAACTAAAGCAATTTAAATAAAGCAAGTAAATGGCCTCGAAGGCGAGAGAGACATGCATGCTCGGTTGGCTTCCTCCCGAAAATCCATCGCCTTGCCATCGGCTGCCTCTATTTGCACTTGCTTGATCTCTGAAAACTGTACCAACTTCCAAATTGCCTCTACTCCAACATAGGAACACTTTTGCACAAAAATTCACTGGTGGCCGGTCAACTACAAAAAGTGGCTGTCGGCCACCTTAACTAGCCGGTCAGCTACTTCAAGTGGCCGGTCGGCCACTCCTTTTTCCAGACTTCTGTTTTTACTGCAACAGAGAGCAATAAAGGCAAAGCAATGCATTTTTCAAGGAATGTGTGTACTGCCACCCTCCTTATCATTTCTCAAGCTTAAAGGAGTGTAGCACTTGGCTCTCAAGCCATCAACCAAGCATTTTCAATGCATGATGGCCAAAAAGTCAAGCTTGTACAAGCTTAATGAATGCACAAATAAGACTCAAAGGACCACCACCCTATCATGCGTGATCAAGGGTGGCGGCGACTAAGAAAAGTGACATGTTTCATCACTTTGAGTTTGAAACGTCCCATTTTTCTTGTGTTAGAATTAACGTCCGATCCAAACACGTGCAATGCAACACAACATGCTTATCTTGTCCATGTTTTACTTGTCATATTTTGTTTACTCATTTTAGATTACCGATTAGTCCTTTAACTAGTTAAGTCCAAAGTGAAAGTCCTCTAATTGGAAAGAGGGCCTAAACCTCAAGTACCTTGAGCATGAAAGAGGCCCCATGCTGTTGGTTAGTAGAAACCCTCAAGGGAGGATTAAAACCATTAGGCATGAGAGCCTCAATTCCACACTCAAGCCAACAAGGGGCTTAAGGCCACTTTCAAAACAAAGTAAAAAGTGAAGAATAGAGGGAGGTTGCAGACATTTCAGTGCTGATATGGCATGCAAAATGACACTAAATCAAGCAAGCAACTCATGCACAACATGTTTAAAAGCCAAAAGCATCAAACTAGTGAAGATCACAAAACTATAAGCATGCAACACAAAGCTCAACTGACCAAACCAACTCTGGACAAAGTTAAAACATGCCAAAACAGTGGCTAAAACATGCTGGGATTGAAGCATAAAAGGCTAGAAAAACATGCTCATATATTAGCTCGCAAACAAGACTCAAGACACAACTCTCAAAAGCAATGAAAGAGTGAAATAAGTGAGAGTGTGACAGAGCTATATACACTGAAATCACATGTTAAATGACACTACAACATGCAATCATCTCAAGCAAAACATGTTTAGAGGCCTAAAACAATGAGCTAGTGAAGATCTTTACACTATAGCCATGCAATACAAGCCTCAAAGGACTTAACCAGCCCAAAACAAAGTTAAAGTAGGCCAAAATAGTAGCTAAAACAACTTGAAGTTAAGCTAACACAAGCTACAAAAATAGGCTAAACCATTAAGCATGCTAGACTAGTAAGCACAATTGCACTACAAGTACAAAAAGCAAGAAACAAATGCTCCAACCAACCCAAAATAGAGTTGAAACATATAAAAACAGAGCCTAAAACATGCTTGAACTAAGCTAAGACAAACTACAAAATCAAGCTAACATGTGAAGCTAACTAGGCATGCAAAAGAGGCACAAGGAGGGGAGGCTAACCCCTCCATTTTTGGACTTCAAAACATACTTTTTGCCAGTGAAATAACTCTGAATTTCAGTGGTAAAAAGGCTGAAAAAGTTTAATTTGAAGGTGGTAAGGAATGGCACAAAAGGCTTTACAAGCCAAAAAGCAAAAATATGAGGCAACCCCCTAACTCAACAAGACTTAAACCACCATTTTGAAACCTTAAAAAAAGAGTTTTTTATGGTTGAAAAACCAAGTCAAAACAGTGTAAAAAGATAGCCAAGCAAGCAACTAAAACAAAGCTTAAATGAGGTAAGCCTTATACCTTTGAAGCACAACACTAAACTACCACAATTCTGAGCTAAAACCAGCCTTAAGAGCTCAAACAAAGCCTCAAAGAACCCCAGCTCCAAGATGAAGATGTTTGGTTAAGGGTCTTAGTGCAAATGTGTAGAGAATTCCCACTTTCAAGCACAAAATAGGGAGAGATAGAGGATTCTAGAGAGAGAGGAAATTTGCTCACAAAAATTTCCAACCCCTCAAATGGGGGGAGAGACCCCCCATTATATAGAAATCCAAGCCAAAGGCTTGCATTCATGCCTCCATACATGTGTATGGAGATGGCATTCAATGAACAACAACTGGCACAGCTAGCTAAGAAAATATCTGAAAAAAGAGAAAAATGGCCGTCGGCCACTTTACCTAGCCGACCGACCACTTCAAGTGGCTGACAAGGGGGAAAAGTGGCCGACAAGGCCCTTTCCCCCTCCAACCAAGAGGCACCAAGGTTTGGTCCAAAAACAAGCACAAAGCAAAGAGGGTTTAAAGGCTCAAAGACAAAGCATTCCGCCAAGAACTTCGGGCACTCAAAATGAACACAAACAAGCACAATCATCGAGTGCACAAACGATGACGTCTAATTCTTAAGGTCGATCAAAAATGAGATGTCTACACCAAGGTGTTGAAGGAATCTCTCGACCAAACAGCCTCTTGTACTACTGCTGAACAAGAAACATACTCTGACTCTGTCATGGACAAAGCAATGCATGATTGCTTCTTACTACACTAAGAAATAGCCGCTCCACTAAGTAGAAACGAATAACCAATGGTAGACTTGCACTCATCTTTATCGGCATCCCAGGCTGCGTCATTGTATCCCTTTAGTCTCAAATCTCCACCCTAATAGCAAATAATGAGATCCATCATCCCACGAAGATAGCAAAAAATCCTCTTCACCACTTGCCAGTGAACAAGTCCTTGGTTACTCTGGTAACGACTAACCAATCTCACTGCAAAACATATGTTTGGTCGAGTACACATCATAGCATACATCAGACTACCAGCTACACTCGCATAGGAAACTTTTGCCATTTGTTTCTTTTCCTCACCTGTCTTATGGCACGAGTCAATGCACAAATTACATTACTTCTCAATTGGAGTGTCAATGGGTTTGGAATAGTACATACGAAATTGTTCCAAGATCCTCTTAATGTAAGTCTCTTGAGACAAACTAAGAAGCCTTTTGGAGCGATCTCTCAGGATCTTAACTCCGAGCAATTAATTTGCCTATCACATGTCCTTCATTTAAAAGTAGAGGACAACCATTCTTAAGTGGCGACAATCATCTCCGCGTCATTTCCAGCTAACAAAATGTCGTCAACATACAGCGATAGAATAAGGTAACTCTTTCTTGATCGTTTGACATACACACAATGGTCTTCTTCCACCATCTCAAGCCTAATTGAAACGATGGCTTTATGGAATCTAAAGTAACATTGTCTAGATGATTGCTTTAAGCCATAAATGGAATGTTTGAGGCAGCATACTTTGTGTTTTTGTCCATTGACCTCAAAGCCTACTGGTTGATCCATATAGATCTCCTTATCTAGTTCTCTATTGAGAAATGTAGTCTTAACATCCACTTGGAAAAGTTCCAAGTCCAAATACGCAACAATAGCTAGAATTAGGCAAATACAGGCAAATCTCACCATCGAGGATAATGTCTAGCATGCCAATTAATAGAATTTAATGAGTCATTATTACAAGACACATAAGAATATGAGGAAAAATCCAAATCTAACATAAATAAACTATTGGAAAGAAAACCACAGGGGTGAGCATGGTTGGATTGGTCTGGATTGGGGTAAAATTAGGACCAATTTGTTATCTATGGTTCCTGAAAAATTGGAACCAATCTAATCTATTTAAATAGTGGAATCAATCCGAACCAATCCATTTAAACACGGATTGGATCAGTTTAGGATCACGGATTCACATCACTAAATAACAATATATCTATATAGAATTTTTTAATTTCATAAAAATATAAACATAGTATCATATTAGTTCCACAATAGCAACATGTTTTTCCATAATAGTGACATACTATTCTAGAATTTAAACAACCATAAGAAAACTGGTTCCATAATAAGTATTTAGACTATTACAAATTAAGATAAAAAACCAACAAATAAAAGCAATAAAAAAAGATTCTATACGGGTTTAAGTTTAGATTTAGGTTTTATATGGAATGAAAGAAGCTACTATACGAGCAGGTGTATAATATAAATATAAGCTATTTGTATGCGGTCCGGATCGGTTCCAATTCAGAACCGTGGGGCTCAGTCCAGAACCAATCCGTGGACTAAGAATTTTTAATTTTTCAATCCGAAACCGAACTACGGATTCAAAAAACCAATCCAAACCTACCGGATCAAACTAGATCAGATCGGATTATAGATTTCATGGATTCCTTGCTCATCCCTAGAAAACCATATCCATACAAGACTTTATTTACATAGAAATCTAACTGATTGCCATCAAAATGAAAACGAAAACCAAATCCTAACAAAGAAATAACTGATAAAAGATTATATTGGACACTAGGCGTATAAAGCACGTCATGAAGGAGTAAGGTGCGCCCCAGACGCGTCTTGAGCTGATAAGAACCACCTCCAAGGACATTCTCACGAGTTCGATTACCCCAGGTAACGTACTGCCTACAAACATGTATCTTTCTGTAATCCATAAACCCAACTCTTTCTCTGGTTATGTGGCGGGTTGCTTCTAAGTCTACAATCCAACCATGGAGAGAATTAGCAACACATACATGTGAACAAACACATGTATTGAAAGAGTTAAAGAAAAGGTCTACCTTCTTTGCATCAGGGCATTTTCAAGCAAAATAACCTAACGTCCCACAGTTATAGCACTTGACTTTGGTTTTATCTTTGTTTCTAGAGTGCTTGGCTTGACGGCGCTTCATCACATTACCTTGCTTAGGACCAAGGTTACTAGCTATGCCACCATGTTTTCCTTGTTTGTTGCGCTTAGGCTTGAATGCTTTACGCTACCCATCTTGAGTGACAATGACAGTGTTGCGGTACAACCCTAGGCGATCCGCTTCAAGCTCAAGGTGGCGAGAAATTTCAACAAAATTTTTGATATTCTCATTGTGTGTAAGCATAAGTTTCATTTGCCTCCATGAATCGGGTAAAGAACGTATCATAGTTGTAAACTGCTGCTCATCAGTAAGAATATTGCCAGCAACCTTCAAATCACGTATCATGGCTGACATAGCTCTAAGATGCTGAACCATTAAGTGTTTTGGATCCATAGCATATTGCTCAAATTCCAAAATTAGAGCACATAACCTAGTTGCAGATGTGGTCCCATAAGTAATTTTCAATTGATTCCACATATCATGAGCAGTAGGGCTTATCTCAAACACCCCATTGAGATCATTGTGCATAGTGCTAAGCATAGTATAGTGTGCACCGATCTCTCCTGACCCATTTCTCATAGTTTCCCATGTCACGGTGATATTGAGTAGTGGTCCCTTGTTTAGGATAGATCATAAGGGTGGTCAAAGTATCTAGGACTTATTGTTCATTAAGCAAGTATTGAATTTTTCTATGCCACATATCATAATTAGACCCATCCATTTTTTTTTCTTTGATGAGGTCAACAACAACATTCTTAGAGGCCATTTCACTGATGGTATTGCACAAGGTTTGACATTAGCATACATTTTTTTAATTTTAAATTTTATTCCCAAAAACACAATTGGCATACAATATGTCTACTTACGTAGAGAAATTGAAAATTTCGCTAAGTTCATAATCATCTCCCTATATATGAGTTAAAATATAGCACCCAATTAATTTTTGAATAAAATTATATAAGAGACAAAACCATCTCTTAAATCCATAACATGAAACCATGCATAATATGTGACGCTTCAAATTCTACTCTAAAACAAATTGAAATCAAGGTAACGTCATTACAAAGTCCTTTTGGTCAATAACCAAGTAAGATCCCAAGAAGGTCAGAGGAGTCAATATAGCCTCCATTCTCAGCCCAACCACCTTAGATAGTAAAACTATCATTTTAACAGATCTTAAGAGGTATTAACATAAGATCTCATAAGTAACGCAGAGATAAAACATCTCTTCAGCATTTCTTTGCTTTAGGCAAAGTAGTAATTGAAGATGGATAATAAACAAAGTTACAATACTAAAAGGAGTCATCAAATTATACACAATAATTAATATGATAGGAAAAAAATAACTTTCTAAAACTTCCTCCAAAACAACGATTTGGACAAAAAATCTTTGAAAAATTATAACTTTTTTGATATAATTCCAATTAAAGCCTATTTTATATGGATGGAAAGCTCATGAAGAGTACTTTCAAAATATGTAAATTTCAGTTACGATAAACAAAATTTTTTATACAAAATTTTGAGATAAGAAAACTGCTCTTATGGAGTTTTTCAAAAACTCTTCTCAACATGCCACGATATTCAATAACATTGAATTAAACATGAATAAAACTAATTTATTGCATGCAAGTCATATGAGGCAAATATAAGCAATATAGCTCTGATACTAATGAAGGAAAAATATACGGGTAATCATATTACTTGATGCGGAAATGGTTTGGATCGGATGCTTGAATTACAAGACTCGTTTAGAAAACCCCTTGTCAATTGAGAAGCTACTAGAGTTTCTCAATATTTATCCACACTCGCTTTCAAGATGGTAGCCTCAAGATAGATGAATAGAGACATAACTTATTATTTTTGGTGTGTCTATACAATGTTGAGCATAAGCCTTTATATATGCATATATGGCAAACCATGTGTACCTCAAGGTTAGGCCTAGGGCTGTGCAAAATACCGCCCAATCCGTTAAAACCGCACAATCCGCCTCAATCCACACCGCTCTAACCACTAACTGCGGTTTAAACTTTAAAATTTATAATCCGCCAACCGAATTGCTCCACTTCGCTATAGTTAATACATACATATTTTCTAATTTCCAATGAAATATCAATGTAAAAATGAGCGTGAAAGAGATTTAAGATATGAAATTTATTACAAATTAATGGTTATATATATGAAACATATTATGTAAAATTACTTTGAGTTATATATCTTTAAAATACTATACAAATTAGTGTTATATATTATGCAAATGTATGATAATTAGTTAAAATATTGTTCAATTCGCCAATCCGCCAAAAACCGCCCAAACCGCAACTTGTCAATCTGCTAATCCGCTAACCCACCATTTGGTTTGTAATTTACTCTCAAACCACCCGAACCGCACCGCGCACACCCCTAGTTAGGCCACACCATATGTACCACATGGCCAAGATCATGTGTCCCTTGAGGTTTCCAAGACCATGTATCTCTCATGGTTAGGCTATGTGTGGATGGACCATGTGTACCATGTGGCCTTCAAGGTTAGGTTACATCATGTGTACCACATGGTTTCCAACATATGATTTCCAACGAGCAGAGTCGATAGTGTTTGTATAAAGGAAGAGAATCAAATCGCTTCGGACACTCGGACTCATTATCATATCAACAACAAAATCTAGTTAATCTCGCATTTGAATGTTGAACTCATCATTCAAATCGCTACTAGTACTATTACTATTACTATAAATTGGTGGTAGTGAGAACGAACGACTAGTAGAAAGTGAAAACGAACCAAAATCGCCATCACTGGTTCCATTGACAATATCAATGTAAGAGAGAAAAGTGGGAGGTTTGGGACTCATCTAATTTCTGAGGCTTCAGTGATTGGAAAACCCAGAAACAGGCCACAACGAAGAAGTCAAAGAGGGGTTGATGTGAAACCCATTGTTGGGGACGATGATTCTAGGTGAAGAGTGAGGCAATTGGTCGGTGGGTCTGTTATTGTTGGGGTTTGACATGGGGTTATTGAAAGAAGAGGGATAGGAGGGTGTAGATGAAGTGTTCGATGAAATTCCCAAGTAGTGGCGGTAATGATGGTTGTTTAGTTGATAGAGGAGAGAGGGTGGTATAAATGAGAGATGAGAAGAGAATGGGTGAATTTGAATTTATAATTTGAAATATGGGGCCAAAATGTAATTTTTTTAACTTCTTCTATTTAGATGTGACAGTAAAGGGCAAATTGATCACGATTTAAATAAGTGAGGGGGTAAATTGACAATATCAAAAGTTCGGGTGTGAAATTGATTAGAGGAGTATAGTTTGGTGGGAAAATGAAATTTCCTCAACATATAACCACAACATGTAAATAAGAGACCATAATATCTAGGACTATGTAAAATACCTCCCAATCCATACCAATTTGCACTGATCTATCTGCTAACCTTGGATTAAACTTTTAAATTTATAATCCGCTTTCGAAACTAATCCATTCTGCTATAGTTAATACATATATATTTTTTAACCTCTAATGAAATATCAAAGTAAAAATGAGTATGAGATAAATTTAATATACAAATGAGTAGTTATATACATTAAAAATATTATGTAAAATTAGTTTGTGTTATATATATGAAAAATATTATGCAAATTAGTATAATATATCATGCAAATGTTTGATAATTGTTTAAAAATATTTCCCAATCAACTAGCAAATTGAAATTGCACCAAACCGCCCAAACCGCAGTTTGGTTATTTGTCAATCAATCATTTATGATTTGAGTTATAATTTTACTCTCAAACCATCCGAACCGCACCGCACAATACCTATTTTCCTAGTGTTCAAAAAATTTCTACATTTTCATTGCCTAAAAGATATTCCATGGGCCATCAAAAATATATATATATATATATATATTCCAGGGAGTTTTATTTGCATACAATATATTATCTCAGTTCATATCATTTTTAGAATTTATTTTAATCATGATTATGTACCTAAAATATATATATATATATATATATGTTGAGCGGTAAAGACATGAGAATAAGATCTTGAATTCGAGTCACCCCAAGTGGCCACTGGAGGTTTGTCCAATCAGGACACTGAGATTAATTGAGATGCACTTAAGCTGATCAGGGTTGTCTCTGACTTTTTTGGTGCCTAAAGCGAACTTTCAACACAGTACCTTCATATATATATATATATATATTTTTAAATTATGTGTCTATTTTTTTTTTTTTTTAACAAAACTTGTAAAAATGTTACTTCCAATATATATATATATATATATATATTAAAATTTACTTAAATATACATTAAAGTTTACAATAAGAAAATGATCAAAACAATATAAACTAAAGTGTCAAATAAAAAGTAAACAAACTATAACAAAAATTACTTAAACATCATTCTTCAGACATTTTTAGCTGTAAAATTACTAATTTAGCTCACATAATCTAACTTATTGTTAGAACAATCTTCTGTGTATATAAAATAACTTGAAATAAATTCAAACAAAATAAATAAATAACATACCAGTTTTATTTATCAAACCGAATTAAAATTAAGACCAAGTCAAGTGTGTGACACTCTGTCCTTAAGACAGATTCGCCCCGCTACGGTACTTACGGTTGAGCAGCGTCTATCTCCCAGGATACAATGATCTTCACAAATTGTAGTAGTACTCCAAACAATTTGTTCGGCGAACCAAACCTATGTTCTAACTCTTTGAAATTTATTCCTAAAAAATGAAGATTAATGCACCAATGCAGCAAAGATAACAAACTGGACAGCAAATAATATTTCAGACTAATTTTTGGGATCATCTTCGACTGCTGGAAAAGGATTTGTATTTATAGACAAATACATCTATCCGAACAGGTACCAAAAATGGAATGAAGAGATGCACTAAAATTCAAATGTTTTGAAAAGTGTCCGTTGGAATGTATTGGAGCACTTTTAAAACATTTTGAAAAGTGAACCATTAGTGGTACTATTCAACCTGTAGGAACTCAAATCAGTAGCACTTTATTAAATAAACTATTTTGAATATATATATATTAAATTATTGAATATATATATTAAACAAATTGAATAGTTTAATAAATAAAGTAAGAGGTACAAATTTTAGGAAACCACTTAGGAATCCAAAATTTGAATTTAAAATTAAATTAAATTCCCACAATATTTTTTATTGAAAAAATTCAAAAAAAAAATTTATCTAAAAAATTAATGTTAAACTCGAAAACGACGTCAACTTCCCATTCACTCATAAATGGTTTTGACGTTCCGTCTTCACCGTGTGACTTGCCACGCGGCAAGGAACACTTTACCTCTTCGGTCCCACCCCAAAAGACGTTTGGGACCCACTCAAATTGAGCTAAAAAATATGCCTATATTAAACCATTTTTCCAACAATCCCCCACATGAATGGAATTTGACAGAGAGAAAATACAACAACATGATCTAATCAGAGAGTTAAGAAATTGGAAATATTCTGCAAAGGATAGGTAGCTTTTGGCTTTGAACCTTCCCTTGTGAGACACTATCGGATTTACTACCTAACCAGTGAACATGATGTCTTGAACTGTTCATCCATTTGTGTAAACCAAGACAATAGAACTCACACAGTATATTCCCAAACACAGTTTAGTTCTCATTATTGTGTTCATTTTGGCCCTAAACAACCTGGTCTTCATGAGTGCTTTAGAGAATTGTAGCCCTTCACAAATCTCATAGAACCGGCCCAGTTCACACTCATATAGGTGATTCTTATGAAGAGTATCCTGCCATACTCCACTAGGTTTACCTAGATATAAGAATATTAAAATTTTACTTAACCTTTAACGCTGCAGACATCACTTATTTCATCATAGAAATGGGTAGGAGTTGGACTCCACAGTGATCCTTCTAAGTCAATCACAACTCGGTTGTCCCTTTGAACCTAGATCTTGGGATCTCCAGTCAATTAGGTTGGGTTGCCGTTGTGGTAACTCTTATTTAATAGGCTTAAGTCTCATTCCCCCTTGATGAATTCTCAACTAACTCTCTTGCTAATCCTTTGGTTAGTGGATCCGCTATGTTGTCATTAGACTTAACATATTCTATGGAAATAATTCCATTAGAGAGTAGTTGTCTCACGGTGTTATGTCGACGACGAATGTGTCGTGACTTACCGTTATACATATGACTCTGTGCTCTACCAATTGCTGATTGACTATCGCAATGTATGCATATAGCAGGCACCAGTTTTGGCCAAATTGGAATATCTTCGAGGAAGTAGCGAAGCCATTCTGCTTCTTCCCCAGCTTTGTCTAAAGCTATGAATTCTGATTCCATAGTAGACCTAGCAATACAAGTCTATTTGGAAAATTTCCAAGATATAGCCGCACTACCAAGAGTAAAGACATACCCATTGGTGGACTTTGAGTCTCTTGTATCCGATATCCAATTTGCATCACAGTATCCTTCAAGTACTACTGAATATCTAGTATAATTTAATCCAATGTTACGAGTAAATCGGAGATATCTCAGAACCCTTATAATTGCTTTCCAATGTTCTACTCCCGAATTACTCATATATCTACTTAATTTACTTACTGCATAAGCTATATCTGGGCGAGTGCAGTTCATCAAGTACATTAAGCTTCCAATAATTTGGGCATACTCTAATTGAGAAATACTTTCCTGTACATTCTTAGAAAGATACAAATTAACATCTACAGGTGTTCTAGCAAGATGATCATCATCTTTGCTGAATTTGTTAAGTATTTTCTCAATGTAATGAGATTGTGACAAAGCATATCCTTCTGATGTTTTGGTAATTTTCATACCAAGTATTACATCAGCAATGCCCATGTCCTTCATCTCAAAATGTTTATTCAACATTTTCTTGGTAGTTTTAATCATGTCATTACTACTACCAATGATGAGCATATCATCTACATAAAGACATACAATGACATAACATTTATCTGTGTTTTTAATATAAACACATTTGTCACACTCATTAATTTTAAATCCATTTTACATCATTGCCTTGTCAAATTTCTCATGCCATTGCTTTGGCGCTTGTTTTAAACCATATAATGATTTAACCAATTTACACACTTTCTTTTCATTTCCTGGAGCAGAAAAACCTTCTGGTTGTTCCATGTAAATTTCTTTATTTAACTCACCATTTAAGAAAGCGGTTTTCACATCCATTTGATGAATTTCTAGATTATATAGAGATGCAATGACAATTAGCATTCTAATGGATGTTATTCTAGTAACCGGTGAGTATGTGTCAAAATAGTCTAGACCGTCTTTTTGTCTAAATCCTTTGACCACAAGTCTTGCCTTATATTTGTCAATTGATCAATCCGCTTTCATTTTCCTTTTGAAAATCCACTTGTACCCAAGAGGTTTACAACCTGGTGGCAAGTCCACTAATTCCCAAATGTGATTTTGCAAGATGGATTCAACTTCACTGTTGACAGCATCTTTCCATAAAGGAGCTTCAAGACTGGACATAGCCTCTTTAAAAGTTAAAGACTCATTTTCTAACAAATATGTTAGAAAATCTGGACCAAACGATTTTGAGGCTCTAGCACGTTTACTACGCCTAGGTTGTTCTTCCTCATTTTGGTCTAACTCTTGCTCTTGATCATGTTCTTGATCATTACTAGTAATAGCATCCAAAGATCTCTTATTATTACTAGTCTCTTGTCCAGTCTTATTTGGAAATACATGTGTAGACATCCCCGAACGCCCCGGGAGGGTTAAGTCACGTTCTGTTCATTTGGGTTTACTACAGTTCGGACTCAATTGTCACGGTTCTTAATCTTGAACCAAAGAGTCCAAATCCGGCAAATCGTTTGAGAAAACAGATTTTTGAAAAGTAGTGCCAAACATGGACTGCTTTGCCAGATTACAGAGTCGCCACCTAAATATTTTAAAATGGGGAATTTAGGAAACCCTGACTCGGTGTCGAAGGCCACGTGTCCGTCATCACCAAAGTGGTCTTGGCTCGGGAGCTTGGGTACGATCGGGGAAGGTCAGCTATGAGCACCTCCTTTCGCCCGATCCGAAAACCGGCCTCTACTAACCGTGATATCCGATTTTGAAAACATTATGTGTTCTTGTTCCAATTATTAGCCTAGAATTACTATGTTATGCGCGCAGCAAACAAGTATAAACTAGATTGCCTAATTTGGAAATAATCATTGCATATCCGTTAGTTTTGAAAATGCTTTGGAATTTGCTACTCGCAAGTAGGCTAAAACATGGATTTCAACGAGTTTTTCCAACTCAAGCAATCCAACCTCCACCCACAGGCATTCAAGCAGTTTATCTCATATAAGCATTTAGCCATATGGTAGTCATACTATCATGTCAACATTCACACGCATGCGATATGCTAAAACATAAATACTTATATTGTACTCCGTGCCAAAACAATAAACTAGTTAGCAAACATGCATGTCCTAGTTCATGTTGAGTGGCTAATGCAACACATGCAAAGATGTAATCTAGAGTAGGCTCGGCTAACCCTAAAGATGGCATGTGAAATGCACTTTATTCGATGCACGTATTCACTTTGGAATTGAGAATACAATGCGGTTTGTATGATGTACCGAGCCCGGTGCATGTCAACAAATGCATGGATGCACGCATGCATTGCATAAGGTATGCTAATTTTAAATATGCCCTAATCTACCATCATAAGCAGGTAAATAAAAGGGAAGAAAGAAATGGGGGTTGGAAGACATACACACACTCACCCACACTTATTACAAATACGCCCTCACTCGGAGGGACCAAAAGAATAATACAAATAATTAACTACGCAAGCTAATTAAATATTACAAATAGCCTAATTAGTTGACAAACTAACTAAACTAAGAAAAACAGTAAACCGCCTCGGGAGGAGAGCCAAATGTGGCACGTGCTCGGTCCTTGCTCGGAATTGCACTGCCATGCCTAGATTGCCTCTGTTTTCCCTGCTTTGCACCTCAGAAGACTGCCAAAGTCTCAGAACTACTTCCTTGGATGCTGGGGATCACCACCGGCTAAACAGAATAGCCACCGGCTACTATATGTGGCCATCGGCACAAAAAGAACTCATCGGTTGATAATTGATTGCCGGTCGGCACTAAACATTGCCGACCGGCAATGAATTCCTGCAGAACCTGCAACTCACAGCAGCAGAGGGCAAAATCTTGCATGGCAATGTTATTCAAGCAATGTATGCACCAAACACATTCCTTATCATGTTTGTGACTCAAAGAATGATGTGTCTCGATTCTCGGGCCACCAATCACGCATTCCCATGCATGATGGCCCGAAGAATCAAGTATGCAATTTTCATGTCAAATGAAATGCAATGCAAACAACAAAACCAAAGGGTCCTAACCTCTATCACACTCACTTCAAGAGGCCAAGTATGCACAATGCAATGCAATCCTAGACATGTTGGCTAGCATGTGGTATGGACGATGCAAGGCACTTATACAAACATACAACAAGCATGCAAGGCAAGCATGCAAACCAAGTAGAAGAGGGACTTAAACATGACTTAGGCGACTCCAAAATAGGCCCAAACTCAGTAATCAAAACCAAGGAAGTGAAGGCCAAAATGCACACACACATGCAAGCACTCATGGTTCAATACTTAGGCACAAACAAGGCAACTCTTAAGCACACTTAAGGAGACCGAGCAATAGACAATTGGCATGCAAAGTGAGTTCTAAAAATCATGTAAACCATGGTGCCAAACCAAGTATCAAAGCAGGCTAAACATGCAATTAAGGTCCAAGCACTTAAAGCAAGCTAAGGGGCTTAAACCGAGGTCAAACCCACCAAGCCTCACAAGGCCAAGGGGACTCAAAATAGCTCTAAGGCAGCCCTAGACCATGCAAAAGGGACCTCCTAGATGGCATCTAAGTGGCTCTAGAGCAAGGCACACACAATGACCAAATCATTAGGCATACAACATATGCTTTCAAAGCAAGAAAGAGGTGACTTAGGCAAGCATATGAGCATGCCAAAGGGACTGAAATTACATGTTAGGTGGTTCCAAACCTCCGAAATGATGCAAGAAACACAAGCTACACATTCACATACTTGAGGCGTACAAGTCCGGCAAGCCACAAATGCAAAGGAGCTATACTAAACATGCCAAAATCAATCCAAACGACCATGGACAGACCTAAAGCATGGAAAAATAAGCACAAAACATTCATAAGTCTAAGCCTAAATCATGCTCAAATAAAGGCTAACAACCTAAGACATGTTAAAGGCATTGCAAGGCATTACATGGCAACTATGCTAAGCATGCATAAGGGACCAAAACCAACTTAAAATCATGTTATATCATGGTAATATGAGCATGAAAAACAGTCATGGCATGCTCAACACACACTTGAACATAGGCTTCCTCAAGAGGCCAAAACTTGTCATTTTCAAGGACAACAAGGAGAGGGGGTGGCCCTCTCCTTCTTGGGACTTCAAGGCATCATCTTCACCACTGAAATCCCTCAAGATTTCAGTGGTGAAGAGACCCCAACACCAAAATCCCGGAGCTCTCACAAAATAGCACAAAATGAGGCCTTTTCAAGGCCTAAGAGGGGTCAAACCTCCCCAAAGCACAAAACACTCTTAACAAACAATCAAGAGGACTAAAAAACAGAACTTTTTTGTATTAAACACCAAGCACAAAAATAGTTCAAAGATAGGTAAAAATGGAGTGCAACAATGGGGTAAAAAGAGGACTAGTGTCTTACCCTTGTAGACCTCTTCACCAAAGATGATGTTCTTGCTTCCTTGAGCTCAAATCCAACCAAAAACTCTAAGAACCAGCCCTTAGAACCTCAGTAACCAAAGGAAGGTGAAACACTAGGTGCTTTTGTGCAATAATGTGGACTAAAGCACCTAGTGTACAAACAAGAGAGATAGGATAGATATAGAACTCAAACCCTAAAACCAGAGCTTCTTCTCTGTCTTTTCTCTCTAAAAATGTCTAATTTTGCTAACCCTTGAGCCAAGAGAAGAGAGCCCTCTCTTATAGGCAACAAAGCTTACAAGCTAAGCAAACCAAAGGCTCATCCCTCCATACACGTGTATGGAGGGGAAACAAATGCTATACAGCTACTTCAAAATATCTAAAAAATTAACTGCACAGTAGTCGGTAGGGCAAAATTGTCATTTTGACAAAATTGACTGCCGACTGGCACAAAAGAGTGCTGACCGGCACAATATAGTGCCGATGGCAACACCAACCAGCCGGTGGCCTCTAGCCACTGCCGGTGGTGTGTGGGGATGCCTCACAAGGCATTCCCTGCCCCTCCAAGGCAAAGCACAAATGTTTGGTGCAAAACCAGACACAAAACGGTCAAGTTCGGAGGTCTTGAGGCAAGGCGCATAGCCGAGAACTCCGGGAACTCCAAACGAACACGAACATGGATAATCACCGAGTGTTCAAGCGGTGACGTCCAAGTCTTGAGGACGGTCAAAAATGGAGTGTCTACAGTTGCCCCTCTTGATGTAACTCTAAGTCATAACAATGACGGAGTGAATGTCAAAGCCCAGAGACCCATTTTGACAAGGTCAAGGCTTGGACAAACATGCAAGACAAACAAGGTATGCCCAAAGCAGGGCAAAATGCAAGACAATGCAAGAAGCCAGCATAACTTATGATCATGCAAAGAAAGTCAGAATGAAGCACGATGCAACAGCTTGTAAGCTAGCATATGCCAATCTACACTACAATGCAGAATGATGTAAGAGAATTATGCAATTCTCAAAACGCCTCACGGAGGATACGATACCGGCGCTCGTTCGCTGCACCGGCCTCAAATGAGCCGTACATACAATATCGTGCCTGCAAAGAAAGCAAACTTAACAGGTACAATATCGTTAGCAATATGCATGACAATGCAATGATGAATGCAAAATGATGTGCATTATATACAAAACTAAGTATAAACAATGCAAATGATAATGCAATGCAATTGAAACAATGCAAACTACATGCAGAGCAATTGAATCATGATCCAATCATAAGCGGTTCGAAACCACACATATGTCAAATAGATTGATGGAAGTAACGAGTCCGTCTACCATAGAACGATGTCTGAACTATGAGTGATGTAGACGGACACTAGAACAAGTATTGGGTGGAATGACATAAGTGGGGTGACAACCCGCTGAGGAAAGAATAATGATCCTAATGCTGGATGCAATAATTACACTACAATGTAATAGAAATGGATATGGCCTGTAACCAAAACCGTATTTTGCCTAGGAAAGGCATGTACACGCATGCTTCATGTCTAACACGTAAAAGGTGCCGCCACCCTCAAACCAAGTTCATCAAGGAATAGGCGCTGCATATTACGCGTAATCGTGCTTCAACGTGAAAAGTAAGGGCACATACCAGACCAAGCTCAACAAGGAAAGGTGCAAGCCATAGATGGAAGATGATGCAGTGGATGCATACAACTAAAATGCAATGGAAATGGATATTTACAGAAAATGCATGACATATGCGCTATATTACAATGAAATGCATGACATATGCATGGTTTTTTTTTGTTTTGGATTTTTTGAAATGCATGACAATGCAGTATGTTTTTTTGTTTTGTTTTTTTTTTTTTTGTTTTTGAAATGCATGACAATGCAGTATTTAGAATGATGCATGACATATGCAATATTTACAATGATGCATGACATATGCATGTGTTTTTGTTTTTGGATTTTTTTGAAATGCATGACATACGCAGTATTTACAAATGATGCATGACAATGCACTATGATGCAACGACTATGATTGCAGCTTTCCCTATTCTCCCGACACGGCGATATACTAGGTTGGTTCAGTATCCAGAATTGAGGCGTAAACATGTCGCCTCAACCTATGGGGCTTCCATACAGATTTCGAGCCGAGGGTACACCCCCTGGGTATTTAAACTAGACTTTAGTCTCGGAAATCCCGAACCTTTGTGTTCTAAGCATAAGCCATTCGAACTCTAGTTTTCACCGTCCCCATTGGTCTCCTAGGAACTCACCGAAAACACAGACAGGTGGCTTTACCAGACCACCGGAA
Source organism: Camellia lanceoleosa (assembly GCA_025200525.1). Lineage (NCBI taxonomy): Eukaryota > Viridiplantae > Streptophyta > Magnoliopsida > Ericales > Theaceae > Camellia > Camellia lanceoleosa. The sequence goes on along the minus strand of CM045766.1, from coordinate 87,772,673 downwards.
GTCATTCGGGCATGACAAACACCGAAGGAGTTGCACCTTCAGAGGATTTAAGGTCTCCTAGACCGGGATGCAAAATGTATGCATGACAATGCATGTTTTTTTTTTTTGAAATGCACATGATGCATGATGTTCCTTTTGAAATGCGCGCCAACGCGCGACTTTTGAATGCATGACAATGCATGAATTTGAAATCTTGGCGCTAAGACTTTTGCGAATGCATGACAATGCATGAATTGGGTGTGCCAAAGCAACGAAGGTCTTGCACCCTCCGAGGATTTAAGGTCTCCTAGACCGTGATGCAAAATGTGTGCATGACAATGCAGTGACAATGCACGTGTTTTGAAATGCATGACAATGCGAATGACGCGCGAGGCGACGTATGTATTGAAATGTACGATGCATGATTTCGAAAGGTGCGACCATGCGCTGCTTTTGAGATGCATAACAATGCAAACGAGCGGGTTTAAGGTCTCGCCAGACCGTGCGTGTTTTTGGTCCCGCCGGACCATTGTGGGGCAATGCATGAATTGAGACGTGGTGCACAAGACAGTGCGATGCGCAAGATAGCGCGATACGATGCATGCCAAGTGCAATGAGGTGTGCACCTTAATGCACCGAAGGTCTTGCACCTCCCGAGGATTTAAGGTCTCCTAGACCGTCGAATACGGTGAAGGTTTCGCACCCTCCAAGGATTTAAGGTCTCCTAGACCGTGCGTGTTTAAGGTCTCGCCAGACCCAGGGCGAAAAACAATGAGGTGCGCAAAATAGCGCGATGGAATGCAAAATGAGATGCAAGATGAGGCACGCATACCTCATGGATGCAAAATGCAAAACGAAATGCAAATGAAATACAAAGTGAGGCACGCATACCTCAAGATGCAAAACTGAAATGGACATGAGGCACGCATACCTCATTAGACGGAAAATAAAATGCAAAACGAAGCACGCATACCTCGAGATGCAATGAAATGTAAAATGAAATGCAAAACGAGGCACGCGTACCTCGAGATGCAATGAAATGTAAAATGAAATGCAAAACGAGGCACGCGTACCTCGAGATGCAATGAAATGTAAAATGAGGCACGCATACCTCATTTGAATGGAAAATAAAACGCAAGTATGACACGCATGCCACATAACAATGCAAAACGGTGTAAGTTGCAAGGGACGTGCAAGACGGCGCGATACGACGCGCCGGACAATGTGATGGATGCGTGCAACGCACACGGGGCAGTTTTTGAATCTTGTAAAAGACAAAGGATACAAAAAGATACAATCTTTGCTTGAATCTGGGTGCCACGCACAGAAGACACGGTCCGAGGTCAAAACGGAGGCCGATTGAGCATCGGGGATTCACTTTCTTGCACTTTTTTGAGCTATGAAGACCAGAAACTACCCACATGGCCTAAACAAGGCTGTGGGAACATCACCGGCTGGACTAGGTGGCCACCGGCTGCATAAAAGTTCCACCGGCACAATATTGTGCCGACCGACACATAATAGTGCCGACCGGCCAAAAGTTGCTGATCGGGGACAGTTTTGACATTTCACCTCGGGCTTTTTAAAATAGGGTTTTAAACCCTATTCTTTCACTTCCCTTGCACCGAAAATTCCTCCCCCTTCTCTCTAGAGTATTTTCGGCCCTCGATCCTCGCATTTTCTCGCATTTTAGGCTCGGTTTCGTCGTTCGATTCGCGAATACCTTCGCGTTTCGCACATTTTCGACCAATCAAAATTTCATTTCGGCACATCCTTTGCCATTTTCACCTTTTTGGGACTTGTTCCCCTCGATCTCTTCTCGATACCCGTGCCTTTTCACACTTTGACCTTCCCGGCCTTTCCCGACCCTCTCGGGGTTGACTTTTTGGTTGACCCTTCACATTCCGAGCCTATTTTCATTCCTCGACCATTTTTCCCATCATTCTTGGCATGGCCAACGACGTTCCATGCGGCGGGACTCCCTCGGATCACGAGATGGATCCCGGGGTCGAGCTTCTCCTGTTGAGCGAGCGTCCTTTCGACCCGGCGACCTACCGCCCAGCGATTCATGTGCTACCACCGGATGGACTCCGCCATTTCCGTAGCTTTGACCGAGCACTGGACCCAGAGCTCCTCCTACGCGAGCCGACCTCTCACCTTTCCTTCGGCGCTTCCGAGGTAACATCTTTTCTCTACTTTAAATTTCCGCACTGTAGAACCTTTCAACTGTCAACTGCCATAGTCGATTAGATTCTTTAATTCTGATACTCTGATGCATTGTGTATTGTAGTAGATCACAAACAAACTTGCAACTGATATCTGTTTAAGAACGATACGCGCACACACTGCACTAGCCTTGAACCACTCAAACCACAGCACACACCGTATTTCACTGCAAACACTGACACTCGATATCTGTCTGAATCTGAAAAACTTGCACGCATGCCAAATTTGCACTGATTTACTCAAACATACTGACGCATCAAATGGTATAGTTCATCAGAAGCACACCGACACCCGATAATCGCTGAATCAAAATATGCACGATGCCACATTTGCAATCAACCACTCGACACATTGACGATCGACGCTTGTAGTTCATCAGAAGCACACCGCACCTTGATATCTGTTTGAATCTGAAAACTCGCACGCATGCCACATTTGCACTGAACCACTCAAACACGCTGACGCATCACACGTTGTAGTTTACTGTAAGCACACCGGCACCCGGTATCTATTTGAATCTGAAAAACTTGCACGCATGCCAAATTGGCACTGAACCACTGTTTTTTTCAAAATTGTACATTTCATATTGCTTTGCTGCTATTTGTTTGAAAACAGGGAGATTCCCATACCATCCGCGGGTATGGGAACGTCGCGGCTCGAGATTGGTACGCGGAGCTTCCCGAGGCGGTTCGCCACATTGTAGACGAGGCGGGCTTTGGTTCCTTCTGCAGGGGACTCTCCCGGCTTACTGCTTGCAGGCCTCTTCTAGCTGCCCTGGCAGAGAGGTGGTGGGACACCACCGATTCATTCCACTTATCTGCGACCGGGGACATGACGATGACCCCTTACGATTTCTCGGTGCTCACTGGCATCGGGGTAGGGGGTGATCCGATCCCCTTTGATACTGCTATGGATGAGTGGACCGCACCAGTTCATTTACTTGGCGCTCCACCTCTCGCTGGCTCCGCTTCGTCCGGTATTCCCTGGTTCGAGGTGCGCCCGGTGCAATCTTCTTAGGACGCAACTCGGCGACTCAGAGGCCGCGAGAGGTATGCACGTGGCTTCGATGTTTTTGTTCGGGATTTACTCTTCGCCGACCGGGCGAATCTGAAGGCCTCTGCTTTCTTAGCGCACTGGTGGATGTCCGGGACATCTTGCGTTTCGATTGGGGTGGTGCGGCTCTGGCCACCCTCTACGGCTATATGAGCTCAGTCTCCCGCGGCAGGGGACAGTTGCTCGGGGGCTATTAGCATGCTTGGGAGGTACATTTCCTTTTCCGCTTTACATTTCTGCTTTACATTTTCTATACTCTGCACACTGCACACACTGTAGTCTGTTTCACACGGACTGTATACTGTACACACGGCACACACATACTCGCTTATATCGACCGTTGACACTACTCACATCAGACACTCCGACAATACACTACACAACACACGGCTCTGTTATTTCGCTTATTCTCAGATTCTCGCTTTATCCGATAAATATTCGTATTCACCTTGCAGCTGTGGGTTTACGCCTACTTTCCTAGGCTCGCCTCACATGCATCTGAGACCCCTCCGTCGCCCCTTCTCACGCCGCTTGACGGAGATGCGCCGAGGTCATGGAGACTTTCACTTCTTTCCGCCATTTGACACCATCACTCCCGCCGAGGTATGTTTTACTTACATTCATTTAAGCTTCACTTTTCCATCAGATATTTGCAATACCAAAGAGGTAATAAATCAGATTTCAATTTGAGATCACCGGCAATGGGCTCTCTGCCGCCGATGATGCGGATCGGTTTGTCGCCGCCGTCGAGACCGCGATATTGATTTTCCGAGGGCCTCTGTCGAGTTTGGTACTGGCGGCGCTTGCGTCAAACCCTAAGCGTATTCGAGCAGATAGTCCTGCACCTCCCGAGCATATGAGGAACACCGAAGTTTCACGAAAGCAGATGGCGGACTACACCATCGGCTGGGAGGCAGACGGCTACAGAGGCGAGGGCGATTACTCAGAGTACGTCCGGACCTTCATCATGCGGCCTCTGAGCGGTGGTCGCCGAGCTGAGAGAGAGACCAGCGGCGCCAGCGGCCGGAGCAGGAGTAGGAGGAGGAGCGCCGAGGAGGGCTTAAGTCCGCGGCAGGGGCGGAGTCCAGAGAGGACGGGAGGCCAGTTGGCCCGCTTTGCCTTCTTCGCTGACTTTCCGGGGGTCGGATGGGGCGACCTATCAGATCCCCTTCGCCCCTCCGCCGGCAGATCACGAGTTTTTCGGTGTGCCCGACTTACCTCCGATATGTTATCGTGATTGCAGACAGTTATTTCATTTCAGTTTATTTGATATTCCACAGAATATTGATGCATCTGATTCCCTTGCAGGCGTCTTCTGGATACACCCGGCAGTTACTGGAGATGAATGCCTCCATGATGAGGATGCTGCAGCGGACCTTCAAGTTCCTAGCCTTTTACGGCCTTCCGGTATGTTCTCTCTGTCATAGCTTCAAACCATACACAAACTGCTTCGCATAATCTGATGCATAACACAACACCGATACCCAAATTTCACGGCACTTGATACATCAGACTCACACATCGTCTTGTATCGATTCAATCGCCACGGCGCTCATACTTTGTATTCATACACTGTAGTCTGCACTGATAAACTGCTCTCGGCATTCATGTACTGTACTCATACTTTGCATTCTGCACTGATAAACTGCTCTCGGCATTCATGTATCAGACTCATACTCGTGATTCTCGTGACCGATAAACCGCTCTCGGCATTTATGTATCAGACTTCTCGTGACCGATAAACTACTCTCGGCATTCATGTATACTGATGCATTTGCCTTTTGTACTTTTCAGCCTCCCTTCCCGATTCCTCCAGTGGGTGGTGGCGCTCCATCTAGACCTCCCATTTCTACTCGGGATGGTAGGATATTCCCAAGACTGAGGAGGGCGTGACTTACGCCGAGCAACATCGCGGGCTCCAATTGCATTTATTTAGTCCGAGGAGGGGACGGTTATCCGAGGAGGAGGCCGGGCAATGCTCTGCTCAGATAGTGACACTTCTGGTGATGCTCCTGGACTTCTGCCCAGGAAGAGGGCGAGGACAGATCCCCCAGCGCGAGGCCATTGATGATGCTGATGACCCAGACTTTTGCTGTTTCTTTTATTTCTTCTTTTTTTTTTGTACTTTTCTTTTTTATTGGTAGATAGAGTACTTTGTACTGCCGTAGGCAGATTTTTGTTTCCAAAACTATGTACTTGAAAAAGATGATATGAAATGAAACAAACTTTTTGTCTGAAAAGAATGTTATATCTGTACATATCTGCATCTTTCATACTTTGCACTGCATTGCATCACGTTACACCTCAAATGTAAATGATATTGATTTGTTGTCTGCAAATTGAGCAATTGCACCATGATAATCGGATAACCAACCAATTAACAGCAAAACAACTCATACAAACCACTGCTCAAACTGGATATACAAATTTCATACTCTCATCGATTGACTCAAGATATAGCCCATAACACAAGATTCGTTCATTCTCGCACACAAAGAAACCCAAAACAAAATTCCGTCCGACAAGATGGACTACGAAAACTGAAACGGTTGAGGTTGAAACACACTTGGATGTCCCAAATTTTCTCTCTCATTCTCTTGCTTCGCATGAATGTAGAGAATGGCACAGCATTCTGAGCACAAACAACGATTTTTGAAATAAAGAAGGGTTTTCAACCGGGGTATCGAGCCTACCACAGAACACGACGAGACAGACTCAAACAAAGAAACAAAAGGCACACGACCTGACATAATGAGACATGCTCGGAAAAGACTCAAAGCCAAAATCAAGGTCAACAAATCAAAAAGACAAGACGCACAGACATGTTTACAAAAAGACCTCAAATCTCGAGGAGCCAATTCCTCCGGGTATTATTTCCCACCCTTTCTGATTTGTGATTCTCGCATCGCTCGGCCCTCAGGCTCGGTTTTTCTCTCAAAACCTTCTTGCTCACTTTTTTCTCTGCTCACACCTCTCTATTCTTTACTCTCTCATTTTTCAATCCCTCCCCAGGGTGATTAATGGATGAATAGGAAATCGCAGATTCACGCCCAACATTGTTAGCTCACGGCTATTTCTTCTGGTGAATAGGGTGCCCTGTTGGCAAGCATGTTAGCGGGGGAAAGACAGAAGACCTGACTCAATCGTGCCCCTAGTTCGTCATTTTGACCATTTTTTGTTTTCTAAAACAGTTTTGATGAAAAGTGAGAGTTGGATTAAAACACTTATTCGATTCTTGATTTGAAAATCATGTGAATCAGGCTGCGAGCACTGAAAATTCTCCTTTTTTGGGTCCAAACATGGTCCAATTTTGAAAATGAAATAGTTTTCGAGAAAACAATCAACTTCAGTAAAAATTTTTGAAAACTATTTTTGCAAACAGTCGATGCTTGACGAGCATAGAACTTACCCTCGAGATATGCAACCTCGGATCGGAGGCAATGGAAAATTGCCCCTAGCTTAAAGGGGGATAAGGTAACGGAAAGTTGCCCCTGGTTTGGACGGTAACTCAGGGCGACTTATGGCAATGCATGGCAGCGAAAAGTTGCCCCTTGTTTGGATGATGCCGCGGCATATCGTAAGCCAGTCCTTGTTGATGACGATCGGACCCTCGGGCGCGGAGGAGTCGAAGATGGTTTGAATCAATATGTGGACACAGTCACCTGGAAGGTGTTGGTGGTTTGGCTTCAAGAGGAAGTTAATCACGTAGTTCCGGGTTGCTGCAATCGAGACATTGGATTCGGAGGAGGCACAAGTGATCAAAACCATGACATGGACTGAGACGCTATGGAAGCGTTGGAAATGGACTTCGTGATGATGTTGCCTACGTATCCCAAACATGGGAATCAAGCCTTACGTAGTTCCGGTTAAGGTACACTCGGGTATTTTAACCTTCACTGTTTAGGCTCTAACTTTTGCCAAGGTGCCCAATGCGGGTTTTCGACCTTGCGAGCTATGTTTTTCTTTTTCTTTCTTTTTCTTTTCTTTTACATTTTCATTTTTTTTTCTTTCTTTTCTTTTGCTATTCTTCGTTCTTTTCTTTTCTCTTTTTTGTTTTGCTTCTTTTTTCTTTTTTTCTTTTCTTTTCTTTTTCTTTGCTCTAACTTTTGCCTGGGCCGCCCTTCCGGGTTTTCGGCCTAGCGAGCCTCTCAAAGGATAAAAAGTGTAACAAGCCCATGTCAAATGGTTTTGAGATTGAAGCCTCTTCATATCTAGGAGAGCGACTGTTGTGTTGATTTGCAAGAAAGTCCATCACGGTTGCTTCACGAGCCTTCCTTGGTGGGATCGGATCTCCTTGATCTGACTTTGACGCCTCTCGCTCGAGGGCTACCTCAAAATGGGCCACACAGGCATTTCATGGTACTGAACGTTTTGAACGGATCCCAGGTTTGAAACAGATGAATTGAAACTTAAGACCGAGAGCGATCCTGGGCTGTACAATCTCAAGAGCGGTTCCACACCGGTCTTCGCAAGACTGCACAAGACATTTCGTTTTTGAAAGTTTTTAAGAAAGCGAAAAATCATTTGCGTTGAGGATAGTGTGGAACCAGTCTAGATCGAACCAAGATCCTTCTCAGTACTCGCGCCGACAAGCATGATTTCATTCATTAAAAGCTTAGTGGGCCTCTCTTTCTCTCAAAATGATCAAAATTTTACAAAACCCGAGGAATTACTTCCTCTTCGTTTTCATCACCACAGTGTTCGAAAAAGGGGTTTTATGAAAAGGTTAGGTCATTACGACGATGTTTAAGGCACAAGAGAGTAGGCGAAATGCACTGTCGTTCCATTCACATCCTCTGGCACGGGTAACTCAAATAGCAACGGATACGGCACATGATAGCCGCAGCTGTTTCATTCAGATTCGGTGGTATAACCGCCTCTCGCAAGAATAAAGCTCAAACAAAGAAAAGCAACTAATTACAAGACAAAACGGTGTTTGAGGCAACAACCCTGAAATCACCTGGTATACTATACAAGAGGGACTGACTCATTACAACAAGACAGACCTTGTAAGCAAAAGGACTGACTCCATACAAAGAGACAGACTCAAAACAAAACAAAAGACTGACTCGACACCCAAGTCAGAATTTTACAAAACTATCATTAACAGATGCCCAAAAATGCGTATCAAACGCCACATCCAAAAACGTGCCAGGCACTGCCCACAGGCGGTCCATCTTCTGATTACATACTTGCAGTGTCTGTGTCCTCAAAATCCAACAACTGGGTGGTGACAGACTTTGCTGAGGTAGGGGGAAGGATAACCTCGTTGTCAATCAAATCTTGCACCTCGTGCCGGAGGCGGAAACAATTGTCGGTAGCATGGCCAGTCTGCTGGTGGTACGCACAGTACTGAATAGGGTCAGAAGTATCAGGGAGATTCTTCGGGAGAGGCCGAGGCTCTAGGGGTTTAAGGTGTCCCCTCTCGGCAAGGATTTGAAGTGCCTTGGACAATGGCATGTAGAGAGTATGGAAGACCCTGCGCCCTCGGGGCAGGTACTTTGGAGTCTGAGCACTCTTGCTAGATGCACTAGCGAACGGATCGGCGGGTGCGGCCTTGGGTTTCTGATCCTTTCCGGATGCAAGGCTGGGAGCGGGAAGAACTGTCTTGGCATGACGGGGCCTATCCCGATTCTCTGATTGACTGGGATTGCCCTTAGGCGGAGTGGGGAAAGCATCCTCCACAGCTTTTGACGTAACTGCAGATATCTGTTGCTTGTTCATTCCCCGGCTTAAAGCCTCTCGCCTACGTTAGCTTGTTCGATAGGGTCGGATCTGCCTTCATCTTGCCTTTGTCTTCGCCTCACCGATCTAGAACTTGGTTTGTTGCGTCGTTGCCATAGCTGGAGGCCATCTCCGGTTGGCTGAGTTCAATTACAATTCGTCCCAGTAGCAGGGGCTCTTGGGGTATAAAGCCTCCGGCATATGGTGCAGCTGGTGGCGAAACAAACATTCCATAGGCGAGATCCGCCACGGATCTTTGAAGATCACCTATCATTCCCATTAATTCAAATGTGGTGGGCTCGCGAGCCTGATATAGTTGAGGGGTCCAAATTGGATGTGTGGCAGGCGACCTGGGTGGATGCGGCATGTCAACAATAGTCTCATCCTGTGGGGTAATTCCTTGGCTCAATACGGCCGTCATGACCATGATCTCTTCAACTCAAGTCATGCTCATCTTGCCTCAAAGAAGGAGAAGACACTAGCTATTCTAGATCGACCCTCTGGATTTCAATCAAACGGAAAACAAGCAAATTTCAAACAGATCAAACACGGGTGTAGTCGAACAACTGCACTCTACTACTGAACACTGTTCCCCAGAATCACTATTCAAAACTGAACTGATACCCGCAGACATAGCTGATTCTTAACAACACTGATACTGGTGCCCTCAGGCCGAATACCCAAACTTGCAAACTGATATATGCGTTCCCTGCAGAGATACACTCTAAAAGCACATAACAGGTAAAAGAGAGCCAATACACCCCTATGTTGGGGTAGGGTTTCCCTGTCCTATTTTGTCAGGAGCTAGGGTTTCACTACGCACGCAGCGGTTTCAAACAACCTATATCGGGTAAGCAACCTGTCCTAATTTGGAATGGTCACTATGGATCCGAATATGCACTAGGTCGAATGGTCAAAAAGGGTGCCCCGGTAAAACCGGGGTTTGTGTTCCCATACTGGCAGAGCCCGCAACCGGTCAGCCTTATGGACATGCCTTGACAAGACAAGCCTCCGGCAAACCGCTCAAGAATAGCAGATGACCAACACGATGTCCTAGGCGCACCAATGCACATGCAATGCAAAGAAACACATAAGTGTAGTCAAAATAGGATATCACAAGTTCGAGTCAAGCTCTCTAAAAAATCCCCAGCAGAGTCGCCAGAAACTGTAGACGTCCCCGAACGCCACGGGAGGGTTAAGTCCCGTTCTGTTCATTTGGGTTTACTACAGTTCGGACTCGATTGTCTCGGTTCTTAATCTTGAACCAAAGAGTCCAAATCCGGCAAATCGTTTGAGAAAACAGATTTTTGAAAAGTAGTGCCAAACATGGACTACTTTGCCAGATTACAGAGTCGCCACCTAAATATTTTAAAATGGGGAATTTAGGAAACCCTGACTCGGTGCCAAAGGCCACGTGTCCATCATCACCAAAGTGGTCTTGGCTCGGGAGCTTGGGTACGATCGGGGAAGGTCAGCTATGAGCACCCCCTTTCGCCCGGTCCGAAGACCGGCCTCTACTAACCGTGATATCTGATTTTGAAAACATTATGTGTTCTTGTTCCAATTATTAGCCTAGAATTACTATGTTATGCGCGCAGCAAACAAGTATAGACTAGATTGCCTAATTTGGAAATAATCATTACATATCCGTTAGTTTTGAAAATGCTTTGGAATTTACTACTCGCAAGTAGGCTAAAACATGGATTTCAACGAGTTTTTCCAACTCAAGCAATCTAACCTCCACCCATAGGCATTCAAGCAGTTTATCTCATATAAGCATTTAGCCATATGGTAGTCATACTATCATGTCAACATTCACACGCATGCGATATGCTAAAGCATAAATACTTACATTGTACTCCGTGCCAAAACAATAAACTAGTTAGCAAACATGCATGTCTTAGTTCATGTTGAGTGACTAATGCAACACATGCAAAGACGTAATCTAGAGTAGGCTCGGCTAACCCTAAAGATGGCATGTGAAATGCACTTTATTCGATGCACGTATTCAATTTGGAATTGAAAATACAATGCGGTTTGTATGATGTACCGAGCCCGGTGCATGTCAACAAATGCATGGATGCACGCATGCATTGCATAAGGTATGCTAATTTTAAATATGCCCTAATCTACCATCATAAACAGGTAAATAAAAGGGAAGAAAGAAATGGGGGTTGGCAGACATACACACACTCACCCATACTTATTACAAATACGCCCTCACTCGGAGGGACCAAAAGAATAATACAAATAATTAACTACGCAAGCTAATTAAATATTACAAATAGCCTAATTAGTTGACAAACTAACTAAACTAAGAAAAACAGTAAACCGCCTCGGGAGGAGAGCCAAATGCAGCACGTGCTCGGGCCTTGCTCGGAATTGCACTGCCATGCCTAGATTGCCTCTGTTTTCCCTGCTTTGCACCTCAGAAGACTGCCAAAGTCTCAGAACTACTTCCTTGGATGCTGGGGATCACCACCGGCTAAACAGAATAGCCACCGGCTGCTATATGTGGCCACCGGCACAAAATGAACTCATCGGCTGATAATTGATTGCCGGTCGGCACTAAACATTGCCGGCCGGCAATGAATTCCTACAGAACCTGCAACTCACAGCAGCAGAGGGCAAAATCTTGCATGGCAATGTTATTCAAGCAATGTATGCACCAAACACATTCCTTATCATGTTTGTGACTCAAAGGAGGATGTGCCTCGATTCTCAGGCCACCAATCACGCATTCCCATGCATAAAGGCCCGAAGAATCAAGTATGCAATTTTCATGTCAAATGAAATGCAATGCAAACAACAAAACCAAAGGGTCCTAACCTCTATCACACTCACTTCAAGAGGCCAAGTATACACAATGCAATGCAATCCTAGACATGTTGGCTAGCATGTGGTATGGACGATGCAAGGCACTTATACAAACATACAAACAAGCATGCAAGGCAAGCATGCAAACCAAGTAGAAGAGGGACTTAAACATGACTTAGGCGACTCCAAAATAGGCCCAAACTCAGTAATCAAAACCAAGGAAGTGAAGGCCAAAATGCACACACACATGCAAGCACTCATGGTCCAATACTTAGGCACAAACAAGGCAACTCTTAAGCACACTTAAGGAGGCCGAGCAATAGACAATTGGCATGCAAAGTGAGTTCTAAAAATCATGTAAACCATGGTGCCAAACCAAGTATCAAAGCAAGCTAAACATGCAATTAAGGTCCAAGCACTTAAAGCAAGCCAAGGGGCTTAAACCAAGGTCAAACCCACCAAGCCTCACAAGGCCAAGGGGACTCAAAATAGGTCTAAGGCAGCCCTAGACCATGCAAAAGGGACCTCCTAGATGGCATCTAAGTGGCTCTAGAGCAAGGCACACACAATGACCAAATCATTAGGCATACAACATATGCTTTCAAAGCAATAAAGAGGCGACTTAGGCAAGCATATGAGCATGCCAAAGGGACTGAAATTACATGATAGGTGGTTCCAAACCTCCGAAATGATGCAAGAAACACAAGCTACACATTCACATACTTGAGGCGTACAAGCCCGGCAAGCCACAAATGCAAAGGAGCTATACTAAACATGCCAAAATCAATCCAAACGACCATGGACAGACCTAAATCATGGCAAAATAAGCACAAAACATTCATAAGTCTAAGCCTAAATCATGCTCAAATAAAGGCTAACAACCTAAGACATGTTAAAGGCATTACATGGCAACTATGCTAAGCATGCATAAGGGACCAAAACCAACTTAAAATCATGTTATATCATGGTAATATGAGCATGAAAAACAGTCATGGCATGCTCAACACACACTTGAACATAGGCTTCCTCAAGAGGCCAAAACTTGTCCTTTTCAAGGACAACAAGGAGAGGGGGTGGCCCTCTCCTTCTTGGGACTTCAAGGCATCATCTTCACCACTGAAATCCCTCAAGATTTCAGTGGTGAAGAGACCCCAACACCAAAATCCCGGAGCTCTCACAAAATAGCACAAAATGAGGCCTTTTCAAGGCCTAAGAGGGGTCAAACCTCCCCAAAGCACAAAACACTCTTAACAAATAATCAAGAGGACTAAAAAACAGAACTTTTTTGTATTAAACACCAAGCACAAAAATAGTTCAAAGATAGGTAAAAATGGAGTGCAACAATGGGGTAAAAAGAGGACTAGTGTCTTACCCTTGTAGACCACTTCACCAAAGATAATGTTCTTGCTTCCTTGAGCTCAAATCCAACCAAAAACTCTAAGAACCAGCCCTTAGAACCTCAGTAACCAAAGGAAGGTGAAACACTAGGTGCTTGTGTGCAATAATGTGGACTAAAGCACCTAGTGTACAAACAAGAGAGAAAAATAGAGATAGGATAGATATAGAACTCAAACCCTAAAACCAGAGCTTCTTCTCTATCTTTTCTCTCTAAAAATGTCTAATTTTGCTAACCCTTGAGCCAAGAGAAGAGAGCCCTCTCTTATAGGCAACAAAGCTTACAAGCTAAGCAAACCAAAGGCTCATCCCTCCATACACGTGTATGGAGGGGAAACAAATGCTATACAGCTGCTTCAAAATATCTGAAAAAGTAACTGCACAGTAGTCGGCAGGGCAAAATTGTCATTTTGACAAAATTGACTGCCGACCGGCACAATATAGTGCCGATGGCAACACCAACCAGCCGGTGGCCTCTAGCCACTGCCGGTGGTGTGTGGGGATGCCTCACAAGGAATTCCCTGCCCCTCCAAGGCAAAGCACAAGTGTTTGGTGCAAAACCAGACACAAAACGGTCAAGTTCGGAGGTCCTGAGGCAAAGCGCGTAGCCGAGAACTCCGAGAACTCCAAACGAACACGAATATGGATAATCACCGAGTGTTCAAGCAGTGACGTCCAAGTCTTGAGGACGGTCAAAAATGGGGTGTCTACAACATGTTCAAAGAATGATGCATTCCGAGATTCAATAATAGTATTTACATGCATTTCGGAATGTTCTGATTTATAAATCGAAAATCGATATGCACTACTATTCTTGGCATAACCAATGAAAATGCAATCAATGGTCTTAGGACCTATCTTAGTCTTTTTAGGACTAGGAATAGCCACTTTAGCCAAACACCCCCATACTTTTAAGTATTTGCAGGATGGTACTCTTCCATGCCACAACTCATAAGGTGTTTAATTTATTTTCTTTCGGGGTATTTTATTTAAAGTATAATTAGCAGAAAGTATTGCTTCCCCCCACAAGTTCTGAGGTAATCTAGAACTGATTAACATGGCATTCATCATTTCTTTTAAAGTCCTATTTTTCCTTTCAGCAATTCTATTTTGCTGAGGTGAGTAAGGAGTGGTGGTTTGATGAATTATTCCATGTTCTTTACAAAATTCACTAAAAGGTGATTCATATTCACCACCTCTATCACTTCTAAGTTTCTTGATTTTCTTACCAAGTTGATTTTCAACTTCATTCTTATATTGAATGAAAGTTTCCAAATCTTCATCCTTGGTTCAAATTAAATAAACATAACTACATCTAGTATAGTCATCTATAAAAGTGATTACATACTTTTTCCTACCTCTGGTTTGAATTGATTTAAAATCACAAATGTCACTATGAATTAATTCAAGTGGTTCCGTACTTCTTTCAATTGAATGAAAAGGAGTTTTAAATAATTTTGCTTCAACACAAATTTCACATTTATGATTTGGATCAATGTCAAATTTAGGTAAACATTCCATATTAATTAATCTACGCAAAGATCCATAATTAACATGTCCTAGTCTACCATGCCATAAATTTGAAGACTCAAGCAAGTAAGAAGAAGATGTAGTATTATTAATAACTGAAAGTACAACGGTCATTACATTTAACTTGAAAAGGCCATCAGACATGTAATCTTTTTCCTACATACATCCCATTCTTAGTAAGTACAAATTTATCACTCTTAAATACTAGCCTAAACCCATTCTTACTCAACAAAGATCCAGAAACAAGATTCTTGCGAATGTCCAAAGACATGCAAAGACATTGTTGAGTGAGTTCCTTTCCTGATGTCATCTTGAGAACAATCTTTCCTTGTCCTTCAACTTTGGAAGTTGAGGAGTTGCCCATAAAAAGTTGTTCACCATTGTCCACTGCAGAGTAAGATGTGAACATCTTTTTGTCGGCACAAATATGGCGAGTAGCACCAGTGTCCACCCACCATTCTTTAGGATTTCCGACAAGATTTGCCTCGGAAACAACAACAGAAAGATTGATGTCATCTACACCACTGGAAATTTTGTCCACTTCAGTCATATGGGCTTGAGCAGGCTTCTTGCTTATTATTTTCTTGCTTTTGCCTTTGTTACGGCAATCTTTGGCCCGATGTCCCTCTTTGTCACAGATATAACATTTGCCATTAAACTTATACTTTTTATTTTCCCCCACTTTAGAGCCTTGTGATGAACTTTCTCCAAAAGACTTACGTTTCTTGGTTTTTGAAGCATGTTTCACCACATTTGTCTTAGACTCCATAGGATTCTTACCTGCCCGCTTTTCAGAATTGCGGTTGTCCTCCTCAATCCTTAAACGCACAATTAACTCGTCCATAGAAATTTCTTTACGCTTGTGTTTAAGGTAGTTCTTGAATTCTTTCCAGCCTTTGGGTAATTTTTCAATTGAGGCTGCAACTTGGAAGGATTCACTGAGAGACATGCCTTCTGTGTGAATGTCATGTAGAATGAGTTGGAAATCTTGAGCTTGGCTGATCACAGTTTTTGAATCAACCATTACAAAATCCAAGAATCTGCCAACCACAAATTTCTTTGAGCCGGCATCTTCCGTTTTGTACTTTTTCTCCAACGATTCCCAAAGTTCCTTTGCTGTCTTGATTGGACTATAGACGTTATATAATGTGTTGTCAAGTCCGTTCAAGACGTAATTCCGACAAAGGAAATCGGCATGTTTCCAAGCATCAACCACTTGCCGGTCGGTTTCATCCTCTTTCAGGATAGGAGCATATTCACGGAGAAAACGAGCCAGGTTCAAAGTTGTAAGATAAAACAATATTTTCTGTTGCCATCTTTTAAAGTCAGTCCTTGAGAACTTTTCTGGCTTTTCTCCATGATTTATTGATACTGTCATCACAGGAGAGGGGGTTAGTGCAATTGCAACCACCACAGAAGTACTTGTTTGGGCATTTGTTTTAGTAGCCATCAACTCTAATTTATAAAACAAAATTATAATTAAAATTTATACTACACAGAAAATTAAAGCAAATGCACAGAATTAAATTCAGTAAAAATAAAAGAAACAAGAATGTAACTTTTATTTTCCAATTAATTTGAAAATAAAATAAAATTTTATTCAACGAAATTAATTCCACACAGGAAATTAAATTCTGTAAATAAAAGAAATAAGAATATAACTTTTATTTTTCAATTAATTTGGAAATAAAATAAAATTTTATTCAACGAAATTAATTCCACACAAGAAATTCAATTCTGTAAAAATAAAAGAAATAAGAATATAACTTTTATTTTTCAATTAATTTGGAAATAAAATAAAATTTTATTTAACCAAAATAGTTTCACACAGAAACTTGAATTTCGTGTAACACTCCAATAATTAAAATACTGAAACAGAATTTTAATTAATGAAAACTCAAAAAATAAATTCTAAAAACTAAAATTAATTTTCTAACCAAATTCCACAAAAATATATTCTGAATTGTTAATGACACCAGTATCGTACTATTAGTTGTCAAAGAAAATAAACATTATATTACTATTATCTGTCAAATAGCATATAATCACTATTTGTTTTTGCAACCAGAATATTATTTTGTAAATCCACAGAAAATAATTTTCTTAAAAGAAGAAAGAGAAAACAAATGAAAATTTCTGTAAACAGAATAATTCGAATCTGTCTTAAGATTATTGGAACAATCTTCTGTGTATATAAAATAACTTGAAATAAATTCAAACAAAATAAATAAATAACATACCAGATTTATTTATCGAACCGAATTAAAATTAAGACCAAGTCGAGTGTGTGACACTCTGTCCTTAACACAAATTCGCCCCGCTACGATACTTACGGTTGAGCAGCGTCTATCTCCCAGGATACAATGATCTTCACAAATTGTAGTAGTACTCCAAATAATTTGTTCGGCGAACCAAACCTATATTTTAACTCTCTGAAATTTATTCCTAAAAAATGAAGATTAATGCACCAATGCACCAAAGATAACAAACTGGACAGCAAATAATATTTCAGACTGATTTTTGGGATCATCATCGATTGTTGGAAAAGGATTTGTATTTATAGACAAATACATCTATCCGAACATGTACCAAAAATGGAATGAAGAGATGCACTAAAATTCAAATGTTTTGAAAAGTGTCCGTTGGAATGTACTGGAGCACTTTTAAAACATTTTGAAAAGTGAACCGTTAGTGGTATTATTCAACCTGTAGGAACTCAAATCAGTAGCACTTTATTAAATAAACTATTTTGAATATATATATATATATATATTAAACTATTGAATATATATATTAAACAAATTAAATAGTTTAATAAATAAAGTAAGAGATACAAATTTTAAGAAACCACTTAGGAATCCAAAATTTAAATTTAGAATTAAATTAAAATCTCACAATAATTTTTATTGAAAAATTCAAAAGAATTTTTATCTAAAAAATTAATATTAAACCTGAAAACGACGTCAACTTCCCATTCACTCATAAATGGGTTTGACGTTCCGTCTTCACCGTCTGACTTGCCACGCGGCAAGGAACACTTTACCTCTTCGGTCCCACCCCAAAAGACGTTTGGGACCCACTCAAATTGAGTTAAAAAATATGCCTATATTAAATCATTTTTTCAACACTTATAAACTAAATCATTTTTTATGGATAAAATTGCTAATCCATTTAATTTTTCATTTGACGTAGTTGAGTAAAAGTAACATTTAATCAACTGTAATTTAAAAAGATTAATTTTAAGTAGTATAATTAATTGTATTATATATATAATCCATATATTTGGAAAATAACCATTCAATAATTTTAAACAATTCACCACATCAATAAGTTTTTTGCCTTTTTTTTTTTTGGATAAAAAAACAACTATCTATTATTTTTAAATAATTTATCATATTAATCATTTATTAGTTTTAAATCATAACTAAATTTTGTTGAGTCCTTTTAAATTCCAATGAGAATTTTTTTATAAGTTAATATAATAATTAAAAAAAATTTGGAATTTTTTTTATAATCAATTTTCTGAGACCCATAGCCGCGACTTCACCGACTTGTGCGCAGTTATAAAAAAATATATTGTTCTCTAATATATTAAGTGACTGGAAAGAAGATGAAACACAACTTGGATAAGATTTATGTAGTTTTCTACACCACTAAATACTTCATTTTCATTTTGGGCTAAGTTGGACATTTGCACTCAAATCTCTTGTTCAAGGACTTAAGAAATGAGGCAAACTTACGCCAGAATTTTCGTTCATGAATATTTTATTCCAAGTTCGGTCCAGACCCGCCCTTGTCTAACCCCCGCATATCCTCAAAAATGTATGGATAAATTATGGGATACTTACCAATTAGTCCTATTCACTAGACTTATTTACCTACAGGTCCTAACTAATAAATTTAACATTATAAAAATAAGAGAGTGATAAATTTATCACTAAAAAATTATTCATAAAAAAAGAGACTGATAAATTTATCACTATAAAATTATTCATAAAAAAAAAAGACTGATAAAATTTGTCTTTATCACTTAATAAATTATATCAAATAGGACTTAATGGGTAATAAGTCTCAAAGTAGGACCTATTGGGTAATAAGTCTCCCAAGTAGGACCTATTGGTAGTTTACCCATAAATTATCAACAAGTCTTTGACAAAGGGGTGACCTATTTAGGCTTAGTTTGGGAACAGACTATTTTAGTAATTTTTTGACTTTTTACGAAAATGTATGCAGAAAAATAGAGAGGTGATGTGATGTATTTTAGTTGACTTTTTGGCTATTTTAACCACTTCCCAAACATATTAGTCCACAATCTTTTATTTTATACTCAAAAGTCTTATGACTTTTTTCTTCTCTGCCTTCGTTTGTCTCTCTTTCTCTTCTTGATTTCCGCCTTCGTTTGTCTCTCTTTCTCTTCTTGATTTCCGGCGATAGGTGACTAGCGACCACATCTTACTTCTTCGTTCTCTTTTTCTTTCTGATATATAGTCATCAGCAACCGACGACCACTATCGATTGGGATTCACCAACAATTACCAACCGCCGACTCATTACTTCACCCTCACCGATGACAAATAAGGCGAATTTCTGGCAAAGAAGATGAGTAAATTTAGTCGAATCTGATGTAGATCTACTCAGATCTACATTAGATCCAGTTAGATATAAACAAAAAAATATTGTCAGAGTACAATCCTCTTTCTATATCTATCTTTCTTCTTCGATTTCTCAATTTTTTTACATTCACACTTCTTTTTTTAAATTTTAATGGAGAAAATTTTCAAGTTCTAAACAAGTTATTTTCGAGTTTTAGTTACTGGCGGTGAAAATTGTAAAATTGTACAATTTCTGTTTTTTTTTTTTTTTTTTTTTTTTTTTTTTTTTTTTTAAATACTGAAATGAATCATGCTTTAAAACTGCAAAATGTTGTCGTTTCATAACATTTTTTTAGAATTGTAAAATTTTGCAGTTTCATAATATGTTTTTTATTTTGATTAATAAGGATAAATTCTTAATTGAATTTTACTTTGAAATTGTAATATTTTACAACTTTAAAGTTTACTTTTCAGTTTGATCAATATTGGAGATTATTTACTTAAATTCTACAAAAATTAAAAAATAACATATTTTTTTTCCTTTGTTGTTATTTATTTATTTTTTTTGCTGTTACTTTTTTTTTTTTCAATTTATCAATATTTAGCACCTTTTGCTATGTTTTTTCGCTATAATTTCTTCATTTATTATTTATTTTTTCCAAGTAATATTCAAAACATTCCAGTGAGTCTTCGATGATATTCTTAACGTTCAACGAACGTTTTAGACATTCCGACAGCTTCTAGTAATGTTCAAAACACTCCAACGATATTCCGACGATTTTTCGGTGATGTTGAACATTCCGACAAGTCTCCGGCAACCGTCTGACGGAAGTTTGACGGTGGTGGGATGTAGCAACGTCTATAAATTTAAAAAAAAAAAAAAAAGGTAAATTACACTTACACCTCCTAAGGTTTGGGTTTGATACATATCACCCCATGACGTTTGGAAAATTACACTTACATCCATGTCATTGTAATTATTTAGAAGAAATTAACGTTGGTATTAAAAAGGCATTAAATTCATACACTCGCTCTTTTCTTACTTTGCTTTTTTTTTTTTTTTAATGTAATTTCCTCTATTTTTTGTCCATGAGTTATTGTCTTTTATATAAGTAGGAGTGTTTGTGAAATAAGACTATTAATCACATGGATAGTAATGTAATTTTTATAATGTTAGGAGGTGAAATGTAATTAGACCAAATTTCAAGGGGTGTTAGTGTAATTTACCAAAGAAAAAAAAAAGGGATTTTTTAGTACAAGTGTTTTGTTTTGGAATTAGATAGATTATGAACTTTGTGAATCGGAGATACTAGTAAGCATGGTTTTAAAAACCGGACCGGACCGGCCAGTTCAACCGGTGACCGGATGGGATTCCAGTCCGGTCAGCCCCCTTAAACTGGCCAGTTGTAAAAACCGGCCTATTTATTGAAAACCGGTGAGCCGGTCGACCCAGACACGGGTTGATTGAACCGGTCCGGAGTTTTTTTTTTTTTTTTTTTGTAGTTTTGTTTTTTTATTTTTATTTTCTTTCTTTCTTTCTTTCTTATTATATATATATATATATATATATATTATATATAATAAAAATTTAATTGGAAACTCTCTTTTAAGGGTCTCCTCTTGTGAGGAATCCCATTGAGAGCTTGAAATTATTGTGAAAGAGCTTCTATCTATTTATAAGAAAAAAATTCTTTCAAAAAACACTCAAGAAATCTATGTGGGATTCAATCAAATTCATTGGAGGAAAACTTAAAATTTTGATATCCCTTCAAAAATTTTGCTCTTCTTTCAATCAAAGTATTTGAATTAAAATCATATGGAGGGAAGGGAATATTGAATATTTAATTTCTTCTTCCAAAATTAACATTAATAATATTTCTAAATATATTTTTATATTTTTTAATAAAAAAAGTATTAAGAGAAATATTTAAGATTATTAAAAGTTTTAATTTATAATTTTATTACTTATATTTTTATATTTTTTAATAAAAAAAGTATTAAGAGAAATATTTAAGATTATTAAAATTTTTAATTTATAATTTTATTACTTATATTTTTATTTAAATATAATTTTAATATATTTATGACGTCACGGTTCGATTCCGGTTCAACCCGACGGTTGAACCGGTGACCCGTCCACCCGATCATTTTTCCGGTTCATTTACCGGTCCGGTTTTTAAAACATTGCTAGTAAGTTCCCCAATATATATATACATATATATATGGGCTATATAGCCCAATAAGAATCATATATTAAGGAATAATTACTAACATGTCTGGATTTATTTACTCATAAATCTTGAATAATTTTTTATTTTTATTTTATTTTTTTTACATATTTGTCTCTCGTTTTAATGCTGAGAAAATTTTCAAACTTTTTAAATGTATGTTTTTTTTGTTTGTTAAATGATTATTTAGTACTGTTAATGATGCTGGAAATTTATTAAAGTAATAAATAATTGGGACGTTTTGACTTCTTTTTATGAGTTTTTATTAATTTTTAATTTATGTGTTAGTTTGTAATGAAATATGATGTAACAACGGTAACGAGGAGAAAAACTTATTGGTAGATATGTTTAGTCCAATAGGACCAATTTATACAGTTTGTTTGGTTTTGATTTCTGGAAAGTACTTTCCAAAAAAATTTATTTTTTTATTTTCATATTTTTTTGTTTTCAATGATTTTTTTTAATATTTTAAGAATTTTTTAAAAATTTTTAGACACCCAACATAAGTACATTTAAAAAATATAATATTTGTGACAAAATTTTAAAAAATTTACTAAATACCAAATATATATATATATGAAAATTCAATACATTTTTTGTATTTTTGTGTATTTATCAATTTTTTAAAATATTTTTTTCACAAATATTTTACTATTTAGATACATCTAAGTAATGTGCATATTAAAAAATAAAACAATTGCTTAAAATTTTAAAATTATGAAAAATGTACTTATAAATCCCATCTTTAATAATGGTGATCCGTTTAGTCCCAAGAGTTTTTTTATAAACCAATTAGTTCCATTGATTTTGGAAATGGAGATTTAATATATTATTTGGAAATTAGATTTACAATTATACCCTTATTTCTATTATGTTTTCTTCTTCTTCTTCTTCTTCTTCTTCCTCTTCTTCTTTAATTTATTTTTATTTTTATTTTTATTTTTTTACTAGAAAGGTAAGATACACAATATACGGGAATCAAATTTGAGATTAATTTTTATATGAGAATATTTTTTATTTGAAATGGCTTAAAATGTGATATTTTTCAAGCATTTCAAAAATACTATAAATGATTTGAAATATGAGATTCTTCAAATATTTCAAAAAGAATATAAAAACTAACTAATAAGTTTTGGGTAAACGTATAATTTAAATTATAACATTTTAATGTAACACTCAAAGGGCTTGTTTGATTCATGGGATTAGGGGGGGGGACTATTTACTGTGCGGATTGTAATCCGCACAGTAAAGCTAATCCGATGTTTGTTTTTTTTTTAGTCCGCCGGACTCCATGTCCGGCCGGACTCCCAATCCCTCATATGGGGGATAAAATAATCCCGGTGTGGGATAGAATTAGTGGGATTGTTTACTGTTTGGATTAGAGGGGTGAGATGACCATTTTGCCCTCATTTGTTGTGGCACATTTAATTCAAATTTAAATTTAATTATGTATTATATTTAATAAAAAAAAATTAATTTAAATGTCTCAAGTTATAAATAAAATAATTTTATTTTACTTTTTATTGATGTTTTATTTATTTAATTTTTTGAAATAATTTTTTATGGATATTTTATTGATGTTTTATTTTAAAATTTTGTTTATGTTTTATTTAATTTCATTATTTAAATTTAATAGATGTTTTATTTAATTTCATTTTTTGATTATTATTTTTTTTTTAAACAAATTTATTTAAAATCTTAATTAAAAAAAATAATATATATTTTTATTGATATTTTATTTATTTATTTTTAAAAAATAAATTTATTTAATTGTGTAAAAAATAAAATAAAATAATTTTTTATTTAATCTAACTAAAAATAATTAAAATATTAAAGATATGTTTAATATTGCTATTACTTAGTAAACTATTAAAAAGGGTAAAATAGTCATTTGTTCATTTATCCTATCCAAATCCGTCAACCAAACGTTGGATTCACTAAAATAGTCCGGGATTCACAATCAGGACATCTAATCCCATGAAAAACAAACACAGATACATATCCAATCCGACCAAATAGTCCGGGATTCACAGTCCCAGACTCCAATCCGATGGATTCTAATCCCCTTTTCCAAATCCCAATCAAACACACCCAAATATTATTTGGTCATAGTAGGTCAGTTTGGTTGTTTCTCTTCTGTGTTTGGTTGTTTTGATGAATTGCAGTAATGTTGTTTTGGTTGCTTTTTGAACCGGGTTTATTTGTTGATTCTCTCTTTCTTTTCTTCTTCTTCTTGGGTTTGGTCCCTCACCTACCCTGCTGCTCTTCCTTATCCTTTTTGATGTAATCTCTCTTCTTGTTTGGTTTTTGCATCAATAAAGATTCTCTTTTTACTGATCAAAAAAAAAAAAAATATAACACTCCAATGTAAGACTTCAAAAAATTTCTTAATATATTTTTTCCAAACATAACACTCAAATGAAACACTTCACAAAAAAAAAAAACCTCCTTAGTATAACACTCAAATTTAAGATTTCAAAAAAACATCTTAGTACACTTTTTTCAAACGTAACACTCAAATGTAACATTCTAAAAAAAAAAAACTCTTTATTATAATTTTTTCAAACATAACACTCAAATGTAAGATTTCAAAGAAACTTGTTAGTATAATTTTTCTAAACATAACACTTAAATATAAGATTTAAAAAAAAAAAACAAAACAAAACAAAACAAAACAAAACTTATTAGCATACTTTTTCTAAACATCATACTCAAATGTTACATTTCAAAAAAAAAAAAAAAAAAAAAAAAAAAAACTCCCTAATGTAACACTTCAATATAAGATTTCAAAAAACAAACTCCTTAGTATACTTTTTGTAAACGTAATATTTCAAAAAAAAAAAAAAAAAAAAAAAAAAAAAAAAACTGCTTAGTGTAATACTTCAACGTAATACTAAAAAAAACTCATTAGTGTACTTTTTCCAAATGTATCACTCTAAAAAAAAGGATGCGAGATTTTTTAAAACCATTTAAAAAGGAGTACAAAAAATTCGTAGTAAGTTTTGGACAAATGTATAATTTCAAACTGTGAATGTTACACTTAGAAAAAATACACTATGAAATTTTTTAGTATTTTTATGTGTTACATTGGAATAGGATTACATTGATTACAGTGTTACGTTTGGAAAAAGTATAGTAAGGAATTTTTGTTTGTGTGTTACATTAAAGTGTTATGTTTAGGATTACATTGATTAGAATGTTACATTTGAGATTACATTGATTGGAGTGTTACGTTTTAAAAAAGTATACACGTTTAGGATTACATTGATTGGAGTGTTACGTTTAAGATTAAATTGATTGGAGTATTACGTTTAGAAAAAAATACACTAATGAGTTTTTTGTTTTTGTGTTACATTAGAGTGTGTTACATTAGAATATTACATTTGGAAAAAGTTTTGAGTGTTATGTTATTATGTTTGGAAAAAGTACGCTAAAGAGTTTTTTCAACAATGCTTGGTAGCCCGAATTTTCATAGCCCGAATGACTCAAATGTCTCAAAACGACGTCGTTTTACTCCAAAAACGTCGTCCTTTTGACACACAAATTTGGGCTACCAAGCTTTTTTCAAATTTTTTAATGTGTTACATTGGAATGTTACGTTATTGAAATATTACATTGAAGTGTTACATTCTTGTTCGTAATGTGGGATTTGTTCTAAAAGGATGAAAAATTCAAAATCTCTATAATGCGAATTGCCCAAAATGTATAATTTCACATTTGGAGAAACTCGCTTTTATCTCTAAAAAATTAAACCCAAACATGTAACTGACTACCCTTTTGTATAATTTTCACTTTAATGAGACTTTTGGGTGTAAAAATAAAATAAAATAAAATAAAATAAAATAAAATAAAAAGAAAAAAAGATTAAATAGTTCACAAGATCATATTTTGATATTTATTGGTATTTTACCCTAAAAATTATTCACTAAAAAAAAATAAAAAATAAAAAACTCAATTTTTAAAAAATTGAATTTAAAACACTAAAAGCAAACACACTGATAATTACTTAAAATTTATGGGTTATTTAGCCAAATAAGGATTATTTTAATAAAAATAAAAATAATAATAATAATATAAGATAGTAATAATTAGCCCAAATAGTTACAGGATAAGTTTTGAATCTGAAAACCAAATAATCGAGTCATGACAACTAAACGGACAAAAGGCATGAAACATGACATGGGTTAACAAAACCACAATAACAACAACATCAAAAACAGTAGCACCACCACTATCATAACAATGACAATAATTGTAATATTTCCAACACATTTGTTGACTTGCAAACAAAGGTGTTTGATTATGAATGGTAACAGGAGAAATTCGGATAGAGAATTTTATCACATTTTACATTTTTCATATTTTTGAAAGGCGGCCTTTTGAATAATTATTATTATTATTATTTGCTTACAACTTGCGTTCTCACAATCATAATGCCAGCTATTGATGTGAAATTGTGTTCCTTAATTTATTTATACTGTTTATGAAAAGCAATTTTAAATAATATAAATATTTCATCACGTTTAGTTGGATTACTCATGTTCACTTTTAATTAAAGAGGTGAGAGGAGCGATCTCTATAAAAAAAAAAAAAAAAAAAACATAATTGATTGTATTTCTTCAACATTGTGGGATCAGCCGTTTATCAACCAACTGATAGCTTAGTTGGATTACTCATGTTCACTTTTAATTAAAGAGGTGAGAGGAGCGATCTCTATAAAAAAACATTATTGATTATTTCTTCAACATTGTGGGATCAGCCTTTAATTGTTTGGTTTTTTTTGGCATTATGATTTTTTGTTTTTTTGTTGTTGTTTTTATTTTGTGTACTACGTATTGATTGTTGATGTTAGATTTGGAAGTTTTGTTTTGTTTTGTTTTTTTTTTTTTTAATTGAATTTGCGAGAATGTATTGTACAATTTTTTTTAAGTATTCTAAACATTTGTATTTTGTCCTAACATCATTAGCAAGACTCTTTGTAAAATGTAATATTTTTCTGCTGAATTAATAAAAAAATAAAATTCTGATATTTTATTTCAGTCTTTTAATTAAAGTATTCGTTGTCCTAAGGCCATTAATAAGATCCCGTGTAAAATGTAATTCTTTTAGGAAAAATCACAAGTTAATAAGATAGTGGGGGAAAAAAATCTGATTTTTATGAGGTGTAAGTTTTTGTTGTGTATGGCATAAGTCTTTTGTTTGTTTGTTTGTTTGTTTTTTTATGTATATAGTTAGTTTTTTTTTTGTATGTTAGATTGTATTCAAAATTTTCTCGTATACATTGTAATTTTTTTTTTTTCAAACATTACAACATATAAGAGTTTTGAGACCAATTTTTGTAGTATCTGAAAATTTGGTTAAGACATTTACGAATCAATTTTTACTGTCATGAGGATATATAGTTGCTAAAAAATCGTCCTGAAAAGTAAAAAAAAGACAAAGTTACAAAATTTTGAAAAGGTCACTAATAAATAAACTTTTAGAGACAAAATAATTTAGTTTCAAAATGATTATTTTTTGAGACAAAAAATTTGGTTCCATTCATCACTAATGTCTAATTTTCGTTGCTAAAAATATATTAACGAAACTTTTTGTAACAAAAATATTTGATTCCTAAAAATGATTTTGTCCCTAAATTTTGGTCTTAAGCCTTAATTTTTTGTAGTGAAATTAGGTCATTGATGTGTATTATTTCTATTTTTTCAATTGATTTACAAAAATAATTAAAAAAATTCCACATTTATTTTATTTATTTATTTTTTTAAACAGAAATATGGGAAGATCCGTGGGGGCATAAGCTTCCGCAGGCCTTGGCGCTTGACAACCCGGTTGATAGTCAAATTTAATACAATTCAAAGGAAGAGATCCTCCACCCATACAACAGTAAGCGCGAGAAATTATTCAATAATTTTAAAATATTATGTGGTCATGCTCAAGTCAATAAGCACTTACTTAGCTCCACGTTATTCTTTCATTCCCAATATAAATCTTGGATCTTATATCTTTTTAACAATCAAAATCGTATAGAATGCCACGTGTTTATACTTTTGTTGGCTACATATTTTGTAAAAGCCAATTACAATTCGACACGTGGCAGTATAAGGGTATTATGGGAAGATGATGTTAATCTTTGATCCCAATCGTACACGTGGCAATAAATATTAGTTCTCAAAAGATCTGAGTAGCACTAGATCAGCAGTGAGATACGAGGTGACGTGGCTTTAACGGTTACCTATATTCAAATTCAAATACAGGAGGGAAGTTCAATTGCAAGTGATGGCGTAGTGGAACTATTTCTAAGGCAAAGATGATCACGATCATGGAGGAGCGATGACGATTCAAGTACATCAAGGTCATCCTTTACAAGTATAAATAGCAAGGAAGTCCCCGTAAAAGACCCCAGACTCAGATCATACAAACCAGTCTTTACTTCATATTTTCCTTTCCAGTTTTACCTTTCCTGTACTTTAAATACCTGCACTTTAAATACTTGCACTTTAAATATCCGCACTGCACTTCAATTCATAGGAGGAGTTTCAAATAGATTCAAGTAGGTCAATTCAGAAACCTCCTCGAGGTCGAAGTTTGGACTATTGTAAGTGTTCATTTTAATGAAATACTTCGATTGTTCTTTATATTAATTGTTATTCCTCTTAAATTCTCCTAAGTCAAGCCATCAGTAAAAGTCCTCTTCATTGAGGCTGAAAGAACTAAAACACAGTCGCCTGATAATTGATTGGCAATTATAATTTCTATAAGGACTGATTGATCCTTGCTGGCACGCTCGCATTTACACATATACCATTCGAAAAGCCAAAAAGCCAACATATATTTTTGGCACACCCGGTGGGACTTGTTAAAATGGCTAGACGAAGACGACAAGGAGAAAATGAACGCCTGGAAGAAGGCGTAGAAGGAGAGGTAGAAATACCTAATCCAGAGGAGAATGTGGTAACACATCCTATGGAGACTCCTATGTTATCAGAACCTTTAGTCGAACAGACCAGTACTTTTGGACAAGGACCATATGTTCATAATATTGGACGAAACCAAGGAATTGGACCATCCACCGTTCCATCTACTCAGCCAACAAATCCATGGGATGGCTTGGTAGATGCTATAGGACAACAATTAATGAACACAATGGAAATGTGGGCAACATCCTTTTTGGATTGAATGAATAACCACCAACCAACAAATACAAGACATACAGAGGAAATTTTAAATGTCCCTCAGCAAAGATTGGCTAGAGAAAAACAGCCTATGCAAGCTAATGGACAAATTAATGGTCAGACTAGTACTCAGAATTATGAAAGACCATTGCCTCAGTCTTGGTATGAACCCATTTCAAGGCCTGTAGTAGGCCAAAATGCCTCAGTACTCAACAATGAAGCCACACAAGTTGGTGGATCTGGCCAAGTACAAGAAACTGGCATAAGAATGGGGCAAATCCCATGTTCGAAGCCATACCTGGCACTAGAGGGTATAATAATCCCTTATTCGAATTTATACCCGGGGGGGTTGGAAGGTTTGCCCACAAATGGAAGGGACACAATGCCTGTTCCAATACCTTTCACAGGTCCCTTCGCAGGACAGGCTCAAAGGGGTTACCCATACCCCCAACAGCAACCTGCACCACAGGGGCAACCAGTCCCAAATGTACCACCTTATGGACCAAGAGGACCACAGGCACAAGTTTGTCCACCAAACCCTGTGTTTGTCCCTCTAGTAGTGGTTCAGCAAGCCCAAAATATGGTCCCTAGGGACCAAATTGCTGATATTGTTAGGGAGATGTGTGGACCGATGGCTCGGGAGGTCCAGACTCCTGTATACAGAAAACCATACCCAGAGTGGGTAGATAGGGTATATGAATACCCAAGAGGATTCAGAATACCAGATTTTACCCTATTCTATGGAACTGGAAATCAATCAACAGTAGAGCATATTGCCAGATTCGTTGCTCAATGTGGTGAATTCACTAATCATGATTACATAAAACTGAGATTATTTCCAAACTCTTTAACTGGGGGAGCATTTGTATGGTATATCAACCTTACACCTGGCTCCATTCAAAATTGGCAACAAATGGAAGAGGCATTTCATGCCCAATTCTTCCAATCGGAGCCAGAGGTGTCCATGGCAGACTTAGCAAGATTAAGTCAAAGGCCTGAAGAAAAGGCTACTCAGTTCATTGCCAGATTTAAAAGGGCTCGAAATAAATGTAGAGTCATCCTTCCAGAGCCAGAATTTGTACGATTGGCTCAAAACGGTTTAGAGTTCAGGCTTCGAAAGAAGTTTGACTCAACTGAATTCAGGGATTTGGTCGAATTAACCTATAAGGTGTCTCGATATGAAGCATTACTAGAGGAAGAACAAGATCGAAACAATGCTTCGTATAAGACATACTATAGAGATCCCAATTATGAGATTGATATAGCAGAGATTGTGGGCAAAGAACCCGTAATCTGTGAAGCATTAATTCATAAGGATACAACTATCGAACAGCAATTTAAAAAAAAAAACTTTCACAGAAAGTATTCTTTCGATTTAACAAAAGCAAATGACATTTTTGATCATTTGCTTGCAGCCAATTTCCTTAAGTTACCAAAAGGGGTAAAACTGCCATCTCTTGATGAACTTAAAGGAAAAGTATACTGTAAATGGCATAATTCTTGGTCTCACTCAACTAAAACCGCATTGTTTTTCGAGACAGATCCAAGAGCAAATTCGAAAGGAAGTCCAAGTTCCTAGCCAAAACAAAAAGCCATGGAATTGACAAGAACTGCTTCCGAAGTTGGAGAAAGCACGGCTAATGTGGTCGCACCAAACTTTCGTAATCTATCTCTGAGGGAATTGGAAGAGGCCAATGTGCAAATGCATATTGCCAACCGCATACCGCCAAGAAGGAGACCGTAAGCCCGCCAGTTATTGGACAAGGTTTCTCACATCAGAACGAACATTCTGATGAAGAAGAACTGGGTGACGATTCCTTGGAAGCAGCTGTAATGCAGAGGATGTGTCCCAGATGTAGACTAAGCTATAAATGGTTGAAGGGGCTTCCAATTGATGGGAAGCAATAGTATAAGGATGTTCAGAGACGTGCTAAATCAAGCAACGCTTACAACAAAAAGGCCGTGCATCGCTAGTGATAGGCAATGCTGGTGGTTGAGCTTGCAGCTGATGTATAAATGCTGAAGGCAAAAGGCCCTTGTATGAGTCTAGGCCACTTAACTACTACAGAATGGAGAGCAAACATTCTGAAAGAAGATTAGAGAGGAGTTCAGGTTATGGAACTAAAGCCAGAGATTGGCCCCCCAGACCAACCTCACACAGAACAGAAAATGGCCATCTCCATCAAAGGCCAGAATCAAGCTCGAAGCATGAGACCAGAAC
Source organism: Camellia lanceoleosa (assembly GCA_025200525.1). Taxonomy (NCBI): domain Eukaryota; kingdom Viridiplantae; phylum Streptophyta; class Magnoliopsida; order Ericales; family Theaceae; genus Camellia; species Camellia lanceoleosa. The sequence continues at coordinate 87,741,736 of CM045766.1, read as the reverse complement.
CAAGCACTTGCTTCATTTACCAGCCAAGATGGCTTCGAAGGTGGAAAAGGGTGATTCAACATCTGAATCAGTAAGCTCTTGGGTACCTGGAGTTCCAGATTGGTTTGTAATGCAAAACAAACATAGGGAATTGCCTGCTAGGAGAGATGTTGGAATCACAGGCAGAATGGTCAAGCCTCCTTTGGTGGCTCCTAACAACTGGGTATTGCTGAAGCACCCAAAGACGAAGGAACCAAATATGGTTCCAGTTATTTCCAGATCACAAAGAAGGAAAATTCAGCATAGGTACACCCAATACCAGCAAGATCTGAAAGAGAGTGGAGAGAGTTCTTCACGTCAAGATGTAAGAAAAGAAAAACTTGGCCGCACCATGCTCCAAAACCGACGCTACAAAGTAAAGTGGTTTGTAGCAGAGAACACTGGCCCAAGTTCATTCAACTAAAGGCCAGGAGAAGTCTAGTTTAAGGTACGAGAAGGCTCTGATGGAAAGTGATAGTGAAGTGGAAGAAGAGATTGGCATGGGCCAAAAGAAGGAAATGGCAGAAGAAGAAATGTTCGAAGCCTTCATGGCTGAACAAACATTTCGATCAAGAATCGATTGAGAAGGATCCTTCAAGGATCGATTATCAATGAAATACCGAATCGCATAGAGAGGACGCCCGAAGACACTAAGCAAAGTAGCCAAGAGGGGAAGAAGGTACAGTCAGCCATCCAGTTTGGCTCATTTCCCCCTGTATCAGTCAACATGGTACACATACTACCTCATGAATTCCAGGCTGAAAATGAGGATCAGGATGACCAAGACATGGATCCAATTCCTGTCTCTAGCGAGGAATCACAAGTGAGTATGGTACAAGATGCTCCTGAAATGGCTATTCCAATGGAAACTGAGTGTGAAAGCGAGGAGGAGGTGAGCATCAACCTCAGATCCTTTTGAATACCCTCGAATTCCATGACCCAACATGTCAAGCCTTTGTACATTAAGGCTTTCTTTGATGGGATACAGTTAAACCGAGTCCTAGTAGACAATGGGGCGGCGGTAAATTTATTACCGAAATCTTCTTTGAAGAAATTAGGGAAGAAGAATCCCAGGTTGATCCCAACCAGTACAACCATTGCTGGCTTTGCTGGAGATAAGCAGATGGCCCAGGGTATTCTGCCTATTAATTTGAGTGTGGGAACCAGGGATTGTATGACAGCATTCTTCGTGATCGACAGCAATGCTAAATATAATGCCTTACTTGGGAGAGATTGGATTCACACCAACAAATGTGTGCCTTCCTCTTTGCATCAGAAGATCATGATGGCCCTGGGCAATGGAGAGACAGAGGAGATTGATGCAGATCCTCAACCCTTCATAGCCTGTGCAGACTTTGCAGAGGCCAAGCTGTATATTGAGGGAGTGACCCCTCTCAGTATATTGAGGAAAGCTGATGGCTCAGCCGAAGTGACGGCTGATGAGGAAGTAACACACCTGAAGCACTTAGTCCAAGAAAGTGCTGATGAAGAGGTTGTCGTGAAAGATGACAATGATGCCTGGTTGTAGGCAAAGAAATGAAGAACGAGAAGCGAAGTCATTGGCTTTGATTAAATTTTCATCATTGGATGTAAAAGCAATAGTCTAGAAAGTACAAAAACAAGAGAGAGAGGCCATGATAATTGGCTGTAAACAAGAGCAGTAACAGGTCAGAAGTTTGACCTTTGGGAAATACTGTGCATTGGATATTGAAACGAAAGTCCAGGAGATACAAGAAGAAGACGCCTTATGGACAGATTTTGTCTATGAGGAAGAGGGCAGAGATGTCGAAGTAAAGAACCTAGGAGCAGAACAAGGCGAAAAGGTTGCTTCAAAGGTCGAAGAAACCAAAGAAGAAGCTTCGATGAATTCTCAGACGCAAGACCCCTTAGAAGAAGTGAATTTAGGGGAAGGTTCTGTGCAGCAGCCCACCTATATAAGTACTTGTTTGAATGTTCTGGACAGAGACCAGTTATTGGTTGTTCTAAAGAAATACAAAGATTGCTTTGCATGGTCCTATAATGAACTACCAGGATTGGATAGGTCATTGGAACATAGGCTCCCTATGAAGCCTAATTTCAAGCCATACAAGGTAAACCAAGAAGGATGAGTCCGTATAATTCGAAGGTCAAGGAAGAAACTCTTAGACTACTTAAGGCAGACTTTATTAGGACAGCCAGGTATGTTGAATGGTTATCTAATATTGCGCCTGTAGTTAAGAAAAATGGCAAAATGAGGGTATGCATCGATTTCAGAAATTTAAATCTAGCAACTCCTAAAGACGAGTACCCTATGCCTATAGTGGATCTGCTGGTAGACAGTTCAGCAGGGCATCAAGTTTTATCGATGATGGATGGCCACTCTGGTTATAACCAAATATGCATTGCAGAGGAAGACATCCACAAGACAGCATTCAGATGTCCTGGGAATATTGGCACCTTCGAATGGGTTAAAATGCCATTTGGTCTGAAGAATGCTGGGGCTACATATCAGAGGGCTATGAACACTATCTTTCATGACCTTATTGGAGGGTATCTAGAATGTTATATTGATGACATTGTAGTGAAATCCCAGTCCATGGAGAAGCATTTGCTTCATTTAGAAGCAACTTTCGAAAGAATGAGGAAGTTCAAGTTGAAACTCAACCCTCTTAAATGTGCTTTTGGTGTGTCATCTGGAAATTTCTTGGGTTATGTAGTGCACAAGAAAGGAATACAGATTGATCAGAATAAAGCCAAAGCCATCATCGAAGCTAGGCCTCCATCAAGTAAGAAAGAGTTACAAAGGTTCCTTGGGCAGGTTAACTTTCTTCGAAGGTTTATTTCTAACACTGCAGGGAAAACTAAAGTATTTTCTTCCTTATTAAGGCTGAAAGATGAAGAGGAATTTGTGTGGACAGCAGAGCATCAAATTGCTTTCGAAGGTATCAAAGCCTACTTGGCCAACCCTCCAGTGCTGATGCCACCAAAAGGGAATAAGCCCTTGAAGTTGTACATAGCTGCAGCAGAAGATTCATTGGGAGCTTTCTTAGCCCAAGACAATGATGAAGGCAAAGAGCAAGCTATTTATTACCTTAGTAGGTTTTTAAATCCTTGTGAATGTAAACATTCAGCTGTTGAAAAGCTGTGTCTTGCTTTGTATTTTGCTGTAATGAAATTAAGATATTATCTTTTACCTACAACTGTCTTGGTAATTGCAACCACGGATTTGGTTAAATACATGTTATCTAGACCTATGTTGAGGGGAAGAATTGGCAAGTGGATATTAGCCTTATCAGAATTTCATTTAGAATATGTTCCTCAAAGGGCAGTAAAAGGGCAAGTATTAGCCAATTTTCTGGCAGATCATCCATCTCAAACAGAAAGCGAAGAGGTAATAAAACTCGGTATGGCTAGTGTTGAACCATGGCAAATGTGGTTCGATGGATCGAAGGCCAACGGATTAATTGGAATTGGTATTGTGATTCAGTCTCTACAAGGGGTAGAAACCACACATGGTTTCAGAGTGGATGAAGCTAGTTGTTCCAATAACCAAGCTAAATATGAAGCCTTAATAGTAGGACTAGAAATCCTTATTGGATTACAAGTACATGCAGTTGACATATTTGGGGATTCTCAATTGGTGGTTAACTAAGTGAAAGGGATTTTCAAGTGTCAAAGCATAAGCATCTTACCATATTATGTTGTTGCATTACATCTGCTTTCTCAGTTTCAAATAGCAAATGTAACCTATGTTCCAAGATTCTTGAACAATAGAGCTAATGATGTGGCTCAAAAAGCTTCGAACTTCAAGAGAAGGGATAATACCCAAAAGGATATAAGCCAAACAACATATCAGAGATCAATATAACCTTTGAATAAAATGAATGTGATCTTGGAAGTCAATCATAATGACTTACAAGAACAGGATTGGAGGTATCCAATAATGCAGTACTTGGCTGGTCCATCTTCGAAGGCCAGCTGAAAAGTCAAATTGCAGTCTATACAATATATGATGTATGGTAATGTTCTCTACAAAAGGGGGGGGGAGATGGCTTATTATTGGAATGTTTAGGCCCAAAAGAAGCATTAACAGCCATGGCTGAGGTTCATGAAGGCATTTGCGGTGCTCATCAGCCTGGTGTAAAGATGAGATGGTTGCTTCGAAGGCATTCCTACTATTGGCCAACTATTCTTAAAGATTGCATAGAATATGCAAAGGGTTGCCAGACATGCCAAAAACATGGCACAATAAGACATGTGCCCATAACTGACCTACATGCAGTAGTGAAGCCTTGGCCGTTCAGAGGATGGGCCATGGATATGATGGGTAAAATACACCCACCTTCTTCGAAGCATCATTGTTTCATTCTAGTGGCCACTGACTATTTCACTAAATGGGTCGAAGCCAAACCATATAAGGCTGTAGACCAAACAGAGGTCATTGGGTTCATTAAAGATCTGATCCATAGATTTGGCATTCCACAAACTATAACAGTTGATAATGGAACTGTATTCGATGGGAAAATGGTAAAGTCCTTTGTGGCAGAATTTGGGATTAGCCTTATTAATTCCACTCCCTATTATGCGCAAGCCAATGGTCAAGCTGAATCATCCAATAAGTCCTTGAAAAAAGGAATACAAAAGGTGGTGGAAGATAATCTTAGGGATTGGCATAACCTATTGTTGGATGTTTTATGGGCTTACAGAACTTCCCCAAGGTCGAGCACAGGAGTCACCCCTTATGCCTTAGTATACGGGCATGATGCAGTGTTACCTGTGGAAATTAATGTTAAATCTCTGAGGGTAAGATGTCAAGATCAATTAGAATCTGAGCAATATCATCAAAGCATGTGCTTGGAATTAGAAGACATAGATGAAGCCAGGATTTTGGCATTAAATAGCATTCTTTTTCAAAAGAAGAAAGCAGCCAAGAATTATAACAAGAAAGTCAAGCATATTGGCTTTGATGAAGGTGACTTGGTATGGAAAACAATACTCCCAATAGGGATTAAAAGCCATAAGTTTGGCAAATGGTCACCTAACTGGGAAGGACCATATCAAGTTCATAGAGTTTTGCCTTTTGGAGCATACCATTTAAGAAATTTGAATGGCTATGTACATCCCAAAAAGATTAATGGCAGATATTTGAAGCCTTATTTTCCAACCATTTGGGAAACACAAGGAATAAAATAAACATTGAATACAAAAACATAAGACTACTCAAAGGATGGACAAAATTTGTTCTTTTATAAAGAATTAAATACATTATGCCACAGATTGGCCCAGAAATCATTACAATGTCTTAATTGTTTTTGTACAACAGATTTCCTATTACTAAGTGATGGGAACAGTTTAATAGCTGCAGCCATGTCCTCTTTTCAATCAACCAGTTCTTGGTTAGTGATCTGCAACTTGGTGTCGTCAACCAAGGCGTCTTCATCGCAGCCTAACTCTTCCTCAAGTTGAGCCTTCTTCTCTAACAGCTGGATTCGAAACTGGGAAACAGAGGAATGTTGTTCCTTGAGTTCTGATACTTCGGTATGCACTTGAGAAACAAAACTCTGGTCCCTAGCTAGTTTCTCATCCGCAGCCTTAGCAGCATGACAAATGTTGAGATAGAAATCGATGGTGGCTGCTGCTTGAGACAGATGACTTGAAACATTCATGCCAAAACTGCTCAGCAACGCTACAACACTGAAGGAACCCATTTCTGATAATAGGCCTTTTGTAGAGCCTCAAAGGGAATCCTTGAAAAAGAAATTAGCAGTTCTAGACATGTGTCTATGTATATCGAAGGTACAGAAGGTTTGCTACTGAAGGAGGAACTCTCAAAAATCTCTAGCAAGGAGTCAGCCAAGACTAATGGTTCAGCTTCAGCATTGAATGATGGAGAGGTAGAGGGTATGTCAAAGAAACTAGCCAGCCTGGCTTCAAAGATGTCTACCTCATCCATAGACATGAAGGGTGCAGAGAGTGTGGTGGTGAAAGGCCCAAAGGATTGCATGGGGATAGGAGAAGTGAAAGGAGTGTCTTTGGCAGCCTCTATAGTCTTGGCCACCAGCGAATCAAGAGAAGAGGGGGTGGAAGTAGGCATGGACGATGAACCATGAATTGAAGAACTACCAGCACCCTCTGTGGAAGAATTAACTGCCATCAGAGATGGAGTGGCAATTGGAATTTCCGTGAAGGAAAGAAGAGCGGCAAGGCTCGAAGAAGAAATAGACTGAGGCAGATCAAAAGTCAAAAAAGGAAGATATGGCTCTAAGCCAAGGAAAAGAGAAGCAGGGATGCTTGGATTCAAAGAAGGTATATCGAATATAGGCTTAGAGAGTGGAAGCATGATTTGAATGGTTTTCACACATTGCATTTGGTCAATTTCAACTGAAATCGAAGGAGGCCTTGCTGGAAAGATGAATGCAGTAGCTGTTGCTGCAAGAAGAAGAAATACAAAGGACTGTCAGAATTCAGTATGTAAAAGTTGACAAAGGGAAAAAAGCGAAAGTGTGAAAGAAATTACTTGTTTCAGAAGCACTGGCACTGATGTGAGAGTGACGGAGGGAATAATGTGCGGCAGTTTGTTCATTTCTCGCCATTTCCCTTTGCAATGCATCAGCAGCAGCAGCTTTTTCTCTTAAAATTTGTTGTCGCTGCCTTCTCGCCCTCTCAAGACAATTATTGCCTTGAATGTTCATGTTTCTCGCTTGGCAAATGCCTTATGAATGGGATCTTCAGACAAGGCGGTAGTTAAAGCAGTCATTTTCCTTCTCTTTCCTATTGCTTGGGCAAGTGTCTCAGAATCAGGATCCTCATCAGGGTCAGAAGGAGAGGTATCAAAGTCAGAAGGAGAGACAAGAATCTTTTTTCTTTTTTTCTTTGAATCGGCATTGTTCTGCTTCCTCAATTGTCTTCTCAGCTCCTTCAGCCTGAGATTCAGATTCCCCAAAAGAAAGCTCTTTTTCTGTTCCTTTAGCAGCCGTCTCCTCGTGAACCAAATCAGTCACTCTTTTCCTCTTTATCAAGGGTAATTCATGCTCTTGGTCTTCTGCTTCTTCTTTTTCTTCTTCTTGCACCTCAATTGTTTTCTTCTCGGGCTCAAGCAGTCTCCTCTTCTTGTCAGCGATCACCTTCACAAACAGAAAGAAAAACGAATTAAGAATAAGGTAACCAGCATTATAGAAAAGTCGAAGGAAAGAAAACAAATATATGTACCTTTCTTCGAAACAGCTCGAGTGACTCTGAGAGGAGTTGAAGTAACAGGAACAGATTGAGTTGTAGGGGGCATAGTGGAAGAAGTGACAATTTCAGCGCCCTTGGATTGGGACACATCCAACACTTTTAGTCGATCTTGAGGTGAAATGACCAAGTAAACTTCCATATTGCTCACCCACCACTTTTGGTGTCTCTTCAAAAAAGTGCCTTGAGGGATGAAAGGGGTGTATTCAAAATTGGCTAAGTCATCTATAAATTTGACAGTTGCCTCTTCTAGCCTTGATTTTCGAACCTTCAAATCTCTCTTGGTCAGGGTTAGGTTGGTGTTACTGCAGAGTGGTATTGGAACTCCTTGTGTGAGACCAAATTGTCTAGCAAATTGAGCAGGACAGTAAGGCTCAGCTATGCATTTATAAGCTCTGGGGTTCGTGGTCCCAATAAACAGTTCCCTAGGGATCAGAAGGGAAGCCCATATGTCTTTGTGAATAGGTGAGGCACAGAGCCTGTCACTTAGGAAGTGATTCAACCAAGTTGGACCTACGTTGGCTTCGAAAGGACGGAAACGGTGATTAGGAAGGGCAGCTGGCAGTTGATGAAAGAAGGAGAAATAAAAGGCAAAAGTAGAGGGATAGAGTGAAGCATTGGCCAGTCTTATGCCATGGGTGAAAGAATGTAGCTCATGAAATTTGAGACATTTGGATTGTAATTCAGTGAAATAGGCAAAAAGCCAAAGCTGAAGGATCCAGAATGGCCCCCCTTGATTGGCATCTAAAGGTTTCTCACAGAAGAGGGAACAAACTCTATAAACGTGGCCTAGAACGTATGGGGCTAAGGCTACTCTTTTCTGCAAAACAAAGGCTTTGGCAAGAGGAGCAAATTCAGGCATGATTCTTTGGAAAGAAGTACAGAATATGAATTTGCAAAGCCAATATAATAAGAAGGAGAATAGTTCCCTATCGCCATCGGACCCTCCCTTTTGTTTTCAGTCTTAGCAAAATCACTATAAGATGAGTTAAGAGAAGGAAGGGAGAAAGGAATTGCTAAGTCAGGGAAATCTGGGGTAACAGGAGTGCCAATATGGGATATCCCTAGAAGATGGCAAATGTCAAGAACGGTAGGGGCCATCATCCCACACCTAAATTGGAAGAAATTAAAGATGGGGTTCCAAAAGCATAAAGCAACAGGAACTAAGAAAGGGTCTTCTGAGATAGTTACCCTGGATAATCGAAGAGCATCGAGAAGACAAAGCTCTTGAAGGTCTAATGTCCTGGCAGGGACAATCCCGGTCATTCATTCTCGCCATTCTCGTCTTATCGTGGGCAAAGATCGGGGGCGATTGATTCTCCAAATTTTTCCGATCAAGACTACTTTCAGAAGGAGACGTTGATCCTCCGTGACGAGGATATAGGGCGGAAGTTCAAGGGTCTCCTTGAATATTGGCCCGAGCACGTAGTCTTGCTTTCGTGATGACGAGGATAAAGATGCCCATCGATAGCGCTTTTTCTTCCCAAATTTTGTATTTCTCACATTCTGCATCAATAAGCCTTTTTAAGACGACAGATGGGCTTAGACGCTCTATGGTTGGGACTTTTGATGAGGAAGAAGCCATGGAAGACTGATAAGGGTTTGTATGTTAAGAGCAAATGATTTTAGAATGTAATACAAAGGGGCTTTTTAAAGGTTTCGTATCTAAAAAATATAGTGCGTAAATCGTTAAGTACTAAAAGTACGAATACGAGGAGTCTCTCCCGATATTGATAGTTTTGGAGGGAAAAGCACATTTCGGATGTCAACGACAGCTGCGAAGTGAGATATTTGGCTTCGAAGCCAATTTTGGCTCCAAGAAATCAAACAAAAACGGCTTCGAAATACAGAATCCGGCTTCGAAGCATACTACATGTTTGAAGACGCTAAGATGCTGGAGTATTGGTCTACTGCAAAGGGTTTGAAGACCTGTTTAAGGAACATTATTAAAAGTAATGACCTTTAAAGCAAAACTTAGGATTCTTTAAAGAACATCAAAACCAATCATTGGTTTTGGCAAGAGAAGATTGTCCATTGAATTAAGATAGCATAAGTTGCTTTTCGAAGCAAGAGTGGTCAATTTAAAATTGATTGGCTATATTAACTATGACCATATATTGGTTATAATTAGCTTTGAAAAGTAAGGTTGTTAAAATTCGAAACACTAATTTGAGATAATATTAACCAAAATTGTCAATTTTTGCTCCATAAGTTGGAAAAAGACATGTTGGTTCCTTTTAGTGTTTCATTAAAGATAAGTGAGTCCAAATTCGAAGGATGAGGTTATTTAATTCAAGGCTCTGAATTGGCTTTTGAAGACAAAAGGAAATAAAGTCAAACAATGTCAAATACAAAAAGACTTTGCTTGTATTGAAGCCAAGACAATTACATTAAGTAATTCTATTTGGGTACAAATTCAAGCTCATAAAAATAAGGAATAGAATAAATAACAAGATCATAGAATTTTGTCCAACAATAATCAATGAATATTTGTTCTTTCTTTATTATATCTTCTATCTCCTCTAATGTTGGCTGCATAAGTTGATGTGCTCTCACTTCGTAGTAGAGCTCTTCAGCCTTTGTTTCAAAAGCCTCTTCCCTCAATTTTTGTTCCGACTCATCTATAACTAAATCATCCCAATACGCAGAATCTTTATTTTTGAAGTCATCGAAGTCTTCGATGAAGTTTTCTGCTTCGTATTGGGCATGAATTCGAAGAGATGAAAGTTGATCCAAAGATTGAATGGTGACTTTGGAATTTTGATGCCAGTGGAGAAGTACTGGAAGTTGATCCAGGAACATGTGAAGTTCTGCTTGGGCAATAAGATTAAGGACATGGCCCCTAGTCAGAATATCACAAGCCCATCGAAAGTTCTTGAGAGGGATGTCATCCTCAAGAACATTGAAGGGCAAGTGAGAAAAAGCCGCAAGCAGAAGTTGGGCTTGTTTCCGTTCAAATGGAGTTGGGGGTGATGGAGGTTTGTAAGGAGGAAAGATTTTGTCCATGGGAAGGGCAAGCCTTAATTTCTCTGTCCAGGGAAGAGTGGGGAGGAGGAGAAGGAGTAGATGGTTCTGTTTCAGAAGATGGAGAAGGTGTGGATGCTTCTATTCTAGAAGGTGGAGAAGAAGGTGTGGATGCTTCTATTCTAGAAGGTGGAGAAGGTGAGGGTGCTTCAATTTCAGAAGATGGAGAGGAAGAAGTGGATGCTTCTGTTATTGAAGATGACACGGGAGTGGAAGGAACAAAGGCATTAATGTAGCCAAGCCAGTCAGAAGAGCAAATCTTCGCCTTCTTGGCTAAAAATGAAGGGTTGTATCCTTGTGATTCTTCCAGACGCCGGGTAGGGTGCATTATCCTTGTGGGCATAGAGGATGTGTACCAGGCCACAAGTAGATTCTCCTCTAAACTACGTCGAAGGTCAATGGGCGCATAAGGATAGACCACTGAGCTTCGAGCGTAAGAAGGAAAATCTAAAGGATCAGTGAACTCAACAAAATGGTGATTGATTCGTTCCCTCAACTCCCAGGACTCAGGTGTTGACCAGTTTGTCCATCCGGAAACTCCAGAAGATTAAGAAGTGGTAGCTTCATCCCAAGTAGAGGTTTGTGAAGAAGAACTTCCCAAGTCCATATTTGCAACTTGTTGAAGCAAAGGCTTGAGAATAGTTCGTTCAAAATACAAGGGGAGTTTAGAGAAAGAACTTCTTGTGTCTGTAAGTTTGTAAACCAAAGGATTAAGGGCAATGTATTCGTAGTCCAAAGGTTGATAATCTGCAAAGGCTTCCATGACCTGAAGATAGAAGGGCGGATAAAGGCGGCCAATGAATGCGTAGAGATTCTTTCGAGGAGAAACAGCATTACTTAATGGCTCTTCGTATGCTTGATCAATAGAGTGAGAAGTTGATTGAGTCATAGTCCGTTCGAATGCTAAAAGTATTGGAATGTTCAACAAAATTGAGAGTTAATGCAAATAATCACCAAACAGGCGACGGTTGTGTTTCCTGAAGATGGATTCTATGCATGTTCCAAAAGCGCGGAAAAAACTTTTAATCCACTAATATCTCCAAGTGTTGGGTATATTAGTGCGGGGGGTAATGTTGGCTACATATTTTGTAAAAGCCAATTACAATTCGACACGTGGCAGTATAAGGGTATTATGGGAAGATGATGTTAATCTTTGATCCCAATCGTACACGTGGCAATAAATATTGGTTCTCAAAAGATCTGAGTAGCACTAGATCAGCAGTGAGATACGAGGTGACGTGGCTTTAACGGTTACCTATATTCAAATTCAAATACAGGAGGGAAGTTCAATTGCAAGTGATGGCGTAGTGGAACTATTTCTAAGGCAGCATGATCAGCGATCATGGAGGAGCAGTTCGACGATTCGAAGTACAGTTCGAAGGTCATCCTTTACAAGTATAAATAGCAAGGAAGTCCCCAGAAAAGACCCCCAGACTCAGATCATACAAACCAGTCTTTACTTCATATTTTCCTTTCCAGTTTTACCTTTCCTGTACTTTAAATACCTGCACTTTAAATACTTGCACTTTAAATATCCGCACTGCACTTCAATTCATAGGAGTAGTTTCAAATAGATTCAAGTAGGCTGTTGCTGTAAACCTCCTCGAGGCTGAGTTTGGACTATTGTAAGTGTTCATTTTAATGAAATACTTCGATTGTTCTTTATATTAATTGTTATTCCTCTTAAATTCTCCTAAGTCAAGCCATCAGTAAAAATCCTCTTCATTGAGGCTGAAAGAACTAAAAAACAGTCGCCTGATAATTGATTGGCAATTATAATTTCTGTAAGGACTGATTGATCCTTGCTGGCACGCTCGCATTTACACATATACCCTTCAAAAAGCCAAAAAGCCAACAACTTTAAAAATACTGAATAATTACTCATAAACTCCACACTCACTCTACACAAAGATCGTAAAACTTTCCAATAAGAATACATAGGGTGTGTTTGTTTGGATGGATTAGATAAGGAGGGATTGGAATCCATCGGACTGTTAATCCTGTGATACAATTTTCTCTAGACTATTTGGCTGGACTGGATTTGTATCCTATGTTTGTTTAGTCATGAGATTAGAGGTCTAGATTAGACTATTCTATTGAATCCTATGTTTGTTTAGAATATTATAGAGAAAGATAAATGTTCAAATGACTATTTTACCATTTTCAATTATTTACTAAGTAATAGTAATATTAAACATATTTTTAATATTTTAATTATTTTTAGTTACATTAAATAAAATTTTATTTTATTTTATTTTTTGTGCAATTAAATAAATTTATTTTTAAAAAAAAATTAAATTAATTAAATAAATAAATTATCAATAAAAATATATGTTATTTTTTAATGAAAATTTTAAATAAATTTATTTTTTTAAATAATAATTAAATAACAAAATTAAATAAAACATCTATTAAAATTTAAATAATGAAATTAAATAAAATATAAACAAAATTCTAAAATAAAACATCAATAAAATATCTATAAAAAATTATTTTAAAAAATTAAATAAATAAAACATCAATAAAAATTATTTTATTTTTAAATTGAGACGTTTAAATTTTATTCAATTTTATTAAATATAATATATAATTAAATAATAAATAGTTCAAATAGTCATTTCATCACCTAATCTCATATCCCTTTATCCCTTGATTTGAACGAAACAATAAATTATTAATCCGAAAAAATTATTAGTCCAATCTTATAACTCAATCTGTCAAAACAAACATCACCATAGTATCCAAAGACTTTGTGCCCTGAGCGCGGAACACGGACAACTTACGTGGAGATAAGGATGAAGGGAGACGACCACGCCGGTGGTAATTATTTTCACATGTTTGATTCCAATCTTACAAAAATGATTGAATTATTGACAGAATGATTAATGGTAGGTACCATGATATGACATCGCCATGTGAAAAATTGTACCATAAAATAGGCAGCCTTATTTGAAGGCCTAGCCAAGAACGTTGTTAATTTTTGAAAAATTTACAATTTAGTATTGTCTTCACAAAATAATTATAAATTTATAAAAAAATTTAAAATTTTAATTATTAGTATTCATAAAATTTATTACTAAACTGAAATTATTTTTAAAAATTTACACTAAATTATAATTTTTTTCTTTTAATTTTTCAATAAGAAAATTGGTTTAAATGATGTGTGCTGAGTAGTAGAATACATTTTATTGTAACATGATTTAATCCAGGCAGTGCAAGGAAATAAATAAACAAATTAAAATGAGAAGTTGATAACTTAAAAAGAAACAAAACTTTGCATATATCGGTGCCCAAATATCAATGACTACACATCTGTCAACGTCCTTATTTTTAGCATTGTCGGGGGCCAAAGTGTGGTAAAGCCTTCAAGTCCCACACTGGATTCTTGATATTCATGGGCTATCTCAGAAAGATCGTCCAGGCGATTTCAAACTATTTCCTTGTCATACAATGAGTTTTCCTACACTTGATGAGGTGATATGGAGATAGTTTGGAATAGAGAAACAAGAGATGAGGATAGATGCCCGGGTCTCTAGTATGACATCAGTTTAAATGTGGTATTATGTTTTCAAGGCAATTAATGTCACTACAAAAATTGTATTTTTCATGACAGTTTTTGGCAACCAAACAAATCACTAAATCTTAAATGTTTTGCCACGAAATCACCATTTCGTTGCTAAAGGGTTGTTTTTTTGTAACAAAAGTCATTAACTGTCATGAATAAATGTAGAGATTGATTTTGGCAGTCACAATCCTCCCCCCGGTGCTTATGAAATAAAGAGGAACTTATATGTACATTTTAATAGGTGAACTTATTGACTAAAAAGTCCTATGTGATCGTTTTTATTAAACGTTGATAGGAAAAAAAAAAAAGTTACTAATTTTTAGTTTTTAACGACAGTTTGAAAAGCTCGTCACAAAAAAGTCAATAATTGTAAGTTTTAGCGACAGTTTAAAAAATATTTATAGAAAAACATCACTAATTGTCAATTTTTAGTGATAGATTTAGAAATTTTTAGTGACGATTTTAATAGAACTGACTTTTAACGACGAATTGATAAGATTTAATGAAAATTAAATCCAACCATTAAGATTGGCTGGTAATTTATCGTTAAATATATTAAATATTAATTTATATCTTGGAAGTTGACATAATTAATTTATTTGTCATCCTAGGTTCCCTGGTGTTGTACCCACTCTAATATTTTATGTGAATCATTTTCTCAAAAAGTAAATATTCAACAGAAGAGTTCAAGAATAATTTTTTATTTTTTATTTTGTCTAAAAAATAAAATTTTATTGACAAAAAATTCAATATACAAAAACAAATAGCGAGACAAACGTCAATAAAAAAAAAAAAAAAGATAAGACGTGCCCAAAACATCAAAATATCCTTAACCTTCTTGTAGACAATCACATGGAATCACTTTGTATTAGGAATAAAACATTAATCCTCTGTTTGTTTTGGACCAAAAATATTTTTTGTATTTATTTTTTGGTGTTTGCTATAATAAAAAATAAAAGTCAATGAGAAAATATTTTTTTATAGTCGATGAAAGATAAGCTTATTTAGACAGAAAATATTTTTTATTTTTAAAAGACGAAAAAATATTTTCCGTATTAAAGTCTTTCTAATGTCACCACACTATCACCATCACTCTCACCTCCACCACTCACCATCATTCTTGCCATCATTACTACCACCACCCCACTACCATGCCACCACCTCTACCTCTGCCTTCGTTGCACCACGATCACCACCAAACATAAAAAAGTGCTTTCTTCAAAAAATATTTTGTAAATAAAGTATTTGTAGAAAATATTTTTTAGCCTAAGTTAGTTTGACATACAGTTACAAAACACAATGGTGGTGTTTGGCAAGTTTTTTAAATTTTTTTTGTCTTCAATGATATTTTTTCAAAAGTTTTTTTACTGTTAAGGTATGCCTTGTATAGAAGAATCTAAAAAGTAAACAAATGTGAAAAATTTTTATAAAAAAAATATAAAGAAAAAAAAAAAGTCTTATATGTTTTTGTTTTACTTTATGTCCTTTCTAGACTTTTTTTTTCCATAATTTATTGTTATTATTATTATTATTATTATTATTATTATTATTATTATTATAGTTTTTGTGACTGTCTAATTGAGTAGAATTCAAAAGTTTAAGTTTTTTTAAATTTAAAAAAAAAATCAACGAAAAAATTATTAAAAAATCAATTTCAAACACCTACTAAGCTGTTTTTCATATGCAAGTGGGGGTTTAGTTATTCTTTTTTTTCTTCTTGCATTATAACATCTACATCATTGGGGGTGGGCGGGATGTTGGTGCTAGGTTCGAATTAATTTGTACTAGAGTAAGTCACACACACTTCTTCCTTTGAGAATAATACGTTTGGATGAATTTTCAAAATTTGTATTTTATTGTCAAAATTTAAAATTAATTGGATTAAAATAAATATGAAAGAACTATAATTTTTTTTTAAAATCTCAAAAAGAGAAAACACTGAAAAAATGATAAATTATTTATTTATTTAAACAATTTTAATTTTTGCTAAGGCTATTTTGAGAAGCTTGCAAAAAGCTAGTTTTTAGTTTTTTTAGCCAAAAAAATTAACTTTTTTACCCAAGTTCCTTTTCAAAAAGTTAACTTTTTTGACTAAAAAAGTCAAAAGTCAATTTTTTATCAACTTCTCAACACACCACAAAATAAAAAATAAATTTTAAAAACTCAACCAAATGATTTGACACCTTTTTCACCCGCTACATCTTTCTTCCATTAGAAAGTAACTATTGAAAATTTTGTGCATAAAAAAACTCACTCTGTCCATGTATATCTGCGAGATGTAAGTTTCTCAAAGTTTCATTAGAATTTTAAAATAAAAATTAAATATATATATATATATATATATAATATTTTCTTACTTATTATTTTTATTATTAAACACAAAGGCATGGATTTCATAGGTTTTTTTTTTGGGGGGGGGGGGGGGGCGGGGGGTAAAATTTCATAGGTAATTATTAATATGAATTCTACTACCCTTACATCTTAGTGGTAGAATCAATTTCTATATAGGGTTATTCCAAAACAAAATAAAATCATTTATACGTGTTTCATTTTTTATGTAAGGAACCAAAAATAGATTTTATTTATTTTTTTTTTTACAATTTTCTATTTAGTTTTTTTTTTTAATTATCATTTCTTAACCCAATTAAATAAAAGAAAATAAAACTACAAATTGTACTCATTGTCCTATAATTTATCTCTTATATGTCAATTTGAACCATGTAGTTTTGAGTGTATCAATTTTGTCCTTTAATTAAGTGTACCAATTTTGTCCTTTAATTTTTCATATTGTGTTAATTTAGTCCATTCTGTTAAGAAATTTGACAAAAGTCTAGGATGAAATGGATTATTAAAAAAGAAATTGACATTTCAAATTGAATGTCAACCCCTCAATCACTTCCAGAGAGTGAATAATATCTGTTATGAATTTGGATAGAAATCATGAGTAAAGTGGTCATTTAAAATGAATCATTTTAAATTGGAAGAATAACTTACTAGTTGGGTAGACACAAAAAAATTTTAAAACAAATAATAATAATAAAAAAATAAAATAAAATAAAATAAAATAAAATTACCCAAACATGGAGGGATGCAAGTGAGACATGCATCCTTAGTTTTTTAATTGCATCCTACCACAGAATCACTTACATCCTTAATATTTTTGTAATTTTTTTTTCTTTTAGCTCAATGTTAAGTAACTCCCCCTTTTAAATTAAACACCAACCCTTCAATCATTTTGAAGAGATTGAATGATTTACTTCTTAACTTCAGTGCATTTTTTTTTTTTTTTTAAAGATTGGAAAGAGATGTTACAATTGAATTAAATAAACATCATATGAAAAATTTAACCGTAAAATTTGATATAGTTAATTACAACAACAATAACAACTAAGGCTAAGTTTGGCATCTTAAAAAAAAATCAAAAAGTCACTATCCTATTTAAGTCACAGCATCTTATTTAAGTCACATCACTTCTCTATCACATCACTTCAAACTCAACTCATATTTCATAAAAAGTCAAAAGTGTACTTATTTAGAACATTCCAAACAACTCCTAAATTACCAACAAAAAAAATAATAATAAACCCAAACAAACAAACTATATGGAGTATGGTATAATCGCCCAAAACTTCCACTTCTTTCAATTTAATTGAGTTTCTTGGCTTTTCTCATTCTTTTTCGAGAAATGTTTTTTGTCCTTAAAAAATCTGTCCCTAATGTCCCTAATGTCCAAAACGACGTCACTTTAGATATATATATATATATATATATATTTTTTCATGCCTTAATTTTCTATTTAGGAGCATTCGGGATACCCTGTTTTCGAGCCCCAACCACTGCTCTTCTTTTTCATCTCTGCGTAAATTCAAAAGTACATGCAGAGACATGCATTGAACCTATTAATAATAATTAGGAAAATTCGAGGATTTATGTCTTGTGCCAGTCGGTAAAAAGCAAAGGGAACGGAGACTAGTCACATTTTTTGTGATTCCTCAGTACATTTTGGGATCATGAAAAGTTAACTACAATGGTTCGATTAGTGAAAAAAAATAATAATAATTTAATTTTGTAAGTGTCATTTGGTAACACTTACGTTTTTAATTTTCTATTTATATTTATAAAAATTTAAAAAACTTAAATAAAAACGTATTTGGTAAAATTTTTAATTTATAAACTAGTAGTCTCAGTTTATAAATTTGATCAAAAAATAAAAACAAAAAAAAAATGTGTTTCCATTTTGAGTTTTCAATTTTTTTTTTTTTACCACCCACCACTAGCCACCACCCGCCACCATTTTCCACCACCCCCACAACCACCTGCCACCACCACTCACTACCCACCTGCCACCACCACCCACTAGCCACTACCCACCTGCCACCCACTCGCCACCACCACCCACCCCTCGCCACCACCACCACCACCACCACCACCCACCTGCCATCCACCCGCCACCACCGCCACTACCATCCACCCACTTGCCACCACCACCACTCACCACCCTGCCACCACTACCCACCACCCACCACCACCACCACTACCACTCGCTACCCACCTGCCACTATCACCACTCATTCGCTACCACCTACTACCTGGCACCGTCACTCACCCACCCACCACCACCACCACCACCACCACCACCACCACTCACTACCACCCATCACCGTCACTTACTCACCCACCATCACACCCACCACCCACCACCACCACTCACCCACTTGCCACCACCACCACTCCGCCCACTGCCACCGCCACCCACCATCCGCCACCGCCACCACCACCACTCACTCGCTACCACCAACCACCCACCACCGTCACCCCCCCACCCCTCACCCCCCGCCACCACCCCCCACCACCCGCTACCCACCACCCACCGTCACCACTTTCCACCACCATCTTCCGCCGCCACTTGCTACCATTTGTCATTTCTCACTTTTTTTTTATATTTTAAAATTTTTTTAAACATTTTGTCGATTACCAAACGCATTTGTAGTTTATGTTTTTCTAAAAATAAACAAAAAATAAACAAAAACCAGTTTATAAAATTTTTGTAAATATAAACTGAAAACGTAAACGTTACCAAACACACCCTTAATATTTTGATAAATTTAGCTTGGTTAATTAGTTTTATTTGGAATTTTTTTTTAATTTTCTTGACTTTTAAATATTTTTTTTTGTGATAGCAAAAATTAAATAATTATAATTTAGATGTTTTTTCTTATTAATTTATTTAATTTATTTTTATCTTTTTAAATTTTTTTAATTCCAACCAACTTCCCAAATGAGGACAATGTCAACGCCAAATTGAGAATGCGAAAACTACCTAACCCAACATTAATCAAATCAATTCTTATTACTAAGGATGGGCACAGGTCAGTTGAGGTTACAAAACCTTCAATTCGTCATTCGTTCGTCAGATTGGTAGATTGAAAAAAATCAATTTATATTTGTTTGTCAATCCGACGGATGTGGATTGAGTGGATTGACGGATGGATGCGAATCGATTTAATAGTTTAAAATTTTATAAATTTTCAACGTAATTTAACTTGTGCACTTCCTCAAAAAAAAAAAAAAAATATTACAGTCAATGACTTAAAAAAAGTATTACAATCACTGTATGCCTCATTCAAAGAAAGAAAGTTTGAAACTTTAAAATATTACAATCACAGCATGCATCATCCACATAAAGTATTATAATCTATAATTCTTAAAATATAAAAACAATTCAAATCACAAAAACTATGAACATAGCAGTAGTAGAGATTATATGCCTCTATATTATTACATCTATATCTATTTTTAAAAATAAAAAAGAACCAACATATATCATCTTTTTTATTTATTATTTTTAGAGTTAGATTTAAAAATCAAAAAATATATTCAAGTTGAAAATTCTTTTTCAACATAATATTTAAACTCTTTTTTAATTAAAAAAACAAATAGAATATCTAAACAAATTTAAAAACAAAGTCTTACAAATTACTAGGATACTTGCAGTTTGACGGTTCGGTTACGGCCAAAAGAATTTTAAATTCGCTATCTATCCAAAACCAAGAGGATTGGGAAAAATAATCTGCAAACGCCCGCTCGTCATCACACATCTACCCAAAATGCAACGGATCAATTTAATTCGATCAGTTTGGACAAATCGATATATCCACTATTCACCCATTCTTATTACAAATAACCTAAGGGCAGCTTATGATCACCGCTATGTATATATCATATGTTTAATTGACTTTTTTGGGAGCTTATGATGCATTATTATATTAATTATGACTTAATTATTATTGACATTGGAATTTGGCCCAATTGTCTAGTAGACACCTTAAAATATGGTGAGAGAGAGATTAGTGGTTCAAATTGATAAAACAACCGTGAACCCTTTCAGTTATAATCCAATTGTACTAATATACTAACTGACAATATCAAAAAAAAAAAAAAAAACACTTAATTATTATTCATTATGATGTTACTTATAACTTGATTACAACATATATTTAATTAAGTGTTAAGCAGTGTTTAATTATAATTTATTATATTATTGATTATAATTTAATTATTATATTAATTATGATTTCGGTCTCTCTTTGTCGTGCCTCCATTCCAATTATCATTATAGACTTTAAACTTAAAATGAGATTCACAAAATAAAATATAAAAAAAATAGTATAAAATGGAGCCATCCCCAGTGCGGTAGGCAACTCATTTTAGGAAATAGAAACCGAATTGATATTACAATTTTTTTAATTTTTTTTTTTCAATCAAATCAACTACAATCACATAGAATTGAAAGAAAGAGCGCAAACAAGATCAACCGGAGGATAGGAAACCCAGTTCAAAGGCAAAGATACAACTAGGCATGCACAAACCATCCAATGGACCGCCCCATTAGCTACTCTGGCGCACCAATTAAAGGACGCAGAAGCCTTTCCAGGCAAATATCTAATATCATCTATGATGACACCAAATTCCTAAGGTGGAACCGTTCCGGAAACACACAAGTGGATAACATCCATGTTATCACCTTCAATTTCCACTTGTGACAGGTTTAGAGAAACGACCATTAGGCAATCATAACAAATTGCTAAGGCCTTCCCCTGTGTAACGAAAGACATTCGGATCCTCTTCGCCAGTCCATTCCCCAAGCAGCCCCATCCATTCCAAAGGAGAACAGCTATAGCGCCCTTTCCATATTGTAAATTAGAAGTCACATCACAATTAGGCTTCGTTTGGGAAGCCATGGTTAGGGCTTTTTTGGCTATTTTAGCCACAAAAAATAAAATAGACTATTTTAGTCATAACAAACAAAACATCACATCCAACCTATAATCATTACATTCTTCTCTCACAAAAAAACTCAAAAAAGTCAAAAAGTCAAAAAGTCCTTTCCAAACCAAGCTTTTAAGCCCAGGCTAAAATAACCAAAAAAGCTAAAAAGTCAAAAAGCCAACCCACTTCCCAAACGGGGGCTTAAACTTCTAAGCGCCCCCATACGAGGAGGTGACCAAATAGGACCCCTCTATCCTGCACTAGAGCCTTCTAAACTGGGAACAGGAGACCTCCTAGTAGATGGATCAGTCAGTTGAGCATTCAGAAACTCTCGTTCTTCTCGACAAGCCTTGGCTAAGGCTTCCCACGAGTTGACAGGGATATGTTCAAAAATAAACTCGTTCCGAGTCTTCCAAATGGTCCAAGCTAACCAAATCAGTTTAGTCAACAACACTCTGCCCTGCGATATGGATCCAAATTCTGACAGTCAGTCGCCAAACTAAAGATTGGCCGAAGTGATGGGCAAAGTATCAATTCTAAGGCCTAAACCATAGCCAAACCACACTACTTTAGTCCAAGGGCACCGAAACAACAAATACTCAACAGATTCCAATTTGGAATGAAAAACGGGACAAACAGGCTTAGGAGAACACTTCCGAAAAAACAAGTTGTGCCTTGTAGCCAAAGAGTTGTTACAAATCCGCCAAAGAAAGTGCTTTAGTTTTGGAGGGACCTCCAAGCTCCATAGAAGCTTTCATTCTCTATCTGTCCACAATGGCGAAGACAATGAGGCTCGATCGGTAGCTTGGCGAACAGCCTAATGATACCTCAATTTAACCGAGTAATACCCTTTCGAATCAAAATGCCACACCAAACGGTCAGCCTGATCTACAACTGAAATAGGGATAGAAAGAATTGCTTGACATTCCTTGACTGAAACCACACTTTGAATCTTTCCACGATCCCACACTTTAGTAGAATTTGTGATGAACTCACTAACTTTGGGCTGTCACACCCATTAGCCCTGTTAAAGACCACTTTGAAGCCCCTGACTGCTGGAATCCAACAGTCCTCCCAGAAGTTGATTGACGCCCCATTACGCACTTGCTATCTCAAACCCCTTTCCAACAAAACCGGACCTTACAATAAGCTAGCCCAAGCCCAAGGGGCATAAGGCCCTTCAGCAGCATGGCGGAAATTAGAACTAAGATAGTAGATTCCTTTCATAATACGGGCAAAGAAAGACTCAAGGAATTGGATAAGCCTCTAGCCATGATGGGCTAAAAGTGCATCATTAAAAGCTCAAAAATCACGGAAGCCCAAATCCTTGCTTCACTTGGGTAAAGTCAATTTCTGCTAAGAAACCCAATGGATACCTTTGCCTGTCGGATCACCTTTCCACCAAAAATTCCAAATATAAGAGCTAAGCTTGTCACATAACTTCAGAAGAAATTTGAAACAAGCCATTGCATAAGACGGAATAGCTTGAGCCATAGCCTTAATGAGAATCTCCCTTCCAGTAGGAGATAAAATCTTTGCCTTCCAACCTTGCAATTTAGATAGCACCCTTTCACAAATAAAGTTATAAGTGTCAACCTTTGATTTGCCCTAGCAAAAAGGGAGCTCCAAGTACTTTGGATGCTCCCCAATCTCTGAAATACCCAAAACTCCACATGACAGCTGTCGTTGGGTCCTATCCATGTTTTTTGAGAATTGAATCCCTAACTTATCAAGGTTGATAGACTGACTTGAAGCTTCCTCATAAATCTATAACACTCGGAGCACCTCCCTACACTGCGACTCCATGGTTTTAAAGCATAACAAAGCATCGTCAGCAAACAAAAGGTGAGACATGATAGGGCATGACTGACAAATGTGCAGGCCAACAAGTCTTTAATCCCACAGACTCTTCTCTAGCAACTTGGAAAGGACATCAATCACCAAGATGAACAAGTATGGAGATAGCAGATCACCCTAACAGAGACCTCAAGATGGGATGACACTTATTGGGATGATACTTATCCTTTTGGCTCCATTAATAACCATCGTAAAAGAAACAATTACAACACACTCCATCACCCATTGCATCCACCTCCATGAAAGCCCATCTTCACCAAAACAACTCTTAAAAAATCCCAGCGAACGCGATTATAGGCCTTATTGAAGTCCAATTTAAGAACAAGGTCTACTGATTTCCCTTTCCTGATCTTAAGGGCATGACAAGCCTCATGTGCCACAATAATATTGTCCTAAATAAGGCGACTAGACATAAATGCCGATTGATTAGGAGACACCACAACCCCAAGAACTTTTTTCAGTGTATTAGCAAGAATTTTTGTGATAATCTTGACAATAAAATTACACAAGCTAATAGGCTTGAAGTGTGTCAATTTAGTTGGAGCCATAACTTTCGGAATTAAGACCAAATTGGTGTGGTTGAGTTCCTTTAGTAAAAACCCACCTCTAAAAAAACTTCTAACGGCTTTGTACACCGCCAATCCCACCACATTCCAATATTATTGATAAAAGAATCCCGAAAAACCATCAGGTCCAGGTGCTTTGAGAGCACCAAGCTGAAACACCGCAACACGGATTTCCTCATCGGAGACATCACAAGTTAATGAGGCATTCATGTCATTGGTAATAACAGACTCAACCACTGCCAAAGCACGCCCCATCTTATTTGGGCTTGCAGTCGAATAAAGAGAAGAGAAATATTCAAAGAGAAGGCCATCAATCTCATCATCCATAGACGCCCAACTGCCATCATCACGCTGCAATGTAAGGACTTGATTTTGCTGTCTCCTTTGATTAATAGTTACATGAAAAAAGGCTGAGTTTTTTTCCCCGTAATTAAGCCAATTAATTCGAGACCTCTGATGAAGATACATTTCCTCTCGTTGCAACAAAATTGTGACCTCTACTACCAACTGATCCTGAAAGGATAAATTATCATCCGTCGAAAGTTGACTTTGAATAATAGCAATTTGGGCTTTTAATTCTGTCATTCTCGATTTAAAATTACCAAACTCAGATCCACTCCAGACACGAAGTTTCTACTTATATCGTTTAAACTGCCGAGCCAATTGATACATAACAGAGACCACTGGATTGAGATTCTTTGCCTCCTGAATTGTCTCCCCATAGAGCAGGCTAGTGGACCACATCGACTCAAATTTGAACTACCAAAGAACTACGCTTAGGTGGGATACAAGGCGCAAAAACAAAGGACAATGGTTAGATCGACACAAATGTCATGAAAAACTTAGGCATGAAGAAATTCATTTCTCCAATCAACGATGTGAGCTTTATCTAGCCTCTTTGCGGACAAGACTACCACCGCCTTGATTGTTGGTCCATGTATAAGCATTCCTTTGAATTCGGATCAACAAAGCACAATCTGACATCAAATTTTAGAATTCCTCAATTTGGGACTTGCTACATGCACTGCCTCCCTATTTTTCCCACAGCGTGCCCACCTGGTTGAAATTGCCAATACACAGCCAAGGGTATCGAACTTCACGAGCCATTTTAGCAAATATTTCTAGAATTCGAACCTCTCTCAACAGGAAGGAGGAGTATAAAGGAAGAAAACTACCCATTGCCTACACCAAGGCCCGGAAATAACACACCAAAATATTTTTTTGACTTGAAATGCACATCCACCTAAACCTTCTCTGCCCACCAAAGTGCCAATCCACCCGACATACCAACAGGATTTATGTAACATTTGTTGGGAAAATTCAGACTCCGACAGAGACGTTCCAACTTTGCCAATTGATTCTTGGTTTCCATGAGAAAAATCACGAAGAGACGATGGGTTATGCACAACCTTCGTAAGATCTGATTATCAGGGGACGCCTCAACCCCTGACAATTCCAGCTGATGATCAACATGGGTTTTGGGGCTGTTTAAAGCCAGCCACTAGAGCCCATTCATCACCATACTCACAATCAGAGGTAGGAAAACTACTAGAGACTTGAGAGCAACAGCCATCAACATCAAGACAACGGTGACTTACATGCACCACCTTTTCGGGTAAGGGTTGCTTAGCCACTTCAGATTGTTAAACAACCACATCAAAAAGCTAAACTTTCCTTGGCCTCCCCACTTTACGTCCCACCAACTTAGAGACAGACGTGTGCCCGACAGGGAAGGAAACAGCCCCCATAGTAAAGGTTGGCCCCAAGCTCAAAAGTTCGCCCCCGTCCTCCTTTGCCTTCAACAGTTTCAATTGTCGTGTATCAAGACTGTCATCCTGGGACTTTCTTTTTAGAGAAAGATCACTAAAAACCGTGGAGATACACATATCTGCAGCCTAATTGGTAGGCCTACTTTACGTTGGGCTTGCATTTGGGCTGATCTCCACAATATTAACCTCACTTGAAAGCTGGACCTGCTGATGACAATTTTGGACCAGGCCCGCCGCAAGGATCTGATCAGCAGGCTCAATAACAAAACAACATTGGTTGGGCTTTGGCCAAACCTGGTCCTCTACTATCGTGGGCCTAGGCCTAGAGGTACTAATCACACTATTAGTCCTACAACTTGACAATCCTTGGGCCCAAAAAGAAAATCACACCGAGCCACCTTCCCACTATCACTGTTAGAAGGATCTAGATATTCTTTAGTGCCCCTGTCTCTAGGCCAGAGGATGAACCAGCGGCACAGGCCTCACTCACCACTCTTTTCTAGCGTACAGGTCATACAGACTCGTCTACGACCCTACTGGAAGCAGTTGGCAAATGCTCTTGTAATACGCTAGGGCCATGCGTCATCGCCATGTTGCTCGCCGTCTCATAGGAATGATGACTTCATGGCTGGACTCGAAAATTTTTCCCTTCCATAAGTTTTCGAGATGGCTCAAACGGCAAACCAAAACTTTGAGCTATACCAATCCTTATCTCTGGTCCATACCTAGAATCCTTCCCCTCTTCTCCGATTAGGAACGTACATGTGACATTATCATGGCCAATACGACCACAATCATAACAAAACTCTGGTAGCTTTTTAAACTTGTACCAAACTATGATGTCCCATTCACCCTGATCCTTACTTCCACGACCATGAAGGATGAATCCTTGTAACAATGGCTTAGAAACATCCACTTCAACGCGAAGGCGCAAAAAGTTCCTATGCAACAAAAGTCCCTCCGAATAAGCTTCTACTTCTACAAGCTTTTAATTCTATTATTGATAACCTCCCCATGCGATATTGTTAATTTATCCATGAAACCATGGACTTGAACCTAAAAGGGGCACTACCAAAACTCCATCTCCGCCGCCGCTAACCCTATCTGAAGAGGTTAAAGAACCAAGAGATTGCCCATGACAGACCACAGAGCCTCCGAAAGCACTTTTCTCTGATCCTGTGCCTCAGCAAATTGGAAGAGAAAAACTTTGTCGGTCCAAGGTGAAATGGACACCAAAGCCCTGGTTTTCCACGTTCTCAAGAGAATATTAGATACCGCAGTTTTGTTAAGACTCTTGGGAGTAAGGATTTTCCCCACAAGGCAAAGATCTGAAACATCATCACATTCATCCGGAACTTATGGAAATGCGAAGCTTTCCATGAAGGAATATTACCAATACCTGAATCAATAAGCAGAATCAACCACCCAAAGACCAGTAATCAAGACCACCGAGTCTAGAATCTGGGATTGGCCCAGAAAACTACCAAAAGGAAAAGAGAACTTTCACAAGGAAAGAGAAACGCCCTTGGGTATATCAAATACAAACTCAATATTACATCACATATATATTTGTACTTGTTGATTCAATTCAGTAACTTGGATTAATATTACATAACATCTATGTACCAATTTTTTAAAAGGAAAATTACATACAAGTGAGAGTTAAAAAAAAATTACAAACATTTATGTTGTGTTTGGTTGGGGGATTTGAGGAGGGATTTGGAAAGGGAAATGGAAAAGATAGGTGAAATGAGAATAAAATATGCCTAAATTTCACATAGTTTCACACACCATTTCCCTTTTCCTTTCCAAATCCCTCCTCAAATCCCCTAACTAAACACAGCATTAAGGTATAAGTGTGCCTTTAGTAGGATGCAAATAAAAGGTTGTAGGGATGCAAGTGTCACTTGCCCCTTTTCATGTGTTGATAATTTTTCTTTTAACAACTCCCACCTACATCTAATTCTTTTTTTCTTTTTCTTTCACTTTTAAATTCCATCATTACCAAATACTTGTGAATTCAATTTACTATTTTTTTGAGTTAACAAAAGCATATGGAACATTCTAGTGATATTCCAATTATTAGTAATTTTAATGCATGTCTTGTTTATACATTTGTTTACAAGTTTTTTTTTATTATTTTTTTTTAGAGTTATAGGATATTAAAAGTTTGCTTAAAATTAAGGTCTCAAAACCTTCAAATTTTAAAAGATTATGAACAAATATTGCTATAATCGTCTTTGTACTTTGACTCTTGTAATATTTTGGTCTATATAATTTTAATTTGTTCAATTTTCACATTGAATATATGATCTTGTTTCAATTTAGTCTAATTAATTATAATTTTTAATATTTTTTTAAAGGAAAAATTACACATAAACGACATGTGTCATGTTTTTATAGGTAAAATTGTGAGCTTATTCTACTTAATGTGTTAGCCTCATCCAACTTAATAAACATTTTCCTTTAAAAATCTTAATCAACCATCATCAATTAAACTAAATTAATACTACAAAATTTAAAATTAAGAATTAAAATCAAGTTAATTAAAATAATAAGGATCAAAACGATATAAGAGGCAAAATTAAAGCAAAGCCTACCGATGTAGTCTTCCCCTTAATACAAATAGTAAACAATAACTTTACAATCATGAAAGATCCTATATCAGTTAATCTTTTCTACAATTGTCTCTCTTTATCTCCATCATTGGTGCCTTTCAACCACATTGACCAGAGCTGCTTTAACCACCATATCCACGGATTTGACCTCAACCAACGTTATTCATCGCCATTGTCGATTATCCATTGGCTTCGCCTCCACCATTGTATGTACATCTATTTCGATTGGTTGAATCTCGCAGGGCTATATCTAAATCGTTTGTGCTCCACTGGTCTAGATCTCTGCCATCATTCAACATTCGCAACTATCTCCATATTCTCATTCACTATTTGGTTGTTGCCACCATCTTCACCTTGCTGTTTCTCTCTTTCTATCGTTAATCCATATTTGTATTTACAGTAATGATAGAAATCTTCACAAAATACAACTCCTAAAATGATTTGAACCATTTATGTCACTATTAGACACAATTTTAAAAAAAAAATCAAATATATCAATGGTCAGTACATCAGTGAGGGGGTCCCAAACATTTTCCTTGTATTTATTAATGAAAAATGTTTAAAAAGAGTAAAACTAGAGCTCTAACGAGAACCCTTGACAATGATCTCTACTGATAAATAATTTAATAAATGTGTTTTTTTTATTCAGTGCTACATCATTAAAATTAATGTGAGAATTTCAAATTTAGGACTATAAATCATTGCTCTTTATTAATTCTCTTTGTCTTGTGTCTTTCTTTCTCGGTCTATTGTCTCACATTTATATATTTTCTCTCATTTCTCTCTTGCTACTTTTTATGTGAAACCAATAAAGTGATTTCACTTTCAGACTGTACAATATCACCATCATAGTAAAATTTATGAAATTTCACTTTGAGAAATTTCTTTCTGTGAAATTAAAAATAACAAACATTGAATTGACTTTCAATGTAAAGACATTGAAATTTTGTTAAGTTTGAATTAAATTAGTTAGTCAAATTTGACTCACTTTTTTAGTCAAGTCAGTGAAATTTCACTAATAATTTAATGATGTTTGATTGACTATAGTCAGTAAAATTTTATTGAGTTAATCTAAAAAACAGTACTTAATATAAGGCTAATCTAAAGTCCATGAAATTTTACTAAAGTCAAACAAATTAGATAACAAGACATGTAAATAATTCAAAATAAATAAATAAATAAATAAATTTGTAATTATAACAAGACTGATTAGTCAAATATAAAAATATCACTACAAGAAAAGTAGGCTTAAAAGACAAAAGCATTTGCGATGGCACATTTGCCGTCTCAAAAAGTGATTTTTTGCAACGACACAATTTGCTGTCTCGGAAAAATAGAGCATTTGTGACGGCAGAAAATGCTATCGTGAAAAATGAGAGTATTTGCGACGGTAGAAATTGTTGTCGCAAAAAAAAATGAAAGTATTTGCGATGACAGAGATTGATGTCGCGAAAAAATAGAGTTTTTGCGACAGCACCAGCTGCAGTCGCAAAAAAAAAAAAAGAAAAAAGAAAAAGAAAAAGAGTTTTTTGCGACTGTAATAAGTACTGTTGCAAAAAAAAGAAAAAAAAAATATTGTAGCTTTGAGACGGTTTCATATATATACAGTCACAAAATGGTTTGAATAAATGCAACGGTATTTTTCTGTCACAAAAAAAATTACAAAAAACGACGTCGTCTTACTCTTTTGATATAATATTTTTTTTTTCACCCATTTTTTTCATCTTCCTGTCTCTTCTCTTTTTCTCTCTCATTCATCCCTCTTCTCTGTCTGTCTGTCTGTCTCTCTCTCTCTCGCTCATCTCTCTTCTCTCTTCTCTCTTTGTCTCTCTCTCGTTCATCTATTTTTGTTCTCTCTCTCTCTCTCTCTCATCACTCTTTTCTCTCTCTCTTCTCTCTCTGTCTGTCTATTTATTTGTTTGTCAGTCTCTCTCTCCACCACTATGTTCACCTTGCTCACTCTCTCATTTCTCTTTTCTCTATTTATCTAGCTCTTTCTCGATTTATCGATCCACTACAAGAAAATGTACTTTTAGTGACTACTCTCTCTCTCTCTCTCTCTCTCTCTCTCTCTCTCTCGCTCATCACTCTATCTCTGTCTCTATCTCTCTTCTCTATCTGTCTCTCACTCATCTCTTTCTCTTACCATCCATCTCCTCTACCACCTTCACCACTACTGCAAATGTCATTCCACTACCATCACTACTACCATTGTTGCCACTCCACCCCTACGACTACCATTATTACCACCATCGCCACCACTCCACTACCACTACTGCCACTATTACTACCATTACCTCTCTTCCACTACCGCCACTCCATCTCCTCTGCCACTACCACAACTTCACCATTAATCTCCTTCGCCATCACAACCACCACCACCATCACCTCTTATCCACTACCTTCACCACTATTGCCACTCCCTCTCTTCTACCACAAAAAATTAGTTCTTGATTTTTAGTAACCAAAAAAAAATGCGCCACAAAAAATTAACTTTATCTTAATAGAAAATATTTTTCATTAAAATATTACCCCTACTTCTACCAAATAAAAAATAATAATATTTTTTTTTCAATTAAAATAAAAATGAAACAAATATATTTTCAACCTTAGTAACTAAAAAAAATAAAAAAATCATTAACTGCAAAAAAATAAATTTATTTTAACAAAAAATAAATAAAACGACGTCGTTCGCACCACCTATCCTAACTCTCATCTTCTTTTCTTCTTTTTATTTTCGTTTTCCCGCTCTTTCCATCTGAATTCCTTCATTTTCTTTCCCACTTTTTTTTTTCTCATGATCTCAAATCCCTAATCCCCAATCCCTTAAACAAAAAATCTCCAATTTCAAAAATTCCCAAAATACGATACTATCTCTCTCTCTCTCTCTCTCTCTCTCTGTGCAAGCAGCGACAATTGCAGTAGTAACAAGGGAGAACAACGGCGAGCAGCGAGCGACGACGGTGAGTAGTGATGACGGCTAGCAGCGGCATCGGCGATGAAAAAGCAAGTCCCTGAATTGCTCAACATCTCTTTTGGGTCTACCATTGCTCCTCCTCCATCGCCTCATGACTCTTACCTTGACCACGACAACACCAAATATCTACATCCACTGTCACCACTACTTTTTCTTCTTCCTCCAAATCTGCCGCCTCATACGCGTCTACGAAGTCTCTGGTTCGACCCTTTGTTTGCTATCAGATCAGAGCCTTCAAAATGGAAATCATAGATCCATTGAGCTAAGGTTAAGGCACTCTCTCTGTCTCTCTCTCTTTCTCTCGCTCTATATATATATATATATATATCACTTCTATTTAATTTTAGGTTTTTGGCCATTCCATTGCTGTTTCTTTTCTTCAATTTCTCCAATTTAGTATAAATTAGGCCTATGTGTTGTTGATTATGATAAATTATTTATGGTTTCTGTTGAATTAGTGCTTTGCTTTGTGTTTTAGATACCTAATTAGGGTTTTTTATTGTTTATTTTTTCTTTTGAATTAGTCTCTGTTTCTTTGTACTGTTTCTTTTTTGGTCTCTTGTAGTGGTTGTAGATATATTGGTAGACTAGCAATTATTGTTATATTAACTACCGAAAAAATTAAAAAAGAAAATAAAAATATTAACAATTGGACTTGTTGATTTTTTTGTGCCATAGTTGCTCAACACATATATATATATATATTTATTGAAAATTATATTTTGTTAATTGATTTTTTTGTGCCATAATGTATTTATTTCATAGAATTTTGAGATATATTAATACTGTAATTGTGGGAATTTTCTACTGTAACAATAAATTCTTATGTACTTCCTATGTTAGAAATTTGTTCCATTTATATAAATTGGTTCTATTTTCTAATTCAATGATGCAATTATTATTTCAATTTTATTCAATTCAAACTCAAGTTTCTTTAATTCTCAGCTTAAAAATTAAATAATTTTGTTCCCATATATTAGTTAATTGAATTCTTTTCAAGATCACCTAAATATTTTCCCCAAACTTTTCACTTCCTTCGTTTATATGTGGGCATAACGGGTTCTACTATTTTTTTAATATAATAGACTCCACATATACACATTGACATTTATTATTCGAATACACATGGAAAGGTTAATGCATTTATACCTAACTATAAGTTCAACAACGATATCTATCAAAATTAGCAAACAAAATAGCACACAAAAATTAATTTATTATATAGTGCTTCATGAAACCAACATTTTAGTCCTTGATATGGGTTTTTTTAGTCTGTGTAGAACTGTGGTTTGAATTTGTGTTTGGTTGTTTCTATTGCTCATATTAGGTCAAGGATTTTGGTAATTCAAATATATAGAGATTTGGGTTATAAGATTTGTTAGAGAATTCTAGCCCACTCTAGGTTGTGTAGAAACATGCGTTTGCTAGTGAATTTAAAAATTAAAAAACATGACGTATAGGTATTTGAGAATGGTGTAACATCAATCTTTTGTGTATATATTTCCTTTACATCCATGTTGAATGTATCTTACCTGATTTGATGCAATAGATGTGGTTTTGCCCCAATTGGGAGGTATGTTGTGTAAGAACTCAAACGCAATCTAATTTTGATGTGGATTATGAAGTCAAATCTTGAATTTGAGTTCTATGACTTTATCTAAAACAAGCATTGTTTAGATGATTACTTATCACTTTCCCATGTTCTTACTTGTAGTGATGGACAATTACAAGAATGCCCTTCAATATCTTTATGGCTCAAGTCCTTCACAAATGGACATGTTCGAGACTGAAGATAATCTCGTCCGCTGACAGTCTGAAAGTGTCACAGAGGTTTATTCTCTTTACTTGTTGCTTTATTTCTGTTCACTGTATATCTAAGTGGCTATATGGTTGATAAATTTTATCAATCTTGTTGCTGTTACACTATAATAATAGTTTTTTTTTTTTTTATCTAATTGCTACAGATTATGCTAGCAGTAATTGAGCTTCGTGATGCTCAGTTCATGTGTTTGGATTATGATAACCCATCAAAGACTACATATCTGTATATAAATTCTTCTGGGACTCAGGTTAATACTTCAACGTATAGCATTTCTCCCATTTTTGTCTCATTTTTTCTTCTTATTATCAGTCCATTTATTTCATTGAGGTAAGTTCTTGACAAGGCAGATCTTGTGACAATTATACTTGCTTGTACCACATAATGTCCTTACCACTACCTTTTAACCTAGTTTTTCATCACAAAAATGCTAATTCTTCTTTATTCCCAATTTAATATCCATGGCTTAAATTGTTCATTGTAAGTAGTGTTTTTTGTATTTCATTCTTGCACTCTGTTTTAAACTTTTTGGTCCATAAATTAACTGTCTTCATTAGAGACTTAATAATTTATACGTGTAAAAGATTTTTGGTAACTGCTTCTTGACCATTAATGTAATATGGCCAAGATGGATTGGTCTGTAAATCTAATTCTCTCTTTCTCTCTCTCTCTGTGTATATATATATACAAGTAGAGCAATTTATTAATAATAAAAAGAAACATGGCATAGTCAAGCTTTGTTATGTAATTTGCCCATAAGTTGGTCAATGACATTTTCTTTGAAAGGCTTTAATTGACAAATTTACAATATCATGTTGGTTTTGCAGGCATGTTTGGTAATTAATATGGAGCCAATCAAGTTTTGGGAGTTTGGTTCACTTGTTCTTGAAGGTTTTGGCTATGAAAGGTACTCAACTTCTTGAAGGTCCTAAAGTAATTATAGAACCTGTGTAGGCAGCTTTGTCCCAAGTTTTCTAAGTTGTCCTACATTAGAAAAAGGTAATTTGGTATATTGAACCTCATCTTCGTGAAACTGCTGATTTGGGAAGGTTGTTCTAATTGTCATAATTCTTGTAAGCTCAATTCAATGAACTAGTGAATGTTTATTCAAAATTCAAATATGCATATCCTCATAATAGGTTCTTATTAAATCAAGTCCCTAAAAAAATCATCTTTATAATTTAGTTTTATGTTATTAAGCTCAAGCATATTATCGAGTTCCCCGTTTGGGAGTCAGAACCGGATTTCAGTTTAGGCAAACTAGTTCCTTAAGAAACTTAGAATTTGAGGTGTTGGCGCTCCAAAATCACCAAATGGCATCGGATTAGCATGAAACTTGGCACACACGACCGCCTTCGTACGAGAGACTTGTGGGAGAAAATGGAACTTGAATCGGGTTTTCAGTTTGGGAGTTAGAGCTGCATTGTAGTCTAGGTAAACTAGTTCCTTAAGAAACTTAAAATTCTAAGTGTTGACACCCCAAAATCACCAAACGGCATCGGATTAGCACGAAACTTAGAACACACGATCGCCTAGGCATGAGAGACTTGTGGGAGAAGACGGAACTTGAATCGGGTTCCCAGTTTGGGAGTTATAGCTGGATTTCAGTCTAAGTAGACTAATTCCTTAAGAAACTTAGAATTCGAGGTGTTGACGTCCCAAAATCACCAAACGGCGTCGGATTAGCACGAAACTTGGCACATACAACTACCTAGGCACGAGAGACTTGTGGGAGAAGACGGGACTCGAATCAGGTTCCTGGTTTGGAAGTTAGAGTAGGATTTCGGTCTAAGAAAATTAGTTCCTTAAGAAACTTAGAATTCGAGATATTGAAGCCCCAAAATCACCAAACGGTGTCAGATTAGCACGAAACTTGGCACACACGACCACATTGGCACAAGAGACTTGTGAGAGAAGACGGGACTCGAATCGGATTCTCGATTTGTGAGTTAGAGCTGGATTTCGTTCTAGGCAAACTAGTTCTTTAAGAAACTTAGAATTTGAGGTGTTGATACCCCAAAATCACCAAACAATGTCGGATTAGCATGAAACTTGGCATACATGACCACCTAAGCACGAGAGACTTGTTGGAGAAGACGGGACTCGAATCAGATTCTCAGTTTGGGAGTTAGAGCTGGATTTTGGTCTAAGCAAACTAGTTTTTTAAGAAACTTAGAATTCGAGATATTGACATCCCAAAATCACCAAACGGCGTTAGATTAGCATGAAACTTGACTAGCATGACCGCCTTGGCACGAGAGACTTGTGGGAGAAGATGGGACTCGAATCGAGTTCCTAATTTTGGAGTTAGAGCCGGTTAAATTATTTACTTAATTATTTTGGTAATTGTACAATAGTTAAATTTTTATGTTTTTTTTTTTTGTAATTAACATATTAATACATAATTATATTGTCATTAATTATTTTTGTTTTTTGTTTTCAGATATTTTTTGAGTAGGAGTTTGCTTCTTGTGGAATGCATGCTTGTGAAGAATGCGACTAACATTTGTTTTGGTTACCAAAGGAGAATGATGAGGAAAACTTTTGTTTTTGGTTTATGTTATTTTGAATTGTGAACAACATTATGTATTTAAACATTATATATGTATTATGAAACATTATGTAGTGGGGTAATTTTGTTGATATGTAATTATGAATGTAAGAATATTTTTATTATGGAGAAATTGTTATTTCTATACAGGAATTTTTATATTGTTATGCTATTATTGGTTTCTTTTTCATTTAATATAGGTAATTTTAATATTTTTAATAATTTTATTATCGTTTTTTTTTTTTTTTTTTTTTTTTTTTTTTTTTGTGTGTGTGTGACAACACCACACCATCGCAAAAAATATTAAAACTAAAATCTATTTTTTTTGGCGACATAGGCAATGCCATTGCAAAATAAATTGGCGACAAAGGTTATGCTGTGACAACAAAAAAAATTTCATGACAACATTTTTTTGGCCATTTCAAATAAAACTTTTAACAACGGTACAACATTGCCGTCACAAAAAGTTTCAATTTTTTACATATTATAGGTGAAAGTAAAATGCTATCACAAAATGCCACATTTGCCATCGTAGAAAAAAAGGCGACGACACCATGCTGTCGCTAAAACGTTTTAGCAACACCTTCTATTGTGATCCCCCTTTGCCGCTAAAAGTTTTTGAGACGGCATTAGAAGTATTAGCGACAACATTTTGCCATCGCAAAAAACTATAATTTTTGTAGTGTATGGGGGTGCACATCATATACACCCTACTATAAATTGAGGTAATTTTATCACAAAATGTGTAATCTCGTCACACGTTGGCGTAATAAAAAAGGTCATAACCAAGTCATAAACTTTTGTAATATCAACATAAAATTTTATATATTTAGATGCAGCTAATTTATGGCAAGATTACTCATTTTATAGTTGATTTTACAAAATTTTGTAATAAAATTAAGCCAATTTATGATAAGGTGCACATAAATTTTCCCTATAAATACATATATATATATATATTTAGATGAAAAATAAAATGCATGTGACAATTTGCATATAGTCTTTTTGGATTTCGAAAGTGCAGGCATTGCGAGGTCACTATGGTATCTAATAAATGGGAACATGTTGTAATATATTTATGAGTATGTATATAAATATGGAGTCCTACTTCTAGACTTTATTGTTGGACACATGTGATCCCATGAACTTATTTTGTTGATCCATTTATTTAATTTTTCACGTGCAAATCATCTCATTAAAATAAATTGATAATTGTCGTTATACAATTGAATCAAATCGGTTTGATTTTTATTTTTTTTTATAAATCATCTTTATATAGGGCTTAAAAAATTATAAAAATAAATTATTAAAGAAAATCTGTGGTGAACCCACAAAAACCCAACCATATGATCAATCTATTCTCCCAACCATATGATCAATCAACCCACTTCCCTTCGTTGTTGTTGTAAGTTTTTCGCATGTATCGTGCTTTCTTCATCAATAAAGCTTTCTTTTGCTGATCAAAAAAAAAACTGGAGAGAAAGTGAGCATATATATATATATTTGAGAATCTTACTTTGTCATGAAGAATTGACTTGATAACAACTAGTTTGGAAATAAGTGCATTTTTATTTTTTTTCCGTTTTTTATTTGCTTTGTAATTCCATTGATGTAAACAACATAAACATATGGGCAGCTAATTTATGTACATAGAAGTAATAATAGTGTTTCAAAATAACTTTTTTTTTTTTTTTTTGATCGGCAAAAGAACTTTATTGAATTAGAATCAAGGATAAATCCTTACATCAGACATCAATAAAAGACAAAACCTAGTAGGTGCTATAAGCATCAAAGTGAAGGACGGTTATCCCAACTAGATTGGCACAAAAGAACTCACCTAATCATATGGCTCCTCTGAGAATAAGTGAGGAGAATTGACCAAACAAAAACAAAGTAGTTCACCTACAAGCTACCCCTTATAGCTTTGATCCTAAACACCAAGTCGGAAACAGAGTAGTTCACCCCTTTGACATGGTATTTAACCCACAAGGCTATATGCATTAAAATAGATTCACACAAACCTTTCCAAATAATGCCATGACCAGCAAACTTGCACCCATTTCTAGCCTTCCATAAATTCCATATCACAGCAGCTGGAATTGCACCCCAAATACTTTTTTCCAACTTTTTGAATATGAATCCATCCCACCACTCCAATAGATGGCTCACAGATTGGGGAACCACCCATATAATACCCCACCATGACAAAATCTCTGTCCAGATCTTCCAAGCATACCTGCAATGAAGGATCACATGGTTCACATCTTCATCACAAGAATTACAGAAAATGCATAACGGGTCTACAGTAGGAGCAAGAGCACCAATGCTATGAAGAAACATTGAAGTTTTTTGTCAGGACCCCAACCCGCCCCCATGGGTTAAGGACATGACCGGTCAGTAATCCTGTGGTTACCTACGGCCTCAAACCAAAACGGACATAACTTGTCAGAGAAAAGGGGCCAAATGGAAGCAAAAATTTTAAAACTTTGTCCATAGAGCGGTGCTTATATGCACAACGACAAACCATACTCATATGCGTTAATAACTCACATAAAAAATATAGTAGCATAAACTCTTTTACAACAGGATCATCAAACTGAGCTAACCCATATCAGACTACATACAAATGTACACAAAACCCTTGCCAATAAAATAACATATAATTACATAACAAAAAGGCAAGGACGGGTCTCGCACGTGAGACACGAGATCACACTAACAAGGTACAAACACCAAAACACATGGTTAAGGAGCTCAATTTCAAGGATTACATACTTGCATGTCTCGAATTGACACCACATTCAACTCTATCATGTATATTCATGCACTTCAAAGCTCCTATCTCCATAAATTGTACATGCATGTGGTATATCACTTTCACCCTCAGTTCATATGATGAAAAGATGGTCAAGTACATGGCTTTTAACCAAAATGAAACATAAGTCATGTGATTCAAGCTCAAATATGCCAATTCCAAACAATTACATACATGCATGCATATATGGTCTTCCAACTCAACAAAACCAATTCAAAACATGCTCTTGACCATTAATTAACTTTGAACACACAAGATTACATATTAAACTCATGGATTCAAGAATCAATGCTTACCTAGAAGCCCAATCTATGGTTAATTCTTGAACTAGACTTCAAATCTCAAGCTTGAGTCACAATTATACAATTCTCCCCTCTCTCTCTCTAACAGTGGCTCTCTCTCCCTTTCTCAAGGTTTGATCAGCCAAAATGAATACATAGGAGAGAATGGTAAGTGTAGTGCCCTTACCCAACAATTCCCACTAACTAACATTAATAATAACAAATAATTGGGCACCAATTACCAATTTAATCAACTTAATCGCTGAATCAATTTTTCAATTAAGTTTCACCGTAGGCTCTAAAAATTATACCAATCACAATGGCGTAATCAATTAGGGTTACGTGGCCGATAAGGCCCTCAATTTAATTCCCGAAGTGGATTATTCAAACAGATTTTCCTACGGCAAACAGATATGAATTCAAAATCACATATTATCACATAATGGCACACAAAATCATGCTAAACACATAACCATAAACAAATTAAGGACCAGTTTAGCACAGTATAGAACAGGGGTATCACATTTTTAGTCTGCCTTTCCAAGCTAGCCAACAGATGAATTGCATCTTGGAGGGGGCAATGTTCATCCAAATCGCTCAAGGCACAGAAAGCAATGTACCATGATTGAGATTGAACTGATCATAAATAGATTTCACAGTGAACAACCTGGAACCGTCAGCTTTCCAAACCAATCTGTCATCCTCTGAAACACTCAGAACAGGGCTACATTGAAGTAAGTGAATAAGCTGAGAGCATACATCCGTTTCCCAAGCAAGCGGTTACTGCGGAAAGAGAAATTCCACACACCAAGAGTAGATTTTCTTCTAAAGAACTCAATCACTGTACCCTCCTTCTCTGATGACAAAGAAAACAACCTCGGAAATAGCTCTTTCAAGCTACCTTCCCCAATCCACCTGTCAGTCCAGAATCTACATCTACTCCCATTACCAAGATGAATGCTAACATTCGACTAGTATAAAACAAGAGCGCGCGGATTAGACAATGTTGCAGACAAAATGTCCTTCCAAACTCTTGAGACTTTGGGATGAGGATCAAGAGATGGGAACCAATCATCAGTAGCATAATTATATTTGCTGCATAAAATGTCTTTCCATAAAACCCTAGTAGCACTCCCAAATCTCCACCACCATTTGATAAGTAGGCATAAGTTCATAACACTCAACCTTCTGATACCCAGGCCTCCTGCGTCCCTCCTTCTAGTAACATCACTCCACTTGACCATGTGAATTTTCCTCTTTCAATCAGAACCTCCCCACAAAAATTTAGCTTGAATACTTTCAAGTTCTTTAATCACAGAGACAGGCATCTTGAATAAGGATAGGTAGTACACCGGCAAGCTTGACAACACAGATTTGATGAGTGTTAGTCTACCCTCGAATGATAAGTGTCTTCTCTTCCAAGTTGCAAGCCTCACCTTGAATTTATTGACAATAGGGTTCCAGGTAGACTTTAATCTAGGACTTGCACCAAGAGGCATTCCTAAGAACATGAAAGGGAGAGTATGTGTGGAGCAATTAAGAGCATCAGCAAAATCATTAAGAAGATCCTCCTCCACCCCTACACCAATCACCATGCTTTTGTAGTAGTTAATTTTAAGCCCAGAAATAACCTCAAAACACCTCAGTAATCGCTTGATGCATAATACTTCCACCCAATCAGCCTCACAAAAGAGAATAGTATCATCCACAAATTGTAGATGGGAAACATTAACCCTATTAGCTCCAATATCAGACCCCTTAAGCAGGCCGCCCTCCTCAGCTCTCATGATTAGGATGTTGAGACCCTCCACGATCAAATTGAACAAGAATGGAGAGAGTGGGTCACCTTGTCTCAAACCCCTCTCAGTACTGAACTCAGAAGTAGGGCTTCCATTCATTAAGACTGACACCCTTGCTGAAGAGACACAACTCTTGACCTAATTCCTCCATTTCTGACCGAAACCAAAGCTTTCCATCAAGTTAAACAAGAAAGACCAATTGACACAATCATATGCCTTTTCAAAATCTAGTTTGAAGATCACCCCTTTTTTCTTTTTCACCTTCCACCAATCCAACACCTCGTTGGCCACTAACACTCCATCAAGGATATGCCTCCCTCCCATGAATGCATTGAGTATGCGATAGCGGATGGAAGTACCTTCTTTAGTCTGGAGGACAACACCTTTGCCAGGATTTTATAGATTGACCCAATTAAATTAATAGGTCTGTAGTCAGAAAGACTTCTAGGTTATCATTCTTAAGAATTAATGCTATAAAGGATGAGTTCAGACCAGAAACAAGTTTGCTATGCTCGAAAAACTCCTTGAAGAACTGCATCACTTCTACCTTCATAAACTTCCAACACTTGTTAATACCAAATAGATTAAAGCCATCTGGCCCTGGGGCTTTGTTTTCATCACAAGACTTCAGAGCACTCTATACCTCAGCAATGGAGAACTCTTTTTCTAAGTCTGCTGCAGCCTGAGAGTGAGAGATAGTTTGGAACCCACTTACTAATTTTGGTCTCTTCTTCCAACTTTCAGAGAACACCCCCTTAAAGTGGTTCCACACAGCATTTTTTATAGACACAGGGTCCTCAAAAGACACACCATTCACCACAACTGAATTCAATAAGTTGACATTGTGCCTACATTTGACCATAATGTGAAAGAACTTGGTGTTTCTATCCCCTCTCAAAGCCCAATCCTGTCTAGACTTCTGAAGCCAGAACCAATCAATCTTTTTGCTCAGTCGCCAAACCTCCCCTTTAAGCTCTGTTCTTCTGCTGTTTTCAGAATCTAGCAACAATCTGGATTCAGCTAGCAAGTCCAGTTTGTGTAACTCAGCCTCAACGAGCTTCAACTGACTGTGAAGATTACCAAACCCCGATATATTCCACTCCTTTAGAGCCCTTTTCAGGTGACCAATTTTGCTAAATAATCTGAACCCTGCCCATCCATCAACCTGCCCCTCCATCCAGGATTTCTCAACAAAAGCCAAAAAACCTGGATGGAGAACCCAACAATTCAAGAATTTGAAGGGTTTAGGGCCCCAATCTCTACTATCCTCCATTAAAAGAAGAGGACAGTGATCAGATAAAATTCTAGGCAAACCCCATCACTTGTAATCAAATCTTAATAGCCAATCCGAATCCACAATAAATCTATCAATGCGGCTCCATCTACCTTCCTCCCTAGAATCACTCCAAGTAAATTTTCTGCCCAGCAGCGGCAGCTCCACCCCTTCCATACGATCAATGAAAGTGTTAAAGTCATTCATACCCACATTTCTCCTAGAGCTTCCCACCCTTTCCCTTAGGTGCCTGATTTCATTAAAATCCCCACCCATACACCAAGGATTGGGAAATGAAGGCTTAATTCTAGCTATCAAATCCCAGAGATCCCTTCTATTGGTTACTTCATTAGGAGCATACACATTTAACACCACACAATCGTAATCTAGCAAGATCTTCCCAGCTAAGAGAATAAAATTTCTAGAACAACAACAATCAACTAAGTCAAACACAGCAGGATTCCAAACGCACAATAGGCCTCCTGCACTCCCACAAGCACCCACTTCCATGAACTCGAAGTTAACCTCTGGCCATATTGATCGCACAAGGTTTGGATCAAAAGCAGCCCGTTTTGTTTCTTGCAAAAGCACCATGTCCACCTTATTATCTTTGATGATTTTCTTTATTTTTCTCCTTTTCACCTCCCTACCGAAGCCTCTAATATTCCAAGACAAGATCTTCATAAAACAGAATTAAGCAACCACTAAACACCCAAGACAACCAGAATTACCTGGCTTTTGATTTCTTCCTCTGCTCCACCCTCTCGGCATCCAGTTGTTCAAGCTCAATAATCTTCTGTAGGACTTCATCTTCTTGCCCTTCAAAGTCGATTCCAATTAATTTCCCCATACGAATTGTGGCTTGCGCCTCATCAAGGATGATTTGGCCTTTACTTGGACCTGCATGCAAAGCTGAAGCCAAAGAGTAAGCTGCAACTGCAGCTCTGATCGTTGCCCCTTTCTGGGCTATGGTTTTGTGATTTTTGACCCTTACACCCTGAGATCTTTTCTTGCTCTTCCCTTTTTTTGAGTTGTGTGGTGCTTTGCTTCCACCCTTACCCATCCCTAAATCCAGCCCCTTGTGTAATTCTGGTGGTTTGGCACACAAGCTTGAGCTGCTGGAAATATCATCATCTTGAGAAGGACTTTTTGCTTGACCTCCACGCCCTACGGTTTGCCATCCCACTCTGTTCCCTTTTTACGAAATGCTTGGTGCTTTGCTTCCACCCTTACCCATCCCTACATCTAACCCGTTGTGTAGTTACGAGTATTGGCGCCAGCTTGAGCTTTGGAAATAACGTCAACGTGTTCTTTGGGCGGTTGCCAACCCTTGACCTCACGAAATTACATCACAGCCCACGGATGCATGACGGTGACTACCACCGGCCCATTAACCAAGCCATTACCCTCCATTTCCTCAATTAAGCAGTTGTAGGTGGTTGAGGCCTATTTAACACCGTGGGCTTATTTAGAACAATTTCGAGTTAAGCCCATGGCATGGCCCAATAGAGCCACTAAAGCTCCTCATGAACCCCAGCTGAAGCGATGCCAACCTTCCTAACGTTACTCACCATTGTTCAATGCCGACATCCCTCACGAAGTCACGATGCGCAAAAGTATCCTTAACCACCAAATCGAGTTCCCATGGTGCGATGCCACCAAAGCCGAGTTCCCATCTTTGCTTTTGGTCCACCGCCACGATGAGGTTCCACCTCCTCGAGCGAGTTCCCAAGTTGCTTTTGGTCCCACCGTAGCGATGTGTTGCCCGCCTCGATTCTGTCACCTTGTTAAGGGTTGTCTCCGACCCTTGAACTCTCCGGCCGAGTCGGTGGAGAGAAGTTCACCCCTATTTGGCGCATCTCACAATCAAAATGTACCTTTGTTGCATCCTTCCCCACGAAACCTTGAAAATTCTCTTATTGCACTCAACCTCTACCGATGAGTTAATTGCGTCCATAGACCTAGTATGGACCAAAACTTTGCCACAATTAAGAGATTTTGATTCACGAGTTATCCTCGATCTGATTACTTCCCCATAAGGACCCAATACTTTGAAGAGTGCTAGTATTCCATGCATGGAAAGGTATTCCATAACGGTGCAGCCACACTAGCCTAGAAGTCTCCATTGGCAACTTTTCATCCCACAATCTTATATCGTCACAAAGCTCTTGAATGAGATGCGCCACCAACCTATACGGTGCAAGAATGTACATTGGAAAATTCAATAGAATTAAATTATAAGCCCCAAAGCGAAAATGAATTTCTTGCAACTGTTATTCGGATAATTTGTAGCTCCCCGACATCGACATACTCTTGATCGTACCACCATACATCTCTGTAGCCATTCCGCCTTAAATGCGAAATTGCCACTTTTAACGACTTCTTGGTCTCGCCCCCTTTCCTTCACAATGTCTGCATCTGATTTTGTTCCTCTTGTACTCACCCCAATGCCTTTAAGACCAAGCACATTGAATGCATTTTGTTTCTTTGCTATCCTGCTACACACTCCACTCTTTGACTAGTCACATGATCTACTCCAGGCACCGTTCTGTGATACCTCTTCCCATTAACATAATCTGCAAACTTTACCTTCAGTTGTTTGTTGCCACACCAGACCCCATTTGCCTTCTGGATCGCC
Source organism: Camellia lanceoleosa (assembly GCA_025200525.1). NCBI lineage: Eukaryota > Viridiplantae > Streptophyta > Magnoliopsida > Ericales > Theaceae > Camellia > Camellia lanceoleosa. The sequence continues at coordinate 87,697,685 of CM045766.1, read as the reverse complement.
ATCTTTGCTGCCACTACACACTCGTAACGAACAAACCCAAATCTGGTTCCCACCTTGCTTCTCTTAAATGATATGAAGGCATGCTTCACCACTCCAAACTTAGAGAACATATTGAACATGCCCTTCGGATCCATATCATATGGAAGGTTGTCCACAAAAATGGAAACCAGCTTCAAGTCTGGACCACTTCGTCTATGACCAGCAGCTCTCCCTCTGTAGAACACCGGTTGCCATCCCCTGCTCCGCTCCATTTCTTGGTCGTGAATCTCTCTTGAACTCTTTCTCTCTAGCAACCACTTTTCTTAGGACTGCAATGCCCTGAATTGTGGCAGTTTTTCTTAGTTCACTGCCAGATTCTGGAGAGAATGTTGAACCATGGCCGACTTGATGGTAATTCGACAAATGGTTACTCCTATCACCTTACATTTGTCATGATCCTCGTCTTCACTGCCATGCAAACCTATTACACTACCAGCACTTATTATCGTCAATACTAAGTTCTAGTTTATTCATGGAAAGGTGTTGCCAACGATTTGAGAAGAGAAGACTTTGATTGCCAATCTTGCAAAGAATACCATCTCTTCTTTTCACATTTTGTTTACTATTGATTCATACTATTACTTGAATATTAATGATACCTATCGAGCACAATGATACCTTTGCAGCACTGTTTCAAAATAACTTTGTAGTCTCAGTAATATAGAAAATATATTTTCGAAATAATGAGCCACCACTTTGATTGGTCTTTCATTTTGAAATGAATAAATACAAATTTATCAGTTCTGAAATAAAAAAAATATATAAATCTATTAAATTATTTTGTATAAATTTCATATATGTATTTCTTTTTATAGATCATTAGTACTTTTTGATATGCAAAACCTTCAACCAAACTTTTATGATTGTTGAAAAATTGTAAGAAAATGTAAATAGACTGCATAATCATAACATTCACACCTTCATATGTGATTGTGAGATTCACATAATGCATGAGATAATAGTTTTGTGAATAAGTTGCGTCTACTTAAAATCTTATTGATAATATTATTAAAAGTTTATATGTTCAAGTATCATTGAAGGTTTAATTATTATTATTTTTTTGACAACCAATTATATTTGACCATTTGTACTTTTTCAGTAAGATCGTTAGCTTATGTAGAATTATTCTTTGTGGTTTATTTCTATGAGTAGACTTAAAATGTGGGTTCAGGATTGATCTTATGGGAAATTTATCCAAATGTCTCATTTTGGAAAAATATGTATAAAAAATTCTCATGATATATATTTTTTTTTTTGAAAAATTACAAAAAAAAAACCCCAGGGTTTAGCGCATTTCTCAAATTAAACCCCAGGTTTCCAATTGTGACAATTTATACCCCACCATTCCACCCGTGTTTCAATCCGATCCCTCTGTCCATTTCTGTCTCTATCAGTTGAAGACTGATTTGGGCACCAAAATTGCCTTAATCTTCACGATTTATGGCAAAAGACACCTCTCTATTTGCCGAATTCGAGTTTTCGAATAGAACAAAGGAATTGGGATTGGAGGACTCAAACTTGTCATCCCACAACAAACCCTTGAGCTCCTTATAAACAACAGAACAGAGATTGGAGAGAAGATAATTGTAGACGTCCCCGAACGCATCCCGAGGAGGGAGTGCAAGTCTCCCGGTTCTGGTCCGATATTGGGTCTACTACAGTTCAAGGACTCAAATGTCACGGTTCTTAATCTTGAACTAAAAAGTCCAACTTTGGCAAATCGTTTTGAGAAAAACAGATTTTGAAAAGAAGTGCCAAACATGGACTGCTTTACCAGATACAGAGTCGCCACCTAAATATTTTATTTTTGGGAAATTTAGGAAACCCTGACTCGGTGCCAAAGGCCACGTGTCCGTCATCACCAAAGTTGCCTCAGCTCGGGAACTTGGGTACGATTGGGGAAGGTCAGCTATGAGCACCCCCTCTCGCCCGGTCCGAAAACCGGCCTCTACTAATCATGATATCCAATTTTGAAAACGTTATGTGTTCTTATTCCAGTTAGTAGCCTAGAATTACTATGTGATGCGCACAGCAAACAAGTATAGACTAGATTGCCTAATTTGGAAACAAGCATTGCATATCCGTTTGTTTGGAAAACAGTTTAAAATTGCTACTACTTAAGTAGGCTAAAATCTGATTTCAATGAGTTATTCTAACTCAAGCAATCCAACCTCCACCCAGGCATTCAAGCAGTTTATTTCATATAAGCACTTAGCGCATGGCAAGCATCTTGTCATGTTAACATTCACACGTATCACGAGATGCTAAAGCATAAATACTTACATTGTACTCGTGCCAAAACAATAAACTAGTTAGCAAAATATGCATGACCTAGCTCTGTTAAGATGACTAATGCGGCGCATCTGAGTGCAATTAGGCGAGCTCGGCTATCCTAAACATGGCATGTGAAATGCACGAGTAACACGTATTCAAGTTAGATTTGAAATACAATGCGGTTTGTATGATGTACCGAGCCCGATGCATGTCAACAAATGCATGGATGCCGCATGCATTGCATAAGGTATGCTAATTTTAAATATGCCTAATCTACCATCATAAGCGGTAAATAAAAGGAAGAAAGAAATGGGGTTGGAAGACATACACACACCCACACACTTATTACAATTATGCCCTTGCAGAGGGACCCAAAAGAATATCTGATCCCAAAATAATACTCCAAATCTGAGAATAAATTGATTATTACAGAAATTTCTAATTATCAAATTAATATTAACATAAAAGAAAGGGGCCCCAGCCCTGCCTCGAGATGCGCGAATGATGCATGCTCGAATCCGACTTGCTTGGAAACCCGTTGCCATAGCATTGCTGCCTCTGTTTTCACTGTCCTGCCTTTCTGAAAACTGCCAAAGTCTCAGGACATGCTCCCTGCACACTGAGGATCATCATCGGCTGAATAGAATGTCCACCGGCCGTGTACAATGTCCATCGGCTGGAGATAAAGCTATCGGCTGTCCATCAATGGCCGGTCGGCACTCTATACTGCCGATCGGCAAAAACTCCCTGCAGAAGACAGTTTTGACAGCAACAAGGACAGACAGTGTATGGCATGGAATTCCAAGAAAATGTATGCACGGACACACTCCCTATCATGCAATGGACTCAAGGGAGCATGGCCCTCGACCCCCGGGCCATCAATCACGCGTTTCAATGCATGATGGCCCAAAAGCCAAGTTAGCAACTTTGATATCAAATGAAATGCAAGCATAAAACACACCAAAGGGCCCCAACCTCTGTCATAATTGATCAAGAGGCAAGGGATGCATGCTTAATGAAATGCAACCTAGGCATGGAGGCTAAGTGTGCAACATGAACATACAAATGAGCAATGTATACTAGGCGCGCAACCTAAACATGTAAACAAACATGGCATGCAGCAACATGCAACGATGGACTTAAACTAACATGGGTAGCTCGCAAGCATGCCAAAATCGTGACCATGGGGGAAAACAGCCCCAAAACCCAGTAAAATGACATCCGATGCAAGGAATGATCCCGAAATGCAAAGATAATTGCACAAAAATGACTTATAGCTAACAAAGCATGCATAATTGGTACATGACATGAAAAATAATAAGCAAGGCAGCCCCAAAAATCACATTTTTACAGTTCAAATCATGGCCAAACAGCAATCACAAATAGGGCTAACATGGCATACAAAAATGACTCCGCAAGGGAGGCAATGAAGCAAGTAGTATATGAAGTGCCAAAACAGAAAATAAACCTTCTACAACACTGAAGAGGGACCAAAAATATGCACATTTACAGTTTATGAAAACCCCCAAATCAGTATGCAAACATGCTCAAAATGCCATGCAAGATTGAAGCCAACAAAGGCTATAATATGAGGTATACAAAACATGCATCAAACATAAAAAGACCCTTCATGGGACATGGAGAGGGGGTCAGAATAAGACCCCTTCTAGTTCTGATGATGGCCCAAAAACAGAAGCAAGATAGGCTAACAAAGCATGCAAAAATGGGGGCCAAGAGGGGTATAATGGTAAGTACTACATGGAGACCCCCAACAGTGTTGAGCCCTTCTTCAACATTGAAGAGGGGCTCAAAATAAGCCTAACTTCAATTCATGACATGCTCCAAAACAATTTATATGTAGGCCAAACAAATCATGCAAAATTACGGTAAATAGAAGAGATTATGAAGCAAGTGCAAGATAGGGGTCCCAAACAGGGTTGAGCCCTTCTTCAATTTTTAAGAAGGGCTCAAAATGAGCCTACTTACAGTTTACATTATGCTCAAAAACAGATCACACATAGGCTATAAATTTCATGCAAAAATGTGGCATACCAAGGAGTATTGAAGCAAGTGTACTATGGAGGGCTCAAACAGGGTTGAGCCCTTAAACAAACATGAAGAATGGCTCAAAAGAATGCCCCTTTCAGTTAGGGTCGGAGCCCAAAACAGTAAGCAAATAGGGTAGAAAAATGTGACAAGAATGTGCTACAAAAGAGGGAAAATGATCTTACCCTTGAAGACTACCCTTTTTGTTGTTTCTTGGCTTGAGTTGCAGCACCTTTGGCCTCTAAAAAACTGCTCCAAGCTTCTGTGATGGAGTAGTGGTGGTGGTGCTATGGATTGGTGAAGAAATGGCCCAAGAACAAGGGTATTTGATGGTTGAATAGAGAGATATGGAGAGAGATGGAGGGTTGTGTGTATGTATATAGGATATATGCCTATATCTCTAGTTTTTTTGCTCCAAAAATCCAGCAAAACAAAGGAGAAGGGACCTCTCTTATATAGGCAATGTAAATGCCAAGCTTACAAGACAAGCTATCCAAAAAGGGTCAAGGGGAGTCAAGGCTTATTCAAGAAGCTTGGACAGCTGGTAGGCTTCTTGAGGAAGCCAAGACAAGGGTGCAAAGAAGGGGGCAAAGGTGGTGTAAAGGCTCAAAATAGGCATATATATGCACGTGGAGCTGATTCTATGCATCCCAGCTGGCACAGCTGGCATGCATTATGCCTGGGAGAGTCAAAAGGGTCATCGGCACAATAAATTGCCAGTCGGCACAATAAATTGCCGACTTGCACTTTATACTGGCCGGTCGACTAAATAGAGTGCCGATGGGTGTCCAATGAGGTCAAAAAGTTCCGGTGGATGTCTAGATTGAAGCCCCGGAAGTTAGCTTTCCAATGGCGCAAACCTTACATTAAAATTCCTTCTGTGCAAAAAGTTATGCCCTTTTTGGTGAAGCCGCGCAGATTCGATCCAACCAGGATGATGCCCGACTTCAACCAATCATATCTCCTCCACCCGGACTTGGCTTTAGGAGATTCTTGAATGAAAAATGAAGCCCCAGAAGTCTTCTTTCCAATGGTTATGGCCTCATAGCTTAACTCCAAGTGTATAGATAGATGAGCTTGATTTAGCGAGGACTGCTCGACTCTCTTTACGGATTCATGCCGAACCTCTTCTACAACTTATTTTCTACACTCTTCTCCTCTTCTCTTCAACTTCAAACCCCGAAGTAAGGTGTTTTGAAAGATTTTTCAAAGATTTCATCTCTCTTTCATTCATCCCCACTTTGTCCTTGCTCGGTTTTAAAAGCGCAACATTTACGAAATCTTGGTCGAAACATCGTGGGAATTTTATTTCAAAAATGTTTTGAAAGAGAGGGTTTTAAGGTCTAAAAACCATCCAAAATAATTGTGGTCCAAAATGGGGTGTGAAGTTGAGATTCGCCTCTCTCCTTGCCGAAGAAACTGAACCTGTGCCCTGCACACCTTTCTCCACCAAGTAAACCATCAGTAGTGTCCAAGTCTTAAGGGCGGTCAAAAATGGGGTGTCTACAATAATCAGGTGCATCAGGACCGTTAAACCCATTGTAAGCTCCAATGAAAACCCATCCATGTTCCTCTGAAACAACGACATGAACTGGATCCTCACCGGCCTTTCCTTATGCCCATTGAAGATTTTGACTACTCATTGAATCATCATCATTATCTAAACTACCATCAGTGCTCAAATTCACACTACTGATTGTTAACTCATTTTGTTTCTCACACCCAACAATCCAATCATGTTCTTTCACAAAAGCAACCCCTTAATCGGCACATCAATCAAATTCTGCCTCATGAAATTGTCTTCGATATCGGTCTCTGCAGGACTCAAATCAACGACCCTTTTCTCGATCTAGGTCGAAAAGCAAAACCCCCATGAGAGTAGCTCCTCTGAAAATGATCATCCCTAGCGTTTTCGAGAGGCCCTGAGAAATTCCACAATCGAGAGTTTTCGACAAAAACTCTCTCTCGATCGGACCCGACACGAACCCCTTTTCCATCGGACCCGAACCTGAAATTTCCCAAGAACTGGGTGGCAAAAGAACTAAGCTCATGGAATTCCAGGGAATGGGTTGAAGAGGAATGGAAGCGAAAGATGTAGAGCTCTTGAAAGCGGTGGCTTGATCGATGGAGTTATAAACATGAGATCGACCAAAGTTGTGGAGAGCGGGATGGAAGTGTTGGCACTGATGAAGGAGCCGGAGATCAATCGGAAAGTGATTGTGATGTCTTAGAAGTGGACTTTGGAGGAAAAGAGACGGGTTGAAAAATGAAGGGGTGCCTTTTGCCCTAAATCATGAAGATTAGGGCAATTTTGGCGCCCAAATCAGTCTTCCAATAATTGATACAGATAGAGACGGATAGGAGGATCAAATTGAAACACGAGTGGAATGGCGGGGTACAAATTGTCACAATTGGAAATATGGGGTTTAATTTAAAAAATGTGCTAAACCCTGTTTTTTTTTTTTTTTTGTAATTCCCCCTTCCCCTCCTCCCCCTTTCTTTTTTTTTTTTTTTTTGGGTAAATTATTAAGTTTAATTGAATTTGAAAAAGTAAACCATTAGGTCCTTTCACTATATTCCAAATGTGAGTATGCTTCATTTGTGTATTATTGTCTTATTAAATTTATGTCAAATGTGTCATTCTTAAAATGTAATAATATGATATCATTTTAATGTGTGCACTATTGTCTTATTAAATTTTGTCAAATATGTCATTTTTTTTAAAATATGACCTTTGGGTCATTGTGCATTATTATCTTATTAAATTTTTACTAAATGTGTCATTCTTAAAATGTGATAATGGGACATAATTCTAGTATGTATATTATTGTCTTATTAAACTTTATCAAATGCATCATTCTTAAAATTTGATTATGGGACATTTATGCACTTGTCTTATTAAATTTTGAGTAAATTACACTTTGCAGCCCTACATGTTGTATCAAATCCCATTTTGGCCCCTACACAAGAAATCATGACCGTCAATTCGTTGCACTTCTGGTCAAATCTTACTTTAATCCCTACACATGAAATTGTGACAGTCAACTCCCTATATCTTTGGTCAAATCTCACTTTTGATCCTTGTACAAGTGTCAATATTTGTTTTTTGTTACTCAATTGTTTAAATCTTTAATAGAATCTAGTCATGTGATAAGAATGTGACTATGACATGAACGTAAGAGAGGAAAGTCATTTACATTTTTCACCAATACACTTTGTTCCAAAATTTACATCAAATTATGAGTATATTAGGCTAATACAAAATGCAGATTGTGAACAATTAAGAAGATGAACTAAGGTTTTGTATAAATTGGAATCATAAAACTTTATTTTTCATGATAACACAGTCTTTTGTCCATTCATCTTCCTTTCTCTTTGATTTCTTTGTCGCATTTTTTTATTTCAAAAGTTTTATTTTCTTGTCTCTTTGTCCCAATTTTTAGCAAATGAACACACACACACACATACATACATACATGTTTATAATGTAGGACAAAGTGTATTGATGGAAAACATGGATGATTTTTCACTCTTACTCTCATTTCGTAGTCTCATTTTTGTTACATTGACTGGATTTTGTTAAAAATTAAAAAATGAAGTAATAAAAAAAAGACATTGATACTTGTGTAAGGATCGAAGTAGGATTTGAGCAAAAATATAAGATATTGACAGTCATGATTTCATGTGTAGGGACCAAAGTGAAATTTGACTAAAAGTACAGACAGATGACTATTATGATTTAATATGTAGGGGCTAAAGTGAGATTTGATACAAAATGTAAGAGTGGAAAGTACAATTTACCCTTAAACTTTTATCAAATATGTCATTTTTTTTTTTAAATATGACAATAAGACATTTGTACACTATTGTCTTGGGGTTTGTTTGGCATTCCCTGAAAAACTATAAATAAGTGCACTTATTTGGATTACCACATGTTTACTTTTTTACATACATTTTCGTAAAAAGTAAAAAATGTGATAATGAAACATCATTCTAATGCGTGCATTATTGTCTTATTACGTTTTTGAATGTGGGTATACTTCATTTAGAAGGTTTTAATATGAGATAGAACTTATAGATTGATAAGAATACTTTGAGATTAGCATTGTTTGGAAACAAACTATTTTAGTAATTTTTTAACTTTTACAAAAAAATATACAGAAAAATAGACAGAATAATATGACAACTTATAATGACTTTTTGACTAAAATAATTACTCACCAAAGTGAGATGGTCCATAAGTCATGGATGTAAGATTCATTAGCATTTATTAATTTATTTTGTCCTTTTTAGAATCTGAGAAAAATAAAAGTGATTGAAAAGTTATTAAAAAGATATTATTAGAAAATTCTTAAAAAATTATTTTTTTTTTTGGGTAAAAAACGTGATGTGACATTTGCTTTATTAGATGATTAAAAATAGCATAGTGTTTTTTTTAAAATATTATTATTATTATTATTATTATTATTATTTTTTTTTAAATTATCACAAATGCCCACTGATTGAAGATTGTTCAGTGGACATGATTCATTTAAGCATTCACATCAAACGTGTCAATTTTATTTTACAAATAGGTCAAGTAACTAGTTGGTGACTAAATGGAATAATAGGATTAATGGTTTGTAAATTATAATTAGAATTTTTTTTCTTTTTTAATGTATTCATTTTGTTTTCCTTGAGTAACAGGGGAATGTGCAGGGGAGAGGCTGCAAGCAGAGGCAGTGGTGCAAGGGTGGAGTGTTGTTGGTAATGGTTTGGCTGACTGTTGCCGCTCTTGAGGATTACTGTTAGTGGGGTATTCTTTTTCAGTTTTGTTGCTTATTGTAGCTTTGGGGGGCTTTGTTGGTTTGTTCCTATATTGGTGGTTGTGCTTTCATTGGTTACTCACCAATTTGGGCTGGTATTACTAGTATATAATTGGGTATATATATTTCAGTGTTAATATAATTGGAATGATTTTACTTAGGATGATATGATATGCACTCACTTTCTTTTATTGATATTGTATTATATTTTTATTAATAAATTTCTTTTTGTTAATAAAAAAATACATAATAATAAAATTGATAGAAGAGAAAAACAAAATTAAAAATGGAGTCCCAAAATGGTGAAAATGTCATGACCCGAACCCGCCCCTATAGGTTAGGATCATGTGTGAGTGATTTTTCGATCACACTACCCTCCTTAGTGATTCAGCGGAAGAACACAGGCAGAGTAGACGGCTCCTATAACTGCCTTACGAAGAAAAGACTCCGGCGGTGGTTCTTCCACCCGGGGGCACTCCAACGATCAAGTCAGTATATCTCTCAAAGATAATCAAGTACTTAACTCACTAGCTTGAGTATATAAAACATACCTTAGACCCATGGGGGTGCTCTCTTTTATAGCCAATACAATCCTAGTCCCAATAGGAGCCTGGCCCTAATGGACTTAGGATTACTGCTAATCTGGAACTCCCAGTGGGTTCAGGACAAACTCCCTAAGAGTTTTATCTTTACCCAAATTGAAGTCTTCTCACAATCTAGGACTCTTGTCCATATCCTGGTTGAGCTTCCTCTTCGTTCTAGGACTCTTGTCCTTTATCCGCTTATCTCGGATTAGATATCTTGGAGGTAACCTCGGCACTATGAGATAACCTCGGCACAACTACCATGGCGTGGAATCTCGGTGACGCCGGTGTCACCTCGGCCGCGTGTTGGTACTCGGAAAATACATCCCCTGGCGCCCTAGGTTCTATTACCTCGGCATTACGAGGTGATGGAACCTATCTTGAACTTTTTCGTATATCGGCCTAAGAACTTTCTGGCGAGATCATTCATTCGGCGGCATGTCCTCTTGATTCAAATTAATTCCCTTACGGCGTATGTTGTCATGCACCAATTTTCAACCGTTACGAGGCGCGCTTCATTCTTCTTGGTCCGTGCCATTGGCCTCTACAAACGTCTTTTTCTCTGCCTGGCGTCGGCATCGTTACCCTAGGCGCAATAATTGCTGTTTTTTGCCGCCGTTTAAAGTTTTGGAAAAAACGATTCCCTCTCTCTTTCTCCTTCACTTTTGCATTTTGAATCTCCTTGCTTTCTTTCTCTCTAAAACTTTTTCTCTTTCAATTCTGCCATAACTCCTGCCCGAAGCCCTGCAACTGCCTCCATCTGCCACTTCTGCGAAGCTCTGAAGCTCTTACTACTGTTGCGTCCATTATCTGACCTCGTGGCTTCATCCGACCTCATCTTTTTCTGGTAAGCCACCGTTCCCTTCTTTTCCCAGTTCTTGCTTGTTTCTGAGATTTCTCGTTACTTGATTGTTCTGTATTTGATTTGCAAATCACGTACCTTATCTCATTTTGTTGTTTATACTGTGAATATTTGTACCGTTTCACCTCTGTTTTTGGCCTTCCACTCTTTCGTGTTCTTGAATCTGAGACTTTTTTGCTTTCCTGTTTTCCAGATTTTCTTCCCTTCATACTCATTATTCGTAGATTTAGGCTTGGGATTTGCTGTAGAACCTTCAATCCTTTAGGAAAAACTGAAACCAACTTCCCCAACATATACATAGGTTAAGCCGAGGTCCTAAGAGCCCTCTAGGAATACTCTGTTTCTGTAGTCGAACACTTGTTTATATCAAGACCATGGGTGTGTGGAGGGATAGAGTCAATACCCCAACCAAGCTTCAAAACTTTAGGCAAGAATTTTCCATACGGAGGATGTCCACCTCGGACTAGGCGAGGAGAAGGACTCCATTATGCCCGATGGTGATAAAATGCCTTTCCTGTAGTAGCCTTCGTCGGTGTGGACTTAGGTTCCCTCTAGATCCCCTCTTCATGAGGTCCTTCATTACTACACCACAGAACCCCATGCAACTTTCCATTAACGCCTATAGGACACTCAATGGAATAATAGCCTTAGCTCGGCGGAGAAGCTAGGATCACTTTAGCCGACATCAATATTGCTACACAATGTGCCCCGAACCTTAAGGAAAAGGGTTATGTCTACTACCTCAAGCCGAGGTCTCTGCCTATAAAATAGTGGCCGACCTTCGAGACTCAACAAAGGGGCTGGAGATGATTATGATCGTTTACAGGCGGGAATTTGCCCCGGATGAAGAAGTTCAACTCTTCCCTCTTCCTCGAGCAGTCCAAGGAGGGCAAGGGTAGAGCCCATCATTAACTTCTTAGGTTGTTTCCTTCAATTTTTCCAAATTTTATCTATTTCTAATGTTGTGTTTCTTTTTGCGGGCGTTACTTGACCTCCCAAGGACTTCCGCCGATCCTATTGTCTGGGAAAGGTTTGAAGAAGTTGTTGGACCTCCCTCTCCGAGCAAAGCTCCCCAGTGTTAAATTTCATCCCTTCTTACACATCCAAATTGGCGGCGTTAGAAGAAGAAGAAGAAGCGCTTCTCCATCAAGCGCTTCTCTGAGCAGTGCCTCCACATCTGAGCAGACGATCGACCATCAACCTCGGCTCCAAAAAGCGCCGGCGAAGGCTTGTTAAAAGCGGCGAGATGGAAAAACCAAATAAAGTGGTCTTTGAACCTTTTGGCGATCTTCGAGACGATATGGATGATGCACCGGCCCAACCTCTGCCTCGCCAAAGCAAAAGAGAGTCAAAAGGCCCAACCAAAGGCGAAGGCTACGTGGATGACGCAGAGGTGAAGATGCCCTACCAATCTCAAAGCGGCGAGAAGATCGCCGGCTCATAAAGACTCTTTGAAGCCCGACCATCGAGGCCACTCGGCAAAAAAGCCAAGGTCTACATCTGCCTCAACCGGGTTCGGGGTTCCCGAGTTCACAGGAACCCAAAGTTACTCTTAACAGGCGGTCTACACCAGAAAGCGCTACGGCGTCAACATTGGCGTGGCGCTTTCTGGCGATCCTTCTTGAGGCGATATGGGCGTAACGAAAAAATGAGCGGCTATGAAATTACGCCTTCATGATGCGACATTCATCCAAGTAAGTCTTTGAATTTGATAATTTGTCTTTCATACTTATAAAATTTTGAAATGTTTATAATGACTTTTGCCTTGTATTCTTCCGGGCCATCCAACACGCCCATACCTTCTCCATGCGGGCTTTTGAAGCGAAAGAAGTTAGCGACATGGAGAAGGAATTCTTCTTCTCCATAAACAAACAGGCCCTCCTCAAGATGAAAAAACTGGAGGACCAAGCGAAGCATAACCAAGGCTAAACAAATAGCCGATGAAAAAGGAAATTTCAGAAATTTTAAAAGCATTGCTTTATCTCAGCAAAAAGAAGCCGAAGAAAAAGTAGCCCAGGCAGAAAAGGAGCTGCAAGAAGCCCTGGCTACCAAGAAAGCTGAAATTGATGCTGCTTATAATGAAGGCATGGCCGATGTTGCTGAAGACTATAAGCTTCAGGTCAAGCAAGCATGCAACAAGGGATATTCCCTAGGTTGGAATGCTTTGGCCAAAAAGCTTGATCTTCCAGTGGACTCGCCATGGCGCAAGACCAAGGCCATGCGTCTTCCTTGTCCTCTTCCTCCATCTCCAAGCCAAGCTGAAGAGGATGATTCTGAAGCCGAGGCTGAAAAGGAAGGTGAAGGTGAAGGTGAAGATGAAGATGAAGCCCTAGTGAGGAAGGCCAAATCTCTTCCAAAGGGTGATCAAGTCCTGGACTTGACTGGAGATGAAGACCTTGATGCTGCCTCCAAAAAGGCGGACATCGGCACTCTATCCTCTGACCTTCTTTTGGCAGTGAGGAGTGTTGATGAAACCCTGGCTGAGATTGATGCTGAAGTCGCAGCAGATAAAGTGGCCGAGGTCTCGGCGAATAAAGAAGCTGAGGTTGTGGTGGACAAGGAAGCAGATGCTATGGTGGAAAAGAATGCCGAGATCATTCCTCCGATCCTTAGGCGTTCCTTGCCCAATCTCTATTAATCTTTGAAGGAGTTTAGATGTTTTCTACTTTTCTTTTTGTACTTTGTCTCTTCTCTTTGTTCTTTCCTTCAATGTCTGTTTGTCTTTTGTGGCGATGTGCCTTCTATGTAACTTGTGAACAAGATTTTTGCTTAGGCCACGATGCCTTCCTTTTATATCTGTTGTTTAGATTGAATGCTTCAGTCTTTAAATTCTTCTTTATTGCTTTTGTGTAGTTTTATACTTAGAATATTTCACATGATTCATACAATTCTTCCCTTGCACAATCTCCTCGGGGGTTACTTACCTCGGGCATATTTACCTGAAAATTTATCTCGGCCAGGGCTTCACCTGTAAACTTGTCATAAACTTCAACAAGTATAAAGCATATAAATTCAATTAATCTTCATCTTGTAAATTGCTACAAATTTCAACAAGTGAAGATAACAATCATATTAGCTTAACTTTAACTTGTAAATTGCTACAAATTTCAACAAGTAAAGATAAGGAATTTATCTCGGCTTAACTTTAACTTGTAAATTGCTACAAATTTCAACAAGTAAAGATAAGGAATTTATCTCGGCTTAACTTTAACTTGTAAATTGCTACAAATTTCAACAAGTAAAGATAAGGAATTTATCTCAGCTTAACTTTAACTTGTAAATTGCTATAAATTTCAATAAGTAAAGATAAGGAATTTAGCTCGGCTTAACTTTAACTTGTAAATTGCTACAAATTTCAACAAGTAAAGATAAGGAATTTATCTCGGCTTAACTTTAACTTGTAAATTGCTACAAATTTCAACAAGTAAAGATAAGGAATTTATCTCGGCTTAACTTTAACTTGTAAATTGCTACAAATTTCAACAAGTAAAGATAAGGAATTTATCTCGACAACTTTAACTTGTAAATTGCTACAAATTTCAACAAGTAAAGATAAAGATAAGGAATTTATCTCTAACGTGTTTAAACATAATCTCGACTTAACCCATTTAAGCATTACTAATGTCTTCTCTCTGTCCCCATTGTGAACCTAAGTTCCTCTTGGGTTCTCATTATTCAAAAAACAACATCATGCAAAGTTGTATAAGTTCAAAGGAATTCTGCTAAGATTTTATTGATCATATCGGCAAGAAAAATCAAAGAACATCTAATGATAGAAAAACTTTAAATTACAAGTGTTCCACGGTCTAGGCAATGCTTTGCCCTCATTATCTTCGAGCCGATATGCCCCATTCCTAACAGAGGTGATTACTGTAGGGCCTTCGGTTTAGGCCAAGCTTGCCCTCTCTGGGATCCTTCTTATTAAAGCGACTTTTCTCAAGACTAGGTCGTTGACTTGAAAATCCTTGGATTGACCTTCTTGTTATAAGCTTTGGCAATTTGTTCTTTGGTATCTTTGCAAAATTTGGATTGACTTTCTCCTTCTTTCTTGAGTAGGTCCAAATCTCGGGCTAGAGCACATCATTAGACGTTCTCAACTCACTGTGTTACGATCCCTAGGATGCGATCTCAATGGAATGGCTATACATGCCATATGCCATGGCAAGGGATTCACTGTTGATCTTCTCGGCGTAGTGCGATATGCCCGAGCACGTTGGGCAATTCGTCCACCACTTTCCTTTTCTTTGCTGCGACCTCTTCTTTATTCCATCTAGAATGACTTTGTTTGATGCTTCGGCTTGTCCATTACTTTGGGGAAAGCTTGGTGTTGAAAAATAATTCTTTATCTTGAACTTGGCGCAAAAATTCTTGATGAGTTCTTTGTCAAAAGCGTATTCGTTAATCGGCAACGATTGCTCTTGGAATCCCAAATCTGGTGATGATGTTTTTCCAGATGAAGCTCTTCACTTCCACATCTCGGATTTTGGCAAGAGGGCTCTGCTTCTATCCATTTTGTGAAGTAGTCTGTAGCTACCAGTAGGTACTTCCGTTGCCCAGTTGCTTGGGGCAATTTTCCAACAAGATCCATGCCCCATTGGGCAAATGGCCAAGAAATTTGAAGCAGGGTTGGTCGGCGGTGGTGATGTATCAATAGTGCAAACCTCTGGCATTGTTCACACTTCTTCACATAGGCCTGCATCTTTTTTGCATATAGGGCCAATACCCACAGGTAATGGCCCAATGAGCTAACGATCTGCCCCTGCGTGGCTTCACAAACTCCTTCATGAATTTCATCTGAAAGTCTTGACACGAAGAGGTGTACACACCTTAAAAGAGGTCGATGAAGGATCTTACAGAGATGTCCTTCCTGTCGGTGAATCTTGCCGACTTTGTCGACCTTGTGCTTCCTTTCGATCTTACGGCTTGCCCTCTTTTGAATGCAACAATTGCATCCATCTAGCTTGGTCCCAAGTCCGCACATAATGCTTCTTGCATTGTGTTCGGTGGCTCTATCTTTCGGGCACAGTAGGTAATCAATCATTATTGTCCTCGTCTTCGGTTTGCCTTGAACTTGCCAAATTGGCGGTAGCGTCGGCGTGGTTGTTATCATCTCGGCTAACTTTGAAGAAGTCGGCGGTTTTGTAACATGTGCGGCTGATGACTTCTTTTGCGTATGCGACATCCTTTCATCTCGGGCGACAAACTCTTACGTAGTTTGATTTACTATAAGTTGTGAGTCACAAAAACTATTACCTCATACGCCTCTACTTTCTTTGCGGCTTGATCCGGCAATCGATTGCTTCATATTCCGCCTCATTATTGAGGCTTTGAACCCCGATCGAATGGTGTTCAATATCTCCCCATCGGGAGAAATTAACACTACTCCTGCCCCTGCCCCCTGCCGGTTTGAGCTCCCATCAACAAAAAGTTGAAAGGAGTCACCAATGTAAATCTTTGCGAAGTGCGAGTTTTTCCTTCCTTGGTTCCTTAGCCTTTGGCTGGGCTTCTCCTTCCTTGCTCGGACATCGTTCATCTCGGCTCAGCGGAGCCCGATGTTCGATGTACTCTGGTGAGAACTCGGCCACGAAGTCGGCCAAGACTTGGCCTTTTATCACTGTTCTCGGCCTAAACTCCAGGTCATATTGGCCCAACACTACGGCCCATCTCGCTATTCTTCCAGTTAAGTCTCCCTGTTGCAGCAAGGATTTGAGTGGGTGTTCTGTCAGAACCACTATCTTGTGAGCCTGGAAATAATGGTTTAGCTTCTTTGAGGCCATTACCAAAGCCAACATTAATTTCTCCAGTGGTAAATACCTTGTTTCTGCATCGGCCAAGGTTTTACTTACATAGTATACTGCCTTCTGCTCTCCCTTCTCTTCTCGGATAATCACAGCACTTACTGCGTGCTCTGAAACTGCTAGGTATAAAAACAGTTCCTCCCCAGGTTGAGGTGTTGAGAGGACTGGAGCCGAGGTGAGGTATTTCTTCAGGTCGGCCAAAGCGGCCTCACATTCCTCTGTCCATAAAAAATCTGTGGCCTTCTTCACCAGATTGAAAAAAGGTTTACACTTGTCCGAACTTCAGCTTATGAACTGTTTAGAAATGCGGCCCTTCCGATGCTTATCTGAACTGTTTAGCCAATGTCGGACTCTGTAATTCTAGAATGGCCTTGATCTGATCTGGGCTGGCTTCAATGCCCTTCTTGTCACCGGTATCCCAAGAACTTCTGGGATCCGGCACCAAGCGGCGCATTTCGATGCGTTTAGTCGAGCCGATATGTTTTGAGTATGTCAAAGACCTCTTCTAAGTCGTGAGATGATCCTTTGGTTCCTTGGTCTTCACGACCATATCATCGATGTAGACTTCCTGATTCGACCAATCAAGTGTCTGAACATCTTGGTCACCCTTTGGTAAGTTGCTCTGCGTTCTTCAACCCAAAGGCATGACTACTGTACAATCTGAGACCTTTGGGAGTGATAAACGCTGTCTTCTCCTCATCCGGGGTACATGGCTATCTGGTGATACCCCTATATCGTCAAGCTCATCCTTCCATGTCCGGATGTGGCGTCCACCAGTAGTCGATCTTTGGCAGAGGGAAGCTGTCTTTGGGACAAGCTTTGTTCAAATTTGTGAAATCTACGCAGACCCTCCACTTGCCATTCTTCTTCTTTACTACCACGGTATTTGATAACCATGTGGGATAATTGGCTTCCCTGATGGCCCTAGCCTCCAGAAGTCTGTCTACTTCCTCTTCGACTGCCTCGACGTGCATCAATGTCGGTCTTCTGGCTCGTTGTATTACAGGTTTGGCTGACCCGTCAACGTTGAGTTTGTGGCATGTGACCTCGGGGTCAATGCCAGGCATTTCATAAGGTGTCCAAGCGAACACCTCAATATTTTTTCTCAGAAAGGCTTCCAACTCCCTTTCTTCTTCTTCGGCTAATCCCGTGCCGAGAAGGAAGAAGCGTTCCTCATCGCCCTCTTGAACGAAGATTTTCTTCAATGCTTCTTCACTCTTCTCGGTCGGCTCCTTGCCGACATCATCTAGGACCTTCATGTCCTCTTCTTCAACCTCTGCTCCTTCTGGTTCTCGAATGCTGCAGGTTAACTTCATTGCTGCCATGGAGCAATTTTTCGCCTGCAACTGATCTCCTCTGATTTCCTCAATCCCATGTTCTGTTGGGAATCGTAGCAGTTGATGCAAGGTTGAGGGGACTGCCCCCATTGCATGCAACCACGGCCTCCCCAGGATGATGTTGTAAGGCGAAGGCGTATCAATCACAATAAATTCTGTCCTCATCTTCTTTGTGCCAGCTTGTACCTCCAAGCTTGTTGCACCTAAAGGCCATGTCGGCGTTCCATTGAAGCCGACCATCGGGCCGTTTGACTGTTCCATGTCATCAGGGTGAAGGCCCAACTCCTTGTAGCATCTGACATACATGATGTCGCAGGAGCTGCCCTGATCAATCAAGATGCGTTTCACCTGGCACTCCCCGACCTAGAGGGATACTACCAGGGCATCATTGTGCGGGTGCTGAACCATGTCAAGGTCGGCCTCTGTGAAGGTTATCATTGGTCCTTGGCAATCTTCAGGCCGAGGTCTTTTCAGTCCGACCTGGTTGACATCTTTGCGGATGTTTCACCCTCTGCGTCTCCCCGTATGTCGTTTTCATTCACCTTTGAGTGGATCACGTTAACCACCGAGGTCTACACTTTTGTGGTTTCTGCTGAGGCGAGGCTCTTGGTGCTTAGGGCAATCGTGCTGCTCTTCCCAGTTCTGGCCTCATCTACAAGGTCTCTCAAATGGCCTTGCCTCACGAGATCTTCTAGATGTGCTTTAAGGGCTCTGCAACCACGAGTTGGGTGACCACGCTCATTGTGATAAACTGCGCCTACCAAGGTTTCTCCCATAAATTCTCCTTGTGCTCTTGCGTATACAAGTAAAGTGATTTCGAATTTGGTCAGGACCTTTTGGATCGAATTGAACAAGTAAATCCTTTGCTTGTTTAGTCCTCAACTCATCTCTGTTTGTTATGTCCATTGTTACCTCGGCCTCGCTTCGGCGAGCCGTTGCCTTTTTCTGTCTTCGTATCCTTGTTCCCCGAGGTGTCTTCCTCGGCTCGTGCGTACTTCTCAATTCTTGCCATGAGTTCTTCCATGCTCTTTGGCAGGGTTTTCGCCAAAGACTTCCGCAATGGACAGTCATCTTTTAGGCCGTTCTTGAAAGACACGACCGCCACCTCCTGGTTGCATTCAGGTATTCGATTGAACACCTCGTAGTACCGCTTTGCATAGGCTCTGAGGCTCTCCTCTTTGCCGATCTTCAGAGCCATCAATGCATCCACCCTCAATGGCTGCAGTTTGTTTGTTATGAACCTGGCCACAAACATCTCGGCGAGCCTTCCCACTCTTCACGCTCCCCTTTGGTAGTTTGTGGAACCAGTCTGATGCAATCTCCCCGAAGGATGAAGGGAACACTTTGCAGAGCAACGGCTCGTTCCCACTATACAAAGCCATGGAATTCAAAAATAATCCAACAT
Source organism: Camellia lanceoleosa (assembly GCA_025200525.1). Taxonomy (NCBI): domain Eukaryota; kingdom Viridiplantae; phylum Streptophyta; class Magnoliopsida; order Ericales; family Theaceae; genus Camellia; species Camellia lanceoleosa. The sequence goes on along the minus strand of CM045766.1, from coordinate 87,678,535 downwards.
GGAAGTTAGGGTCTGACTTACCATCATATATCTGGAGCCTCGGCATACTGAATCTTTTAAATGTGACGAATCTATCATCTCTGCCGAGAATGGAGTCCTCGGCTTAAGGGAAGTTACTTGACTCGGCATTCTCTCTCTGTTTCCTCTTGAGGTAATCTCTTAAATCCTCTTTACTTCTTCCTGTGACGGCTTTCATTGGGTTTCAACCTTTTGGTACTACTCTCGGCCTCATGGTGGCCTTTTCGATCCTTCTCCATGGGGCGTATCAAAACATAATATCCTCCCGGAACATGTCGATGTTCCTTGGGATATCTTCCTTCTCGCGATATGTTCTTGGGACTCTTATTTTCTCGGCTCTTCTCGGTGACTTCCTGGAAGGTCGGTGAAGTACCTTCCACTCCTCGTGTCTTTGTGGGGCTTGAGGATTTCTTTCAATCCTTTCTTACAGGCGATTCTTTCTGGCATTGGTGTGTCTGCGGCGGGTATACTGTTGCATGACATTGTTACGCATCATGAAGTTGACGGCCGATTGAAGGTGCCTTAACTTGTTTGCCATCTCCTTTACTTCTTCATCCCTCCTCAGACATCTGTCTTTCCATGTCTGGAGGTCGTCCTCGTTATAATATTTGCCCCTGTCTGCTTTCTTTGATATATCACCGTTTTGGCCGACGGCGTTCTCGGCGTGATTCTGATCACGAACTTCCTCGTTAATGGTCTCCTTCTTCGCGTTAAGGTCGTGGTCTTCCACCCCAAGCGGAGTGTCATCTAACCTTTTCCCTCTGCGTATTCTTGGCCATCTACTCTTCTCTCGTTCCCACAGTGGCGCCAAATTGTGTGAGTGATTTTCCGATCCTGCCCTCTTAGTGATTGACGGAAGAACCAGGCGTAGTAGGCGGCTCCCTATAACACTGCGAGAAAGAAAAGACTCGGTGGTGGTTCTTCCACCGGGCACTCCAACGATCAAGTCAGTATATCTCTCAAAGATAATCAAGTACTTAACTCACTAGCTTGAGTATATAAAACATACCTTAGACCCATGGGGGTGCTCTCTTTTATAGCCAATACAATCCTAGTCCCAATAGGAGCCTGGCCCTAATGGACTTAGGATTACTGCTAATCTGGAACTCCCAGTGGGTTCAAGACAAACTCCCTAAGAGTTTTATCTTTACCCAAATTGAAGTCTTCTCACAATCTAGGACTCTTGTCCATATCCTGGTTGAGCTTCTTCTTCGTTCTAGGACTCTTGTCCTTTATCCGCTTATCTCGGATTCCGATATCTTGGAGGTAACCTCGGCACTGAGATAACCTCGGCACAACTACCATGGCCGCGTGGAATCTCGGTGACGCCGGTGTCACCTCGGCCACGTGTTGGTACTCAGAAAATACATCCCCACAGATCATAACCGGCCACTAATCGTTAGATTACTTACGGCCTCAGACAGAAAACAGATTTTAAATAATCATACGGGGCCAAAAGCGGAAACAGGCTTAAAAATTTTGTCCAATGAACTGTGCTTACATGATGAAGCAAAACATTTCATAAACAGTCCATAATAACTCATACATAAAAACAAAGTTAATATCTTATACATCCAGGAACTCCAAGACATGCAGTCAGCCAAACAAAACAAACTTATATGCATGGATGATCCAACGTATTCACCGATAAAGCAAAAGTGTAAACACATGAACAAAAATAAAGTCTCATGCATGAGACGTGCGGGTTGACTCCACAAAACTTGACTTCCTCTCATATCTTTCACTGAGGCTGGGTTTGGACATTCCTTTGCTCACCTACATACATGTAAATGAGAGTGAGTGATAGCCCAGTGAATAATATCAAAATAAAGAAGTTACATGAATGAAATTCGTAACAGACATATCTAACGGCCTTAGGCCCATTCACGTTTTTATCTAATATATCAAACAGCCTTAGGCCCAATTCTCTCTAATCAAACGGCCTCGGGCCCAATTTGTTTGTATCAAACGGCTTTTGGTTCAATCATACATGTCAGACGACATTCGGCCCAATCATTCATGTCAGACAGTTTTTGGCCCAATCATTCATGTCAGACTACCTTTGGCGATCATTCATGTCAAGCGGCCTTTATTGTCGTTCATGTCAAACTATCATTCATGCGACGACCTTTGGCGATCATTCATGTCGAGCGGCCTTTGGCCCAATCATTCATGTCAAACAATCTTTCATGTCAGACGGCCTTTGGCCTAGTCATTCATGTCAGACTTGTTGGAAATGGTTATAAAATTATGGGTAAAACCAGAATTTTTCCTAAGTTTGGTCTATTTTTAGGTGGGCCCTGAGCGTTGATTTTCACGGGTCAAAGTGGTAACGCGTTCTATGCTACGTTGTGATTCATGTGGTATATTTGGTTGCTCAAAACCATTACTGAGTGAATGGGAAATTGAAGCCAAAGTGTGCTCCATGGAAATGGAGTTTTGGTGAAAAATACTTAATACTGTGTTTGGTTAGAGGATTTGAGGAGGGATTTAGAAAGGGAAATGGAAAAAGTAGGTAAAATGTGAATAAAACATACATATATTTGATCTAGTTTCACACACCTTTTCCCTTTTCCTTTCCAAATCCCTCTCAAAATCTCCCAACCAAACACAGCGTAAAGGTTTGAATAAGGTTTGTCCCATATTGATTTAGTGGGAAGTTTTGAATGGGTTTATAAGGCATGGGATCGGAACTTGGGGTGTGCCCCAAGGGGTACCCAAGTGTTTTAGAGAGGGAGGTTATGGGCAAAATGGGCTAGACCCAATGGACCCAAAAATCACCACCGCGTCTGCCAGTACTTAATGCCGCCGTCCATCCGATCGTCCGGTGGCAAATTTGGGCTTGGCGAGTGCGTGGTGTGAGTTGGGTTGGGCTTGTCGGCCTAATACCTACCTTTTGGGTAAAAACATTTGAATTAAATTTTATTTTCGAAAAATAAAATCCAAAATTCAAATTAATTCAGAATTAAAGCTTAGGTTTTTCCTATACACCCAAACAAAGGCCCTTTCTGTTTTATATGTTCAAATTCAAATCCACCCAAATTTGAAACCAAACAGTGCCTTAAACAGATTTGTATCTGTTTAATTCAAATTGAACAGGTACTGTACCTGTTTAATTCAAAATGGAAAGCCACCAATCCATCTATAAATAGATCAATCCTTCATTTGATTTTGAGATTCAGAATTTTCGTCCTTAAGAGCTCTGCAAATTTATTCTTCATTTAGTTGCATTATTTTCTTGTAAGGAAGAGTATAAACACTTAGTGTGTTCGTAAGGAAAACAATTTGTAGTGCTGTTATTGTTTGTAGTTGATCATTTCATCCTGAGAGATAGACGTCCACATTCTGAAAGCACCATGGAGAAAGCGAATACATCTTAAGGACCACGAGTGTCAAACCTGGGACTTGTTCAGTTTATTACTTGAAAATATTAATCAAGTAAGTTGTTTAATTTATTATTCTGTTTTATTTATATTATTTAAATCAGATTTTAATTTTGTTTTTGTAACAAAATAAAATCTGTTTTTATTTATTTATCTCTATTTCTAGTTTGATTTTTGTAATCAAACAAATTCTCTTCTTTTTCTTTATTTCTTTTATATTATACTTGTTGTTAAGTACACAACATAATTAATCCATTTAAATACAGTGAAGATTGTCCAACAATCTTAAGACAGGCCTATTTTTTGGTATCTTCATTGTATTTAATTTTCTGATTTCATAAAGACATATTCTGGTTAGAAAAGCAAATAGTGATTTATGCTATTTGACAGATAGTAGTAATATACTGTCTCTTTTCTTTGACAACTAGTAGTAATATATTGGTGTTATTAACAATTGCAGAATATTAATTTGTATTACAGAAAATTATTGTGATATTTTATTTTTCTAATTTTAGCAACAAGGAAAATAAAATTATTTTGTGTATTAATTTATTTTCTAAATTTAATAACTAGAAAATTAATTTGTGTTTTAATTTTTCCTAATTTTTGTAATCAGAGATTATGGCTACTGCAACTGAAACTGCAACTGGTAGTGGTACTCCAATTATTACACCAACACCGGTCCCTATCCAGAACCATGTTCATGTACCAATAAATTATGGAGAAAAATCGAAAAAATTTAACGGTACTGAGTTTAAGAGATGGCAGCAGAAGACGTTGTTCTATCTTACAACTCTTAATTTGGCCCAATTTCCCCATGAAGAGACTCCAGCACTTAAAGAGGGTGAAAGTGATCGACAAGTTGTTGTCCTTTGTAGATGCTTGAAACATTGATTTCTGTCGAAACTACATCCTCAATGGCCTTGACAACATGCTGTATAATGTTTACCGCCCTCTGAAAACAGCAAAAGAATTATGGAATTCTTTGTAGAAAAAATACAAGACAGAGGATGCCGACAAGAAGAAATTTGTGGTCGGTAAATTTCTAGACTTCGTTATAGTTGACTCCCAAATGGTAATTTCTTAAGTTCAAAATTATCAATTAATTTTACATGATATTCATTCTGAGAGTATGTCTCTAAGCGAGTCTTTCCAAGTCGCTGCTTTAGTGAAAAAGTTACCATCGGCTTGGAAAGATTTCAAAAAATATTGAAAATATAAGCGCAAAGAGATGACCATAGATGAACTTATTGTAAGGCGAGAATTGAGGAAGATAGCAAGAAAGGCTGAGAAGATGAATGGAAAAAATCCAATTGAGACCAAGGCTAATGTGGTTGAACAATTTCATAAACCACATAACAAAAAGAGGAAGTTTACTGGAAATGGTCCTAAACAAGGCGATAGCAACAAGAAGTTCAAAGGAAAATGCTATAACTGTGACAAGACTGGACATCGAGCTTCTGATTACCACCGCCCTAAGAAGGATCATGGAAGCACAAGCAAGAAGACTACCAATCAGGCCAATGAAACTGGACTAGATTACATCTCGGCAGATAAATGACATCAACCTCTCTGTTTGTGGTGTGCGAGGCTAACAGTTGGAAATCCCAAAGAGTGGTGGGTTGACACTAGAGCAACTCGTCACATTTGTGCGGATAAGAAGATATTCACTACCTACAATGAGGCTGCAAATGGTGAACAACTTTTCATGGGAAATTTTTCTACTTCTACTGTGGTTGGGCAAGGAAAAGTGATCTTGAAGATGACATTAGGGAAAGAACTGACCCTCAACAACGTACTGCATGTACCTGACATCCGGAAGAATTTAGTTTCTGGTTCTTTGTTAAGTAAAAATGGTTTTAGGCTTGTTTATTAGTCTGATAAATTTGTATTAACAAAGAGTGGTATGTGTGTTGGTAAGGGATACATGTGTGATGGTCTCTTTAAACTAAATGTAACGACAGTTGTACCAAAAGTTGCTATGTATAAATAAGAATAACACATCTTTTACTTATATTCTTAAGTCGAATTTATGGCATGATAGATTAGAATATGTGAATTTTGATGCTTTGCGTGGATTAATTGGTTTAGATTATATACCAAAGTTTGAAATTAATCCTAATCATAAATGTGAAATTTGTGTAGAAGCAAAACTAACTAAGGCTCCATTTAAATCGATAGAAAGGAAAACCGAACCTCTAGAATTAATTCATACTGATGTATGTGATCTAAAATTTGTTCAAACCAGAGGAGGCAAAAACTATTTCATAACATTTATCGATGATTGCACAAGATATTGTTATGTTTATTTACTTAGAAATAAAGATGAAGCCTTAGAAATATTTAAACTCTACAAAACAGAAATTGAAAATCAACTTGGTAAAACCATTAAAATGGTTAGAAGTGATAGGGGTGGTGAATATGATGCATCATTCAATGAATTTTGTGCACAACATGGCATTATTCACCAAACTACAGCACCATATTCTCCACAGGAAAATGGAATTACTGAAAGGAATAATAGAACCTTTAAAGAAATGATGAATGCCATGTTACTAAGTTCAGGTTTTTCTTGAGAACTTATGGGGAGAAGCAATATTGTGCGCTAATTATGTTCTTAAGAATACCCCACAAGAAAACCATGACACTCCTTATGAATTGTGGAAAGGTCGACCGCCTTCCTATAAATACTTAAAAGTGTGGGAGTGTTTGGCAAAAGTTGAAGTTCCTGTTCCTAAAAAGACTAAGATTGGACCAAAAATCGTAGATTGTGTGTTTATGCTCAGAATAGTAGTACATATCAGTTTCTGACTTATAAATTAGAAATGCTTGATATAAATGTGAACGCTATTATAGAGTCAAGGAATACTGTGTTTTTTGAACATGTCTTTCCTTACAAGAAAGGGCAGAATTAAGTTCCTGAAAATAACTTATGATTGTACACAAAGTCAAAAGACTAATGACAATCAAACACCGAGACTAGTAATGGTCTTGACTAACGATTTAAGCGATGATGAACCAAAAGCGAAGTAAGAGGCGAGAACATCAAAATCTTTTGGTCTAGATTTTCTGACATACCTGTTAGAAAATGACCCTCAAAGCTTTAAGGCAGCAATGACAGGTCCTGAAGCACCTTTATGGAAAGAGGTTGTTAATAATGAAATTGAATCCATTATACAAAATTATACTTGGAAATTGGTGGATCTTCCACCAGGTTCTAAACCTCTTGGATATAAGTGGATTTTCAAAAGGAAAATGAAAGCAGATGGTTCAATAGACAAGTATAAAGCAAGACTTGTAGTAAAATATTACAGACAAAAGAAAGGTCTGGACTATTTTGACACATATTCCCCTGTGACAAGAATAACATCCATTCGCATGCTTATTTCTATAGCAGCTTTGTTTAATTTAGAAATACATCAAATGGATGTTAAGACAGCTTTCTTAAATGGTGATTTAAATGAAGAGATCTATATGGAGCAACCCGAAGGATTTGTAGTGTTGGGGCAAGAAAAAAATATTTGTCGGCTTGTAAAATCCCTTTATGGATTAAAACAAGCACCTAAGCATTGGCATGAAAAATTTGATCATGCAATGCTTACTAATAGGTTTAAGATAAACGAATGTGACAAATGTGTCTATGTTAAAAACACTGACCAAGGATATATCATAGTTTGTCTTTATGTGGATGACATGCTTATCATTGGAAGTAGTCAAAACATGATCAAATCAACTAAGCAAATGCTTAACAAAAGATTTGATATGAAAGATATGGGGGTCGTAGATGTTATATTAGGAATGAAAATTACTAAAACATCTGACGGATATGCATTATCTCAATCTCATTATATTGAGAAAATTCTTGATAAATTTATCAGGGATGATTTGAATTTAGCTAGAACACCTACAGACATCAATCTTTATTTATCAAAAAATAAGGTGATGCGGTGTCACAGTTAAAATACTCCCAAATCATTAGAAACCTAATGTACCTAATGAATTGTACTCGTCCTGATATAGCTTATGCTATCAGTAAATTGAGTGGGTACACTAGTAACCTCGGAGAAGACCATTGGAAAGCGATTATTCAGGTTCTTAGATATCTAAGATTCACCCGTGATCATGGTTTGAACTTTACTCGATATCCAGCAGTACTCGAAGGTTATTGTGATGCCAATTGGATATCGTATACCAAAGATTCAAAATCCACTAGTGGATATGTCTTTACTCTGGGAGGCGCTGCTGTTTTTTGGAATCCACGAAACAAACTTGCACCGCACGATCTACAATGGAGTCCAAGTTCATTGCTTTAGACAAAGCAGGAGAAGAAGCATAATGGCATCGTCACTTCTTAGAAGACATTCCAATGTGGCCAAAACCTGTGCCAGTTATTTGCATTCATTGTGATAGTCAATCTGCAATAGACATGGCACAGAATCATATGTATAATGGTAAGTCACGACACATTAAATGCGACATAATACCGTTAGGCATTTGTTGTCAAATGGAATAATCTCAATAGATTATATAAAATCTAAAGAGAATATTGCAGATTTGTTAACAAAAGGTTTGACAAAAGAACTAGTCTATAGTTCATCGAAAGGGATATGATTAAAGCCTATTACATGAGAGTCATCATAATGGTAACCCTACTTATATGATTGGAGATTCCAAGAACTAAGTTCAAAGGGACAACTAAGTTATGTGTGGCTCGCCAGAAATCATCAAGGGATTAAAATTCCCTACCCATTCCTATGGTGAGAGTGATATCTGCAACATATGTTGTCTGCAGGGATATAAGGATAAGCTTTGCTTTTAATGATTACTTATACCTTGATTTAGGCATAAAATCAAGATGAGTATAAGGAGATACTCACAATAAGAATCACCTATATGAGTGTCGAACTGGGGCCGGTTCTATGAGAATGAAAAAGACTAAATTCTCTAGAAACACTCATGAAAACCAGGAGCGTTCAAGGCCAAAATGAACACAATAGTGAGAACCACGATATGTTAGAAGATATTTTGTGTGAAATCTATTGTCTTGGCTTACACAAACGGCTGAACAATTCAAGGCATCGCGTCCATTGGTTAGCTAGTAAGTCCGATAGGTTATCACTAGGGAAGGTTCAAGGCCGAAAGCTACCTATCCTGATGCAAGATATTTTCGACTTATACTATTTTGATAAAGTCTGCATATTGTTGCATTTCCATTATCATCAAATTCCATTCATGTGGGGGATTGTTGGAAATGGTTATAAAATTCTGGGTAAAACTAGAAATTTTTTCCTAAGTTTGGTCTATTTTTTAGGTGGGCCCCGAGGGTCGATTTTCGCGGATCAAAGTGGTAACGTGTTCTATGTCGCATTGTGATTCACGTGGTATATTTGGTTGCTCAAAACCATTACTGAGTGAATGGAAAATTGAAGCCAAAGTATGCTCTATGGAAATAGAGTTTTGGTGAAAAATCCTTAAAGGTTTGAATAAGGCTTGTCCCACATTGATTTGGTGGGAAGTTTTGAATGGGTTTATAAGGCATGGGATTGGAACTTGGGATATGTCCCAAGGGGTACCCAAGTGTTTTAGAGAAGGAGGTTATGGGCAAAATGGGTTAGACCCATTGAACCCAAAAATCACCACACAGCAGCCTTGTGTGCATGCCGTCAGATTCGATCGGCGATTGGGCTTTGAGCTTGGGCACGGGTGCGTGGTATGAGGTTGGGTTGGGCTTGTCCGGCCCAATACTTATCTTTTTTGGGTCAAAAACATTTGAATTAAATTTTATTTTTTGAAAAATAAAATCCAAAATTCAAATTAATTCCAGAATCCGATTTTTTCCTGTACACCCAAACATGGCTCTTCCCATTTTTATATGATCAAATTCAAATCCACCCGAATTTCAAACCAAACAGTGCCTTAAACAGATTTGTATTTGTTTAATTCAAATTGAATAGGTACTGTACCTGTTTAATTCAAAATGGAAAGCCACCAATCCATCTATAAATAGATTAGCCCTTCATTTGATTTTGAGATTTAGAATTTTCGTCCTTAAGAGCTCTGCAAATTTATTCTTCATTTAGTTGCATTATTTTATTGTAAGAAATAGTATAAACACTTAGTGTGTTTGTAAGGTAAACAATTTGTAGTGCTGTTATTATTTGTAGTTGATCATTTCATCCTGGGAGATAGACGTCCACATTCTGAAAACACCGTGGAGAGAACGAATCTGTCTCAAGGATACAGTGTCAAACACTAGACTTGATCAGATTATTATTCGAAGAAATTAATCAAGTAAGTTGTTTACTTTATTATTCTGTTTTATTTATTTATTTAAATTAGATTTTAATTTTATTTTTATTTATTTATCTCTATTTCTAGTTTGATTTTTGTAATCAAACAAATTCTCTCATTTTTCTTTATTTCTTTTATATTGTAGTTGTTGTTAAGTACACAACAGAATTAATCTATTTAAATACAGTGAAGATTGTCCAACAAGACTATCATTCATGTCAGACGGCCTTTGGCCCAATCATTCATGTCAGACGGATTTATGTGTGTTTCATACTCATGATCATGATCGTATTTGTATTCACTTAGTCTTAAGCAAAAGACTGACATTTAGAATAGTTATTCTTAATTCAAACATACAAATCCATAAGGTATGTACAGAAGTAACGTTTGGGCAAACAACATATTTGAACATATCTTTACTAAGATATTACTCACAGTGTTCTGCCGATGGATTCGTCTTTATGCTCGACCCTACACAATTCATAGCACATATTGGGTCACAAACAATTCAATCCGTTCTTTAATCTATTTATTTCGCTTAGGCTTCTTTCTTTGCCCTTTAGGTCACTTACAAAGCTCAATGTATTCCTAAGAGTGCTTAGAAATGAAAGAGAACGGAAAACAAAACACAAAACCATTTTTAAGTAATTTCAAGAGCGGGGCTCTCCGCTTGGCTGATTTGGCCGCTCGGCGGATCCTTTGGTTTGCAAAAATATCGAAGCCAACATTTCACGCTCGGCGCTTTCCCTTTCGGCGGACATCTAAATTCTAGAATTTCGAGTGCGTTTGAAGCTCAAACTTAGCATTCAAAGGGTCTAAAACTCATGTTATTGATACAAAATTATGGAAATCTTTATACAGTATGAGGCCATAAGAAAATTGAGTTTAATTTGTCCAAAATCACAATTCAATTCCCAAATTATTTCACATTTTTCTTGACAACCCATACCATCTTCATATCTTTAAAACTCATGCAAATTAATTTTCATATCATTTTGAATTTCATATGCATGTGAGATATAGGCTTCATTTTCAACTTAAATAACACAATTGATGCTCATCTTTATCAAACATGATCAATTTTAAATTAATTACATCAAAACTCCTTTAATTTACAAATTAAGTTCTTTGTTCATAAATTCATAATTTTCCAAAGCTTAGTTTTTTTTTTCATCAACAAATGAAATCAATTCCAAAAATCTATGATGCATGTAAATTTACAATATCCATAATAAAGGTTCAATCACTAATTTTTAGCATAATTTTCAAACACTTCCAAAATCTAATTAAACTTGTATATATATAATTCAATACCTCAATTTCATGATTCTATTTTCAATTTGGGCAAAAATCATTAATTATCATCATGAATTAACTTACGGTTTTCGAGAAAAATTCAAACTTCTCAAACCATTACTTTTTATTCCAATTTTCCCATTGATTGTACACCTAAGGTTCATAATCCATAATCTTAACCCAACAATTGTACTCCAACACTTCAAATCCTAAACCCCCAAATTCCATGATATAACACTATATGCTCAAAAATATAGATTTTGCATTTGTATAATCAAAATACCACAAATCTATCTATTAATGCAAGTATTGAAGAAGAACTAGGACCCCTACCTCAAAAATCAATCAAGAAAGCAAAGGTCCAAGAATAATCCTTCGCAGTTCCAAATTCCAATCGGCTGAAAATGTTGAGTTTCAAGCCTTCTTCATTTTCTTGTAAGAGATCATGCCCAAATCTTAGAGGATTGGAAGATATTTGGGTCAAAAGTCTAGGGTTTTCAGACTAAAGGTGAGACGGAAGAAAAGAGGAGATGGAAATGTGAAGAATGATCTAGAAAAGTACTTTTAAACTTGCTGAATTCGCGCAGTCTGCTCGAGCGTCGCTTAGCGTACTTGCTTCCAGCACAGATTCCAAAACTTCAAACGGGTATAACTCTCTCATCCGGACTTCGTTCTAGGTCGTTCTTGTGTCCAAATTGAAACCCCGGAAATAAGCTTTCTAATGGTTCTATCCTCACATTTAAATTCAAAGTGTGGAAAAAGAAAAGGGTAAAAGTGTGACGGCTGTTCGTAGGAAAAATTATCCGAATTAAATTCTTGGTTCACTCCTGCTTTACTATTATGTTACCACTTCGATCAATGTCTCAAAATAAAAAAAGAAGGTTCCAAATATTAAATTGAACTTATTGTCATTATCAATTTTGTTTTGTAAATCACCAAGACCCTCAATTTCAAATCAAATCCAAAATCCTTATCAATAAATTTCATATTCAAATTGGATACCTCGAAAATAGATTTAATTCATAATAATCATAATTTCTCAAACCTTATAACATAATTAACTTAATTAGCTCTCAAATGGGTCCGTAATTAAAATTAAATTGGAATCCAATTGGATACCTCTTGATTCAACTTCTTAATTTTGCTTCTTTAAGTCATTTGGACCCTTAAAATAAATCTTCAAGAGAATCATATACGAATCAGATTCCACAATTCTCACAAATCCCAAATTAAATTAGGATAATGACTAATTAAAATCTTAAATCTCCTTAATTAACCAAATATAAAATGTTATACGTGACGGGATCATCACAGAAAATGTGCAGAGAACTAATTAGAATATTATGTGCACAAAGAATGCGTGTATTAGGGATTGGTGTTGCATTGTTTTTTTTTTTTTTTTTTTGATCAGCAAAAAGATTATTTATTGATGAGGAAAACATACAAAGTATGATAATGAACATCAATAAAGGGGAGGGTGCAAAGAGCATCAAAGTGAAACATTAAGATCCCAACTAGGTTGGCACCTAGATGCACACCAAATCATTTGCTAGCACCAACACCAAGCTCCAAGTTGGTGAGTAACCAACGTACAGAGCAGAACCAAAACAAAAGAAAAACAAAAGCAGCCTTGAGGACACCTCCATAGCAGGGTAGAATGAATACAGCTGCGTGGATGAACACAGCAGCAGGCAGGCATGGAGAGCATAAATACAAATCACCATTATGCTATGTAGGCCACCATAGCAGGCATGGAGAACTTAAACACAAAACAGCAGCAGCAGGCATGAACCAAAACACACCAGTGTTTTCACAAATTGAAAAAAAACAGCAACAGGACTCCATTATGCTATGTTCACACAAGACCTCCTTTCAGCCTATACCACAGGATGATGACATGCCTCACAAGATTGAGCAGCAGCAATCCCTCAGATCAAAAGTGCTGCCCTTCTGTATACTCCCCAAGGCTGAGGAGACAACACCACATCCTACATACAGTGCAGAATATCTGAAGCAGAATTCACCAACCAGAGCTGGACAAATAAATTCAGAATATCTTAACAGTGAGCCACACAACACTCCCCATACCAGAATGAAGTCATGAAGAACCTAAATACCGACTTGTGGCCAATTAAACACGACATCATTGATCGCAAATGAGGCGTCCTCGATGAGATCTCAACCAAATTGCTAACCTCACCTTGATGCATTCACCAAGAACCTGAACATTGGGTTGGACTGCCTTAAACACACATTCATTTCTATAACTCCACACAGACCACAACACTGCTGCTGGGAGGGCCTTCCATATCTGATAAACTTTCTTCCTAGACTTCCACACCATCCACCGAGTAAAAGCCCTCTATGGATGCAGGAATAACCCTTGCATACCCACCAATCGATAATAACAGCCCAAATTTTCCAAGTAAAAGAACAATGAAGCATAACATGGTCAAGTGATTCACTAAACTCATGACAGAATATACAATTACGGACAGCATCCCCTTCTAGAATTCCAAACCTTTGTAGCAACTCTTTAGTTTTCAGTCTTCCTCTCCAAGCTAGCCAAGAAAAAAATTTTGCTTTAGGTGGAGAGAAATTATTCCAGATAAGATCAACTGGTCTATGAATAGGACTATCATTGATCATACCCCAAGCATAAACAGCATTAACCTTAAAAATACCTGGTGGAGCAGCCTTCCAACCCAAGCTGTCATCTATGTCACTTCTTAAAAGGGCACGACCCAGGCGATGGTCAATCGACTAACTCACCTTCTTCCCAAGCTCGAAGTGGTCTTTTGAAATTGAAGTACCACCCAGATTGACTAACTTTTCTGGCTACTTGAACATTCAAGGAAATCTCTTTTTCATTAGCCAAGTGGAATAATCTAGGGAATTGGCATGAAAGATTTGTTGAACCCATCCAATTATCTCTCCAGAAACTGATTCTTTGCCCATTACCTATTAAGATTTCCACATTTTTCTTATAAAATTGGAGAATACTGCTATTCCTTTGGGCCACTGATAGGATGTCTTTCCAAGTGTGAGATATAGGGCCATGGACATCCTTATCAGGTAACCATCTACCCCCAACTGAACCATACTTTTCACAAATAACCTTCTTCCACAGTGCCTCATCCTCTTGCCCATATCTCCACCACCATTTTAAGAGCAGACTATCATTGGCTAACCTGATGTTTTTGATCCCCAACCCTCCTTGTTTCAAACTCCTGCAAACTTCATTCCACCTAACTAGATGCAACTTTCTGCTATGCTCAGAATCACCCCATAAAAATGAGGCTTGAATCCGATCCAACTCTTTTGCAACACACTCAGGTATTTTAAAAAGAGACATGTAAAACACAGGTAAAGCAGACAACACAGACTTAATGAGTGTGACTCTACCCGCAAAAGATAATACTCGTCTCTTCCATCCAGATAACTTTTTCTTGAATTTCTCTATAACGGGCCTCCAAGTCAACCTCCTGCTAGGACTGGCTCCCAGTGGTAATCCCAGATACTTCAATGGTAATTTCGAACTTAGGCAATTCAGTTTCCCAGCAAACTCATCAACTTCCACATCTGTCGTACCCACCCCACACACAACACTTTTAGCAAAATTGATCCTTAGACCTGAAATTACTTCAAAACACCTAAGGATTCTTTTTATAGCCAAAATTTCTGACTCTTCAGCCTCACAAAACATCACTGTGTCATCAGCAAATTGTAAGTGAGAAATATTCATCCCATTTTCACCTACAAAAGTCCCTCTAAACAGCCCCTTATCTTTAGCTCTTAATATGAGTATATTCAGACCCTCAGCTACTACAATAAACAAGAAAGGGGATAAAGGGTCACCCTGCCTTAAACCTTTTTGAGGGCAAAACTCAGGCGATGGTGACCCATTAACAAGAATTGACACTCTTGCAGAAGAAATGCATGCCTTTATCCAATTGGTCCAAGTATTTCCAAAACCAAAATTCTCTAGCATTTGGATGAGGAAATTCCAGTTAACAGTATCATAGGCTTTTTCAAAATCCAACTTGATGATTAGCCCCTTTTTGTTATTCTTCTTCCACCAATCCACAATCTCATTTGCGAGAACACCATCCATAATATTCCTACCACTAAGGAATCTTGATTGGACTCTATCAATAATTTTTGGCATCACTAATTTCAACTTTGTTGGCTAGGACTTTAGCCACCACTTTATAAACTGAACTAATAAGGCTGATAGGTCTAAAGTCTGAAATTGATTCTGGACTAGCTACTTTGGGAACGAGGGTCACAAACGAACAATTAATTCCATTGCCCAATACACCATTATCATGAAACTCTTGCATGAATTTCATGATATCATCCTTCATAAATTTCCATCCTTTTTGGAAGCAAGTGAGATTAAAACCATCCGGCCCCGGGGCCTTATTGCCATCGCATTCCTTAATTGCTGCCCAAACCTCTGCTCTTGAAAACTCCTTCACCAAGCAAGATTGAATCTGATTTTGATCAATGCTTCTAAATTCACCCCCTAACCTTGGTCTAGACTTCCAAACTTGAGAAGCGAAATTTTAAAATGAGTCGCCACGCTGTTTCAACTCCACAGGATCCTCATAAACAGTGCCATTAATCTTCAATGAATCAAGAACGTTCTTTCTATGCCTACTTGAGGCCATAATATGGAAATACCTGGTGTTTTTGTCCCCTTTTAATGCCCAGTTCAGTCTGGATTTCTGCAACCATAACCACTCTAGCCTTTTTCTAAGTTTCCACACTTCATTTCTGGTCTCAATTTTTTGTCTGACTTCATCTTCTACAAGATCTCTTTCTTCAGCAGTTAGATCCCACGAGTGTAACTCAGCCTCAGCAGCTTTAAGCTTGGACTCCACATGACCGAATACCTCCACATTCCAAATCTTCAGTGCTAGTTTGAGTGTTCTCAATTTGACCATAATTCTGAAACCAGCCCACCCTTCCACTTGTGTACCAGCCCAAACCTTTTCAACTTCTTTAAGAAAGCTGGGATGTAGCACCCAGGCATTTAAGAATTTGAAAGGTTTGGGGCCCCAGTCCCTGTCATCTTCCTTTAATAAAATTGGGCAGTGATCTGACAATATACTAGGCAGGCCCCATAACTTGAAATTAAACCACACAAGCCATTCCGGATTTAATAGGAACCTATCAATCCTACTCCAACATGCACCTGACTGTGAATTACTCCAAGTATATTTCCTACCAAGCATAGGAACATCAACCAATTCAATATTATTTATCAACTCATTGAACTCCTGCATCCCCCTATCTCTTCTCACGCAGCCTTTCCTTTCTCCAATGGCTTTAATTTCATTAAAATCCCCCCCTAAACACCATGGTTTTGGAAAGGATGCTTTCAAATTATACAGAACCTTCCACAGTTGACTTCTAGCTCTACAATCATTAGGAGCATAGACATTACCAATAACACAATCAAAACTATGATAAACCATAATTCTTAAATGACATTACCAATAACACAATCAATAGACATTACCAATAGACATTACCTTAGGCCCTGTAATTAATCCAAAATAGTAATTCACATCTTTTTCTTTTTCTTTTTTTGGATTTTTTTTTTCCGACTATTTTCTCAATTTAATGTCACTCCATTTTTTGGTGTTCGATTGCTTGTAGTAAAGGAATCAGTAATGATAGGTATCATGAAAAATCTTTCATGAAAATAATCATGAAAGTTTTGTGACCCTTAGATTACACTTAGAATAAAGTACTACACACTAATCAAGGTAATCCAAGGATCATAAATTTTTCATGATCACTTTCATGAAAAAATTTTCATGATCCCTAACTTTTCCCTAAAGGAATAAGTACGTACAAGTTAGCCTTTTGTGCACACGGGCCAATCACTTTATTTGTTTTATGGTTTGTCTTTTTTTTTTTTTTTTTTTATACGGTTCTTACTTTATTTTATTTTATTGGTTACATGGTGACTATGTGAGTAATATTAAATATGTTGAATAAAATATGTTGATAGAGAAGGATATAGCACTATTGACATATTTCGGTGCTAATATAGTTGACATGATTTTATGTCATTATGATACTTTCTACACTTTACTCCCTCTCTTTATTGATGGTATATTTGTACTTGTACATTTCTATTTCATTGATAAAATTTTTTCTTTTGTTGATATAAAAAAAAATAACACTGTTCACACCGAAAATGAAAAGAAACATATCACAAATATGGTGAAAACAACATTAGACATGAATACAACCACATAATACAAAGAAATACATTTTATGACAACATTCTTAACATGAATCACACCAACCATTCTGCAAACCTCATGAATACAATACCTCTAGCCATCTTGTTTAATGGTAACTAGACTGTTTAACAAGCAACCACCCTAGTCCTCATTATTTTTAATGGTTTTATTCAAACTGGAGCACTGTACAGAAAAGAAAATCTTTCCAAATTGCATCCGACGTTCCTTCCATCCCATCATTCATGTATTAGCTCAAAATTAGCAAGGATTCAAGTAAGCAGGGGGATCTAGCATACTTGTTTCGTTGGTGGTGCCATTCTTCACAATTAGCACTGTATCCATACCCCAGCTAGAATGTCTTTCCAAATGACAGTGCATGAACCACACTCCTATAATAAAATTCAATATTGTATTAGTAATTTTTCCCCGTTACTGCATTAAATAATCCAATGCTGAGTAGTTTTCCATCTTTAGCAGCCCACTAATTAGATCAACTCAAATAATAAGATTATCAAAGAAGACATGGAAATGCTAAAGACGCTTTATGAAACAAACATACCTGGATTATCAGCTCTAAATCTGATGGCAGCCCATCCATTTGTAGGGACCCCAACAGTGTTTACCTCTGGTGGATCAACCAGATTGTACCCTGTAGGGTCAGTTTCATTGTTAAAGTTTCCAAAACCAAAACCAACAAAATAAAAGCTGTAACCATGCAAATGCATCGGATGATTCTCTGCTGCACTCATCACATTAGTTGTTTGGAACACCATCTCCACAGTAGAATTGAACTCCACAACCTTAACCTTAGTCGCATTTAGCGGTGTCAAATAGTCATCAGACACGTTGTTTGCCGTAAAATCAAAAAAAATAAGGTGGTTGACTAGGAAAATCTTTGGTAAAAATCCCTTGAAGTTGGTTATGGTATGCTAGTAATACATCAACCTCTGGGGTCACAAAACTTATATTGTTCAAGCTTGCTGCTAGCCTATCACCATTGGGTCCATCACAAGAACTGTTTACACAAGGAAGTGTGTTCACTGAAAGAGTTATATAGAGTTTTGTATCAACTGTTTGTGGGACATCAACTGGGTGCTCCTTGCTGTTTAAGGCCTTCATTTGACGGGTAAAATTCGTTACAGCATCAATATCAGTATAATTAGGAAGGATAGGAAATGCAGGTGTTGATGGTGCTGTATAGTTTCCACTATATTGAACTATTGCAGTTGTGGTGGTATTATCATATTGAAGTCCCGCATATGCTCTCGCAGCCATATAATATTCGCTTGGGCTCTGATTTGCTGTGATCAAAACATCCATGGTTTGTCCAGGGGTTATCATGATATAGTCGGTATATATAGGTTTGATGTAGGCACCATCCATTCCAACAACTGTGAGATTGTGTTGAGCTACCATAAAGAACATTTCTTCGTTCATAATTGAATTGATGATACGAAGAAGATAAGTCTTTCCATAATCAACCAATATTCTGAATGTTCCTGCGACATATGGATTGGGTTACATATGTAAAGTCCAAAACTAGTACCAGTGCAACTTGAAATTTTAAACAACGAAAAAAACCATAATTGGGATTCTGTTGTTGTGTATGTATATACCTGGATTGGTACAATTCTCGTTCTTGTAGAGGTCTCCAGTCTGGCCATTGATGGTGAAAGCATCCGACTGGTTGGGTTCGGCTCCACTTTCAAGTGCGGATTGAATTAACTCCATCACATCTCCCTTAAACCACGATGCTAAAATAGCAAAAGTAGAGTAATATGTAATTTATAATCTAAACATGCAGGATAAATGATAAACTAACTGATTATAATTATGTCACCAAAGACCACAAAACATCAAAATTCGGGACAATTAGACAATATTACTAAAGTTCATGGAGAGTGTAAATTCCTAGTAATACACAAGTTTTTGTGTGCATATTTGTGTGTGTGTGTGAGAGAGAGAAAGAGACATACCCAAAACAATGGGAAACTCTTCAGAAGGCTTAGAATATGGGTAAGTGGTTCCATTTGCAGGGTAGACAATGATGGGACCATGAACAGTGGCTCGAGACCAGTCACTGTGGGCATGCCACCAAAGGGTACCTTCCTCAGTTGAGAATATTATCTCATAGCTGAAATTCGCTCCTGGTTGGATAGGGCATTGTGTGATATACTCCGGACCATCTGACCATGGATTTCTTGGCTGCTTTACTCCGTGCCTATCACAACATGATATTGTCAAACACAAATTTAGTTTTTCTTTTACTAACATTGAAGTCAAGAAACTAGGTGCTGGTTTGGTAAATGATTTTGAATAGCAATTTTGCCTTTTAGGATTTGTTGTTTCTAAAAAAATTGATGTATTCAAAAATGTCAAAAATAATATAAATATATATTTAAATTCTTGTAGACTAAAACGACCTGAAAAATTAAACGACAAATTTAATAATGAAAAAAAAAATCTCAAAAATCAAAAAACAAAAATTATAAAATATGAGTTTTTAGCACCTGCCAAATTGAAGGTTCTGTTAAAAAGTAGCTTTTTTTACACAATTGTTAACTAATAAGTTCAAAGCAAACTACCTAAATATTTGTTTGATGGTTTGGAAACCCTACAATAGTCAAAAAGTTAAAAAATTGCCAACAAATTTAAAAAGCTAAAAACTATATAAAAAGTCCAAAAAAAAAAAAAAAAAATTTCTTTATTTTTTGGACCTTTTTTTTTTTTATAAAAGTCAAAAAATATCCAAAATATTAATTTTTAACCTCATATTTTAGTCAAAAAATCTAAAAAATTACTAAAATAATTTATTTTCAAACCAACGCTTAAATAGTCAAAAATAAAATAAACTAAAATGTGCATCTGTGTGCACTCGTTTATGAGAGAGAGAGAGAGAGAGAGAGAGAGAGAGAGATACCAATGAATGGTGACATTGTACTTCCCTTGATTTTGAACATTCACAATCAACGTTTCACCCTTGTGGACATGCAAAGTAGGTCCTGGAAAAGATCCATTGACTGTCAAGATATTCTTCGAGCTACATAACCTTGTATAGTTTGTTTCTTCCAGCTGCAAAAGAAAATTTATGCAAGTTAAATTAGATCTGCATTTGAAAAAAATAAAAGGGTAAATTACAAATACACCATTTAAAATTTTCTTAAAATATGAATTATTTTTTGTGATTTTGAAAATTACAAATATCCACTTGTTATAATTTTTTATTTTATAGAATTAATAGACAAAATTAAATTCCTAACCACTCTTCAATGCAACAATAAAATTATTAGAATTGTTAATTAAAATATATTTATCATATTATTAAAAATTGTTAATTAAATTTATGATTTATTAATAAAATAAGTCATTTTTTATGCGATTAGAAATTTAAAAGGACTAGATATAATTTTTAAAACTATAAAGAATAATTTGAATTTTAAATAAATTTAACAGATGTATTTGTAATTTATTCAAAATAAAAAGCAGTGACATTTGACTGGTTTTTGTATGGTTTGTCTATTGGATGGAAGCTTGGAGTGCCAGATATCTAGATTAAACGAAATGCAAACTCGAAGGTAGACAAAGGGCAAGTTTGGTAATATGTTATTTTAGTAAAAAAATTATATTTAAAAATCAACTCTCTCTTCTGTGTCTTTTTTTTTTTTTTTTGCACTTGTTTTTGTAAAATTAAAAAATCAGTTAAAATAGATAGTTAGTTTCTAATAAATTATGATTAGACATAAATACAAACTGTTTTATGTTTAATTTAGTTAAAAATAAAGACAAATATTAACAAGTGTCTCCCATGCATTGTTTAATGTTAGAATTGATGCAAAAAGTGTGTTGAAAATGGTGAAAAAGTTATAAAGTATTTTAATAGCAAAAAATGCATTTACGTTTTAATCTGCTAAAAATAAAAATAAAACACATGCTTAGGATATATATAATGTTTTACAAAAATATTTTCAAAAAGTTAATCCTTTATTAAAAAGGTCAAAAAGGTCGTAAGCTGTTTGTAATCAACTAAGAAAAATGTCATATCAACTTTTTTTAACTTAAAAATAAAAAAAATAAAAAAATAAAAAAAATTTGAACGACTTTCCAAACTCATTTTTTTAGTTTTTAAAACAGTTAGTTTGGAAATCCAAAAAATGGGTTCTGACTTTTGTTTGTAATTGAAAAAATGTATTGTAAGATCAATTGTAAAATAAATTTAAATCACATATTGAAAATTTTAAATAAAATTTTAAATATAATTTCTGAATTTGCAATATCTCTCCTTTTAGAAAATCAAAATAAAAAATCAACTCGCTATTGTAGGGGAGCCGATGGTGAAAGTACTCACAACCCAGTGGACAGTACGGCGGGTCTGAGCCATAGAAAGAACAGCAAACACATTCAAAACCAAAAACCCTAAAAACGCCAACTTCAAACTCATCTTCATCAACTCCATATTTTTTTCACTACAGATCAGAATGAGACACACACTTGTTTCTGGTTTAGAGTGTCGATCCACCTATGGCCCTTTTTATAGCCTTGATTTTCGGTGCACTATGATAGAGGACTTGTTTTCCCCATTCTTTCCACGTTTAATTGATGGGAAATTATAGACTATTACACATTCATTCACTGCAAAACAAAATGAATATAAAAATGGAAAAGGACAAAGCTACCTACCCCAAAGCTACCCTGAGAGCTTGCGTGGTAACGTTTACAAAATACTCTTTTTATTTATCAAAATATATATATATACATATCAAACATGTTTATATTTAGGCTAAAAAATTCAAAAAGTCAAAAAATCACTATCCTATTTAAATCACATCATCTTATTTAAGTCACATCACCTCTCTAACACATTACTTCAAACACAACCCAAATCTAACCCACATTTTATAAAAAGTCAAAAAATTGTACTTATTTAGTCTTTTCAAACTTGGCCTTAATAAAAACTAACATCAAAACATGTAAATAAGTGAGAGGGGTAGCCGGAAATGGTTGTCGGTGTTGAAGATTGGTGGAAGGAAATGGTTTCAAGCAAGAGATGGCAGGGAAATGTCATTGTTGATTGTCAGACAAAAATAATTGTTGGCCACCTAAAATGGTTATAAGATGTGATTTTATTGTAGAGATTGTCAACGATAGTGGTCAGATGTAATCTGCAGATAGGCAACGGGTGGTGGCAAGAGGGAGGAAGAAATAAAAATTTATTTTTTAAACTATTTATAATTTTTTGATTATAAAAATAGAAACCAAACAAGTTTTTATTTACACTTTTTAAAATTTTTGTAAAGTTAAATAGAAAATTGTAAAATTAAGGTGACATTTAAAAAATCAACAGTTTACTGTTTTTATTTAAGAGAAATTAAACATGTATATATTTCCTTTTAGTAAAAATGAAAATAAAAAAACATGTTTGGTATATATGTATTTTAAAATCTTATTAAAAAATGTAAAGATATGATCGACTATCGAAAGTGGCTGAAGGTAGTTGTTGATGGTAACCAGAAGTGATTGTTGGTCACCAAAGGTGTTGGCTCGTGGATATCAATGGCCGAAGATAATGGCTAGAGATGGTGACAACAGATAGTTCCCGTCAGTGGGAGGTGAATAGTCATAGCTAGTTGTCGGTTACGGATAGCTATTGGAGGAAGTCACTGACTACGATAACTGATGGTGGTGATGCTCGGTGTCTGAAGACTAGAGGCAGTGAGAAGAGGAATGAATGAAAAAAATTTGTTAACTAATGAAATCAACTTTTTGAAGTTACAAGAATTTAGTGAATTTTGTAATCTGTTTGTAGTTTTTTTTTTTTTTTTTGGTGAGTGTTTGTGTAAATATAAAGATAAAATTATAGATATATAAGTGTTATCAAATAGACTATAAATGTTACCAAACGATCTCTTAGTGCTCTAGAATACAAATAATAAAATTACTAATCTTTTTAATAATGTAAACTTTTAAATAAGTTGTGACTAGCAATTTTGATAGATAACAAATCTTGTGTTTCAATCTCATTACCTACTCAATAATTAGATTATTTGAATATATTCAACTTGTTTATAAGAAAGAGTTTGATCACACGTGAGCAGTGACGGAGCTACATGGGGCTTAGGAGGGGTCACATGCCCCCTAATTTTTGAATTTTTTTTATACATATGTATATAAATAAATTTTTAATCAAAACTAATATTTAGAATAAAATGTAAAGGCATTTTTAAATTTATGAAAACAACAGTGATTGTTTATTGAAAATGAAGCGACTACAACAAACTATATTTTCATGTATGAAAATTTTATAAAAAAATCTCAATATAAAAGTAATATCCATAATTATTGATATGTAAATAGAATTAATCTCACTATATATATGTAAAAATTTCTAAAAGTGTTAGTTATATTTGCATGTGGGATTCACCCTTCATATGTTGCTTTACTATTGGTTTGTGATATCATATATCAATGATGACATGATATCTATAGAAATTCAGCAACTTCTTCTTTATTATCAAAAATACAATCTCACATCTAATGATTTACAAAGTTGTATTTATAAACTGGTATGTAAGTCCTAGTTTGTTACCATTGAGTGATGATATAGTTACAATTATATGGCTGTGGAAGTAACTTTGAGAAGCTTCTTTTTACAGCTGGAATAACAGAATTAGTTAGAGTAGTTGTGCTTCGGCAGTGTAATGAACATATAAGAATCGGTTGCGATGTCGGTAGAAGTGGAACTGCTCTGTAGCTCTTTCTGTTCTTCAATAGTTCCCGGTAAGCTGATGGGGCATTCAAGAACCATAAGCTTGGACTTGAGATATTGAAACCGAGATACGCTGACAGGTTTAGTAAACAGATCAGCAAGTTGATCTATAGTTGGAATGTATTGCAACTGAAATTGCTTAGCCAAAACCTTGTCACGGACAAAATGACAATCGATTTCGATATGCTTGGAGCGTGAGTGGAAGACGGGATTGGAGGCTAGAGCTATGGCAGATAGGTTATCGCACCAGAGTATGGGTGTAGTAGGAGAAGAAACACCCATTTCAGTGAGTAGCATGGAAATCCAAGTTACTTCAGCAGCGGTATTAGCTAAAGCTCGATATTCGGCTTCAGTGGAAGAGCGAGACACCGTGGCTTGCTTTTTGGCAGACCAAGAGACCAAATTGGACCCCAAGAAAATACAGTAACCAGAAGTTGATTTTCTGTCAAGAACATCTCCTGCCCAATTGGAATCGGAATACCCATGCACATCAAAAGTACTGGAGGAAAAAGACAAGCCATGAGTGATGGTGCCTTGAACAAATCTGAGAATTCTTTTCACAGCAGCAAAATGTCCAATGGTAGGGGCATGCATATGTTGACAAGCCTGGTTAACAGAGAGAGACAGATCTGGTCGGGTAATGGTGAGATATTGTAAGGCACCAACAATACTCCGATAAAGAGCTGGATCAGAAAATGGTAAAGCAGCATTTGGAGGAACACTAGGCTTGACGGAGATGGGTGAAGGACAAGGTTTACAAGAAGACAAGCCAGCTTTAAGAAGAATATCTTTGGCATATTTAGACTGAGATAAAAAATATCCAGAACTGGTAGGCCGGACTGAAATACCCAGAAAATAAGCAATGTCACCCAATTCCTTCATGGAGAACACACGGTGCATCTTTGTAATGAGAGATTGAATGTGAGAAACACTATCACCAGTGATCAAGATGTCATCGACATAAACCAACAGATAAGTGACTGAAGTGGATGTCTTTTGAATGAATAAAGAAGAATCACTCTTGCTATTAGTGAAGCCTTGAGTCAACAAGTATTGAGAAAAGGTGGAATACCAAGCGCGTGGTGCCTGTTTCAACCCATATAATGCTTTGTGAAGTTTACATACTTGATTAGGTGAGGAAGAATCGGCAAAACCTGGAGGTTGAAGCATGAATACTTCTTCTCAAGACGCCATGAAAGAATGCATTTGAAATGTCTAATCGTTTAAGTGGCCAATGATGGTGAAGAGCAAGACAAAGTAAGATGCGATAGTAGGTTGCTTAGCCATCGGATTGAATGTGTCATGAAAATCGATACCTTCTTGTCGAGATCCCCTTTACCAACCAATCGTGCTTTATACCGGGCAATAGTACCACCAGAATTGCGTTTAATCTTGAAAATCCATTTGCAGACGATGGCAAGTTTGTTAGATGGAAGAGACACCAAAGACCATGTATGTTGTTGCTGAAGAGCAGTCAATTCATCAAGCATAGCCTGATGCCAAATCGAGATAGCAAAGCTTTGTAAGAAGGAGGTTCAGTAGTAATGTAGGAATCTGTGGCTATGATAGGGGAAGCAAGCATACAGTGAGGAGTAGCAGTAACAGCAGATTTGGAGCGGGTAATCATGGGATGGTGATTAGATTGAGAAGGTGGGAGAGGTGGTAACTCAATAGAAATAGACTGAATAGGAACGACAGCTGAGGGTAAAGAAGAAGAAGGAAATGCAGAATCGGGGACTGTAGAATCTAGGACAGCAGGAGTGGCAAAATTGGGAACTGCAGAATTTGGGACTGAAGTAGAGAGAATCGGAGAACCAGTAGAAGAAGAGGAAGCAGGCCAGAAAAAAGATTGAATATCATGTAATGTGATTGGTAATGATGTTGAAGAGGATTTAGGAATTGTAGAAGAAGCCATATGAGCAAAAGGAAATATGTGCTCATTAAAAACCACATGTCTAGATAGATAAACTCTACCAGTGAGTGGGTCAAGACATCGATATCCTTTAGCAAAAGGATGATAGCCCAGAAAAACACAGGGCACCGATTTAGGATGGAGCTTGAGAGGTTGATAAGGCTTAAGCCAAGGGAAGCATTGACAACCAAATATGCGAAAATAAGAGTAATCGGGAGTGTATTGAAAAAGCTTTTCAAATGGAGATTTATGTCCAAGCTTAGAAGAGGGAAGTCTATTAATAAGAAAAGTGGAAATAGCAACAGCATCAAACCAGTATTGGAGAGGCACAGATGAGTGATGAAGAAGTGCAGTAGCCATTTCAGTGATATGCCGATGTTTTCTCGGTGATTACCATTCTGAGAAGGAGTGTGTGGACAAGAGTGTTGGTGAATAACACCTTGAGTACTCAAGAAGGACTTCATTTTATTAGTAAAATATTCAGATCCACCATCAGTTCGCAAAATTTTTAATGAAGTATGAAATTGATTTTCAATATAAGACTTGAATTCGATGAACTTGTCACATACTTCACTTTTATAAGATAATGGAAAAAGCCAGGTGAAGCGACTAAAATCATCCACAAAAAGTAAGTAGTATTTATAACCAGAAGTAGAAGAATATGGCCCCCATACATCACTATGAATAAGAGAAAAAGGAGCATCTACAGTAGTATTAGACAATTGAAAAGGAAGTCTATGACTTTTAGCTATGCAACAATCAGTACAAGCAGAATCCATTTTATTCGATGAAACTTTCAACAATGGTTTCAAATGATTAAACTTCACTAAGGAAGGATGGCCTAATCTATTATGCCAAATAGAGGAAGAAACAGATGGCTGTGATGTAGTAAAGTAAGAATGATGAACAGATGAAGCAGCAGGCATCATGGATGAAGAAGGGGAGTAAAAATGGTAAAGACCATTAGTACTAGAACCTTGATGAAGAATTCTCCTCGAATCCTTGTCCTGAATCACAAATTTAGAATCATCAAAGCTCTTTCTGTTCTTCAATAATATCACTATTATATGAAATAAAAATTTTGTAAAAATTTGATTTATCTTACCATTATATAATTTATTTTAAGACTTAAATATATAACTGATTTTACAATGTTCATTATACACTAGTTACACGCAATACTTTCTTTTTTATTTTACTCGAAATTAATTATAAAATTTTATGTGAAATACTTTTGTAATAATTTATTTAAGTTTTTGTACTTAATATTATTTCAAAAATTATTATTATCTTCTTATTGTTGGTTATGAAAAGAAAATTTTGAAATAATAATAAAAAAATATCTCTTTTAATTTAATTTCTTGACTCCGTCATTAGACGTGAAAAAGACTTGTTCAAAATACAAATAATAACGTTAACGTCTGTCTATTAACTTTGTTCAAAATCTCATTGCTTATTGGAGAATATATGCATGTATGCAACTATTCTATGAGAGAGTCAAACCACATGTGAGATGGTGCTCTCTAATAATTTAAATTTTTAAATAAAGAGAAAATTAAAGATAAATTTAATTTAAGAATGTTATAAAATATTAAGTTCAGTAGATATTTTTTTATTGATGAAAGAGTTTTTTTGTTGAAACTAAAGTTATATTTGCTTATGAGACTAAACTTATAATTAAAATTTTGATTATATAATTATATATAATATATAATATATATATAAACATATCAAAAAAATTAATATTTTATCAAAATAATAATATCTACTACCAATATACTATATATAGTTAACTATTACTTTCATTTATATTTTTTAAATATATAGATAACATATATATTTTTTTTTTATGCATATTTTTACGGAAGATTTATTAGAAAATCCTTTTTTAAGTGTTTATATCTCAATTAGTTCTTAAGATATTCTTGTATTCTAATAAATCTTATTATTTGAACATTTAATTCACCAAATCTTAATTCTCATATTTAAAGTATTTTATGGATATTATTATCTTTACAAATATTTTTTAAACGGTTAGCAATTTGGTAATGTGAACATTCATATTTTATAATGTGAATATTCATATTGACAGTATTCACATTGACATTGACATGTTAACATTCACACTGATAATATAAACATTCAAATTGATGATGAACATTCATATTATAAAACATTTATACTGTAAATATAAATATTATTAAGGATATTGTGGTCACTCATAAAATTTATTAGAATACAAGAAAATGATATAGATTAAATAAAATATAAATAGATTAAAAAAAATTTATAAAAAAATATCTTTATGTTTATATTATTTCATATATAAACAGTAACTATTAAACGAGACAACTAACGTGATCACCACTTAAATTTTAAGAAAAACGATTTGTGGCTCTAAAACTGCTGGCATTAATGGCACTAATTTCTTATTTTGATAACTTTGTTTTTTTTTTTTTTTTTTTTTTACCCGATATAAAAATTCAGGGCATTAGTGCCCTGAATTTCGAGCTCCATATCAGAGCTGAAATTTTAATATGTTTAGATTCGATGGCCCACTTTACCTTTTAGTCATTTGTGATGTGGCTGGAGAGCGGTTTTTCTTAGGAAATGGCTCGCTTTTGAAATCTTCAAACCTTCGGCCTCATGAATGGAACTTTACAGGTTGGTGATTCGAACAGAGGGACATTTAGCTTTCACTACAGAAAAAGACACCTACAGCGACCACTTTTGGCGACTAAAACAAATTTAGTCGCCAAAAGTTACGAATTTGGCTACCAAAAATAAATTTAGTTGGCAAAAGTCAAATTTTTAGCTACTAATTATTTTTAGTCGGGGAATATTGATTATTGGCGACTAAAAAAAATTTAGTAGCTAAAGATATCACAATTGGCGACTAAAATAAATTTCGTCGGCAAAAATGGCAGAAATTGGCGACAAAATTTTTTTTAGTCGCCGTAGGTATGAATTTGGCTACCAAATCCGTTGGTCGGCAAATGTTTTAATAAAAAATTATTTTTTGTCTTTGGCGACTAAACATTTAGTCGGGAAAACATGATTTTTAGCGACAAAAATTCTTTTAGTCGCTGTTGGTACACATTTGGCTACCAAATCCGTTGGTCGGCAAATGTTTTAATAAAATATTAATTTTTGTGTTTACCGACTAAACATTTAGTCGGGAAAACATGATTTTCAGCGACAAAAATTCTTTTAGTCGCTGTTGGTACACATTTGGCTACCAAATCCGTTGGTCGGCAAATGTTTTAATAAAATATTAATTTTTGTCTTTGGCGACTAAACATTTAATCGCCAAAAGTTGATTTCATTTTATTTTATTTATTTTTTACACAATTAAATAAATCTATTTTTTTAAATTAAATAAATAAAATATCAATAAAAATATATGTTATTTTTTAATTAAAATTTTAATTAAATTTATTTTTAAAAATATTAATAATTAAATAATGAAATTAAATAAAATAAAACATCAACAAAATTTAAATATTTTGTGGTAGAATTTAAATAATGAAATTAAATAAAATATTACATCAAAAAAAATTAATTAACGGGTTGAGCTGACTCAGAATTTTTTTTTAAAATTTTTTCCTTATTTTTTTTTTAATTTTCTTTCTTATTTTCTTATATATAAAATATAAGAATATAAAATTAAAAGCTCAATTTGTGATTATATTTTTCAATAAAAAAAATATTAGGACAAATATTTAAGATAATTTATAATTTTATTACTTATATTTTTATTTAAATATCATTTTAATATATTTGTTACTTTTATTTGAATTTTTTTTTTACTTTTAATATATTTTTTACCCACTGAATTTTATTTAAATATCTTTCTGTGTCTCTCTCTCACTCATCTCTTTTCGCTTTATTTCTCTCTCTTTTTGTCTATCTCTCGCTCATCTCTTGTTTCTCTCTCTCTCTTTTTATCTCTCCCTCTATCTCTCTCTATCTCTTTTTCTATCTATCTCTCTCCCTATCTCTCTTCCACTCATCAATCTTCTCTCTCTATGTCTACTTGTCTATTTGTCTATTTCTCCCTCACTATGTTCGCCTTGCTCACTCTCTTACTCCCATCTTCTCTATTTATCGAGCTCCTTCTCGATTTATCGATCCACTATAAGAAAATACACTTTTAGCAACCACTTTGTATGTCTCTCTCTCTCTCTCTCTCGCTCATCACTCTATCTCTGTCTCTCTATCTATCTCTCTTCTTTATTTGTCTCTCACAAAAATAAAATATTTTAAAAATATTTAAAAAATTGATTTGAATTAAGTTTTGAAAAGAGTTTTGAATTATCTGTCTTCTTTATTTATTGAGCTCTCTTTCGATTTATCGATCCACTACAAAAAAATGCACTTTTAGCGACCACTTTGTCTCTTTCTCGCTCATCACTCTGTCTCTTTCTCTGTCTCTCTATCTCTTTTCTCTATTCGTCTCTCACTCATCTCTCTCTCTCACCACCCATCTTCTCTACCACATTTACCACAACTGCAAATGCCAATCAACTACCACCACTCTTCGCTTTCTCTCTTTCACTCATCACTCTTTTTTCTCTATCTGTTTGTCTATCTGTCAGTATGTCTTTCGTTCATCTTTCTTCTCTCTATCTCTCTCATTTGTCTTCTCTCTATGTCTCTCTCGCTCATATCTCTTCTCTCTATCTCGCTCATCTCTCTTTTCTCTTTCTTTGTCTCTCTTACTCATCTCTCTTCTCTCTATCTCTCTATTTTTCTATTCTCTCTCTCGTTCATCTGTTTTCGCTCTCTTTCTATATATCTCTCTCATCTCTTGTTTCTCTCAAAAATTTTCTATATGTCTCTCTCTATCTCTTTCTCTCTCTGTCTCTCTGTCTCTCTCTCTCTCACTTACCACTCTTCTCTCTTTCTTTCTCTCTCTGTATCTGTTTGTCTGTCTCTCTCTCTCTCTCTCTCTCTTTCTCTCTATGTATGCATGCATGCTTATCTCTCTTCTCTATTGTGTTCACATTGCTCACTCTCTCCCTTATCTCTGTGTCTCTTACACATCTATCTCTTCTCTCTCTCTCTCTCTCTCTCTCTGTCTCTTTCGCTCATCTATCTTCTCTTTATCTCTTTCGCTCATCTCTCATCTCTCTATCTTTCTCTCTGTCTCTCCCATTCATCTCTCTTCTCTTATGTCTCTCTTGCTCATCTCTCTTTTCTCTATCTCTCTCATCTAGCTCTCTCTCTCTCTATGTCTCTTTTTTGTCTATCACTCTCTCTCACCATCCATCTCCTCTACCACCTTCACCACTACTGCAAACACCATTCCACCACCACTATTACTTCTACTATCGCCACTTCACCTCTACGACTACCATTACTACTACTATCGCCACCACTCCACTACCACCACCACTACTGCTGCTACTACTACTACCATTACCTCTCTTTCACCCCTGCCACTCCATTTCCCATACCATTATCACAACTTTACCACTAATCTCTTTTATCACCACCACCACTACTATCATCTCTTATCCACCACCTTCACTACTGCTGCCGCTCCTTAACTTTAATTGCAAATCAACAAGAACCAGCAAGACCTCAGTTTAATTGCAAATCCCCTCCTTAACTTTGAAAGACATTTGTGGTACATATCCCCTCCTTAACTATTTCACAAAAACCAGGAAGACCTCAGTTTAATGTCATGTGAATGATATGATATCTACATCAACTCAATTATAATCAGATTTCTACATCAACTCAATTATAATCAGATTTCTACATCAACTCAATTATAATCAGATTTCTACATCAACTCAATTTGTCATTTGTTCTATGTTAATACAAAAATCCTTGCTGAGGACCTGCTTCGTGATTTATTTTGAGCTTGAGTTTTCATCAAAAATAATGTTTTCACTTTTTTACTTTAAGGAGGAGTATGTGTCCATGATATGTTCGAAGATGAGAAGAACCCAAGTGAGTTTGAAACTTACATTTAGGTTAATTGAAGCAGTTGGATGATTATTTTTTTAGCTGTGCTAGTGATTGAATTTGTTGTTGATATTAGTTTTGGATCTTTTTATTTATTAGGACAAAGCTATCAAGAGGTTTCTTGTGAGGAACATAGTTGAACAAGCTGCTGTTAGGGATGTCCAAGAAGCGTGTGCTTTTCACAGTAACATTTCTTTTTCCCTTGCTAGTTTACCTTTCCATTCTAATTTCTTAGTTGTTGTTCATTTAATTTTTTTGTAAGTATATTGCTCATTGTTATTAGGGTTAATTACACCAACACTCTCACAAACAACTATAGGGGAAGGGGGCACTGCATCATTCAGTTGTCAGACTTGAACCCGAGCATCACATTTGATAGAGGAGTGTCTCATCCACCGGGCCCACTGTATATATGTATATATTTTATTTTCTTTTTATGCATTTATATAAATTGGATATAATCTGGTTAAATTCTGGTTAAATTCTTTGGATATAATCTGATATAATCAAAAATTGTTTGTCTGCATTTATTGATGAGATATATTGTGGTTAAATTCTCATTCGTTCATCAAAATTTGTTTGTATGCATTTATTCGTTAATTTCTCATTCGTTAATTTTAAATTTAAATTAAACAGATTCGTTAATTTAACCCTTTCGTTAAATTTAATTTAATTTAAATTAAGCATAATTTATTTACTAAATTTAATTAAATTCTTCATTGTTATAACTACGTTTTAGTCATTAAAATATACTTTTCACCGACTAAATATGATGTTTGTCGTGGAAAATAAATTTATAATTTGTTTATTTCGTATTTATTTAAATTTTTGGCTACTAATTGTAAATTGGTCGTGGAAATACTACTGTTTGGGCGACTATTTCAATTTTGGTCGCTAATGATTAATTATATACCGACTATAGTTGGTAATAAGCGTGCCACACAATTTTTGGAGGAATATTAAATTTATTAGCGACGAAGCTTTATTTTGGTCGGCAATAATAACTTATTTGTTTTACTTTTATTTCCAAAGCGACCATTTCCTCCCTCTCTCGCACTCCGCGTCGATTACCTTTCTGTCTCCTTTGCAAATATCTCGTTCATCCCCCGAACTCCCTCCCAGGTATGTCCTCTCTCTCTCTCGCTCCCTCTCTCTATCTCTCTATGTCTCCCTCTCGATCGTTAGTCTCCTTCTTATAGAGGCCTCTCGGTTTCCCTCTTTCTCTCGCTCTCTCTCTATCTCACTAACGCCTCCGCCCTCTTCTCTACAGATTTTTCTCCATCGCAAGGCTTGCTGGATCATCCCCCAAACTCCAATCGAGGTATGTCCTCCATTTCGCATTTGTCTCTCCCTCTCTCTGTATCTCCCTCTCGATTTCACTCTCATTGCCTCTGTCTCTGTTTAAACACACACACACACATACATACATATACATATATATATATATATATATATGTGAAAACACAGAAATTATTTTAAGGGAAATGCTGAAAATTAGGGCATTCTTATTCAGAGGTGATTGAATTGAAAACTTAGGGCATGTGATTGAATTGAAATTATGGGCATTGTTATTGAAATGTGATTGAATTGAAAACTTAGGGCATGTGATTGATTGAATTGAAATTAGGGCATTGTTACTGAAATGTGATTGAAATTATTTAGTAGGGACATGCTTGGGATGAATCAAGCAATTTGCTACAAATACTAGGGCAATGTCTTGTAGTACTAGTATGTATAAATATGAAATGAACATAAGCTTTATATTATAATAACTAATTTAAATTAAAAAAAAAATATTAACTAACTATTACATAATAGAATGGAACATCTTCATTATAAATATGAAATGAACATAAGATTTATATTATAATAACTAGAAGGTGTGCACACCATATAAGTGTGCAATTACAAATTTCTATAAAAAATTATAGATGTGCAGTTATAGAAAAAGATAACTGCACTATTTTCAAAAATAGGAATTTTATGACATCAATACCAATTCCACCCTTCACATATATAATAGTATAGGTACTATAGCTATATATCCCCATATGACATTATAATGTCTACGCATGATGTAAAAAATCTAGGGCATAGACAGTGATGATGTGTTAAGTTATTAGTTGTGAATGGGTGAATTACGCTGGGGTGGATCATAGTCTACATGTACTGTGTCTTCATTTATACTATTCTTCTTGTATGTATCTCCTTCTTTGTCTTTATGATCATCAGATCCCAGTTCCAGTACTGTTCGGGCTCGCCATCTTGACTCCTCCTACACAACCATCACACAACAACACCTATCCGATGAGTGTGCTGTTAAATTTAAAATTTTCTATATATTTTGATTTTGATTTCAAAAAACATATTGTGTCCTGTTTAAGTAATCAAGTTATTATTTTTTAAACTGAAAGTCTTAAGAGGTTTCAATCTCAATCTTCACTTTATATAAAATCTATATCATGAAAAAGTAGAAGTCACTGGAGGAGACAAAAATACATGCCCCACATCCACAATATTGCACAAGTTGTCTTCTTTTTTATTTTGTTTTTGTCCAAAACACTATATAGGCACATTACAAAGAGATGACTCCTCGTGCATATATTCATGCACAATATTAATATGCATGCATGTATTCATTTTTTTATTGCCTTGTTATTAATATGCTTCTTTTTTTTGGCTCAATTCTTTTCCTGCTTTCCCACCACACCTTCTGCCACGTAATCCCTATTTTGTTTGTGTAAATTTTGTTTGTGTAATTTTTTTTTTTGACTGTTCTACTGTATATTTTTAAACATATGTGAGTGCATTATTAATGCAATTTATTAATGCAATTCAGTGACCATAAAATGCTTATCATGTCATGCACACACACTGTTGAGGGCATGAAAATGGTTTTGATTCTTTTGATATATCATTCTATTATTGACCATATGCTTCCACTAGTACTAGTGCTGTACTAGTTATGCTATCTACTGGTCCAAAATTACGGGTCAGTTCTAAAATTAACTTCCTTAATTACGCATTGTTTTAGAACAAATCGTGTCATAAAGTCCCACCCTAAAACATATTTATGTGACAAGCCAGACAGTGAATGAACTGGAACAACATAATATACCTCAACTTGAAATGCGTGTTCTCATTTGTTCCTCGGTTAATCTTTGTGTGAGTTGTAGGTGACAAAATGGACAAGAGTTGGATGACGATAAACAATAGGTTGACAAGTAAAGAGTATCAACAAGGGGTCAAGTCATTCCTTGATTTTGCTACGGCAAATGTAGGCGTAGATGATGAAATTAGGTGTCCGTGTGTCGATTGCATTAATGGCACAAAATATAGTAGGCAAGTTGTGTGGATGCACTTGATCCGAAGAGGAATGTCACCATCCTATATAACTTGGGTGCACCACGGAGAACATGTTCCCGTGTTTTGTCCTAGTGTATCAAATGACCAATGTCAAGGTAGTGGCGAATGTATGACAGATATCGATGATCCGCCCATGGATGAATTGCCTACTATGTTGGAAGAAATTTACGTGAGTGGTGTTATGGATGATCATACCGACGAGGAACCTAATGGTTTGGAGAGGGAGGATTTGCATAAGTTCACTAGGTTATTTGAAGATGCACAACGCAAAGTTTACCGGACATGTGAAAAGTTTTCTGTGTTATCATTCGTCATTAAGATGCTTCATGTGAAGGTGTACAACAAATGGAGCAACAAGTCATTCGATATGGTTATGCAGGTATTCAAGGACATTCTACCAGAATGTGATCAAACAATTCCATGGACACTCTATGATGCTAAGAAGTTCTTACGTGACTTGGGGTTGGGATATGAAACAATTCATTCGTACAAGAATGATTGTGCACTATTTTGGAAGGAGAGTGCTAATTTGGAGAAATGCCCTACATGTGACGCGTGTAGATACAAGTTGAACGATGATGGTGGTAAAAAGATTCCACACAAGGTATTGCGGTACTTTCCTATGACACCGAGGTTGAAAAGACTGTATATGTCCAAAAAAACAACCTCAGATATGAGATGGCACAATGAAAAGCGTGTGGATGATGACATATTAAGGCACCCGGCTGATGGTCAAGCATGGAAGGACTTTGATAAGCAACATCCGACATTTTCTGATGACGCTCGAAATGTAAGGCTAGGGCTGGCAACAGATGGTTTCAATCCATTTGGAAATATGAGCACATCATATAGCATGTGGCCCGTAATCTTAATGCCTTACAATCTCCCACCGTGGAAGTGCATGAAAGAGCCATATTGCATGATGTCATTGCTTATTCCAGGACGTTCTGCACTTGGAAGAGACATTGATGTTTACTTACAACCATTAATAGAAGAATTGAAGAATTTGTGGGAGCATGGTGTGCAAACATATGATGCATCGAACGGGCAAATTTTTAGAATGCATGCGGCGGTAATGTGGACCATAAATGACTTCCCTGCGTACGGTAACATGTCAGGGTGGAGTACAAAGGGTTACTTGGCTTGCCCTACTTGTAACAATAATGCATCGTCGCAGGGATTACGGAGTAAAATAGGGTATATGGGTGCTCGTCGCCATTTGCCTGAGAACTACACTTGGCGAACAAGTAAGCTCTTCAATGGTCAAACGGAGCATAGGTCCAAACCTTCGGACTTATCGGGGGACCAAATACTAGAGCAAATTGATTCTGGGACTTAAAAGCCGTATGGAAAGCATCCACAAAATCGAAAACGACAAAGGAATGAACATCAAAATTTGAATTGGAGCAAGAGAAGCATTATGTTTGACTTGCCCTATTGGAAAACGTTGATGCTTCGACATAACCTTGATGTCATGCATATTGAGAAGAACATATGTGACAATGTCGTTGGGACACTTTTGAGCGTAGATGGAAAGAACAAGGACACGGACAAAGCACGCTTAGATTTTGAGGACATGAAAATCGTAAGAGTTACACTTGAAGAGGCGTTCTAATGGGTCCTTTGAAAAGCCTCCGCATTGTACACATTATGCGTGAAAGAGAGAAGGCTTTTGTGATTTCTTGAAATCAATGAAGTACCACGATGGCTATCGACAAATATCTCCAATTCGTGACCGCTTAATTTGGAAAATTATCGGCCTCAAAAGTCATGACAGTCATGTCCTTATACAACGACTTCTTCCAATTGGGATCTTGGGGCTACCTTAATAAGGAAATTGGAGCGACACTTTTGAGTTGGGAAATTTCTTCAAACAATTGTGTTCAAAGACATTGAGGCGTTCAGATTTGCATAAATTGGATGAACAAATCGTACTCATACTTTGTAAGCTCGAGATGATTTTCCCGCCGGCTTTTTTCGATGTCATGGTCCACTTGGCAATTCACTTGCCTCGAGAGGCTATGCTTGGAGGCCTAGTGCAATATCGATGGATGTACCCAATTGAGAGGTATAAACTCAGCCCTCGTATTACTGTCAAATTTAAGTTAACGCTTTACTGCTGATATAAGTATTATAGTATAACATTGACATCGGCTTGCAAAATTAGGTTGCTTGGCCGTCTAAAAGGGTTTGTGGCCAACAAAGCTCATCCTGAAGGTTCTATTGCTGAGGCTTACATTTCCAAAGAATGTACAACATTTTTTTCAATGTATTTGGATGGAGTTGAAACATTGTTTAACCGCCCAGAAAGGAATTATGACATGGGTGACCGTGGCCTAGGGTTGGCGGTATTCACTCAAAGCTGTCGTCCTTTGGTCTAATGACAAGGCGTCCGATGTGTCCAAATGGTGAGCAGCGAGTTGGCTCATTGGTTTGTCCTACACAATAGCACAGAAGTGGATAAACACGTAGAGTATGGTGTCCTTCAAACATATTTATAATGTTTTTGTTGTAAATTGATTAGTCTTTTTTAGATGCTAAATAGTTTTGTAATCGCATTTCTTGTAACTAGGGAGCACAAGAACTTGTTACACCAAAGAGCCGGTGCGTTCGACATCGAAAACAGACATCGGAAAGAATTTCCTAAATGGTTCAAAAATCATGTAAGCTAGTTTTCTCATATCCTACCATAGATCGTACATTATGTAAATGTCACGCATGCTAGTAACATGACATATGTTCTTCATGTAGATGAATGAATTGCGGAGCCAAGTTTCCCCCGAAGCAACTGATGATATGTGGTCATTAGCCAATGGTCCTAGTGGCTTAGTGAACACATATTCAGGATGTATTTGTAATGGTGTCCGTTATCATACTATCGACCGTGACAACCGTCGGAAAAGTCGAGTGCGGATTAGTCGTGGAAGGGAGCATCAAGGGCAATTGATACACTTCTATGGACACTTGTGCGAGTGTGGGAACCGAACTATTTGTTCGGGCGTCGGATTGTATTGTTCCAATGTGAATGGTTTAACAATGGTAGTAGTAGAACTATGCGTGTAGAACCACATTTCTAGCAGTTGATGTAACAAGTTGATGGTACAAAGATGACTCATTCGTATTACCAAGTCGGGTTGAACAAGTATTCTATGTTAATGACACCAAATTAGGTACCAATTGGAGAGTCGTGAAAAGTTCCAACATCGAGGAATTTGGGATGTGCGAGAGATGGATGTCGTACAACGATGATGTGTTCCAACAAGAAGAAACCACCGAGGTGGTACTGCTATGGCTATTGATGATGATGTGGTTTTGCGTTGACATGACATTGAATCTGAAATTATTCCAATGGAAGTGTTGCAATCTGTCGGTGTAGAAGCCAAGGGTGTTCTGAGAGGATGCCTTCATCTGTGATGATGAAGATGGATTAATGAGGGAGGGTGGCGACCGCAGGCGAAGAATATGACCTACAAAGTGATTTTGATCTGAGATGTTGATGTAGAATCTTGATGTATATCATGGTTTAGTGCATGTCATAATTAGAGCAATGTAAATGTTCAACTGGTGCACAAATGCAAAGGAAACTCATTATAATGAAGGGGGATCTATCTTTGTAAATGTCAATATCTCGTGATATAAACCACTATCATGAATGAGTTATTTTTTATTTTTTATTTTTGGAACAATTGGTGCTTCTCAAACTTCTATTATTATGAAAATTCTATAGTTATAATACGGAAATCTAGAAATCTGAACATTCTGAAAATCTGAAATCTGGAAATCTAAAATATGGAAATCTGAAAATCAGAAATTCGAAATTTCTATGACAAATTCTAAGTTTTGACATTTTCCACATTTTCAGTTCTTGATTTTCTAAATTCTATGACTTTTACATTCTATGAAAATCAGTTCCAAAATTCAATAGGTTTGCAAATTAAAATCTGGAAATCTGAAATCTGAAATTTGCGGTGAAGGTTTGTTCAATGGGAACATGATTTCCAAAATTCAATAGGTTTGCAAATTCAATAGGTTTGTTCAATCTGGCCAGTGAAGGTTTGTTCAATCTGAAATCTGGAAATCTGAGATGTGAAATGTGATTATGTTTTTTGTTTTGTTTTTGTTCAATGTCTTTGGAGTGCATGTATGTGGGCCGCAGTGAAGGTTTGTTACATTACGAATTTGGAGTGTGTGGTGGTCTTTAGCAAGTTACATTTACGGTGTTGAGCGAGGAGTTGAGTTTGTGGTGCAACCCTCCATGTGGTATGATGATTGTTTATCAATAGTATGTGGGTCTCAGTAGATGCAGGCCTCGGACATTACATGGGCGGGGCATGGAATCGATTTTGGAAGCTTAGGTTACGAAATCGATGGGTCATGTATCAGATGATGTAGATTAATATAAGTGATTCTGCCTTTTATGATGAAATACCTTTTGGCTGCTTAGGTTTGACTACTGTTACTTCTACTTTATTCTCTTCTAACCCGTTTTATAATGGGTGATTATACTATAGTGATAACCTAGCAAAATGAATACACCATACTTTTACTCATAACAGTTAAAGAGTCATCATACATGCAGCATTTCACTACTGGTGCAAAATCTGAATATATATATACAAAATGTACGATCTATGGTAGGATATACAAAATTCATATAACAAAAAATTACTTTCATTTTGTTTGTTCAGGCAGCATAGCCATAAAAGCTCTGATTATTTTATTTTCTTTTTTCCTTATTGGCAAGCTTCAAATCTGCATTCTGTCATCCCACTTAAACCAAACAAATGCATATGGAAATAAAAAATAATTGCAAATATGCTTATATTTGTTTTCACCAAGGCATTTCATTTGTAATTCTCAGCATTGTCAAGTACACAACACAATAGACTTTTAAAAGCTGCGGTAAGAAACCTGATGCTACAAATATACCTCTTCCTATGGCATTCTTTCTCTGTGCATTCCTCATCTTGCGGTGTAGCCCCAGGAAGTGAAACATCGGCCTTCACTCCAGCACTGTCATCAAACAACCAATCACATAGAATAAAGAACTTAAACTTCATAATAAAAACCATATTAGAGAGTCAATCAATATCTTGTCATTTGCCATGTACATGGACTCTATTATGTGTGTATGATAATATGTACCTAAGTGTCTAGTTCATCTAATTCTCATGTCCAAATACACGGGGACACAACAAAATAATCATATTTCTTAATATATTTATTTTATTTTATTTTCTAGGGTAAAACGGTGTTCATAAGGTGCCATAGAACATTTTATACATAATATGGAAGTACTATTCATAGCTCTATGATTAACTCGAATTACTAACTACGTTTGCTTGGTAATTGTCCAACTACACATGTCAAACACATGTATCATACCCCTAATTGTCCAACTACACATGTCAACTACACATGTCAAACACATGTATCGATGGGTCATGCATCGGATGATGTAGATTAATATAAGTGATTACGCCTTTGATGATGAATTACCTTATGGTACTTAGGTTTGACTCTTGTTAGTTCTCTTGTTATGGCCATCAATCACATAATGGGGCCAAGTCATGTACTCGACAAAATTATGGCAATTTTTTGGCTCGATAAATTATCTTTCTTGAGAGAGAGAGAGAGAGAGTGAAAGAAAGAGAGAGAGGTACCTAGCAAAGATTTGAATGTTAAAACCAATTCCATTGGTACCTTGAGCATTTCGGTCCAAGTCTTTGCATTTCTAACTGGTATTAACAACGAAGCTCTCGACTACCCATTCTACAAAGCTCCACCTCAATGCGTATGCCACCTTCCCCATGGAAAATGGTTTTGATAGTCCACAACTGTTCTCAAATCTGAAGATCGGTTCAAATTCCTGGACTCAAAAGCATGGCTTGGTTATGGATATGCATGGTAAGGGTAAGAGCCTCTATACAAACCTTGATGTTGTGTTCTGGGCATACGGATGGATCCAAATAAGGCTGAAATTAGGAAACCTCATAGTAGATGAACTAGAGCTGTCTCATAACTAGGTATGTGTAAAGGTGCACTCCACATAGTATGAGTAACTATGGCAATTTTCATTAGCTCGATAAATTATCTTCTTTGAGAGAACACTGACAAAATTCATATCCTCTATTATTTTAAAATATTGCATTTTTAATTTGATCAAAATCTCAAGAGGCTGTGATGTAGCAAACTTAGTATTATTTGGATATGAATGAGCACTTTGCTATGTCAAAAATCTTGAAAACAATCTTCCATGATTACCAAGTGTGGAATTATGTTACATATCCTGATTCATTTTAGAATGAAAACGAAAGGTGTTTTCATATTCATCACTAGATTAGCTATGTGCTTCCATTGCCTATTAAAATGATTAATTATTATTGCATTTTTGCAGGTATTCTCATCGATCCGACTTACAATCTGGGAGATCATAACTACTTTATAAAAGCACTTACTAGACCTAACCCAGATCCGGCTCTTAAATTCTCGATTCTAACTAAATGCAACGTACAGAAAGCTCTAGATCTCAGGGTTTATGGTCTAAAAAAGGTGAGGGATCTTAAAATTTTATTTTTTGAATAGAAGTCTTAGGGTCTATAAATGACTAGGCTGTGCAATATAAGTTGGCCAATCCCTTTGGCACGATGATGATGTTCTTGCAACTTGAATCCACCACTTAAGGGAGTGTGTTTTTCTCTCTTCTAAAATTTACTGGAATTATATTGTTATATATATATATATATTTTATGATATTTGATATAGACTATTAAGGTGTTCATCATCGAGCCTGATATTGTGTACTCAGCTCTCTCATTTAACACCGAAAGTGCAATACTGAAATGTGTAAACCAGAATGTTTATTGAGAGATGGGAAAAATGATTGACATTAACATGGGGCAATTTGAGATGTTGAAGGACAAAAGCATCTGGTTAGCATGAGGCCCCCTACCCATGTGAGATCACCTAGCTTCAATACCTGAGAAAATTTAGAAGAAGCCTAAACTTGTCATAGGAAATTCCCAATTGTAATTTTCTTTTTGGCCTCCTTTTTGGCCTCCTTTTGTAATTTTCTAACATTAGTTATGGTCTGAATTTGTGCAGGAAGATGCTAAGTTGCTGATTTTATTTTCTTGTTCTTCGTATTGCAACACTGTTAGGGCACAGAGGAAGTGTGAAATCCATCTGTTCTTATCCAACAAACCCTGGTAAGTTGCACTTGTTATTTTCTTGTTCTTGGTGAATTTGTTAATTGCAAAGGTGGATATGCTATAAATTTTTCTTCTAGTATGACAATATGAGCTTGAAATATGCATCAGACTGGGGCTTGCTGCCATTAAATCCCAATAAGTCCAACTATTTGTTTCTTTTGAAAACTACTATAACCAAGAGTGTGCTCCCAATCCATTGTTTATTCATGAGTTTCTTTTGAAAACTACAATTTGTTTCTTTTGCTGCCACCTTATTTTCTTTTATTCATCAGGTGTTTTCTGTTTATTTTTTAGTTTATTCATGTGATGTATATTTATCAGGTTATTCATGTGATGTATTTTATTCAGTTTATTCATGTGACACAAATTTAAACCATAATGAAAACTCTTGTTCAAAGACATCGAGCATCGGTGATTGGAAAATGGCTCTGGATTAAAAAGGCGGTAAACCCGGAAAAAGACACTCATACAACCAGAAACAAACTCGCCAGCTGCTATTCCTTTAGGATCACCCGATGACTCATCTCGTGTTCTCCCCATCCGATCAAATGTGGGACCATCTCATAATGCCACTAGCCAACCAATGGTTGATTCTGATGAGACACAAGCCCCATCTGAAACGCAGCCGAGTGGCGTAGGTAAGAGTAAAGTTCTTCAAATTTGTCATAAACTCACTTGCCATTGCCATTGTTTTTTTGTACCCAATTTGTAGCCAATTTTCGTGTTGTTATTTTGTGAATAGGGACTTCGAAGCCCCTCGTGTCTGGCGGACCGACACTTGGCAAAGGCATACAAAAAATAATTCGAGCCAAGAAAGGGGAAAAATGTTATGTTCACATCGATCGTGGGTTGAATGCAATGACTGGCAAGTATGCCACTCCAGCAACTAACGAG
Organism: Camellia lanceoleosa; assembly: GCA_025200525.1. Lineage (NCBI taxonomy): Eukaryota > Viridiplantae > Streptophyta > Magnoliopsida > Ericales > Theaceae > Camellia > Camellia lanceoleosa. The sequence goes on along the minus strand of CM045766.1, from coordinate 87,635,162 downwards.
TTAGGAATTCAAATTAGAACCTTGTGCCCTTTGAAAGATGTGAAGTCGTGGCTGGATCTTGATGAGACTACAAAAGCTGCCGTCATCCAAGGAGTTCTTGTAAGTAATATTACTTGTCCACAAGATGTAATTGTATTATGTATGTTAATAAGAAAGACTATTATTTATTGATTAAAATTTCAATTTGTTATGCATGTAGGACAAGTTTCAAATTGGAGACGATTTCCAATGACATACAAGCACAAGAGATTGTGAATAAGAAGGCCTATGGGTTGTACAAAGATTGGAGGTACAACTTGAAGCAAGAGTTCGAATTGTTAGAGGGACTTCCGTGATGATATCTATGCTCATCTGCCCGTAGGGTGAGTTTAGATAATTGGAAGCATTTGATCGATGTGGCATGGAAAGATGCATCTCACCAGGTAAAATAATAGACTAGATAGAGTACATATATCTATGTGAAAATGTGATATGCCTTAGTATTTACCAAAAAATTGTTTATTTGTTTGTCTTATTTTTAGAAACGGTCAAAAGCTGGCAAGAGTAATAGGAGTCAATTGCCGTACAATCATACCAATGGGTCTCGCTCATTTCCTATCGCAATGGCTACTATGGTGAGTTTGATGTTTTTTAAAACTTGAATCCTTTGTAATGTTTGGATATGAAACTTGAATCCTTTGTAATGTTTTGAAATCTGTCCAAGGAATATACTCTATTTTTCATCTGAAATCTGTCTCGCAAAAGATGACTGGGAAAATCTGTTTCAATTCTGTTTGACAAAATCTGCAAAAATCTGTTTGAAAAAATCGGACGTACAATCTGTTTGCAAAAATCTGTTTGAACTAATCTGAAAAAGTCTGTTTGTACAATTTGTTTGGTCTGTTTCAATCTGTTACAAAAATTCTGTTTCAATTCTGTTTCAACAGATTTTTTGAAAGTGAACACTTGTTAGAATACACATAATCTGAAGTGGTTATAAGTGGCTATATGCGAAAATCTGTTTGCAGAAATCTGTTGGACAGAATATGTTTGACAAAATCTGAAAAATGTGTTCGCAAAAATCTGTTAGAACATCTGCATTAAGTCCTCTGCTGTTGTCTTTATATTACATGGTGTTGAATAGTCTGGTTAGTATGGCTGATTAGTACGGCTGAATAGTCTGGTTAGTATTGGTGAATAATCTGCATTCACAAAATTATATGCAGAGAAGATATCCTCTCATGTCTGTTTCCATTTCCAATAAACAAAATAATTGATATATTGTCTATGTTAGGCTTCATTTTAAACTTACATTTCTAATATTTTGTGAAGACTTAACCATTGCATGGTTGCTATGGAGGAGGTTATCTGCCACCTGTTAAGGGAGGGGTTCAATCTCTTACCAAGTATCTTTGGTAGATTCCTTCATTAGTGTTGTTGTCTACAAAGAAATGTGTCTAAACTACTAATCTGTCTGCAAAAACTCTGTTATCATACAAATCTGTCTGCAACAAATCTGTCTGCAATAATCTGCTTAAAGTGTCATTGATTTATATGTTGATGTGTTAACAGGTAGCAAAAAATGGAGAGTTGGATTTCCCAAAGTTCTATGAGGACAGCCACACTTCAAAGAAAACGAATGATTGGATCCATCCGAAATGCCGTGAGTTGCATGTAAGTATGTGACAAGGAAATATATGTATTCAATATTTTCTTCTCCTTAGTACCCAGTAATACATATATGTTGCCAAAGTATTTTTCGACTTATTTATTTGCAATGATAGCAAGAGATGGTCAATGTACAAGCGGCTGCCATCGAGTCGGGGATGCCATTGACACAGGAAGAGATTTCAATGCAAGTGCTTGGACAGAAGAAAAGGTACTTGCTTGGATTTGGAAGTGGCCCACAACCCTCTACCATATTTGCATCACGAGCACACGATAAGGACATGGAGGCAATGCGAGCTGAGGTGGAGGCACTTCATGAGGAGCGAGAAAAAGATCATGACGAGTTAATGAAAGAGCGAGAGGAGCGCGAGAGATGTTACAATGAGCTGTTGAAAGAGCGAGAGGAGCGCATTCAATTATCCAATGAGATGTTGAAAGAGCGGGAGGACGGGCAAAAGGCAAGGGAGGAGACAAATGCAAAGGTCGAGCATCTTAACAACGTAGTAGCCAAACTGTCACAACTCTTGGGAATCTAAGTTGGGCATCTGATGTCTGCTTTTTGGTAAGAACAATTTCATTAATGTCACAGTTACTTTGTTTAAATATGGTCTCTTTAAGAGTTGAAAATGTCAGCAATTTGGGAGTAAGGGTTGAAAATGTCACAAACATACTCGAAAAAGGCGTTCGGGGGCTGAAAATGCAAAACATCCCCCGAGCCACAATTTTTTCGTAACGGGAAGCTTCCCGGTGAAAAATGTGACATGTAGGGACAGACGGTATGTAAGTAGGACACATAAGTTGGGAGTTAGAGTTGAAAATGTCATAAACTTAGTCGAAAAAAGGGGTTCGGGGTGGGAAATCGGAAACATATAGATTTTGTGCCTTCAATCATACATAATGTCGAAATGAATTGAATATTACACAGTGATTTGACATATATAGCTTTGTGCCTTCAATCATACATACAATATGTAAATAGGAACGCAGGTACTTCCTTTACTCTCAAGGTAAGCAATTGAAAGCAAGGTGAAATTTTAAAGCAAGGTAGAGAGCCAAAAACAGCATACCTGCCACCATATTGAAATGATATCAATAAAAGCAATGACTTCTAATGCAAATGTGTTGAGGAATGCGCAAATGACAGTAAGACCCACATACATACATAAGAACGACCATTTTGGAGCTAAGTTTTTAGAACATTTAGTGCACTTGTGCAGTTCAATATTACCTTGAGGATCATGCTAATAGTTTAATTCTTGATTGTTTGCATAGTTCTCTAGAAGCTAATAATTCTCGGTGAGGTGTTAATAGAGTATTATTTTATTCTTTTTTTTGTTAATTTCTTTGTTGGGTGAGTTTTATATATTGATATATGTTCTACTTCTTAGTTTTCGAATTTCTTTAAGCCAATAAACCCGATTGAAGAAGCCTAATTGTTCTCTTGGTTGTCCAATGACTATTGTGTTCATGAAGCGCCCTTAACTCTTGGCTCTTTATTTTACGCACTTCTTTAAGCTTCTTAATGTCCTTAATTTCCCACAAAAAATTGAACAAGACTAGTCAATCTATCCATTTGTCCTCATTGCTATGTTGATGAAGAACAACCCCAAACTCATGGCCTTGTGCTACTAAGCTCTAAAGCTTTACCTAGTTTATACACCAAAGCAAATCCTACAGCTTCATGTATTTTCACCACCCAACGTAACAACATAAACTTATTACAATCACCCTTAAGATGGCCTTTTAACCACTGCCCTGAACCATAGTTACCAAATCTTGTACTAGCGGGTATTTCTTTGAAGGCACAGTTCTTTAGTCATGTAAAAGTTGTGATTTGTGAAGTTCTAGTCTGAATGATGAGTTCGGTGTGGAATTTGATTCTCCCTTCCTTTCTCCATAGGTTAAAAACTAAAAGTAAATAAAAATAAAAAAACACAGAAAAAGAAACCAAGCCCTATGTAGTTCCCTTCACCCATGCACTGTGGTTTTCCTTGGTGGTTGGGACATGCCTTCAATCAATGCTTCAGATGGCTTTGAAAGTACTGCTTTAGAGTCAGCTACTAACCTTGGGAGTTATTGATGTTATTATTAATAACAAACTCGGTGTTTACTTAATTAGATTGAACTTACTTAGCAGTGTGCTTTATTAATCTTGTCTGATGTATTAATATATGTTGTTGTGGTGTGAGCATCTGTAGAACATGTATATATATATTTTGGAAATTTTTTACTTAATTGAGGGCGTAATGGTTTCATGTGAATGGTTACATACAACTCAGTTATTAACTGATATTGAAATTGTACTTGATAAAGAAATCTATTACCTACGGATTTGTGAGGGTGGTTTTCAGCTTGATATCTCAAAATATGGTGACTTCTCGATAGAGAATGAGGATATATATACTATGACTTGTTTGTTTGATCATGACTTTGATTGCATATGCCATGTTTGGTCTTTGATTTTGTAGGCATTATAATATAACTGGGCCCATATGCCTTTTAACCAGGGAACTTTTGTGTTTAACTTAACCATTTATTGCAGAACAGAAATATTGCTTCTTATGCAATGTGAAAGAGCTTATACTTACATTATATTCTCATTCAAAGATTTATATATTGACCTGAGCTCTTGGATGGGAACTTATATGAAAATTATTTCGTTTTGCTGGGTTGTTTATTTTGCTTGATAATTTAAATTAGGTTGAGAAACATCTTCAGCTATATCTTATTTAATTACTTTCAAAATTATGGTGTGTAAATCTGAAAATATCCGACACAGCCTCTTCATTGATTTTGTATGTAGCTTGAACATAGCTTTTGGTAGCAATATTAGGATCTTTATTTATACTAAATGTATGAAAATGTTTTAGTGGCCTTAACCCATTCATTGAACACTACTGAAATGTAACTGCCTTCTATTGAACTCCAATTGAGGAGTAGAGGTGAAAGAATCTGGTCTAAAAGCTTGGTTAAAGTTTAGGTGGGTTAGCTGAAATGTAATATTTTTTTTTCTATTTATTTTATTTTATTTTAGTTTTTATGTTCAAGTTTTGCAGAAAGAAATAAATTGTTTGTGAAAGGTTTGAAATGACATGGAGATCTCACCAATTGCGATAGTAAAGAGTGAAACATGAAATAGGTGGGTTCAATGACTAAGTCTCAATAATCATCATGTATATATTTCTGAAACCTATTATTGGTTCTAGTAAAGTGCAAATGATGATAAGTTTCCTTTCTTAGTGCGAGCATTGTAATTTAGTTTCGTCAAGGTCAAAATAGCGCTAAACAGTAGCAGGATTGAAGTGGAGTGAAATATTTATGGTTTATTTTTGTTTTATTTCTGTCAATTTTATTTCCCTCTTTGTCTAATGATGTTTTTCCCCTTTTTTGCAGATGTTTTTGGACATATAAATGTGGATATGTTTTTGTTGACAAGTACGGGAGGACATTGTATTTATATCTCTATCCGTATATATAGTGGTTTGTACAAAATATTTTTGGATGTAGAGTAAATATCAGCTAATTTGTGGCAGTACAAAATATAAGCTAATTTGTGGTACAAAAGTTCTAGGTGTACAGGTAAATTTGGTTATTCCAGTATTATGTATGGAATTAAATTATTGACGTGGGATTAGACATGGTTTGTATGAAATTTGTAATATATATATAAGTGGACGTTTAGTATTAATTTTTTGGATGGTTGGAAATGAAATGTGTGCACGTTGAATGCTTGATAACATATTTACCATTGATGGATTATATTGTTTATACAGGGTACAGGTTGTATTAATAATGGATATAGGTGGTTTATACAAGGTACAGGTTGTATTAATAATGTATTAATAATGGTTTAAAAAAAAAAAAAGATGTTAAAATATTTGGCTACTAAATATTTTTGTAGCCTAAAGTTTCCTTTTGCCTACTATAGACCAATTAGTAGCCAAATGTCTACTTTCAGTGACGAATTATTTAGTAGCTAAAAGTTCTGCCTTCCCCGACCAGAACAGGTTGGTAGCCAAACATCCACATTCAGCGACTAATATATTAGTCGCGGAAAGATGACTTTGCCGACTACAGACATATAGTAGCCAGATGTCTACTTTCAGCGACGAATCACATAGTGGCTAAAAGTGCTGCCTTCCCCTACCAAAACAGGTTGGTAGCCGAACAGCCACATTCGGCGACTAATATATTAGTCGCTGATTTAGATGCCTTTTGCCGACTACATATATATTAGTAGCCAAATGTAGTGACTTTCGGCGACCAAAAGACTTTTAGTCGCCAATACTATCGCCGACAGGTTAAAGACGACAAGCTTGGCGACAAAATGTTATCGTCGCTAAATGGTTTCGGCGACAAAAAATGTGACTTTTGGCGACCAATATTTTGGTAGCTAAAAGTGACATTTCTTGTAGTGTTTTATGGCAGCGCTGTGTAAAATTTAAGTTGCATTTGGTTGAATTTTTTAAATATAATTTAAAAATATAATTATATTTTAAGTTTATAAGTTTTTGAATTATAATTTGAGTATAAAAAATTTGCTTGGTTATAGTTTTTAAATAGAATTTTGAATTGTGTGTAGAATTTAATTTTGAAAGTTTAATGTGACATGTGAAATAAGAAAATTTGTTTGGTTGTGAATTTTGAAAATAGTTTTCAAAACTTAATTCAACCTATAATTGATAATCAAACACACAACTCACAATTTAATTGAAATTTTTGATCAACAGTCATAATCAAACTATTTTCAAAATTCAATGAAAAAATTGAATTATTAATTTTTTTTTTGTCGAATTACATGTAATTTCGGCTACATCATAATAAAAACATAATTATAAAATAATGTTTGATAACATGCTAACTGTTACCATTATTGGTAATACTGAAGTTAACAAGAGGGTACATTTAGTCGGCCTTAGTCATTTATCGAAGTAAATGAAAATATACACACGAACAAAAAACATATTAATATGTAGTCATCTTGTTATAAGAAAATGGATATGAAAGAACGCAGAACAATAACACGACATGTAAATGTAAAACAGAAACAGTTTAACAATTAAATAAAAATAAACATACAAAGATGGATAAAAAAAAGCATATCATGGGTAAAAAAATGAATAAAAAATAGCATATCAGGAATCATCAAATCATTTTGCACAATGACAAAGAGAATCGCTAACTCGATGAAAACACAACTTCTCACTTCACTACGAAGCTAGGATTATTACTAGGTGCAGATGGGCAGGAGTACGCATAAAAAACCTTCGCCATTCCTTGTCTTTAAATAGTGTCAGTGCCCTAACGTATTGGACCGGTGGTATGTTTCCAAGCTCTAGCAAGTAGGGATGGCAATTTGAACCCAGCCCGACAAGGACCCAACTCCCCGACCCCGATTAGAACTGGTTTTTCCCGAAAATAATCCCCATAGGGCCGGGGATAGTATTGAAAATTAAATCCCCATTAATTTTCGGGTCGAGGACGGTGATAGGTTCCTTGGTCCCGGCCCCGACCCCGGCCTGAAGTCCTCAAATAGTTCCCCGTATATATATATGGTTAGGAGTCCACTAGATATATATGTTTAGGAGTGCACTAGACAATATCTACTATATTATATTATATCTAATAATATCTACCTCAACTCAACTTAATATCTATTTGAACTCTCTCTCCTTCACTGACTTCTCTCATCTCTCTATCTCTCACTCACTGACTCAGATCTCTCTCTGTCTCCCCGGTCTCTCATCTTTCTCTCTCCCTCACTGACTTCTCTTATCTTTCTCGATCCCTCACTCACTGACTCAAATCTCTCTTTCTAAGTCTCACCGTTTCTTTCATCTCTTTCCCTCACTCACTTACTCAGCAATCATCCAGATCCACCACCACCAATATGAACAGATCTTGAACTGTGGCCCGTCCGTGAAGCCTCCGTTGCCACCGATCTGAACAGGACTAGGATTGTGACCGTGAAGCCCCCCAATCTCTCTCTCTCTCTCTTTATATATATATATATATATTTGTTGTTGATGTTTTAATTTTTTTTAAAGTTGTTATATATATATATATCTAAGTTGTTGCCACTGATTTGTTGTTTGTTATTGTTGATGAACAATGTTGTTGATGATTGTTGTTGATTTGAATAGTTGGTTTGTGTGTGTGTTGTGAACAGATAAGTCGGGGATTTTTCAAGGTCGGGGAAACCCGATCCCCATTAGGGGATGGAGGTGGGAGAGGTAATGGCTTCCCCGCTGAGGATCAGGGGCAAGGACGGGGATGTTTTTACTTTTGGGGATCGGGGACGAGTAATGGCATCCCCGGCCCTGTCCCGGCCCATTATCATTCCTACTAGCAAGGCTTCTTGACATGCATCAAGGGAATACTCATCACCATATACACTTACAGCCTCTATGTCAGTTGATTATGCACGTGAATTTTATTTTTGCCTGTACGTAGGTAGTGAAAGCTGCGCAAACATCATCGAAGCCATTTGACCGTGACCTTTTAGAACGACCACTGTCTGTCTGGCTATTTGTAGGGCTCCTCTTGTGACTTTTGCCCTTTACTGGTTTCATGTATTCATCGCCAAATAAGTCAACAAGAATGGCTTCAGCAGCATTACTCCCACTACCTCTAGGGCTCCAAAGTTTATTAAGCATTTCATCTTCTTTATCTAAGTCAAGGGCTCCTTGTGTGGATGCACGGGACAAGGCCCCTGTGGCACAACACATTTCAACTATTTCGACCATTTCTTGAAAAAACTCAAATCCTTTTGCCCTAAACTTCTTTACATTTTTTTGTAACCTACAGCAATTGAAAATATTGAGAATAAGCATACTGTACGTATGATGAAATGTTACAAAAAGATTGAAAATTGTACAGGTTAATGAAAAACCTTATCCCAAAATTCATCAAGTGCAACAACAGTTCCTACAATGAGATCCCATCCCAGACCGATCTGTGCCTACAGTCGTTTAAAAGTTTGGTAATCAGCTTTTAATCACTGATATTTTTGTCACACCTATTTTGCTGTGTATGAAAATCCATACATTGCAAAATCATTCCAATGCCTAATTGTCCACACAGTAGTACGGCCCTATTGTTTGATTTTTTTGTACCTCTTCTCTCAACATGTTTATTAACTTCATTTCAATTCTAGAACTCCACATTCTTGTACCTTGATTGTCATCTGAATTGTTTCCATCCATCTAAAAACACACAATTTATAGCTAAACTAATTTGAAGTGGATATAAAAAAATAACAATGCAAAAAGTAGTACGAATCAAAGTTAATCAATTGAAGTTGTTAAATAATGTTGGGAAAAGTAGATTAATTGAACTTCTTAAACAGTGTTAGGAAAAACAAATATAACAATAAAAAACAGCTAATATTGCGTGCAAAAAGTTTGTGAAACAAGTGTACGCAGTAGAAAATAACTAGAAATAAGCAAAACAAAGAGACTAAAAGAAGAGAAGCGTGAAAGGGGGTGAGTGCAGCTCGAGCCAAAAGTGGGGAAAGGGCGGCGGTTGACCAGCCGGATGACCCGGGGAACGACTGGCCAGTTGTCTTAGCGGTTGATCGGCTCAGCTTAAACAGATCAGGATAGATCAGAAACCACCATTTCGACTTCTAATTACATAGCTGATGGATTGAAGGATATACATACCAGATCAGTAGGAGTGGAATAGTTGTTACTAGTGATGGAGTGGGTACAGTGGGTGGATGTGCGTTTCTTTGGTAGTCGTCTTATTTGAGAATAGGTTTGACAAATTTGACCTGAGACAAATAAATTTGGGGATCTTTTAAAAAATCAGTGAGCTGTAAAACACAATTTTGACAGAAATTTGTGATTTATTTGACCTCGGTCGTGTCGTTGTTTGGTTGCCTGGAGAGTGAATCTTCCACAACGCACAAACTGCAGCTCACTTGATTTGTGGGAGATGATATGGATAGGAAGGGGGTTCACAAACATAATTTATAAAATAGTCTCAGTTCACAAAAACGAACATGACCCGTGACGAATCATCAGCCGTGATCTTTCAAACTAAGGAAGGATCTTGCATGATCTTTCAAACAAAGAAAGATGAGTAGTGAAGTTCAGCTTTAAATTTCTTTTTGCACGTGAATATTTTTTCGAAATGAAGAAGCAGGAAGGCTTTTCAGAAATGAAGAAGACACGGGATGGAAATGTACCGTTGGAAGCTTTTGACAGTGGAGAAATTAAGAAAAAAGCTGCCAAATGGGAATTCGAAATGTATTTTGAATGATATAGTGGAATTATGATTTCAAAATCGTATCTAAATGTCAAGCGTGAAAGGACGGATGGAATTGTATTTTGAGAATATAACCAAATAAAGCCTATTCTTTTTTGAATAAAGATTGAGAGCTCTAGAAAATGAGCTTTAGAGAGAGCTTTAATAAGGCCTCGTTTGGGAATAGGCTAATTTAGTAATTTTTTGGCTATTTGGCTAAAATATGAGCTAAAAAAAACTAGTATGTTTGGGATAACTTTTTGGCTTTTTACGAAAAGATGTGCAAAAAGTAGAGAAAAAAGAGAATCTTTGACTTTTTGGTATGGATTGTTGGCTTTTTGACTAATTTAGTAACTTTTTGACTTTTTGGCTAAAAAAGATGGTTCCCAAACGAGGCCTGAGTCCCACTATGTGATGTGATGTTTTGACCTATATTTTTATTTTTATTTATTTATTTATTTTTGCTTTGCACATCAGTAGAGCTCTGATTAGAGCTCTACTATTAGAGCTTTGAATTATTGCTAATCTTTTTACATCCCTTCATAAATTTTTAGGACAATGATAGATAACTCTAAAAATAGAGCTTTACTAAGCTGGCAGTGAGAGGGAAAAAAAAAAAAAAAAAAAATCAAAATATTACATCATAGGTGGTCTCATCCCATTAGAGCTCTCTTTTTAGAGTTTCAAAATATTTTTGAAATTTTTATTTAAATTCTTAATTCAAACACATTCTAACATAATATTTTATTGAAATAAAGTGAAACGAAATGAAATAATTATTTCTTAGTCTTTTCATGAAATAATTATGCCTTTGTAATAATGAATGATGATTATATTTATAATACATTTTTATAAATTGTTTTTAATAAATTAATTGTAATAATCAATTGTGTTTCACATTTTCATCCTTTCAAAGAATTAAACACCACAAAAAAAGATAAAAACTTCAAAGTTAAACCACATATTCCAAGTTGGTATCTTATTTTGGTAACATGGTTAAAAATTAATTTTTTGACATTTTATCTTTTTTGAGTTATATCATTTCTCTCCTTTTTTACATATGTTACAAAAAACAAAAAACAAAAAATAAATTTTAACCTCTTTTTAAAAATAGACCATACCTCATTGTTCAATCACAAGTGAACACTCAAACCTCAAAGCCTTAGATTGTCTCCAGGACAACTGGACCAGACTGGGTTTGGCCAATGATTGTATGGTTTCATTATATTTGTCTAACAAATTAGACGAATTACATTCAAAATTATATTGTTTGTAGAGCTCTAGAAAATGAGTTTCAGAGAGAGCTCTAATGGTAAGTCTTAGTATGTGATGTAATGTTTTGTTTTGTGTTTTTATTTATTTATTTATTATTATTGTTATTATTTTGCTTTGTTACATCAATAGAGTTCTGAATTTTCACCCAAAAAAAGAGTTCTGAATCACTTCTGATCTTTTTTATATCCCTTCATAAATTTTTAGGACAGTGATAGATAGCTCTAAAAGTAGAGCTCTAAATGGAGCTTTACTGAGCTAGCAGTGAGACATAAAAACAAATAAAAAATCAAAACATCATATCATAAGTGAGTTCCACTCCATTAGAATTATCATTTTAGAGTTCCAAAATATTTTTGAAATTTTTATTTAAATTCTTAATTCAAACACATTCAAACACTATATTTTATTGGTTGAAATAAAAGTGAAATAAAATTAAATAATTATTTCTCAGTCTTTTCATGAAATAATTATGCCCTTGTAATAATGAAGGATGATTATATTCATAATACATTTTTATAAATTATTTTTAATAAATTAAATGTAATAATCAATTGCATTTCGCATTTTCATCCTTTCAATCAATTGAACACCACAGAAAAGATAAAAGCCTCAACGTTAAACCATATATTTGAAGTTGGTATCCTATTTTGGTATCACAGTTAAAAGTTAATTTTTTGATATTTTAGTTTTTTAAGTTATATTATTTCTCTATCTTTTTACATATCTTTACAAAAAAAAAAAAAATAATAATAATAATCATAAAATAAAAAATAAAAAAAAATTTAACATACTTTTCAAAATAGGCCATATGTCCTTGTTCAATCACAAGTGCACACTCAAACCTCAAAACCTTAGATTGTCCCCAGGACAACTGGACAGACTGGGTTTGGCCAATGATATGGTTTCATTAGTTACTTATTAATCAGATGATATTTGTCTGACATATTAGACGAATTACATTCTAAATTATGTTGTTTGTTAATTATTTTTTAGATAAAATATAATTTTAGTCCCTAAAATACATGTTATTTGTTATTTTAATCCCTTAAGTTTCAATTTGATCTTTGTGGGGACATAATTTTTGAGTGACAACACGTGGCCGATGTGGCATCAAAGTGTCAGCCGAGGTGTCATGTGTCCTGGTCATGACGCCGAGATTAACTAGGCCGAGGTTAATACCGGAATCCGGGATAAGCGGATAAGGGACAAGAGTCCTAAAATGATAAAAGACTTCAGTTTGGATAAAGATAAGACTCTTAGAGAGTTTATCCCAATCCTATTGGGAGTATAAGATTAGCAGTAATCCAAAGTTCACTAGAGCTAGACTTCTATCGGGATTAGGATTGTGTTGACTATAAAAGGGAGGCGCCCCATAGGTCTAAGGTATGCTTTTTATATTCTAAATAGTAAGTTAAGCACTTTCCCATAGGTCTAAGGTATGCTTTTTATATTCTAAATAGTAAGTTAAGCACTTTTGCTATCTTTGAGAGATAACTGACTTGATCGTCGAAGTGCCCCCCGGGTGGACGAACCATCGCCGGAATCTCTTCTTTTCTGTGACAGGTCATTCAGGCGTCATCTATTCTGCCAGTGCTCTCCAATTGAACTCCAATTTGACAGTGTGATCAGAAATCTACTCACACAGTCTTATTTCTAACATTAGTCTAAATTGATAATGAGAATATAAATAAAAGACATTTTTTATCCATACAACATGTGTTTCTTGGTATTTTAATCCCTTAAATTTCAATTTTTGTCATTTTTGTTCTTAAAATTGTCAATTTGATACAATTTTAATCTATCTGTAATGCCCATCTACATTATTAGTGCAATTTAGGCAGGCCAACTCGAGCCTAGATCAAATTTTTTGATATTTTTGAATTCAGTGCAGGTTTGGATAAAAATTTAGAAGTTTGAATTAAATTTAGGCGAAACCTGAGCAACTCGAAACCCAAATTATATATAAATATATCAAAATATTAAATATACATATAAATTATTAGATATTAAATAATGTTAAAGTAATTTAGATTGTTAGATCATATTAAATATATATATATATATATATAACGCAACACAAAATCGTATATTTTATATTAATCTCATCACAAATGACCCCTCAATCTCTTCACCTTACAATGGTTGTGATTTCGGGTTTACAACCACTACAAAAAAAAAAAAAAAAAAAAAAAAAAAAAAAAAAAAAAAAAACAACGATGAAGATGTTGCATATGGTGATACAGTACAATAGGATATATATTCAAGATAAATAGACATGTGGCATAATATGATTGGAGTTAAGATTAAACTGACTCAAATTGACAACTTGGAGAATCAAAATAATAAAAATTGAAATTTAAGGAACTAAAATGATAAGAAATGCATATATCATTTATCCGTACTGTTCTCGTTATCAATATAGACAAATGTTAGAGTTAGGACCAAATTGGCTCAAATTGATAATTTTGATAACCAAAGTGACAAAAATTAAAACTCAAGGGATTAAAATGAAAAAAGAATGCATAATTTAAGAATTAAAATTGTCTTTTATCCTTATTTTTTAGATAAATGTATTTTGAAATTTGATAAAGTTGAGTTTTGATATATATGATCTTCTCATAAGACTTTATAAAATGATTTATTCAAATTATTGAGATGGGTTTAGAATTAACCCACAATGAGCCAGACTAGATAACTCGGACAACTAGAAACAATCCAATCCTACCACACACAGAAGAGGACAAATTACATTAGTCATCCTTACATTTTGTCCCTTATGTCTTTTTGGTATTTACATTTTCAATTAGCTCTTTTAACTATTAAATTTAGATTTTATGTCAATTTGATTCAATTGATAACGCGGTTAGGCTTTTTAACAGAAAATTATCTCTGAATTGGTTGAGATTAACTCACAGAATTGAGTAAGATTAAAAACTGATTTAGTAAGTTTAACAGTTACTAAATCAGTTTTTAGCAAGTTTTTAGTGATTTTTTTTTTTTGACGATTAACTCACTAAAAGAGACTTTGACTAATTGTTAGTTTTTAGCAACAGATTTAGCAAAATCGTCAAAAAAAAAAAAAAAAAAAAAATCACTAATTGTCAATTTTTAGTAACAAATTCAGAAAATCTTTTCAAAAAGTCTCTTTTAGTGATAATTTTGATAGGACCAACTTTTAGTGACGTATTGATAAGATTTAATATAAATTAAATCTAACTATTAGAACTTGCTAGCAATTTATCCTATAAAGGATGAGTGAAATTTTAAAAACACTAATCTTTTGTACCAATTTAATTTTTTAAATTCAATTAGTTTCTTAGAACTCTGAACATAGTTTAAAATTTGTTGGGAAAAAAAAAAAACCCATTTTGCTAATATAGCTTAACAATGCATTTTAAGCACTTGTCGTTATAGACAAAATATTTTAGAGTGTGGATTTTTGAGTAAAGAAAATTCAAATTTAGATTTATGAACCAAGTATCTAAAAAAATTTAAAAATAATCTAAAAAATCTAGTACATAATATAAATTTAAATTTCAGCGAAGCTATACTCAAAATGAATTTAATCAACCCGTACTTTTTGCTAGTTTTGATCACTAGTCGATTGATTAAACAAATTTTCCCGTGCCAATGAACCCGAGTGTCCAATAACAATCCTAAAATTTATTAAAGATAAAATTTGAGTTTACTCCCAAAATTAAGAATTTAACTCATAAATTAAGTACGGTAAATTATACCGGTAGTTTTATGAAAAACGATTACTGAATTGATTAAGTTTAAAATTAATTGAACCAATTTTTGTATTTTCTAAGTGTATCTAAATAAAGTAAATCTAAATATTTAAAAAATCAATAGAAATAAAAAAAAAATTACGAAATAAAAAAACACAAAATTTCTTTTGACTAAAACCTTACAAAATCCTTATTAACTTATGCAAGTTTTGAGTATTTATAGAAACTAATTGGCATTTTTAGAAAATAATTGGCATTTTAACCCCTCAATATCTATATAAAACTTACTTTGGTCCTTCAATTGATAACAGACCTCATAAATTTGACACAATTACAGTTTACTCCCTTTTAACAGACCTCATAAATCTGCTGGGTTGTTTCTGCTTTGAAATGTTGGTTCTGCAGACTTTTTGAGATTTCTGGTGTTGAGGTTGTGATGGCAGCTTGCAGGGTGGAGTTCATTGTTGTCAGGGGTGTATCGTTATTGGTTAATCCTGTAGGATGGCAGCTTGGGGTTTGAGGGATGTACGTGTTTGTCATCAATAAAGTTTTTTTTATTTTTATTTTTTTTCTGATTAAAAAAAAAAAATTAGTATCTAGAAGGGTGCACGCACAATTTTTTATACATTAAATTTTATTAGTAACGGCGAATTACACTAATAGTTCCTATAGTTTGGTACTCGTGTCATTGTGGTTCCTGACTTTTTAATTGTGACACATTTGACCTTGAATTTTGAATCTTATTCCAAATAAGGACAATTGAAGATACCATTGTCCAATTTCAAGGGCAAAGTCGTCAATTTGATAAAATATAAACTAATTTGACAAAAATAAATGTCAAAAAAATATTTTTGAATTTTTAAAAATAATTTCTGCCCACCAAAGATAAAATTATGTAAAATTGATAAATTTTTTAGACATTTATTTTTTTTTTTCCAAATTAAATTTTATTGTGTGTTTGGATAGTAATCATGTAATGGTTGGTTATTAGGTTTTTAATATGTAATCAATATATTTAATATATGAAATGTTTTTAGTTTTGAATTTTTTAATTTAATGGATTGGTTTTATAATTATGTCAAAGTTGTTGCGTATGTGACTTTTGAAAAAATTGAAACTAATTTAATGAAAATAAAAATAATCGCTCATTATATGATCATCATCTAAACACATAATAAAAATTAATTTAGCACAATAAATAAATAAATAAATGTCTAAAAAAATTATCAATTTCACATAATTTTATTTTTAGTGGGTAGAAATAATTTTTAAAAATTTAAAAATATTTTTTTGACATTTATTTTTGTCAAATTAGTTTATATTTTATCAAATTGATGACTTTGCCCTTGAAATTGAGCAATGCTAAATTTAATTATCCTTATTTGGAATAAGATTCAAAATTCAAGATTAAATATGTTACAATTCAAAAGTCAAAAACCAAAGTGACGCATAGGCCAAACTACAGGCACTCTTAATATAATTTGCCCTATTAATAATATAAATGAAAATGATATCATTACTTTCTACTAAAACGTATGGTTATATATTAGCTATATTAATAATGCTTATTTTATCCACATTAAAATAAATATTAGTATAATTATATCAAAATTACAAATTACAAATTTTATATTATATATAATTATTTTTTTAAATTTAAGAGAGATTAATTTAATTTATTCAAAATATAATAAAAATTTTATTTTACACCTAAAGGATTGATTGGTCTAAATTACTGTACAATTGTTGACTTTGAATTTAAATGTGATGGACATAATTCTCATGGTTCTGTACTACCAACATGTTTATTTTGAGTATATATGGCCTTTGAATTTAAGTCTGCATTATGAGGTAGCTGTTGCCCTTTGATTTTCCACGATCAGTATTTAAAACAAAATAACCGTGGGATCTGAATTCATTATAAGTATGAACTCTATCATATAATAATTGACACCACAATATCTAGAATAGTAATTATATTTGTTTGTGTTTTCATTTAATGAAAATCACAGGGAAAAAAAATTCTCAAGATTTAATCTTTATAAAAAAATAAATTATAAATTTTATTAATTTCAATTCTAATCTTTTGATTTATTCTCAATTTAAATTATTCATCTATTTTTGTTAAATAAAACCGATGAGAAAAAATATTTTAGCCAAACTCAATGTAAACGTTTATAAAATGTCTAAAATATTATTTTTCATTAAATTTAATGACTAAAATATCTTTCTTTCTTTTCCTATCGATTTTATTTAACGAAAATAGGCAGATAGTTTAGAATAAAAATAAATAAAAAAAATTATGATTTAAATTGACAAAATTAAAAATTTAAGATTTGTTTTGTTACAATGATAAAACCTTTGGGTTTTTTTTTTTTTTTTCTTTTTTGGTTGTAATTTTCCCTTTTATTTATTTATTTAAAAAATAAAGCAATGAAACGTTTAAAAAAGAGCTTGGAGGAGAGTGTTGTTTAGGTCCATGGACTTACCACTTCGTTTTGATAATTTAAATCATTTATTTTGTAAGAGCTCTTTGTGTAAATTAATCAAAAAAAAAAAAAAAAGGTCGATTCAATAATTATAGCCTATTTAATTTATCATATTTCTCTTTAAAAAAGCCGGACGATAAGAGTATTTTTAATAATTGATTATTCATTTTTTTAGTGAGAAACAAGATAAAATAAATATGTTATGATTATCGAATTAACTTAATTTTTTGATTTTTTGTGTGGATGTCACAAAGATCCTAAAGAATATATGGTTTAGATCATTAAACAAAATGCGTATTGACCCCACGGGCCTCCCATCCAAATCTAGACTAGAAGGAAGTTCATCCCTTAAAAAAGACCATTGCTTTTGCTATGAAATTACTTTTTCAAAATATTTAAATATTTTTTTGATTTAAATAAAAAAGTAAGTTATTTTCATATTTAAAAAAAGAAAAACAAAACAATTTAAAATACAATTTGGGGGGAGTTACGTGTAGGTTCTGATAGGTGGACCTTATTGTTCAATAGGTCTTATGAGAATAAATGACGTTTTTCATCAAACGCTATTAAAAAATGACATTAATTGTTAATTTTTAGCGACAATTACTAATGTTCAATTTTCAGTTACAGTTTGAAAATTTGTCACAAAATGTAAGTTTTAGCGATAATTTATAAAAATCGTAACAAAAAAAATCACTAATTGCTAGTTTTTAGTGACATGCAAAAAATCGTTACAAAATTATTAAGAACTACTAAGACCTATTGATAAGAATTGATAAGAATTAAGCCCAACTATTAAGACCTATTAATAATTTATGCTATAATTTATCTAACATGTTTACTACACACGTTTGATTCTCTATAAAGCAATTTAGTGATACAGTGGGAATAGCTAGTAATCGATATCCATCTGAGCTGTCTTTGGACTTTAGGAAACCTTTGTCCTCTCTTGTTCTTTTTTTGTTTTTGTTTTTTCCTATCTCTAACATGATTGATTTTGATCACATTTAAAAAAACACAAATACAAATGATAGGAACCCTTTACACCAATCTTAAAAAGTTGTGTTTCGTGCATACGTTAACTTGTCTAGTCTGATAGATTCTAGGGCTTGTAGTAATTACTCAAAGGTCAATTTGGACAAATGTGAATTCAAATTTATCAAATAATGAAAGAAGATAAACACAAGTTACTATTCAAATGACTCATTCACATTTAATGTTGATTACATTTTTTATCATTAGATATAAATACGTGAATATCGTGTCTTTATTGATGTGAGTGTTAGTGAATATGGTATATATATATTAGATGTTGTAATTATATTTTATCATATTATAATATTTTCATAACTTTCTTGTTACACACTCTTACCTTATCTATATATAGGCCTCCTTATTATATTATAAGATATAATTGAATATACACATAATATAATATTCTCTCTCTCTCTTTGGTATTGTAACATGGTATCAGAATCATAAGTTAAACTTTAGTGTTCTTTGCCTTACTAATGGGCGACAAACTTACTTTGGCCGCTTGTCGGACCTCAGTCCTATCTGTTGTCTCACCATAGCTGTTAGACCTTCTTCGGCATCATTGACTTTACTCCACTATATCTTCTAACTTCGGCATCTCCGCTATCTCCACTGCCTATAAACCCATCCTTCTATCAAACACATCAAACCCTTTCATTACCGTCCTGCTACATTTATAGCTATAGCTCTAGACATCATGCTAGCTACAACTTCGGCCACTATCGTCGTTTTTCACCGTTGCCCACAAACCCATAAGCTCTGGCTATCACGTTGACTTTTTTTCGGTCCTTCCCTCCGACCATCACACCAGCAGTTCCGACCCATTGTTGTTGTCAAAAAAAATTTTTCTCCAACTTTTGACAAAAGGCATGTCCTTTATCACACCGCTCTTACCTTTATTTTCATTGTTTTGATATATTTTTTTCCAAATAAAAAACATTTAAAAAAAAACAATTCTATTTATATAGCCTGAGAAAATCTCATTTCTACTCCGCTCCGTCTTTTCCTCTCTTTCAATCTTAAATAGGTTTCTATCTTCAAACCACTTAAGGCGTAGCTTGATGCATTTCTTAAGCCGTCCACTTGGAACATCATCTAAGCCATCCCTTGGTACATTACCTAAGCTGCCTCTTTGGCACATCATCCAAGCTGCCCCTGGCGCATAAGGTTCCTTTTTGGTTGAGACTTTTGCTTTCAGCTTCTTCTTCAACGGTCCGGCATGACCTGACCAATAACTATCTTTCGGCATTAGCTCTGGTTAGTTTTGACAATGGTTCGACACAACCATAAACTGTCTCCCGGCATTACCTTCATCCTTGCTTCTACAACGATCGGACATGACCATAAATTGTCTTTTGATATTAGCCCCTACTTCTTTTACAACAGTCTGGCATGACCATAAACTGTCTTCCAGTATTATTATTTTTATTTTATTTTATTTTTTTTAGTTTCTCTTTCCAAACTCTAGTTGGCTCTTTGCAACCACCTTAAGTTTGAGAGGGGTTGTTAGTCAATATGATGTATCTATATGTATATATATATATATATATTATATTTGTTAAATATATTAGATGTTGTAATTAGGTTTTACTATATTAGAATTTTTCAAAACTTTCTTGTTACCCACTCTCGCCTATATATAGACATCTTTATTGTATTGTAAGATACGCAATATTGAATATACACTTAATATAATATTCTCTTTTACTCTCTCTTAGATATCGTAACAGTGAGACTCATTCCTTCACCTATTGTAATAAGAAAATTAACTTTAAAAAAAAAATAGAAATGAAAGGGATTTGTGAATGAAATAAAAAGTAATTTTTTATTTATTTTTTTACAAATTACTTCCATTTCCCCCTTTTTTTTCATCTTCTAAAATTTCCATAAATTCAACATCTCAACGCAATTTTAGTGATCCAAAGCCTATAGTTAATTGGAGTGTTAATTAATGATGTATCTAGCTTAATCTGTGTGTGTATGAAAGAGTGGAATCACCTAAGCCTTGTAAAGGACTAAATTACACACATACAAAAATAAACCTTCAAAAAATTTATTGAAGAAAAAACATGAATGAAATACTTGGTTGACTGAAATATGAATTCTTTGAGTACTAGCTAAAAAGCCAACAATCAATCCAATTTCATTCAATGCTCGACTTTTTAAGAGAAATGGTTTGAAACCAATATGGGGTAGGTGATAAATTTTTTCTTTCTTGATCAGCAAAAGAAATAGTAGGTGATTAACTTATATATATTGAGGTGTGACCTAATGGTCTATAGTGTCACTTTAAAATGTGGTGGGTGAGAGGTCAAGAATTTGAGCTGATGGAACAGCGGCGAACCCTTCAGTTATAATCCAATTATACTAACATACTAATGTTATCTTTAACCCAAAAAAAAGGGGGGGGGGGGGGGGGTGGGGGGAAGAAAAAACTTGTGTATACAATTGAAGGATGGTAACCAATAGATATAGTTTTAAAAGATGCAAATGTCAAGGTGCGGCAAGCTCATCCAAATATCAGGTTATCAAAGAAAAAAAAAACAGAAGAAGAAAACTAAGTATTATTTGCACTTATTGGTAATTACTCAAAGATCCCCTTCTTTTCCATATTGAAATCGTTGTATATTTTTAGTTATTTATTTATTTTTTAATTTCATATCTTTTGTTTTTAATTATGTTTAATTGTTTGTTGCCATTGTTGTTGCATCTTTGTTGTGAAAAGTTATTTTATTTATTTGTTTATGTACTTTTTAGGATGACTTTTTAGTGATGACTCTCATGATGACAAGCGATGACAAGAATTGGTCTCTTAATGTTTTTTACAATAAAATTTTCATTTTTAAAGACAAAAAATTTTTATCCCACAAATGTTTATATGTTGTAGTAAGCCCAACAAAATATAAAACACAACTCTAATGGTGTGATATGTGTTGTGCTAAAATAACACATGAATCATGATAAAACCTCAAAGGGTGATTTGTATCGAAATAGTAGGCCAGACTGAACTAGCATGGCCCAATTTTGGGCCAAAAAAAAGTCTGATCGACTTCATGAGTTTGGCCCGCACAATGTCAACTAGGCAAACAGACAAGCGGTGCAAGAATGTCAACCAGACAAATGGTGCAAGAATGTCAACCGGACAACCGGAGCTTGGTTGTTGACTGGGTTGAGAAGACCGTTATGCCTTCGACCGGCCTACATAGGTCTTTGACCAGAATGAAGAATGTAATGGATGGTCAAACAAGACAAACTTTGCATGGTCTTGATGCTAAGTTTTAGCTTGGTGGTCTTATCTGGAGTTAGTAATACAACAAATGCAATTACATAATTGACATGTAACCAAGCTACGGATGTGTTTAGCTCGGTTGTTGGCCTCAGACTTAGGTGGTTTCACTAGACTTTGGTGATAAGGGTGTTATAGGGTAAGTCTTATCCTTTAAGAAGACAACTCCTAGCGGGATTCTAGGAAAGGGAATTAGAGTCTTAATAGGAGTCTACCGTGTAAAATATATAAAAACTCAGGGCCAACCTAAAACATGGTAATTCAATTTCACTTGTCGAATACTTGAGAGCTTTCCTTGTGTTAAGCCTGTGAGCTGACTTAGGTATCGGAGGGATTGATTTTTCGGCACACACCCGTTAGGTAGCTCACTGGAGTTATTTTGCAGGCTATACGACACCGTTTTAAGAGTTTTAAGCTTGATCAAAATGAGTACACATACAAGATACTTTTCATACATAACACAATGCTATTTTATACTATACCTTTGTCTAGTTAATTTATTTTTTATAATAAAAGTTGGGGGTATTTACGTGTAAGTCCTAATAAGTACTTATTGTCTAATAGGTTCTATGAAAAAAATTTGTCATAAAAAAATGTCACTAATTATAAGTTTTAGAGACAATTTATAAAAATCATGACAAAAAAAGTCACTAATTGTCAATTTTTAGTGACATATATAAAAAATTGTTACAAAAAAGTTATTTTTAGCGACAATTTTACTAAGACTTATTTTCAATAAGATTTGATGGGAGTTAAGTTAAACTAGCAGAACCTATTGGTAATTTACCCTAAAAGTTATGTCTATTCTATTATAATTGGAGTTCAATATTATCACTAATTTATTAGGACATTCTCAATCACCTAGCTATTGAAATAGTCACTTATTCTCACTAATTTATGAATAAAAATTAAAATTATCAAATTCTATTTACTTTGTAACTTTAACTTAAATTGAAAATTAGTGAATGGTGAAAAAAATAAAAGAGACTATGCTGTCAGTGTATTTGTTTATTTTAACACAGTAAATATTACATAGTGGGGCAGCTTATAACAAATCTGCACAAACTGCACTTTTGTTGTGCTAAAATAGCACACAAAATACTATATAAATGGAGATACTCTCAAAAGAAGGTTCTATATTGACAAATCTCAAAAGGTAATTATTTTTTAGGCCAAAAAATAAGATGAGGCAGGCCTGATCAAATGAAAAATATATTTAACCCAACATGGTATGACAGTGATGATGGATATCTCCCTTTGTGAAATGGCTTATCAATCTTGTCATTATAATTAAACAAATAGTTTAAATCTGTTTACTTTTTTTTGTTTTCTTATTTTTTGTTTTTAAATTTTGATAAGTTCCACAGCGAAGCACAAAATGACAAAAGTTATCATAAATTTAACATTATTTTTCGAGCATTTGATCATTTGTAATCTGTTTATGACATAGATAAGTAGTCTCTTTGTTATAATTCAATGAATAAGTACTGATTAATTAGCAGTCTATTTTGTTTTTATAATTTTTCTTCGGTGATGTGATTATAATTCTCCTTTTTACTATAACTCAATGTATAAAATAAGAAAAATAATTTAGACCTTCACAGGAGGGCACCCCACAATTTTTTCTAGTTATGATTGGTCAATTTTTTTCGATTTTCTCCTTCTCTTTTAATCACCGGCCCCCACTGAAAACTGGTGATTGGAACGGATCTTAATCATTTTTGATAAAATAAAGCACAAGCAGTGCATTCAATTTGTCAGCCTTTTGAAAAAATGCCAATTGAGCTACCTAAATGGGCCAACTATGTATAATAAAAAAAAGGCTTGGGGTCTTTCAAGTTGGGAACTTCTAAAAAAACGTGAAATCACATCTAAATAAAACGTGAAATCAGCCTCGATTGGTGTTTGTCAAGTTAGATTTGGGGATTTTTAAATCACATCTAAATAAAACGTGAAACCAGCCTCCATTGGTGTTTGTCAACTTAGATTTGGGGATTTTTTTTGGCTAAAATTTATATAAAAAAAAAAGTTAAAATAATTAATAAAATAAAATATCACATCAAACATATAATTATTTTATATTTTTTCACACAAACATCACGTCTAAATAAAAAAAATTCAATTATCTTTTCAAATACAAATATTTTAGCATATTAAAATAATTAAAAATTAAAATAACCTACTAAAATAGTCAACTTCTCCAATGTCAAGTATGTTTGAATTATAAAAGAAATGTGGGCGTCACTACCATAATTTCCCTATCTTCATGTGATTCATGCGAGTAATTGAAGAGTTGGTTTTGCGTAAATAACACAATTCTTAGGGCGAGTTTAGTTTAGTTTTAGAATTATAATTTTAGTAAAGAGTTGTAATTTAAATGTAGAGTTGTGAGTAGAGTTTTGAAAAGAAAAAATTTGTTTGGTTATGTGTTTTGAAAAAAGTTTTGAGTTTTGAGTTTTAAAAAGAGTTTTGAATTATATTTTAAAATTTTTTCGATTTATTTTTTTTTAAATATTTAAAAATGTTTAAGAAAATTTTATTTTTTTTTATTTTAAATATATAATTTTTATTTAAATATTTTATTTCATTTTGTAAATATTTTAATTTTTTAATATTTTAAACTTAACATATAACTCCATACAAATAACTCAAAACTCATAACCAAATTATTTTCAAAACTCTATTAAAAAAATAAATTTTTAATTTTGTTCTTTAAAATTATTTGTTATTTTATATTTTTTTGAGAAAAATTTTGTTTATTTTTATTTTAGAAGAAAAATATTTATTTTTTAATTTTTATTTTTTTTTTTTTCAAAAACTGATTTTTGTTATTTTTTTATGTATTGGCCAAATAATTTGTTATGATGTAAATATATATAGTGATTCAATTTTTTTTTAAATTTAAAAAAATTAAATATTCTAGAAAAAGCAAAAAAAACAAAAGAAAATTTTAAAAAATATGTAAAATATTAAAAAATGAAAATATTTAAAAATATATTTATCAAATAAAATGAATTATTTAAAATAAAACATATTTCAGGTAAAAAATAAAATTTTATAAATTTTTAAATATTTACAAAATATATTTAAAATATTTTTTTAAAAAAAATATAGCACACAAATGTATGAAATACAGTGTACATTGAAATATAAAATATTTACTCTAAAAAAATAAAATTAAGAATTTAAAAAAATAAATCCAAAAAATTTCAAAATACAATTTAAAACTCAAAACTCTTTTCAAAACTTATAATTAAAGAAATTCTCTTTTCAAAACTCAACTCAAAAATCATAACTCAAAACATGACTTCCCACTCAAATCATAATTCTAAAAATAATTAAAAAAAACAAAATCAAAAAATGTTTTTTTGAATTTTTTTTTTTAAAATAGAGCTTTGAAAAGAGTTTGGTTTTGAATTTTGAAAATATATTTGAATTGAGTTTTGAATTTTGTGTTTTGTTATAAATTTCGAAAATAATTTTTGAATTCAGTTTTGAATTATATGTTAGATTATGCATTTTCACTACAAGAAAAAGCAGTTTTAGCGACTAAAAATATAAATTTCGTCGCTGAAAGTAGGACAATTGACAACTTTATTGGCGACTAAAAATCAGTTTAGTCGCCGATTATATGGATTTTAGCGACTAAAACAATTTTAGTAGCCAAAAGTGAAGGTTTTTGGCGACTAAAAAAAATTTAGTAGCAAAAAGTATAGGTTTTGGCAACTAAAAAATAGTTTGGTCGCTGATTATAGGTGTTTTACCGAAAAAAAAATTTTTGTAGCCAAAAGTAAAGGTTTTTGGCTACTAAAAAAAATTTAGTAGCTAAAAGTGGACAATTGGCGACTAAAATTCAGTTTAGTCGGCAAAAGTGGAGGTTTTGGCGACTAAAATTAAGTTTACTCGCCGAAAGTGGTTATTTTTAGGTGGAAATTAATTTTTTTAGCGACTAAATTATTGGTAGTAGCCGAAACTAAGGTTTTTGGCGACTAAAAAAAAAAATTTAGTCGCCAAAAGTGATTTCTTTTTTTTTAATAAATAATTTATTTTTTACATAAATTATATTGAATAAAAATAATTATGTTCATATATATAGTTTTATATTAATACGGGTCAATATACTATATAAATAATGTATTTTGCATATATATTCATGTTATGTTATTGTGGCATAGTGGAGAGATGTTTAGAATGTAGGAGGTTGGTGGTTCAAAACTTGGGAAGAGCATAGGGTAATTTTTTTTTTCCTGAAATAAGCTTTTGGCGACTAAAATGGGTGGTCGCCAAAAGCTTCAGTATTGGTGACAAAAAAAATAGTCGGCAAATGTATAAATTAAAAAAAAATAATTCACTATTGGCAACTAAAAAATGTATAAATTAAAAAAAATAATTCACTATTGGCGACTAAAAATTTAGTCGCCAAATGTATAATTTAAAAAATATAAGTGAGCTTTGGTGACGAAAATTTTAGTCGATAAAGACTTGGTTTTTGGCGACTAAAAGTTTTTTAGTCGCTAATACCTTCATGACAGTTTTCCAAATGACCAAACCGGCGACTAAAAAATTTAGTTGGGGAAACTTAAAATCTGACTTTTAGCAACTAAAAATTTAATTGTCAAATGTTTTTTTTCTTGTAGTGTTTATTTATTTTTTATTTATTTTTATTAGAACCACAATTCCAAACTAAACGCATGTGCATTTTAAATTTTTTATTTAGCACCCTCCCCAACTTAACAATTAACAATGACTTTTAGTA
Organism: Camellia lanceoleosa; assembly: GCA_025200525.1. Classification (NCBI taxonomy): domain Eukaryota; kingdom Viridiplantae; phylum Streptophyta; class Magnoliopsida; order Ericales; family Theaceae; genus Camellia; species Camellia lanceoleosa. Next base: position 87,608,693 of record CM045766.1, on the reverse strand, counting down.
GGGGTGCAACTCGGGCGGGCTCAACCCGAGCCCAGCCCGAGTTTTTTTAGGGCTTGGGCAACTATATCTTGTAATCTGGACAGGCCTGGGCAGATTTTTGATACCCGAATTATAATTCGGGTCGGACTTGGGCAGAATCAATGGCCAACCCGAGCAACCCGAATCCGAATTGAATTTAATATATTATATAAATTATATAATATATATAAATTAAATAAAAAAGGTTTAATAAATTAAATTAAATTAACCCAACTATATCTTATAATATATAACTGCCTCAGGTTTGAAGTTTTTTTTGCCCTTTTGATTATATTCTTTCTTATGTATTCTATCTATTCACTTTCATAAGCTTGTTAATTCTTTATTTTACCTTTGCATTTTAAATATTGGATTTAGGGACTGGACACCATGGTAGGTGAGCATGGGACTCAATTGTCTGGTGGACACAAGCAGAGAGTTCTATTTGGTCTACCTACAGGTTTCTAGACTTGTGAATTTCGGGCAATTTGGGCTAACCCGAGTTCAAAATACAAAGCTTGGTTCGAGCTTGGGTAGCAATGCTCGGGTTCATGGTCGGGCTTGGGCGGGCTTGGGCACTGCCAAATACAATTCATGCTGGGCTTGGGCAAACCTCCAACCCAATCGAACCTGCCCGAGTTGCACCCCTAACTTTTAGTAGATTAGTTGAAGTAAAGGTCAATATCAGTGGCGTAGCCATATGGACACTAGGGGAAACACGTGCGCCTGGATTTTTCATTTTTTTTTCCATATATAAATAAAATTTAAAATAAAAATAATATTTAGCATAAAATATCAAGATTATTTTTAAATTTATAAAAATAATAGTAATTGTTTTATTGAAAATGAAGTGATTACAACAAATTATATTTTTATATATAAAAATTTTGTAAAAAAATTTCAATATAAAAGTAATATCTATCATTATTGATATACAAATATAATTAATCTCATTATATATATGTAAAAATTACTAAAGTGTTAATTATATTTGCATGTGAAGTTCACCCTTCATATGTTATTTTATTATTAGATAGTGATATCATATGTCAATAATGATATGAAATCACTATTATATGAAATTTTTATTCAAATTTTGTAAAAATTTGATTTATCTTACTATTATATAATTTATTTTATGACTTAAATACATGACTTTTTATATTGTCTATAATACACTAGTTACCATAATACTTTTTTATTGTTATTTTTTATTTTACTCGAAGTTAATTGTAAAATTTTATGAGAAATACTTTTGTAAACAATTTATTTAATTTTTTGTACTTATTATTAATTCAAAAATTATTATTATCTTCTTATGGTTGGTTATGAAAAAAATAAAAATAAAACTATAATTAATAACACACCAGTGTCCCTCCTGATTTAATTTTCTGACTCCGTCACTGGTCAATACCATCTCTTTAATTCACCATTGGAGTCTCTTATTATCCTTTTTTTTTTTTTAAATTTTAGCGATTAGTGTAGTTGAGGCAATATCTAACAGGTTATTTGTAATTAAGTCCATTTCATGTTTGAAATTTTGGTGAACTAATTAGATTTAGAACTAATTATGAAAACAATCAAGCCTTTTTTGTGTGTGCATGTAACATGGTTATAATTATAATCATTATTGTGAATCATGTTCTCACATGAGAGTAATTATAAACATGTGATAACATATTTGAATTCTCGAGTGTTTTGTTTTTTTTCATCTTTTTGATTTTTAAGTTGTAATAGTTTTATTATCTTTAATAATTTAATTTATGAAAATTAATTATTTATGCCGACTATTTTGGTCATGACATGTGAATCCAATTATGTCAATCACGTAATATAATATATCATATATATTTCACTTGAAATAATTGCAATACCTAATCTATGTTGTCAATTATCATTCCCTACTAAGTACTGTTATATAAAATAAATATAAATCAATGTATTTTATTATTAAATTACGCTGTGATGTAGAAAAGATGTCACATTCATCTGCAAGAAAATTTTGATTGTAGTAATTTTAATATTTTGCCTTCACTCTCTTGCATGGTAAGGTTATCTTTGCCATTGTTTATGGGTGAAACAAGTGTAGTTTACAAATTACAACTATGGTTGGTAGAGTAGATGACATATTCAGTGATTTTTCTATATTCCACTTGAAATAATTGCAATACCTAATCTATGCTGTCAATTATCATCCCCTACTAAGTAGTGTTATATAAAACAAATATAAATCAATGTATTTTATTATTAAATTACGCTGTGATGTAGAAAAGATGTCACATTCATCTGCAAGAAAATTTTGTTATGATTTTAGTAATTTTAATATTTTTCCTTCTCTTTCTTGCACGGTAAGGTTATCTTTGTCATTATCTGTGGTTGAAACGACTGTAGTTTACAACTATGGTTGGTTGAGTAGATGACATATTCGGTGATTCTTCTACCTCTTGCAAAATATCACAAACTAAGCAAATATTTTCTACCCAAAATACCTGTAACCACTATTTATAGTATAAATTTGAGTAATGTCATATATAAATACGTTTTTTTCTCAGATTTTATACATCCACATTAGATAAATACATGTGGGACATAATAATAATAACAATAATAAAATAAGCAAATTATGGCACTTACGCAAATTATGTATAACATGCACAACTTATGCAAATTATGGCACTTGCATTTTATTTTCTTCCATTAAAAGTAGGAAATAAGAATCGATTGGATCGATATTACATCATATCTATCTGCGAATTTTTAAATCCATCAATTTTAGTACTTGTGGAATCAAATTCACTATATTGTGAGTTAACAAAAGCATATGAAAATCTCAAGGGGTTGTCTAAGTGGTCAAGGCTGTGTGCTCTCTTTAGGGTTTTAAGTTTGAAACTTCCAAGTTGCAAACTTCTTCTTGGGACCAGTCTGTACGGAGTTTTTTTCCAACTTTAAATGGTCTCTACTAGTAGACGGTGTGATTGGTCCTCAATTTAGTCAGTCCATTAGATTAGATATCGAGTTATCAAAAACTAATAGCACATAGAATATAGTAAAAATATTCCAAATTTATAAATCTTTCAAGAAATATGGAAGATGAATGTCTTGTTATTATTATTAATTTTTTTAATTTACAAAGCATTGGAAGAAATCCATTATTTTATTTTATTTTATTTTATTTTTAGATGGTGGAAGAAATCCATTATTAATCATATATTTGGAAGAAGATTAAGATGCATAAGACAACTTACATATAGTCTTTGTTGGATTTTTGAAAGTGACACTATACTCACCAGACTCATTGCATGGTCACGGTGATATCAGTTAAATGGGAACATGATAATATATAGAGTTTTGACGGGGTAGAATATAAACGAGTTGAATCTAAGTTTTGGGCCGGTCTAATCTACTAATCCCAAACCCAAGAGGGCCAGACAAGTACATGGGTCAATCCATTGAGCCCACCTTCATGAATTATGACTTTCCCAAATCCTCAAACACTTGGGCCCAACATGTAGTGGAAAGGCCAGCCCAAGCCGCAATGCTGGGCTCGCCTGAGCTGTTGGATCTAATTCATAAGACCGAACTGATGGCCTGAACCCATCAACAGTGAGCCGAGCCCACACAGAGATATCCAAATGGGTCAGTCCATCTCTACAAACAACCCTATAGAAGGTCAAGCCAAGGCACATCAGTACCGAGCTGAAGAAACCTCATAAAGAAAAATGGAAGCTGTGAACAAATGCATGTGTAGGCTTCCACCTCAGCTAGTCCCCATTTCATAGAATCACAGAAATAGTTGGATATCGGGAATGTGATATGTTATATGCATGGTTACAATGAGCACATTTATCAATGGTTAACTACCCTGCAGTCCTCCACCTTGAGCAATGTTAAGGGAAGTCTTGAGGTACCAAAACTCCATGAAGCCATCTTGGGCAATGAACAAAGTCTTCTATATAAGCCTCACTTTCTTTACATTGAAGGTAACTCAATGAAACTCAACTTAACACGACTTGATTCAACACATACAAACTTGAACACTCTTTTGTTTCCTCTCTTTACACCTAGAGGGAGCGCGTCATCTTCTCCTATCACTCATTTTTACGCCAGAGGGGTTTTCCAGCCAATCCTGGCTAGGCAGCTTTGATGGTGTTCTATGTTGCAAGTCCTCAGTTCCTGGATAATCAAGTCCAGTTGCGGAACTCTAATCCACTTTCATATATTGCGGGATTCGGTATTCACAATTGATGTGGTGAGCGTGGATTTTTCATTTCTAAGCTTTACATTTGATTATGGAAATGAAAACTGAGGACATTCCTCCCTCTGCATCAACTTCACCAACGGAGACGACAAAGGATAAAGGCCTAGCGCTGCCGACAGTTCTAGAGGAATAGACCGGAAACAACAACTGGGCTCAAGATTTTGTTGAGCGCCACTAGCCTTTTGCTGGTGGCTCCTCCCATCATTTCATGTTGAAGAAGGATTATAGAAATTGTATTATCGATTTTATGGGGATGGAGATACAAGAATTGAAGGCACAACTTAAGAAGATGATGAATGACTTGATAGAGAAGGGGACCGACGCAGAACCTTCTTGTCTGGACCGGAGGAGTCCGTCTTTGGAACCACCGGTGAAGGATGGCCTTAGAAATGGCTCTGGGCAGTGAAGTCAGCCAATTCCGGTACACAGTGAAGCAGTGAGCATCCATACTCGCGGTTCACGCCGGAAGAAGGTAAAAATATAAAATGGTCAACCAACAGACAAAGTACCCACTTCGTCCCCAAGATCTCTGTACCTGATTGATCTAGAACAAAGAAAATGAGTGATAGTGGGAACGAGATACATACATCTCGATCACACTATTCATTAGAGGGAGCACTGAGCATTGGATCAGCTCATCTCTTCTTCCTTCTCTCTAAACATTGAACCCTTGGAGCCCCCTAAAAAGTTCATCCTACCGAAGTTCACACCATATGATGGGAAGTCAGATCCACTCATATATATCAGCCACTACTGGCATATGATGTCTCTGTGGAACTGAAACGATCTACTCATCTACAAGGTCTTTTCATCCAGCCTTGGAGAATTCAAACTTTGATGGTTCGATCGCCTTCCTATTGGATCGATCTATGACTGAAAACAGCTCTCATAGGAATTTCTAGCCAGATTCGTTTCCAACACCAAAATCCCAAAGGAGCTAACACATTGTTTAGCCTCTGAAAGGAAAAGAAGGAAACATTGCGCAATTATATAATGAGGTACTTGGAAGAGTACAATGAATTACAGGAGAACATCTGCAACGAGCAGATGACAATAATGTCTTTTAAGCACAGTTTCCCTCTAGAAAATAAATTGAGACAGTGCTTACTAAGCGCCTGTAAAAACCGACCCTCGTATGTGATTGTGTGATATATTTTAGTCTGTTATCCTGAGCCTTTAAATACTTAATGTGAAATTTCAAGAGAAATTAAATTTAAGTACATAGATGTTCTGAATTTAACATGTATCTGTTGGGCAATGAGAGTATCTATCACACCTAGAATGGGTAAATCAGAAATTGAGAGTCTTAGAGACTTGGTAATCTGAAACAGACTTCATATTTGGAAACAGCATAATCTTTAGGTAATAATAAGCATATTTGCAGAAATTTGATTTGGGAATGATTAAACGATTGGATTTCGTCTTATTCACACTTAATATAAGATATATATATATATGTGTGTGTGTGTGTGTGTGTGTGTGTGTATGTGTGTGTGTGTGTTCTTGAGCTCATGGATAAACAAACCTTTCTAACTCAAACATAGCTCTTGAGGGTAAAGGACTAAAGGAAGGAAAAGAATTGAAAGGTTGGGAAGTTGAGGAATTGAGCTTAAGGTATGTAGATGTTGTTTAATTCTTTTCCATAGCTCTTCTTTTCTTAATTCTGTAAGATATCCTCATAATCATGTTACTTATGGTTGGGATTGTGGTGCCATGTGTGTGTGAAAGAAGTGAATTAGCAAGATAACCTTACCCTTGCATGTTTTGACTCAATTTGAAGTACCTATGAAAAGCTTCACTCTATTCATCCAATTGATTGTTTCAATTTCATTATGTGACATGGCTTTGTATATATGTGTTCATATGTGTAAGAAAGGTTAGGAATCTCATGAGTTTGAGTGTGTTTATGAACTTAAATTGAAAATTGAATTTGTGCTCAATTGATGTATGTAAGTTGATCCTAATCCACATACATTTGAGACTTTATACTAACAATTTATGGTTAAGTTTTGAGGCCCTAAACATATCTACAAAAGGATGGAATTGTGCAGAATTTTCGGACCTTTTTGTGCAGAATCGCCGCACGCGTGGGTCCAAGGTCAAGACGCGTGGGAGCCCCAGCTGCACGCAAGTGGAGCTTATGCCGCGGAAAAGGCAAATTTTGGAGTTCAACAACTTAAAAAGGCACGCGTCTTGGGACATAATCGCCGCGTCGCGGATCCTAGTAGCACATGCGGCCCAGGCCAGGAAACACGGGTTGCTCCGTTTCGTGTGTTGGATCCTCTAACGTTGTCGAAACCTGCAATTGATATTGTTATGATGTTCGTTAATTTAGTCGAAGTAAAATGAATCAAGAGGTAATTTAACGAGAAAAATGAGAACTAATTTATGTCTTGTGCATGTGTAGGATACGCTTCAAGAGGATCAAGTGCTCCGGTGCAAAACAGTGAGTAATAGTACCATCGATGTACTTTAATTATAATGATTATGTTTGATGTTAACGTTATGTTTAATGATTATGCTACTTGGAGATGATGTGTTGTTATGGAATTGAGAAACAATGTGGAACTGTGGCAACATCGAAGGAATTTGCGAACTATGAATATATGAGGCCGAGGGCCTTTTGTGAAATAACGAATCTATGAGGCCAAGGGCCATTTTGTGACGTTATGAACATATGTAGCTGAGTACCACTTTGTGAAGTTGTGAACCTATAAGGTCAAGAACCAAAATGTGAATATGTGATCCTAATAGGCCAAGGGCCAATCTGTGAAATTGTGAACCGTCAAGACTGTTTTGAACATTGTTCAGAATCAAACTAACCACGTGATTTCTACGTTTACTTACGCTTTGAAATGAATTGTCATTTAAAATGAATATCGATGCATTTACTTACTATTGTTCACTGAGCCTGGCTCACTCTATGTTATGTTTGTTTCTGTAGGTAGCCAACCTGGAGGTCGGCCCTAATCCTAATAAGGTCACACTTTTGTCAGCCTAAGCACAACCAGGCACCTGGTCGAAGTCGTACTTGTGTGGTGTCTTGCTAGATAATAGCTTGCTTTTGGTTATTGACTTAGGATAAAATGTATGAAATCTCTGGATATATGCCCAACTTTGGGGCTAGCTCTATATATGTTATGTATATAACTAGTTTAAATATTTGTTTTGTTAGCTTCATTCGTCTTGTACAGTGACTATGATCCTGGCATGGTAATAGAAGCTCAATGGATGTCTTACTTTCTTTTATACTATCTTACGAATCAATGCTTCCAGTCAGGCCCCATGTTACATAACAGGTTATGTGTCCATCTCTGTTTAGGTCATGCCCAAACTTCTAGGGACAGGTTTGGGGCATGACAAGTTGTATCAGAGCACGAGTTGCTATCTCACACACGAATCCATTGAGCCTTAGAATGTCTAGAAAAGACCTAGGCATCATGCATGACATCCTAAAATGTATGAAGGACTGATGGTAACGTGTAGTGCACTCTGTTAATACTAACAGTTTGAATTATGTTTATTGGATATAATTCAATGTCATGTAGGTCATGGTGAGAACAAGGATAGAAGATTCGGAAGATGCTACTTCGGCACGGTTAGACTGAATGGAAAGGATGATTATAGAAATGGCGGAGACCTTAAGGCAACAACAGCAACAACCACAACCGCTACCGTCACCGCCACTGATACCCCCACCTGTAGTACAGGATTTTCATGCTGAGGACCGAACCATTACACTCACAAAGGAGTTTAAAAAGATGAAACCACCGTCATTCAATGAGGGAATAGAACCAATGAAAGATGAAGCATGGGTGCTGGCAATAAAGAAATTGTTCGAAGTATTTCCATGTACTGAAGCCCAGAAAGTGCAACTTGCCGCCTTTACTCTTGAAGATGAGGCGCGAAGATGGTGGATGCTCACCAGAACGGTGCATCAGGACTTGATTTGGGATAGATTTTTGGAGCTGTTCTATGATAAGTATTTTCCTCAAAGCATACGAGACAAGAAGGTGACAGAATTTGAAACTCTTAGACAAGGAAATAAGACCGTGGCAGAATATAAAGCTCAATTTGCAGAATTGGCTCAATTTGCGCCTCATATGGTAGATACAGATTATAAGAAGGCACGAAAGTTTGAAGGGGGATTACGGGGTGCCATCCTAGACCGGGTCAATATGTTGAAGCTACCTACCTATGTTGATGTGCTAGAAAGGGCCGTTATAGCAGAAGAAAATCTCGCTGCTCAGAATCGGATTTTCGAGTGGAAAGAGAAGAGGCAGAACAATCAATGGTCGAAGGGATCAGTTATCTCACCAAACAAAAAGCATAATTCAGGGAACTCTAACACCACCACCCCTACTTACAATTCCACTCCTGTGTGTCCAGATTGTGGAAGGCAGCGTCGAGGGACTTGTCACTGGAAGACTGGAGCTTGTTTCAAGTGTGGTAAAACGGGTCATTTGGTAAGGGATTGTCCACAGTGGACTCAACAAAAGGGCACTAGGACTGCTACAAGTTCCGTGGGGTCCACACCAACCCCCAACACAAAGGCAGCTGCTAAATCTACTAACAATAAAGACACTACAAGGCAAGGTAGGGTGTTCGCATTGGTTCCAGGAGATGTACAGAATGCAGCTACAGTAGTGTCAGGTACATTTATTGTTCATGGCCATTCTGCTCATGTATTGTTTGATTCTGGCTCCACCCACTCTTTTGTGTCAAAATTATTCGCTGCTAATCTAGATAGAACTGAAGAAAACTTGTCTTATATGTTGTGTGTGTCTTCCATTTTGGGAGACTCTATGATCTGTGCTACTGTATACTTAGCTTGTGAACTTCAACTTAGGGATATTCGGGTGTATGCCAATTTGCTACCTCTCGACATGACCTACTTTGATGTTATTCTGGGAATGGATTGGCTGAGTGATTATGGTGCAACTATAAACTGCTTGACTAAACAAGTCAATTTTCACCTTCTGGGACATCCAGAGTCTATTGTTCAGGGACAGGAAGTAACTTCGCCACCTTATCTGATTTCTGCAGTCAAGGCTTGTAAACTACTTCAGAAAGGGTGTCAGGGGTATTTTTGCAGTATTTTGGAGGGACAAGTGATGAATGGGGATATCAATATGATTCTCGTTATTCATGAATTTCCAGATGTCTTTCCCGAAGAATTGCCAGGGCAACTGATAGACCGCGAAATTGAGTTTATAATTGATGTGGTGCCGGGAACTCAACCTATTTCCAAAACTCCGTATAGGATGTCGCCAGCTGAAATGAAAGAGTTAAAGATTCAATTACAGGACCTACTTGATAAGGGATTCATCCGTCCGAGTGTATCTCCTTGGGGTGCGCCGGTTTTATTTGTGAAAAAGAAGGATGGCACACTTCGGCTATGCATTGATTATAGGGAACTTAATAAGGTAACAATAAAAAACAAGTACTCCTTACCACGGATTGACGATTTATTTGATCAGCTGCAAGGGGCACAAGTTTTCTCAAAAATTGATCTACGGTCTGGATACCATCGATTGAAGGTTAAAGCTGATGATGTGGAAAAGATAGCTTTTCGTACACGGTATGGCCATTACAAATTTCTAGTTATGCCCTTCGGAGTTACTAACACATCGGCAGCATTTATGGATCTAATGAATCGTGTCTTTAAGCCTTACCTGGATGAGTTTGTGGTGGTCTTTATCGATGATATTCTCATCTACTCAAAGAGTGCAGAGGCTCATGAGGATCATCTCCATTTAATCCTTCAAACACTTCGGGAGAAGAAATTGTATGCAAAGCTTAAGAAATGTGAATTCTGGCTATAGGAGGTGGCATTTCTGGGGCATGTAGTAACAAAGGAAGGAGTCTCCATTGATCCGCATAAAATTGAGGTGATTGTGAATTGGCCAACTCCTACCAATGTAACTGAGGTGCGTAGTTTCATGGGATTAGCCGGATATTATAAGAGGTTTGTTCAAAATTTTTCCAAAATTGCTGTGTCGCTTACACAATTGACTCGAAAGGGAGTTGTATTTGAATGGTCAGAAGAGCGGGAATCTGCGTTCCAGGAATTGAAAACAAAGTTGACTACAGCACCAGTTCTAGCCTTACCATCCGGTACTGAAGGGTTTGTCATTTACAGTGATGCTTCGCACAAAGGGCTCGGTTGTGTACTTATGCAAAATGGATGAGTTATCGCTTATGCCTCTCGACAATTAAAACCCCACGAGAAGAATTATCCCACGCACGACCTTGAGCTAGCGGCAGTAGTTTTTGCTTTGAAGATATGGCGGCACTATCTCTATGGCACGACCTGCGAAGTCTACACTGATCACAAAAGTCTCAAGTACCTCTTTACCTAGAAAGAATTGAATATGCGACAACGGCGATGGTTAGAGTTGATTAAAGATTATGACTTACAGATCCATTACCATCCTGGAAAAGCCAACACAGTCGCGGATGCACTTAGTCAGAAGAACATGGGAGATTTGGCAAACCTATTGACGGAGGAAGGGGAGTTGAGGGTTGAATTAGATAAAATGAATGTGGACATTGTGGTACGTGGACAGGAGGCAGTACTAGCAGCAGCTATGGCTCAACCAACTTTACTGGAAGATATCAAGTTACATCAAATGGAGAATGACACTTTAAGAAAGATATGTGATGAATTAGAGACAGAACCAAGACCGGGGTTCAACTTTATGGATACGATGCTTAAGTGTCAAAACCGAATATGTGTCCCCAATGTGTTGGAGGTTAGATGAAAGTTGATGGAAGAAGTGCATGCCTCGAGATTCTCAATACATCCAGGAAGTACTAAGATGTACCAGGATTTGAAGCAAAATTTTTGGTGGCCAAGTATGAAAAAAGAGATTGCGGAATTCGTTTCTAAGTGTTTACAATGCCAGCAAGTAAAAGCAGAGCATCAAACACCAGCAGGCTTACTACAACCCCTTCCAATTTCGGAATGGAAGTGGGAACACCTGACCATGGATTTCGTTGTGGGGTTACCACGAACTCCTCGAGGCATGAATTCGATATGGGTCATTGTAGATCGGCTAACAAAGTCTGCTCACTTTTTGCCAGTGAAAACTTAATATAATGCAGATAAGCTTGCAGTGATGTATGTAAATGAAATTGTAAGGCTTCACGGTGTTCCGGTTTCAATTGTGTCAGATAGGGATCCCAAATTTGTTTCAAGATTTTGGCAAAGTCTGCAGGAAGCTATGGGTACGAAACTTAAGTTCAGCACAGCTTTTCACCCTCAGACTAACGGCCAATCCGAGAGAACGATACAGACTCTAGAATATATGCTCCGAATGTGTGTGCTAGATTTTCAAGAAAGTTAGGAAACATATCTACCGTTGATAGAGTTTGCATACAACAATAGTTACCATTCGAGTATTGAGATGGCACCTTATGAAGCCCTATATGGGAGACCGTGTCGTTCCCCCGTATGTTGAGCTGAAGTTGGGGATAGAGCATTGCTAGGACCTGAAATTGTGCAATTAACCACCAAAAAGGTTAAACTTATCCGGGAAAGATTGAAAACGGCTCAAAATAGACAGAAGAGTTATGCGGATAACCGACGAAGGAATTTGGAATTTGAGGTGGATAGTCACGTGTTCGTGAAAGTCACCCCACTAAAAGGACATCTGAGATTTGGGAAAAGAGGTAAACTAACACCCCGGTATGTTGGACCCTTTCAAATTCTAGAAAAAGTGGGTCCAGTAGCTTATCGAGTTGCCCTTCCGCCAAGTATGAGTCAAGTGCACAACGTCTTCCATGTTTCCATGCTTCGAGGATACCTTTCGGATCCGTCGCACGTCATTGATTATAATCAATTTGAATTGAATGATAAGTTAAGCTATGAAGACAAACCACTTTGAATTTTGGATCGACAAGTGAAACAGTTACGCAATCGAGAAATTCCAATGGTAAAGGTGGAATGGCAAGAACATTATGGGACCGAGGCAACTTGTGAAAAAGAAGAGGAAATGCAACATCAATATCCGCATCTGTTTCCGTTTTGAGGTAAAGCAAGTTTAAGGGACCAAACTTATTTAAGGGGGGGAGAGTGTAATAACTCGACCCTCGTATGTGATTGTGTGATATATTTTAGTCTATTATCCTGAGCCTTTAAATACTTAATGTGAAATTTCAAGAGAAATTAAATTTATGTACATAGATGTTATGAATTTAACATGTATCTGTTGGGCAATGAGAGTATCTGTCACACCTAGAATGGGTAAATCAGAAATTGAGAGTCTTAGAGACTTGGTAATCTGAAACAGACTTCATATTTGGAAACAGTATAATTTTTAGGTAATAATAAGCATATTTACAGAAATTTGATTTGGAAATGATTAAACGATTGGATTTCGTCTTATTCACACTTAATATAAGATATATGTGTGTGTGTGTGTTCTTGAGCTCATGGATAAACAAACCTTTCTAACTCAAACATAGCTCTTGAGGGTAAAGGACTAAGGGAGGGAGAAGAATTGAAAGGTTGGGAAGTTGAGGAATTGAGCTTAAGGTATGTAGATGTTGTTTAATTCATTTCCATAGCTCTTCTTTTCTTAATTCTGTAAGATATCCTCATAATCATGTTACTTATGGTTGGGATTGTGGTGCCATGTGTGTGTGAAAGAAGTGAATTAGCAAGATAACCTTACCCTTGCATGTTTTGACTCAATTTGAAGTACCTATGAGAAGCTTCACTCTATTCCTCCAATTGATTGCTTGAATTTCATTATGTGACATGGCTTTGTATATATGTGTTCATATGTGTAAGAAAGGTTAGGAATCTCATGAGTTTGAGTGTGTTTATGAACTTAAATTGATAATTGAATTTGTGCTCAATTGATGTATGTAAGTTGATCCTAATTCACATACATTTGAGACTTTATATTAACAATTTATGGTTAAGTTTTGAGGCCCTAAACATATCTACAAAAGGATGGAATTGTGCAGAATTTTCGGACCCTTTTGTGCAGAATCGCCGCACGTGCAGGGCCCAAGGCCGCACGTGCGGGAGCCCCAGCCGCACGTGCGGGAAAAAGGGCAAATTTTGGAGTTCAACACTGCTAAAAAGGCACGTGCGGGAGATCACTGCCCCACGTGCGGGAGACTTTGCCGCACGTGCGGGGATCCTAGCCGCACGTGTGGCCCAGGCCGGGAAACACGGGTTGCTCCGTTTCGCGTGTTGGATCCTCTAACGTTGTCGAAACCTGCAATTGATATTATTATGATGTTCATTAATTTAGTCAAAGTAAAATGAATCAAGAGGTAATTTAACGAGAAAGAGGAGAACTAATTTATGTCTTGTGCATGTGTAGGACACGCTTCAAGAGGATCAAGTGCTCCACTGCAAAACAGTGAGTAATAGTACCATCGATGTACTTTAATTATAATGATTATGTTTGATGTTAACGTTATGTTTAATGATTACGCTACTTGGAGATGATGTGTTGTTATGGAATTGAGAACAATGTGGAATTGTGGCAACATCGAAGGAATTTGTGAACTATGAATATATGAGGCCGAGGGCCTTTTGTGAACTATGAATATATGAGGCCAAGGGCCTTTTGTGAACTATGACTTTATGAGGCCGAGGGCCTTTCCTGAAATAACGAATCTATGAGGCCAAGGGCCATTTTGTGACCTTATGAACATATGTACCTGAGTACCACTTTGTGAAGTTGTGAACCTATAAGGTCAAGAACCAAAATGTGAATATGTGATCCCAATAGGCCAAGGACCAATCTGTGAAATTGTGAACCGTCAAGACCGTTTTGAACATTGTACAGAATCAAACTAACCACGTGATTTCTACATTTACTTACGCTTTGAAATGAGTTATCATTTAAAATGAATATCGATGCATTTACGTACTATTGTTCACTGAGCATGGCTCACTCTATGTTATGTTTGTTTCTGTAGGTAGCCAACCTGGAGATCGGCCCTAATCCTAATACCGTCACACTTTTGTCAGCCTAAGCACAACTAGGCACCTGGTCGAAGCCGTACTTTTGTGGTGTCTTGCTAGATAATGGCTTGCTTTTGGTTATTGACTTAGGATAAAATGTATGAAATCTCTGGATATATGCCCAACTTTGGGGCTAGCTCTATATATGTTATGTATATAACTAGTTTAAATATGTGTTTTGTTAGCTTCATTCGTCTTGTACAGTGACTGTGATCTTGGCATGGTAATAGAAGCTCAATGGATGTCTTACTTTCTTTTATACTATCTTATGAATCAATGCTTCCAGTCAAGCCCCATGTTACATAACAGGTTATGTGTCCATCTCTGTTTAGGTCATGCCCAAACTTCTAGGGGCAGGTTTGGGGCGTGACAGTGCCCAACCACTACCCTACAGGATTTACTAGCCAGGATTGAATAGTACGTTCATCTTAAGAATGATCAAATTCTTATCGAAGTAGTATCGGTCGAGCAGTCAAACCGCGAGGACCAATAAAGAGTGGATCGAAGAGAACCTCGTGAAATTGTAGTAAATGAGGTAGACAAATCTAAGTCCCACAAAGAGAATCCAAATTAGATTAAAACAATACAAGAGATAGAAATACCGAAAAAGGCTAAGAAACTTCAAAAATTGGCTAGAATGGTGGCAGCGTTGAATCGACTCCTCAATAGGTCCTCAGACCGAATGAAGCCTTTCTTCTAACTTTTGAGAAGAAAGACTACATTTGAATGGGGACCCAAGTACACTGAGGCGCTGTAGGACCTCAAGAAATACCTTAGTTCACCACATCTTCTTTTCACTCCAGAACTAAGGAAAGAACTATACATGTATCTAGCAGTTTTAGACCATGCAGTAAGCACGATACTAATTCACGAAGTGGAAAAGGAACAAAGGTCAATGTACTACGTTAGCAAGACTCTTTTAGATGCTGAGACGCAGTATCTACCACTCAAAAAGTTGGCTTATGCTCTGTTCATCACATCAAGGAAACTCCAACACTACTTCCAGGGCCATATCATCAATGTCCTTATTGAATTCCTCCTCAGATATGTCTTTGGCCAAGCTGATTTCTCAGGCCGAATGGCAAAATGGGTGGTTGAGCTTGGTGAGTTTGACAATTGGGATCAGCCTAGAACAACAATTAAGGCCCAGGTCTTGGCAAATTTTGTCGTCAAATTCACCCTTCACCGTGAGCATCGTACATCTAAACACCAGCTCGGTACTGGTGCCACGCACCACCGAGCTATGAATATAAAGTGCTTCAGAAGCATGGAAACTCTTCATTGGAGACATTTGCCGACTCTACGTTGACGAATCATCCAATAATCGAGGCTCGGGAGAAGGGTGGTACTAATCTCTCTAGAGGGATTCATTTGGGAACAAACTCTAAAGCTTGGATGAAAAGCCTCTAGCAATGAAACATAATACAAAGCACTACTAGCTAGTCTGCTAGTGCCGAGCACTTCAGCGTAGATGAATTGCTGGTTTTAAGCGATTCTCAACTAATTTTCAATCAACTTATTGGATCTACGAAGCAAGATAGGAATGAATAGCCATGTATGCAGACAAGGCCAGAGGTGTGATCAAGAAATTTAGTCCATACGAGTAGAATGAATCAATTGAGACAAAAATAGCCATGTTGATACCCTTGCCTGTCTTGGCTCGTCAATAGACACCAAAGATGCTAGAAAGATTTGGGTTGAGTTCGTGCTAGAACCAAGCATTAAGTCTCCAGATCCGGTCCTCTATACGAACTCCGGACCGAGTTGAATGGACCCAATACTTGTTTTTTTGATATCTGACACTTTTCCTGAAGACAAGAAAGAGGCTAATAAAGTTCGACATCAATTAGCTCGGTCTTGAATCTCACTATCTAGGAAACTGTACCGACGCTCCTACCTTGGCCGCTATCTACTATGTGTGCATCCAAATCTAGTCAAGAATGTTCTCTACAAAATTCATGACGGGATTTATGGAAGCCATGTTGGTGGAAGGTCATTGGCGCACCATGCCCTAACCTTTGGATACTGGTGGCCACAAATGTAGAGAGACGCATAGTAGTACATCCAGAAATATGACAAATGCTAGAGGTTCGCTTCTCTAATCCATCAGCCAACCAAAGCTCTCACCCCGCTCACCAGTCCTTAGTCCTTTGCTTAGTGGGGCTTGGATATCGTCAAGCCTCTGGCATGGGTGGCATGGGAGACTAAGAACAAAAGACTCTTCATCGCTGTAACCAACTATTTCACCAAGTGGGTGAAAGTGGAAGCATTGGCAAGTATCAAGGAAACAGACATAAAACTGTTCATTATGAAGAATGTCGTGGTCCGTTTTGACATCTAAGGGTATTGATTGCAAACAATGGAACACAGTTTGACAGGAAGTTTTCAAGAAGTTTCGTGCCAATCTCAAGATTGAATATTGGAACTCCTCTTCTGGCTATCCACAAAGCAACGGGCAGACAAAGTAGTCAAATAAGACCATAATTAATGGTGTGAAGAAACGACTTGAAAGTGCAAAAAGGAAATGGGTTGAAGAGTTGTCCCACATGTTGTGGGCCTACCAGACGACGGCACGACGCTTAACCGGAGAAACTCTCTTTTTTCTGACCTATGGAATAGAGGTTGTTATTTCGCTGGAAGTCGGTCTCCCAACCATAATGTCAAAACTATTTGAAGATGCAAGTAATGAAGAAGCCATCGCTAAAGCATTGGATATAGCAGAAGGCCAAAGAGAAGCATCACTAATCAGACTTATAACATATCAATAGTAGCTTATCAAGAGTTTCAACAAGAAGGTCCTCCTAAGACAGTTTACACCTTGCGAATTGGTTCTGAGAAAAGTAATGGACCATAAAAGGGTTCCTGGTGAAGGAAAGTTATGTTTCAACTAGGAGCGGCCCTATAAGGTTATAGTCATTGTTGGAAATGGAGCATATTATCTGGAAGATCTCAAAGGCAAAGCCATACCTCGACCTTAGAATATAGCAAATCTCAAGAAGTATTATCAGTAACTGTCTTCCTAAATATCTATCAAAATATAAAAATATTTCTCTTCTGATTAATGGAAAAAATCTCTCTGCTTTCTTGAAATTTTGTTTCCAATACTTGTACAGCCTTAAGACTAGAACTGATTGATAATCAACACAGCCCTTTAAGATCCAAGTTCCGGGGGGCATAGTTTATACTAAAGATGGTTTGGACTAAGGCAGAGTTAACAATAACTCTCGAAATAAGCTTCATTGGGAATGAACAAATTTTTAGCAAGGTTAAGGAATGACTTTCAGAATTAGCTTCGGTTTTAATCGAACGAAATTAGTTTCGAAACGATTGAACGCATTTATGTTTGGTTTGCACTCAAACATGCCAAGTGGAATTGCTTGGTGGAATTATGTTTGGCAACCAAATGGTACTTAGCCAAGTGGAATTGTTAGGTGGAAACTGCACTAATGAACTTTGTGAACATGATTATTTTTTTTCTTAAAATCATAAGATTTACAACATCACAAATGAATTTCTCTTAAGTAAAACTACATCAAAATTCAACACTTCAGTTCTACTTCATGGAAATATAGTTAAAACAAACTCGAATAATTCTTTTAGGAGAAAACTTCTAGCACAAGCCTTACTCAGCTCCAGGTGGGAGCAAACAATTGTTTTTTCATAACTAACCTAGACTTGAGTAAGACATTTCTTTGTGACTTTGTTACATCCAAGCACAATTATGCAGCAAGTTGGATAACCAGACTGAACTCTAGTGCAGGAAAAAAAATGTAAAAACTGAAATTGTCTCAAGGATCACTTCAACTTTCATCAGAAGGAGGAATCTCAGAAGCTGGGTCCGTATTTTGTCCAAATCACCCTTGAGGGGAAAAGCATAAATAACACCAATGTGTTAGGAGACAGGAACTTCCTTAGCCTCCTCCTCTGTAGTATTAACCTCTGGGGTCTTACCTTCTCCAGTATCCACCATCTCGTGAGCAGTATCACTCTCTGGGGTCGTGTTGGCTGAACCAACACCTGGGGAGATCTTTGATTGTGGAGTTGTAGGGGTTGTAGCATCTTTCAAAATTGAGGACTTTGAAGGAACATGGACGTCCTAGAACAAAAGGGATTCCTCAGGAACTTGGGCAGCAATTAGGGCACTCGTCCATCATTTGAGGAAGAGCTTGTCACGCGAAACCAGCACTTCCTCCTTGTAAGCTACACCAGCCTCATCCCAACTTATTGCCAATACTTAGCTTCTAGAGTTGAACGCTTAGCAACTATTACGGCGATAACAGCCTCCAGCTCAGCAACCTTTCCCTCGAGTTTGGCCTAGGTATCGAAAACAACTTCCTTGGATTTCTCAGTATAAGTAATAACCTTGTTCAATCAAAAAACTTCCTTTTCCGCAACTCTTCAGCCCTCCTTCTTGGCCTTTAAATTCACCGTCAACCTTTTAGAACTCATTGAGGCCTCCAATACAGCCTTCTCCAATTCTTCAGTACAAATGATGGACAGGTACATCCTATGAATGCATTGCAGTAGCAAGAGACAATAAGAAAATAAAACAGCCAAACAGAAAAAGAACAGAAAAGATTACTAAGGCACTTATAACAATCATCATTTATAGGGTTCCCTTTTATGATAAGAATATCACGGGGTCTATTGTGGTCTACCATGTCCACTGACAGTAGCAAAGTCTTGGTCAAATCAATGGCAAGTTCTCCAGATACAACGACAGAATCAGAAATTGAAATGGACCAACCATGATACAGCATGGGCAGTTTCCATTGTTAAAAAAATTCATCAACCACAGGCTCTCCAGAAGCCTCTCCAACCTTATTCTTATCAGTTTTTCTCCTTCTCTTCCTAGCCCATTAAGCAGTTAGGGCTTCAGATCTCGGAACAACAGTAGAAGGGCTAGCATCTCCCATCTCTAATTTAACTTTTATCAGACTTTTCGGCTTGGTCTTGACTCTAGAGTCTCCAGAGGCGAAGAGGATTCAGAAGCCTCCGCCTCCAGGTCACAAGCAACCTTCTCTTGGACATTGATCCACCTCTTATGGAACTGGGGGCAGGAGAAGGAGTCCGTTTAGTTGATAGGATACGAGCACGATGAGGATTGGTAACCAACTGAGCAGAGGGTGTGTCAGAGTCAAGTACAGATGCAACGAGCTTCGCTTTCTTAGGAATGGTAGTTCAGTAGGTGGCTTGGTAATCCAACAGTTCATGAGCGAATCCCTTCTTGAATAGTAATGCGGCCTTAATTGCTTCGGTATTTTTACGATTCAGTCTCCTTTGGTAGCGAGAAGATTTTGCAAAAATAGGGGACAACATTAGCATAGCATTCAAACAGAACATAAGTTAAAAATAGACAAACTGAAATATGAAGATAGAAGATTCAAACCTGAATAGTTGTCCTTCTGGGGAATCTGTTCGAATTGGAACTCAATCTTAGCTGGGAACTCCCAGTTCGCACCAACTTGCAGGAAGTCGTCATTATGCTTGTCAGAATCAGGCAAACCAGCAACAAGGTGAGAGTGAACAGAAAGAAAATGAAGGTAGTATGTGCTATGCTCTTTGTTATGCGAAAGGGTGTAGCAACCTAAGATGGCCCAGACATCCAAGTTTAAGCCTAACCATTTGTTTAGGGTAGAAACGTCATAGACAACGTGAAATAGATTCACATAAACTTGCATTGGGAAAAGTTGAACTCGGTGTAGAAAACGACCGACCAATTTGTCCAAGGGAAACCAAACCTCACTTTTGACAGTGGCAGCGATCGAAAATACATCAATATTTCTTGTACCCATATGTTTGGCATGAACCTTAGCCAACATAAGAGTAACGTCGGCTCGAAATACCATAGTTACGACGGAACGAGGCCATCGCCTCTAGGGTATCAACTAAAGTACGAAAGTTACCCATAACCTAGACTGAGAAAGGCAAAAACAAAGCAACACCAAGAGAAGGGTAGAGAAATAACATGAGCCGGCGAAAATAGTGGTGCTAGGGCCACTAATGGCAATAGAGATTGTAAAATGAAAGAAAAGAAGAGGTTCAGAAGAATTTACAACAATTTGATAAAAGAACGATGATGAACAGAGGTCTCGCAAACTAGAATCGAAGGGAGAAAGCAACGTCTAGAACTAACAGCAATGATGGCAAGCGTCGGAGTAGAGCACCATTGGAACCACAAGAACATAATGAAAAGGTTTTAGGATTTCAAAAACTTAGGAACCAGCGAAGAAACGAATGGATAGTCCTAGAGTATTTATGACCCTTGACCTACATGATAGTACAAATCATATTCTTTTGTAAGGAAGTTCTGCACACCAACATCACAATGTCACGTGTCACTATAAAAGGACGCAGATAGAGCGCGGGTATCAGAGATTAAACAGCCACTAAGGCCGAACCAAGGAGAAACTGAACCGACGCGATGGTTGGGATACAGAGCAATATCTCCCTTTAAGAGAAACGTTAGCACGAGCTTGGGGGCAAATGATGGGGCAGAATATAAATGGGTCAGATCCAAGCCTTAGGTCGGTCCAATCCACTAAGCCCAAACCTAAGAGGGCTAGACAAGTATATGGGCTAGTCCATTGAGCCCACCTCCATGAAGAATGATTTTTCCAAGTCCTCAAGCACTTGGACCCAACATGCAATGGAAAGGCCAGCCTAAGCAATGATGCTAGGCTGGGCCAAGCTGCTAGATCTAATTTATAAGACTAAACTGATGGGATAAACCCATCATTAGTGGGCCGAGCCCATATAGAGATATCCAAACGGGCTAGGCCATTTTTACAAACAATCCTAGAGAAGGCCGAGCCAAGGCACATCGATATCAAGCTGAGGGAACCTTACAGAGAATTGTGAAAGCTGTGAACACATGCATGTGCAGGCTGCCACTTCAGTTGGTCTCCATTTCCTAGAATCACGCAAACATTTAGATCATGGAAATGTGATATGTTATATGTATGGTTACAATGAGCACATGTATCAATGGTCAACTACCTTGTGGTCCTCCACCTTGAGCAATGTTAAAGGAAACCTTGAGACACCAAAGCTCTATGAAACCATCTTGGGCAACAAGCAAAGTCTTCTATATAAGCCTCACTCTCTTCACATTGAAGGTAACTCAATGGAACTCAACTTAACACAACTTGATTCAACACATACAAACTCAAACACTCTTTCTTTTCCTCTCTCTATACCTAAAGGGAGCTCTTCATATTCTCCACTCACTCATTCCCACGCCGGAGGAGTTTTCCAGCCAACTCGGCCAGGCAACTTTGATGGTGTTATGTGTTGTAGGTCCCCAGTTCTTGGATAATCCAATCCAGTTGCAAAACTCCAATCCACTTTTATATAGTGCGAGATTTGGTACGCACAAGTCCAATTTCTTTTTAATTAGGAGAGAACACTGGATAGTGTTGGCCCTTGTTTTGTTTGTTCATTCCATTCATTTTTAAAATTCCTGTGTAGATCAGTAAAAAAAAAAAAATAGAATGAATTATTTATCGGGAAAATTAGTAAAACATCCCTCTAACTTTTAGTAGTATGGGAGGTCCAATATTTTTTTTAAATTTTTTATTATTAGTTAAGATCCTTCAATGATATTATTAGAAAAATTTCACTTCGTCACAAAGAAATTTCTCTAGAAAAAAAGAAATTTCTTTGTGAAGAGTAGGAAATTTCTCTCTATGAAATATTGAGTGATCCCAACTACTATGAAAATGTTGCATATTATTTATTTTATAAAATCCTAATATTAGAGACTTTAAACTAAAAACCCTTAGATAATGGTAGTCATACAATTTTATCACATTTGCCTTTATAAGTTAAAAATAATAAAAGACATGTATGATTTTAAAAATTGACCATTGATTTTTTTTTATATTATTTTTTTTAAAGACAAATGTGATATGAGCTAATTTGATCTTTTGATTTGAAATAAATGAATATAACAATAGTAAAGATATGTGTAGCAATTTTATTGATATTTGAAATGAATAAATATAAAAAAAAATAATTTTTCTCGATAGGAGTTAGTTTGGAAATTTTATTGGTCTTCCAAACTAGTAAAGTTATGGGGTCAATTCTTCAATTGCTCTTCTGATTTGAAAGGAATGAATATAAAAGTTTGCCACATTGTTTTGTATTAATTTTGTTTTATGTATCCCTAGCAATGTTTTCAAACCCGGACCGGATCGATCGGTCGGACCGGTTCGACCGGTCGGACCGGTGGAACCGGGAACCGGGCCTTGTTCCGATCCGGTCAACCCTCTAAACCCAGAGTGGGGCCAAAACCCGGAAAAACTGGTGACCCAGTGGTCAAACCGGCAAAATCGGCAATCCGGATCGGGTCGGGAGGGTCAGACCGGTCCTTTATTTTTATTTTTTTCAGTTTTACTTTTTTTATTTTCTTTCTTTGTTTTCCTTCTTTCTTTCTTATATTTATATATATATATATATTTCAAAATTTTAACTAAAAATTCTTATTTCAAGAGTCTCATCTCATAAGGAAGAATCTCATTGAAAGCTTGAGAAGATTATGAAAGTCTATTCCTATTTATAGGAAAAGATTTTTCAAAGAGAACCTACAAAATTCTATATGGGATTCAATTAAATTATTTGAAACATATTGATTGGAGGGAGAGTTGAAAATTTCATTTCCCTCCAAAATTAAATCTAGCATTCAACCAATTTATTTGGAGGGAATGTTTAAAAATTTTAATTTCTTTAAAATAAGTGATTTTTTTTTAATCAATTATGACTTTATTAAATATTATTAATAAATACTATGCAACAATTTTTATTTTTATTTGATTATTTATATATATTTTTATTTATTTATAATTTATAATTATATTTTTTAATTATATAATATTAATTATGATGTCACGGTTCGACCGCTTTGACCCGACGTTTGAACCAGTGACCCGTCGACCCGGTCCCTTTTCCGGTTCGCTCACTGGTCCGGTTTTGAAAACATTGATCCCTAGTACTTTTTGATATGCGAATCTTGAATGAAACTTTTATGATTGTTAAGAAATTATTAAAAAAAAAAAATGTAAATCAACCGCAGAATCAAAATATTTACATCTTTGCGTTTAGGCCTAAAATGATTTTCGGATTTACATACAAATACGTGAGTATTGTGATTACTTTTGTGGTTTTGTGGTTTAATTATGTGTGTGTAGATATGTTTATGATCATGATTGCTAAGAGGGGTTTAGTGACAATTTTATACTACAAATAGGTTAAGAAACTAGTTGATGACTAGATGGAACCAGTGGCGGAGCCACATGGGGCCTAGGGGGGTTACGTGCCTGTAGCTCGGCTTTTTCGCGCCCCCTTTCGGAAGGTTTGAAAGAAAGCCCTACAGTTCAGACTCTCACGGTTCTAAATCTAGTCTCACAAGTACAATGTGATGTTAGGGAAAATTGATGAATCCCCACAAGTAAATCAATCAATGGGAATATAAACTAATGCGGAAAAATTAAATTAAAGGCAACACAAGAATTTTTACGTGGTTCCCTCAATGTGAGGTACGTCCACGGGATCGAAATCCGATTCCACTATCAATCAAATAAGTTTCAAACGATTACAAACGAGACACTAATGGTCTCACAAAACCACCCTTAGGTGAATTCCAATAATCACAAATAAACAAGAAGAAAGACCTCACCAAATAGATGAACCAAAATCTTCAGAACCTGAGTTGAAGAAGACCCAAAATAACGAACCAAACTTCTTCACAAATCAAAGCACCAATTCTTGATTGACCAAGTCAAATCAAGAATAACCAAACAACACCAAGTTGATTTTTTCTCCAATACAACTTGTAGTAGCCGCCACTTTTTTCTTGTGTGTGTATAGAACCAACAACAATGCCTCTAATAAAAATATAATATAATGAATCTAGGGTTTTGTAATCAAACCCTAATTGTATCCCAATTGGATTGGGCCTCCACAAATATAATATATAAAAATATTATACCTAAACCAAGCCAAATTAAAACTCTTTTTCCAAAAAACTAATTAGGTCCCATACTCCAATAAGGAGGTATACCCAACAATTCTCCCCCTACCGACTTAGGTGGAGACATCAACCATACCTGCCAAAGTTCGACACTTTAAATGTTTGTCCCTCGACAAAGTCTTAGTCAGCATATCTGAAATATTATCATCTGTGTGAACCTTTTCGAGTTGCAACAATTTCGAATCTAACACATCACGAATCCAATGATATCTCACATCAATGTGTTTCGATCTCGAATGAAAGGTAGAATTTTTACTCAAGTGAATAGCACTTTGACTATCACAATAAAGCACATACCTTTCTTGCTTCAAACCCAACTCTTGCAAAAATTTCTTCAACCATAACTCTTCTTTGCAAGCTTCTGTAATGGCAATAAATTCAGCTTCGGTAGTTGAGAGAGCAACACATTTTTGTAATTTAGATTGCCATGCCACAGCTCCCCCTGCAAAAGTTATCAAATACCCCGAAGTAGATTTCCTAGAATCAACATCACCAGCCATGTCAGAATCTGTGAACCCATCAAGTATCGGTTTACCATCCCCAAAACACAAACACACCTTCAAAGTCCCTCGAAGATATCTTAGAATCCATTTTACCACTGCCCAATGTTCTTTACCCAGATTAGAGAGAAAATGACTCACCACACCAACGGCGTGAGCAATATCCGGCCTTGTACAAACCATGGCGTACATCAAAGAACCAACTGCTGAAGCATAAGGAACTTTCAACATCTCTTCTTTGTCTTTCTCACTTGTAGGACATTGATTCGAACTAAGTTTGAAGTGACCTACAAGTGGACAACCAACCGGCTTTACTTTATCCATGTTGAATCTCTCAAGAACTTTCTCAATGTAGCTCTCTTGAGACAACCAAATCAGTCCCTCTTTGCAATGACGAATAATTTTCATACCAAGTATTTGCTTTGCCGGTCCCAAATCTTTCATAGCAAAAGATTTACTCAACTCCAATTTCAACCTGTTAATCATGGTAGAATCTTGACCCACAATTAACATGTCATCAACATAAAGCAAAAGAATAATAAATTTGCCATCCGGGAAATTTTTCACAAACACACAATGGTCCGAAGTGGTTTTAGAAAAGCCATTATTCATCATGAAAGAGTCAAATTTTTTGTACCATTGCCGCGGTGCTTGCTTGAGGCCATACAAACTTTTCTTCAATTTGCAAACAAATTTCTCTTTCCCTTTCTCTACAAAACCTTCCGGTTGCTCCATGTAAATTTCTTCTTCAAGATCACCATGAAGAAATGCGGTCTTTACATCAAGTTGCTCAACTTCAAGGTTCATACTTGCAGCCATGCCAAGTACAACCCGAATAGAAGACATCTTCACAACCCAGAGAAAATCTCGTCAAAGTCAATGCCTTTCTTTTGCCCAAAGCCTTTCACTACAAGACGTGCTTTGTACCTCAGATTCTTCCTATCATTCTTCAATTTGAAAACCCACTTATTTTTCAGAATTTTCCTCCCTTTAGGCAACTTCACTAAATCATAAGTGTGATTTTCAAGTAAGGAATTCATCTCCTCTTCCATAGCCTTTTTCCAATCATCTTTCTTTACATGCTCAATTGCTTCTTGGTAGCTCTCCGGCTCCCCTTGATCAGAAATCAACACAAATTCATTAGGAGGATACTTTCTTGAAGGTTGTCGGTCCCTTGTAGATTTCCTCAACTCAAGTTGTGGTGGCGGTTCTTGAGTTGGATGCTCTTCCTCAATTTCTGGCTCAACTTCATTAGGATTAGCTTTATCCTCCATATTTTCAATATGTGGTTGCACATCTCCCCTATTTTCATCATTAACTGAAGATGAAGGAGATGGATCTATGTCAATGAGATCACTAGTTTTTGGCTTCGGTTGATCACCTTTGCCAAAGTCTTCAATTGTTTGGTCTTCAAGAAACACAACATCACGGCTTCGAATAACTTTCTTGTCGACTGGATCCCATAATCTATACCCGAATTCATCACGCCTATAGCCAAGAAAAATACATTGTCTTGACTTACTATCAAGCTTGGACCTCTCATCCTTTGGAATGTGAACAAAAGCTCGGCAACCAAACACTATCAAGTGCTCATAAGACACATCTTTGCCAGTCCAAACTCTTTCAGGAACATCACCATTCAAAGGATAGCAAGGAGATAAATTGATCAAGTTAACCGCTGTACTCATTGCCTCACCCCAAAAGGATCTTGGCAATTTAGCTTGTGAAAGCAAACACCTTGTTCTTTCCACAATGGTGCGGTTCATGCTCTCGGCAACGCCATTTTGTTGAGGAGTCTTCTTAACTGTCTTTTGATGCCGAATACCTTGGCTGCGACAATACTCATCAAATGGCCCAATGTATTCAGCACCATTGTCTGTTCGGATGCACTTCAATTTCTGCCATGTTTCTCTTTCAACCATGGCCTGAAAATGCTTAAATACTTCTAGAACTTGATCTTTAGTTTTTAGTAGATAAGCCCAAACTTTCCTTGAATAATCATCAATGAAAGTAACAAAATAAAGTGCACCACCATATGTTCTAACTTTTAAAGAACCACAAACATCCGAATGAATTAACTCCAACATATTTTCTTTTCTTGAAGCAACATTTTTATGAAAAGAAACTCTATGTTGTTTACCCGCCAAACAATAAACACAAGTTTTAAGATGTATACCTTTCAAACCGGGTAGAAACTCTTTCTTGAACAATACTTGCAGCCCCTTTTCACTCATGTGGCCAAGTGTAGACGTCCTCGAACGCATCCCGGGGAAAGGAGTGCGAATCCCCCCTCGTTCTGGTTCGATATTGGGTCACTACAGTTCGAAGGACTCAAATGTCACGGTTCTCAATCTTGAACTGAAGAGTCCAAATCCGGCAAATCATGTTGAAAACAGATTTTTATGAAAGAAGTGCCAAACATGGATGCCGCCCGGAATCTGAGTCGCCACCTAAATATTTTAAAATGGGAAATTTAGGAAACCCTGACTCGGTGCCAAAGGCCACGTGTCCGTCATCACCAAAGTTGCCTCGGCTCGGGAACTTGGGTACGATTGGGGAAGGTCACTTCGTGAGCACCCCCGCTCGCCCGGCCAAAGACCGGCCTCTACTAACCATGATATCTTATTTTGAAAACATTGTGAGTTCTTATTCCGGTTATTAGCCTAGGTTACTATGTGATGCGCACAGCATACAAGTCTGTTGAATCGCTGAATTGGAACACGACACTTCGTGTCTGTTTGTTTGAAAATGGTTTGATGGTGCTACCCGCAGGTAGGCTAAGACGTGGATTTGCCACCCTCGGGTGGGCTTAAGAAAATATGATTTTGCCACTATCTAGTGGGCTTAAAACAAACATTTGATGAATTGTACCAATTCAAGTAACTCAACCTCCACCCACAGGCATTCAAGGCAGTTATATCACATAAGCATTTAGCCTCATGGTAAGCATGCTATTCATGGCAACACTCACACGCATGCAAGGATGCCAAAGCATAAAACTCACCGAGTACTCCACGCCAAAATAGAAACTCATCAGAAATCATGCATGATCCTAGATACACAGAAATGCCTAATGCAACACATGCAAAAATGCAAACTATAGCAGGCTCGGCTATTCTAAACATGGCATATGGAATGCTACAACTAACACGTATTCAATTTAAAATCGAAATACAAATGCAGTTTGTATGATGCGCCGAGCCCGGTGCGTGCAAAACAGATGAATGATGCAAACATGCTGTCATACTGTATGCTAATTGGAATATGCCCTATATCTAACCATCGTAAGCGGGTAAATAAAAGGGAAGAAAGACGTGGGGTTGGAAGACATACATCACACTCATCCACACTTATTACAATTTTGCCCTCGCACAGAGGGTCCGAATCAATAATAATACAGTCCGAATAATATACAAATTTCTAATTAATTAACAAATTAAACTAGGAAAGCTGTAAACTAGCATGCAAGCTAGGGACTGCCTCAATTCTGCTCCGGATAATGATATGATGCATGTTGGGCTGCCTTGCGCGGAAATCCACTGGGATGCCCCAATTAGCCTCTGTTTGCGATGTTTCTCGAAATGCGTGCCAGACTCCGAAAAGTTGCTGATTCTTTATTTTGCTGCAATTGAAGCGAGAAAGGGCATAGCAATGTATTTCACAAATATATGCATGCCTCGATCCTCGTGCCACCAATCACGCATATCGATGCATGATGGTAGAGTCGGATTGCACAACTCAATATGGGGTGAATGCAGATGAATGCTACAACAAAACCTAACTCCATCATGGGTAATCCGGAGTGTCGGTGACTTAGGAATTGAGACCCGTTCCGTCAGTCACTTTGCCTCGTTCCGTGCGGGCTAACTCCTATCCGAACACGATGCAATATGCATGATATGCATGAATGCAACTAAAATACAATCCTATCATGCACAATGCTATGAAAATGATATGCCTCGAAATGCGTGCACGCGGGCACGCGAACCGAGGCAATGATCCTAAGGCATGTAATGGCATATGCAATGCAATTGGACTTACACCAACATGAGAGAGCCTCAGACACACTCACATGAGAGGCCGATGGATGAAAATGAGGTGCCTCGAAATGCGTGCACACGGGCGCGCAAACCGAGGCAATGATTCTAAAGCATGAAATGACATAGAAAATGATATGCAAACATGCCAATGGATTTTCAGCACTCACAAATGATGCAAAATAGTCCCGAAAGGTGGGGAAATGACACCAAATGCACGGAATGGTCCCAAAATGCGATATTAAGCACCCGAAATGGCCTACAGCCATACTAAATATGCATAATTGGTACATGTCATGAAAAACAGTAGCAAGGAAGCCCCAAAATAGCATTTTTTTACAGTACAAGACATGGCGAAATAGTAAGCATAGATAGGACAACAATGGCATACAAGAATGGCTCCAAAAGGGAGGCTGTGAAGCAAGTGATACATGCAATGCCCAAACAGTAAAATACCCTTCTAAAACACTGAATAGGGACTAAAAATATGAACATTTACAGTCGAAGACATCCCCAAACTCAGTATGCAAACATGCTAAAAATGTCATGCAAGAACTAGGATACGTAAGGCTATAACATGAGGTACCCCGAAAATTTATCAAACCAGAAAAGACCCTTAATTAATTATGTTAAGAAGATAAAAATATGACTATTTCCAGTTCTGACGATGGCCGAAAACAGAAGTTAGATAAGCTTAAAAAAGCATGCAAGAATGGGGGTCAAAGAGGGGTATAATGACAAGTATAACATGGAGACCCCCAATAAAGTTGATCCCTTCTACAATGTTGTAGAGGGACACAATATAAGCCTACTCACAGTTCATGATATGCTCCGAAACAATTTACATGTAGGCCAAACAAATCGTGCAAATTTACGGTAAATTGGTGGAATTGTGAAGTAAGTGCAAGATAGGGGGCCCAAACAGGGTTGAGCCCTTCTTCAATGTTGAAGAGGGGATCAAAATAGGCCCTCTTACAGTTTACATCATGCTCGAAAACAGATCACTCATAGGCTAGAAATTTCATGCAAAAAAATGGCATATAAGATGATATTGAAGCAAGTGCCAAGTGGAGGGCTCAAACAAGGTTGAGCCCTTGAACAAACATGAATAATAGCTCAAAAAAAGGCCCTTTCAGTTCTGGTTGGAGCCCAAAACAATAATAAAATAGGCTTAAGAAATGAGACAAGAAAGTGCTGCAAAAGAGAGAAATGGAGCCTTACCCTTGTAGACAAGTCTTGGCTCCCTTTTGCTTGAAGAATGGATGCCTCCTAGCTGCTGGAAAGCTCTCCTAGCTGCTGGAATGGAATTGTGATGATAGGGCTTGGAGATGATGAAGAAATGGCCCCAAAACTTGAAGAAAATGGAGTTGTATGTATATGTATGCTCCAATCAAAGCTTGTGGCTTCTTCTCTTGAGTTGGGAGGACACTAATGTGTGCAAGAGAGGGAGAGAGGAATCCTTGGCTAAATAGAGGGAAATGAGCTCTTATTTCTCTCTAAAAGAGTCCCCGGATAGAGATATTTTTGGAGGAAAACCGAGACGCAGCTGGAATGCACACATCCCAAGGAAGCAGGCCGGCTAGGCATTTTTATGGCAGGTGGCCAGCCGGCCACCCCCTATGGCCGGCCGGCCAAGGGGCAAAAATGGAAAGTTGAATTAATGGCCGGCCATAGCATATTAGGGTCCTCCCATGTGTCCTCAACACAACCCTATGATTGAAAATTGGCAACTGTGAACCAGGAAAGAGAACAACCCACTTTAAAGAGGGGTTTCAAAATGAAAAAAAGAATTAATGGCCGGCCATGTGTTTTTAGGGTCCTCCCATGTGTGTACAACACAAATATGTGGTTTTGGCTCGAAGAAAATGGCCCTAGGGTGTTCAACATTAGCCCGGAAGTGAGAAAAACGGGCGCCGGAGGGCGCCGGAGGAGCATAACTGGTTGCTGCTGGCCTCCCACCCTCCAGTGATCTTCCTGGTGATGAAACAGATGTACCTGCCAAAAATGAACAAAAACCGATGCAAAACGAATGCTCGGGGGCCAAAACACGCAGTTCGAGGTCCTAAAAACCGGCCGTTAAGCACCGAAAGTGGTGTTTGGCCACGAAGTGGGTATCTAAGACCCCAGTGTCCCTTGTTATGATAAAACAGAGGTACTTGCCAAAAATGAACAAAAACCGATGCAAAACGAATGCTCGGGGGCCAAAACACGCAGCCGGTCCCAAAACCGCCGTTAAGCAAAAGTGGTGTTTGGCCACGGTGGGTATCTAAGACCCAGTGTCCCTCGAAGGAGTAAATGAGATGCATGCCAAAAACTGGAGGAATCGGAGATGGTTGGGTGGTCCCGAAAATGAGATGCACACGGCTGACGCAAGAAAAACCGAGGAACTGGCTCGAAATGGGCAAAATGGCCTCTGACCCACGAAATGTAGTCCATGGCCCTTGAGAGACGGTCTCTGGGACCTCTCCTTCCCTCAGAAAGAAAAACAAGAAAACCGAGTCCGGTTAAACCGAGGCAAAACCTGAAGAGAGTTCGAAGTCCGGAGGCGGAGGCGCGACTGGACTGAGACTTCTGAACGAGCACAATATGCAACATCACCGAGCGCTCAATCGGTGACATCTGAGTCTTAAGGTCGGTCAAAAATGGGGTGTCTACAGTTGCCCCTCTTTGACAGAACTCGAAAGTCACAAGTGACGGGAGTGAATGTCAAAGCCCAGAGACGACCCATTTTTGACAAGGCCGAAGACTTAGACAATCATACAAGATAAACAGAGATGTGCCCACAGGCAAAAGGGGCAAAATGCAAAATGATATGCACAGGATCAGATGTAACTCAATGATCATGCAAGTGCAGCAAGCTGTAATGAAGCAAGTATTCGCAAATAGATGCAACAGTTTTAAGCAAGAATGTAAAGCAACAATTACATTTCATGCAGTTAGGAATGCGGAGAATTATTCAATTCTCGTCGCGTCTCACACGGAGAAGATACGATACAATGCGATTCGTGCAGTCGCAAATTTCAAATGAACCGTACATACAATATCGTGCCTGCAAAAGAGAGAAATTCAACAAGAACAATATGCTAACAACATATATACAATGTGATTCATGTGATTCCGAAAGTTTGACACACGCATCTTTGGCGGGTGAATGCATAAAGCGGTGTGATCTGGTAAGGTGCGCAAGATAGCGCGATGCGACGCACTAACAAGTGCAGGTGAGATGCGCAAGATAGCACGATAAAATGCATGCACAACGCAAGTAATGTGCATAAAATAGTGCGATGCGCAAAATAGCGCGAGTGAAATGTAATACACTAACCAGTGCAGGTGGGACGCGCAAGATAGCGCGATTGAATGCATGCAATGCACAAAATAGTGGTATCGCTAAACAACGCGATTGATTTGAAATGCACAAAATAGTGCGATGTGATATGCAAAGCACAAGACTGTGCGATTGAGGTGCGCAAAATAGCGCGAATGATAAACTGCACAAAACAGTGCGATGCGCAAAATAGCGCGAATGCAAACTGCGCAAGATAGCGCGAATGATAAACTGCACAAAACAGTGCGATGCGCAAAATAGCGCGAATGCAAACTGCGCAAGATAGCGCGAATGATAAACTGCACAAAACAGTGCGATTGAGGTGCGCAAAATAGCGAGTGAAAACTCGCACAAAATAAAGGCGATACGCTAAACAAATGAGTGAAATAGAAATGCACAAAACAGTGCGAGTGCTTTGAAATGCACAAGACAGCGCGATACGCTAAACAGCGCGAGTGTTTTGAAATGCATAAGACAGTGCGAGTGAGATACAACCACAAGATGCACAAGACAGTGCAAGTGAGATACAAAGTGTAAGTGCACAAAACAGTGCGAGCGAGATAAAATGCACAAGAAAGAGCAATAAAATGCATCTTCCATGCAAGTATGGGGGCATTTTCTATGCAAAAGGTACGGGCATTTTCTATGCAAGTATGGAAGCACAATTTATGCAATATTGAAAGCAAGCATATTCTATGCAAGAATCATAACGATGCGTGGCACGCATGCAACAACAGTGTATGTAAAAGTTCATATTCTATGCAATAGAGGATCATCAAATATGTACTCTGGTGCCTCTGACTTGCCTCTTAGAGGACTTTGCAACACACTCAGCTCAAAAAGGGCACACCCTGTTCAAATTGGCGAGAGATAACATCTGCATGTTAAACCCTCGGGTGTTGCTTGGACTGTCATTCTGACTTGAAGCAGGCTTACACTTGAGGTAGAGGCGCACTCACACTTCGGTAGTATTAACAAGGCCTGAAGAGGTACATCCGGAATACAATCACGGAACTTGCTGAAGGTGAAACTCACTCAGATGCTTCGATTTTCCTTCTTTTCTTTTGCTTTGTAGTCCGGAACCTAAAAAGCTTCAGATAGGCCCTTGTTCTACTGTTCACACTTATCGGGGGTGGACCCCGTGACTTTAACAAATTCTGTTTTGCACAAATTTGGAGAACGACACTGCACTCGGAGCACAAAACGATTTTATTTTTTTGAAATTGAGAGATGGATTTCCGACTAGGTATTGAGCCTACGACTAAAGACAGCAAAACGATTCAATACGGAAATAAAAGTCACACAACCTAGACACATTGAGTAACACTCGAAACGACCCAAAACAAAATCGAGATAAAACAAAAAGACACGACACTCAGACGTGCACAGGGAGCCTGTTTCACCGGGTAGTGTTTCCCACCCTTTCTTATTTGTGTCTCTCATATCGCTCGGGCATTCAATCTCGATTTTCCTCTCAAAACCCTTTTGCTCACTTTTTCTCACATCGCACATCTCTCTGTTCTTCAATCTCTCATTTTTCATCCCTCCCTTGGGTGGTTGATGGATAAACAGCAAGTTGTGGGCTCGTGCCCCTAGCATTCTGCTAGATTCTTCTTCTTCTGCACGCAGCTAGTGAATTCCTCCTGAGAGGGATTGCGCCTACAGGTGTGTAGCAAATCTGCAGCTAGCATCGATTGATGATGCTTTGCTGGGGAGTTTGGACGTGATAAGATCTGTCCAGATGATGGAGTGGAATATCTTGCCTCATTCCAGTTCGTGCTTCGCACTTGGCTCGACAGTTTTTTTGCTTGGAGGATGAGAAAGCTTTCAGCCCTTTTGCGGTTAGCTTCAATGGTGCCCTTTTCCGGCAGGTAGAGTGCCCTTCTTGGCAAGCGCGTTGATAAAGGGAAAAGACAGAAAACCTGACTCAACTGTACCCCTAGTTCATCATTTTGACCATTTTTTGTTTTTGCTTTCTACTAAAACAATTTTGACCAACATGAGAGTTAGGTTAACATGCTTGTTCGATTTTTGATTTCAAATCACGCAAGTCAGGCTATGAGCACTGAAAATTTTCCTTTTTTGGGTCCAAGAAATGGTCCAGTTTTAGAAAAATGGGATAATTTTCGAGAGAATTAGTAAACCTTAGTAAAAATCCTCAAAAACTATCTTTGCAAACGGCCATTGCTTAACGAGCATGAAACCTACTCTTGAGATGCACAACCTCGGATCCAAGGGAAAACTGCCCCGTGCTTGAAGAGAGCTGCATGGCAACGGAAAGTTGCCCCTTGTTTGAACGACACTGCAGCGCATTGAATGGCAACGGAAATTTGCCCCTTGTTTGAATGGCGCCGCAGCACACTGAATGGCAACGAAGAGTTGCCCCTTGTTTGAATGGTACTGCAGCGCATTGTTGTCAGTCCTCAGAGCGATGATTGCAACCGTACTCTCGGATACAGAGAAGGCAAGGATGGTCAAAACCATTACATGGACATAATTGAATTGGAAGTGTTTATGGCTGGACTTCAGAATGAAGTTGCCTATGTATCCCAAAGATGGGAATCAAGCCTTACGTAGTTCGGGGTTTAAGGTATACTCGGGTATTTAACCTCTCATTTTTATGCTCTAACTTTTGCCAAGGCGCCTGTTGCAGGTTTTTGACCTTGCGAGCTTTGTTTTTCTTTCTTTTCTCTTTTTCTATTCTTTTCATTCCTTTTTCTTCTTCTTTTTTGCATTTTTCTTTTCTTTTCTTTTCTTTTGCATTTTTTGTATCCTTGCATTTTTTCTTTTTGCATTTTTGTATATATATTTTTATTGTCTCGCTCTAACTTTTGCCTGGGTCGCCCTTTCGGGTTTTCGGCCCAGCGAGCCTCTCAAAGGGTAAAAATGTAACCAATCAATGCCAAATGGTTCTGAGATTGAAGCCCTCTATATCCAGGAGAGTGGCTGTTGTATTGACTTGCAGAAAGATCCACTTTTGGCTCTTCGAGCACATCGGATATTTTTTGCCCCTAGTTCGAGGGGTGCTTCTGCTCTAGCCTTGCAAGCTTCTTTTGATGAGGTCTGACCTTCTTGATCTGACTTTGGTGCCTCTTGTTCGAGGGCTGCTTCAAATCTGGCCACACAGGCCTTACATCGTGGTCGACCTTTGAACATTCTGAATGCTAGTTCAAGGTTTGAAAGCCAAGGGGGGGGGGGTTGAGTCTCGAGGCTGAGAGCGATCCTAAGCTGCACAATCTCAAGAGCGATTCCACATATGTCTTTGCAGGACCGCGCAAAACATTTTTTGAAAGTTTTTAAGAAAACGACAAATCGCTTCCATGGCGAACGATGTAGGATCAATCTGGATCAAAGCCAGGGTCCTTCTCAGTACCCACACTAACAAGCATGATTTTATTCATTAAGGGCTTAGCACGCCTCTCTTTCTCTCAATTTGATCAAAGTTTTGCAAATCCTGAGGAATTCCTCTCTCTTTGTTTTCACTGCAGTGTTCAAAAAGGTTTTGAAAAACTTAGGTCAATACAATGGCTTCAAGGCACAAGAGAGCAGGTGGAATGCACTGCCATTTCATTCAAATCCGACACAACTAGCACAGCGAAACAAATGCGAGAGTATGGAAATCACTGCTGTTTCATTCAAAATCAGTTGGCATAACAGGCTCCCGGGCAGAAACAGACTCAAAACAAAACAAAAAGACAAACGCGAAACAAAATGGTGGCCTTGAGGTAACACCCGGAATCACTGACTTATACAAGGTGACTCGATACAACAAGACAGACCAAAGACAAAAGAGACTGACTCAAAACAAAAAGACAGACTCAAAACAAAGTAACAAAAACTGACCCAATACCCAAGTCAGAAAGCACAAAACTGGTATTTGCATATTGCTCAGAACAGTGCGTGCCATTCCCACGTCTGGAGTTGATTGAGTGCCGCCCGCAGGTGGTTCATCCCCCATTCACATAACATTGTCCCCCAAGTTCACTGACCCAGTGCCGATAGACTTTGCTGAGCTCGGCGGGAGGATGACCTCGTTGTCAAATAGATCCTGTACTTCATGGCGAAGACGGAAGCAATTGTTGGTAGCATGGCGGTTCTTGATGGTATGCTTGATCTTGGTAGCATCATGTGCGACCGAAGAGGGTTCGGAGAGGCCGAGGCTCAAGGGGTTTGAGATGGCCTTGTCCAACAAGGATTTGGAAAGCTTTGGATAAAGGCATGTGGAGGGCATGGAAGACCCTCGACCTCGGGGTTGGTATACGGGTTTGTGGATTTTTCTTTGGGCCGACAAAGGGATTAACAAGTCTTGGCTGGTTTGTTGATCTCTTCCGAGTGGAGGATTATAGTGAAGGAACATTCTTGGTACAACGGCCCTTCTCGGCTTGCCCTTGAGTCAAATCGCCTCAACTTGAGTGGCAAAAGTGTCGTCCACGCTTTTTGCGACAACATGACACTTGTTCTTTATTCAGTCCCTCGGATTTCAAAGCCTTAACAGCCAACAGAAGATGTTCATGGGGATCCATGTCCGCTCCTACCTTGTTCTTTCCACTCGCTTCCACTTTGCCAAGAGATTGGCCTTCCTCAAATGCAGCCCGTCCCAAGACTGGGGAGCCTTTTGACATGAACTCCTTGGTAGGCGATGTGGTTGATGATGGAGCCAAAACTCCAAAGGCTAAATCCGCCACTGTTCTTTGAAGATCTTCAATCATCCTCATCAGCTCGGAAGTAGTGGGTTCATGGGTTTGAGATGATTGGGGTTCAGATGCACCCATCATGCATAAGTCCATGCTTTCTGGGATAAACACCTCAGGCTTGGGTAGATGGGCCGGGGTGATGTTTATGCTGGGGTCAAAGGTGGATGGTAGTATATGGATGAGATTGAGGTAGGCAAAGGATGTTTGGTCATTGGGGTCTGAAGGTGGAGCTATCGTCCGGTTGTCGATGAGATTTTGGACCTCATGACGAAGGCGGTAGCAACGGTCGGTGCCATGACCGCGCTGCTGATGGTACATACAGTACTTGGCGGGGTTATGTCTGGCTGGGAGTGGGTCGGGAAGAGGTTGAGGATCGAGGGGTTTGAGATGCCCTCTTTCCATCAAGACTTTTAGTGCGCTAGTCAGGCTCATATAGAGAGGGGTGAAAGTTCTGCCCTGAGCTCGGTCAATTTGGTATTGTAGGCTTGGTTTGGCAAAAGGGTTGGTTGTGGTGACTGTATTGATTTCAGTGGGTTCGGGAATAGTGCTACTTCCGGCATTGGTACTCCTTGAAATCACCCTCATTGTTGGTTCACTTGTTCTGGGAATGATCCCACTGTTGAACGCATTCTCGACCTGAACCCCCAGTTCATGCAAACTTTTGAAAGTGAATAGTGGAGCTACTATCAACTTTTGCAACATATCATGTTCGAGGTTTCGTACCATCATCTGCACTTGATCCCTCTCAGAAGGGCGGCGATCTGTCATCTGTGCTGCCTTTGCTCTCCACCTCGCAACAAATTTCACAAAAGGCTCTTTTGGGTTTTGGCGGGTTGCTTCAAGCTCTTGGATGGTCATTTCAACTTGGGTATTGTAGGAATACTGATCGACAAAGGCCTCAGCCAATTCTTCCCAGTTTTGCTTCACTTTGTCCTCCAACTTAGCGTACCAAGTGGCTGCTACACCGGATAGGGTTCTTCCATATAGAGAGAGTTTCTGTGGCTTAGTCAGACCCATCGGCTTTAGGACATCCAAGAAGAGTCGGATATGTACCATTGGATCCCCGCACGTCGAAGCGGTCAATATATGGCATTTTGAAGTATGCAGGGAGCCGTCTGGCCAGAACTCGGTGTGCCCATCCTCAATGTCGGGAATGGAGTTAAGGCCTGTGCCTTTTCAATTGCTTCTCAAGGTTCGCAATTTTCACCGCGGTCGGATCAAGGTCATTAGCATCAAGGATAACGCCTCTCATTAGGTCGCACTAGGTCTGAAAACTTGGGCTTGAGCCAACCCTTCTCGAGGACTCTCGGACCTGACAAGTCTTCAACTGGTGGAAGTGGGTCAAAGTTCGGCTGGGGTCCTAAAGCTGGATGTGAGGCAGATGCCCCAGATGGGCGCTGCGTTTCAATACTGGTCTCAGCCTGCATGGTAGTTCCCCGATTCAACGCTGCTATCACGGCTACAAATTCTTCCGAACCCTGTGCCATCACGGGCTGCTGATTCCGAACAAGGGTGATGTGACTGGTGACTGACGGATCAGATGAATCGGTAAGCCCTGACTAGCCTTTCTTTGCCTTGCCTCAGCGAAAGAACACTCGTTGCCCTTGAATTGAATTTCTGACCTAACAAAGTCTATCAGCACTAGTCCAATGTACCCGGGGGATATTGGAGCCTTCTGAAGCTATGGTTCGGGACTACCTAGCAAAAAGAAAACATGCGAGATCTCGGCTGATTTCACCAAAACGGATATGAGTATAACAGATGATCGTGTTCTCTCAATTTCGCCCCCAAAATTTCGCCTCAACTGATACCTCTAAATCAATCCGAAAATCGAATCGGTGCCCGCAGGCCTGATGCCCAAACTCATAGACTGATATATGCATTCCCTGTAGAGACACACTCTAACAAGCACATAACAGATAAGTGAGAGCCAAAACACCCCTATGTTGGGGTAGGGTTTCCCTGTCCTATTTTGTCAGGAGCTAGGGTTTCACTACGCACGCAGCGGCTTCAAACAACCTATAAACGGGTAAGCAACCTGTCCTAGTTTGGAATGGTCACTACGGATCCGAATAAAACCGGGGTTTGTGTTCCCATACTGGCAGAGCCCGTAACCGGTCAGCCTTATGGACATGCCTTGACAAGACAACCCTCCGGCAAACCGCTCAGGAATAGCAGATGGTAAACACGGTGTCCTAGGCGCACCAATGCAAATGCAATGCAAAGAAACACACAAGTGTAGTCAAAAACCAGATATCATGAGTTCGAGTCAAGTTCTCTAAATCCCCAGCGGAGTCGCCAAAAACTGTAGACGTCCCCGAACGCATCCCGGGAAAAGGAGTGCGAATCCCCTCGTTCGATATTGGGTCACCTGATTCGAAGGACTCAAATGTCACGGTTCTCAATCTTGAACCGAAGAGTCCAAATCCGGCAAATCGTTTTGAAAACAAATTTTTTTGAAAGAAGTGCCAAACATGGACTGCTTCGCCAGATACAGAGTCGCCACCTAAATATTTTAAAATGGGAAATTTAGGAAACCCTGACTCGGTGCCAAAGGCCACGTGTCCGTCATCGCCAAAGTTGCCTCGGCTCGGGAACTTGGGTACGATTGGGGAAGGTCACTTCGTGAGCACCACTCGCCGCTTGGTCAAAGACCGGCCTCTACTAACCATGATATCTTATTTTGAAAACATTGTGAGTTCTTATTCCGGTTATTAGCCTAGGTTACTATGTGATGCGCACAGCATACAAGTATAGACAGAATCGCCTGAATTAGAACAAGACACTTCGTGTCTGTTTGTTTGAAAATGGTTTGATGGTGTTACCCGCAGGTAGGCTAAGACGTGGATTTGCCACCCTCGGGTGGGCTTAAGAAAATATGATTTTGCCACTATCTAGTGGGCTTAAAACAAACATTTGATGAATTGTACCAATTCAAGTAACTCAACCTCCACCCACAGGCATTCAAGGCAGTTATATCACATAAGCATTTAGCCTCATGGTAAGCATGCTATTCATGGCAACACTCACACGCATGCAAGGACGCTAAACCATAAAACTCACCAAGTACTCCACGCCAAAATAGAAACTCATCAGAAATCATGCATGATCCTAGATACACAGAAATGCCTAATGCAACATATGCAAAAATGCAAACTATAGCAGGCTCGGCTATTCTAAACATGGCATATGGAATGCTACAACTAACACGTATTCAATTTAGAATCGAAATACAAATGCAGTTTGTATGATGCGCCGAACCCGGTGCGTGCAAAACAGATGAATGATGCAAACATGCTGTCATACTGTATGCTAATTGGAATATGCCCTATATCTAACCATCATAAGCGGGTAAATAAAAGGGAAGAAAGACGTGGGGTTGGAAGACATACATCACACTCACCCACACTTATTATAATTTTGCCCTCGCGCAGAGGGTCTGAATAAATAATAATACAGTCCCGAATGAAAGAATAATACAGTCCGAATATGCAGTCCGAATAATATACAAATTTCTAATTAATTAACAAATTAAACTAGGAAAGCTGTAAACTAGCATGCAAGCTAGGGACTGCCTCAATTCTGCTCCGGATAATGATATGATGCATGTTGGGCTGCCTTGCGCGGAAATCCACTGGGATGCCCCAATTAGCCTCTGTTTGCGATGTTTCTCGAAATGCGTGCCAGACTCTGGAAAGTTGCTGATTCTTCATTTTGCTGCAACAGAAAGCAGGAAAGGGGCATAGCAATGTATTTCACAAATATATGCATGCCTCGATCCTCGTGCCACCAATCACGCATATCGATGCATGATGGCCGAGGAGTCGGATTGCACAACTCAATATGGGGTGAATGCAGATGAATGCTACAACAAAACCTAACTCCATCATGGGTAATCCGGAGTGTCGGTGACTTGGGAATTGAGACCCGTTCCGTCACTCGGAGTACGGAACGTGCCTCGTTTCCCGTGCCCGGGCTAACTCCTATCCCGAACACGATGCAATATGCATGATATGCATGAATGCAACTAAAATACAATCCTATCATGCACAATGCTATGAAAATGATATGCCTCGAAATGCGTGCACGCGGGCACGCGAACCGAGGCAATGATCCTAAGGCATGTAATGGCATATGCAATGCAATTGGACTTACACCAACATGAGAGAGCCTCAGCCACACTCACATGAGAGGCCGATGGATGAAAATGAGGTGCCTCGAAATGCGTGCACACGGGCACGCAAACCGAGGCAATGATTCTAAAGCATGAAATGACATAGAAAATGATATGCAAACATGCCAATGGATTTTTAGCACTCAAAAATGATGCAAAACAGTCCCGAAAGGTGGGGAAATGACACCAAATGCACGGAATGGTCCCGAAATGCGATATTAAGCACCCGAAATGGCCTACAGCCATACTAAATATGCATAATTGGTACATGTCATGAAAAACAGTAGCAAGGAAGCCCAAAATAGCATTTTTTTACAGTACAAGACATGGCGAAATAGTAAGCATAGATAGGACAACAATGGCATACAAGAATGGCTCCACAAGGGAGGCTGTGAAGCAAGTGATACATGCAATGCCCAAATAGTAAAATACCCTTCTAAAACACTGAATAGGGACTAAAAATATGAACATTTACAGTCGAAGACATCCCCAAACTCAGTATGAAAACATGCTAAAAATGTCATGCAAGAACTAGGATACGTAAGGCTATAACATGAGGTACCCCGAACATTCATTAAACCAGCAACGACCCTTAATGAAATATGTTAAGAAGATCAAAATATGACTATTTCCAGTTCTGATGATGGCCGAAAACAGAAGTTAGATAAGCTTAAAAAAGCATGCAAGAATGGGGGTCAAAGAGGGGTATAATGACAAGTATAACATGGAGACCCCCAATAAATTTGATCCCTTCTACAATGTTGTAGAGGGACACAAAATAAGCCTACTCACAGTTCATGATATGCTCCGAAACAATTTAAATGTAGGCCAAACAAATCATGCAAATTTACGGTAAATTGGAGGAATTGTGTAGTAAGTGAAAGATAGGGGGCCCAAGCATGGTTAAGCCCTTCTTGAATGTTGAAGAGGGGCTCAAAATAGGCCCTCTTAAATTTTACATCATGCTCGAAAACAGATCACTCATAGGCTATAAATTTCATGCAAAAAAATGGCATATAAGATGATATTGAAGCAAGTGCCAAGTGGAGGGCTCAAACAAGGTTGAGCCCTTGAACAAACATGAAGAATAGCTCAAAAAAAGGCCCCTTTCAGTTCTGGTCGGAGCCCAAAACAATAAGCAAATAGGCTTAAGAAATGAAACAAGAAAGTGCTGCAAAAGAGAGAAATGGAGCCTTACCCTTGTAGACAAGTCTTGGCTCCCTTTTGCTTGAAGAATGGATGCCTCCTAGCTGCTGGAAAGCTCTCCTAGCTGCTGGAATGGAGTTGTGATGATAGGGCTTGGAGATGATGTAGAAATGGCCCCAAAACTTGAAGAAAATGGAGTTGTATGTATATGTATGCTCCAATCAAAGCTTGTGGCTTCTTCTCTTGAGTTGGGAGGACACTAATGTGTGCAAGGGAGGGAGAGAGGAATCCTTGGCCAAATGGAGGGAAATGAGCTCTTATTTCCCTCCAAAAGAGTCCCCGGATAGAGATATTTTTGGGAGAAAACCGAGACGCAGCTGGAATGCACACATCCCAAGGAAGCAGGCCGGCTAGGCATTTTTATGGCAGTGTCAAGGCACCCCTATGGCCGGCCGGCCAAGGGGCAAAAATGTTGAATTAATGGCCGGCCATAGCATATTAGGGTCCTCCCATGTGTCCTCAACACAACCCTGTGGTTGAAAATTGGCAACTGTGAACCAAGAAAGAGAACAACCCACTTTAAAGAGGGGTTTCAAAATGAAAAAAAGAATTAATGGTCGGCCATGTGTTTTTAGGGTCCTCCCATATGTGTACAACACAAATATGTGGTTTTGGCTCGAAGTAAATGGCCCTAGGGTGTTCAACATTAGCCCGGAAGTGAGAAAAACGGGCGCCGGGGGGCGCCGGAGGAGCATAACTGGTTGCTGCTGGCCTCCCACCCTCCAGTGAT
The DNA here is from genome assembly GCA_025200525.1 of Camellia lanceoleosa. Taxonomy (NCBI): domain Eukaryota; kingdom Viridiplantae; phylum Streptophyta; class Magnoliopsida; order Ericales; family Theaceae; genus Camellia; species Camellia lanceoleosa. The sequence goes on along the minus strand of CM045766.1, from coordinate 87,565,730 downwards.
CTTCCTGGTGATGAAACAGATGTACCTGCCAAAAATGAACAAAAACCGATGCAAAACGAATGCTCGGGGGCCAAAACACGTAGTTCGAGGTCCCAAAAACCGGCCGTTATGCACCGAAAGTGGTGTTTGGCCACGAAGTTGGTATCTAAGACCCCAGTGTCCCTCGTTATGATAAAACAGAGGTACCTGCCAAAAATGAACAAAAACCGATGCAAAACGAATGCTCGGGGGCGAAAACATGCAGTTTGGGGTCCCGAAAACCGACCGTTAAGCACCGAAAGTGGTGTTTGGCCACGAAGTGGGTATCTAAGACCCCAGTGTCCCTCGAAAGGGAGTAAATGAGATGCATGCCATAAACCGGAGGAATCGGAGATGGTTGGGTGGTCCCGAAAATAGGCACACGGCCTGACGGCTCCGAAAACCGGGAACCGGGCTTCAAAATGGGCAAAATGGCCTACGGCCACGAAATGTAGCCCACGGCCACTGAGAGACGGTCTACGGGACCTCTCCTTTCCCTCAGGAATGAAAACAAAGAAAACCGAGTCCGATTCGCAAACCGAGGCAAGGCACAGAAGAGAGTTCGGAAGTCCGGAGGCAGGGCACACGGTCGCGACTCTGAGACTTCTGAACGAGCACAATATGCAACATCATCGAGCACTCAATCGGTGACGTCTGAGTCTTAAGGTCGGTCAAAAATGGGGTTTCTACACCAAGCCGCTTGTGCCACAATTCGGTAGAAGTATCATCTTCAAGTGCATTAACAACACCTTTACAAATTTTTCCTTATATCGAATAAAGTGTATGAGTCTTCTTGCACTTAGCCACCACCAAAGAACCCTTTGTGAGCTTCCATATTCCATCACCAAATTTGTTGTTGAAGCCTTCATCATCTAGCTTCCTAGTAGAGATTAAATTAAGGCGAATGTTGGGAACATGCCTCACATCTTTAAGCAACAATTTGCAGCCCAAATTTGTTTCCAAGCAAACATCACCCATACCAATAATCTTGGAGAAACCTTCATTACCCATTCGAACAGAACCATAATCTCCTGCAGTGTAGGTAGTGAAGAAATCAACTCGAGAAGTCACATGAAAAGAAGCACCAGAATCAATCACCCAATGACTCTCTTGGCCCACAAAATTGATACAATCATCTTCACAAACGACCATGATATCATCGGTAGTAACTGCTGTTGTGTCTTCTTGCTTCTTATCCACACTTTTGTCATGCATTTTCTCCTTGTTCTTGAGCTTTCGGCATTCCCGCTTCATGTGCCCTTTCTCATGGCAATAATGGCACTCAATGTCTTTCTTTAAAAAAGAACCATCTCTTGACTTGTCACGGCTTTGATCACGACCATGAGGAGTCTTACTCCTCCCCCTTGTTTTGCTTCGGCCTCTCACAACAAATGCTTTTGAATGAGAGGTACCGGCTAATTTTCTTCTAGTTTCTTCATTCAACAAGCTACTAGTGACTTGACCCATAGTGACAACTCCATCAGGCGCCGAATTACTAACTGTCACAACCAAAGTCTCCCAACTTTCGGGTAAGGAACTAAGTAGCATCAAAGCCTGCAACTCATCATCAAAAATAATTTTCATAGAAGCAAGTTGGTTAACGATACTCTTTATTTCATTCAGATGTTCCTAATAGAGTCGCCTCTTTATATTTTAAATTAACCAACTTACGAAACAGAAAGGCTTTATTTGTGGCTGATTTTTTATCATAAAGACTCTCTAATTTTTTCCATAAATCATGTGCCGAAGTTTCAGTAGCAACATGATGAAACACACTGTCATCAATCCATTGACGGATAACACCAACGGCTTTCCGATTAAGCCTCTTCCACTCATCATCTTTCATATCAGCAGGTTTGCACTATCACCCTCAATGGGTCCATACAAGTCTTTACAAAATAATAGGTCCTCCATTTTAGTTTTCCAAGTTACCCAATTGCTTCCATTGAAGCTAGACATACGACCCACATTCCCCTCCATTGATTTACACAAATAAATAAATCTAAATAAACCGTAAGCTCTGATACCAGTTGTTAGGGAAAATCGATGAATCCCCACAAGTAAATCAATCAATGGGAATATAAACTAATGCGGAAAAATTAAATCAAAGGCAACACAAGAATTTTTACGTGGTTCCCTCAATGTGAGGTACGTCCACGGGATTGAAATCCGATTCCACTATCAACCAAATAAGTTTCAAACGATTACAAACGAGAGACTAATGGTCTCACAAAACCACCCTTCAGTGAATTCCAATAATCAAAAATAAACAAGAGGAAAGACCTCACCAAATAGATGAACCAAAATCTTCAGAACCTGAGTTGAAGAAGACCCAAAATAACGAACCAAACTTCTTCACAAATCAAAGCACCAATTCTTGATTGACCAAGTCAAATCAAGAATAACCAAACAACACCAAGTTGATTTTTTCTCCAATACAACTTGTAGTAGCCGCCACTTTTTTCTTGTGTGTGTATAGAACCAACAACAATGCCTCCAATAAAAATATAATATAATGAATCTAGGGTTTTGTAATCAAACCCTAATTGTATCCCAATTGGATTGGACCTCCACAAATATAATATATAAAAATATTATACCTAAACCAAGCCAAATTAAAACTCTTTTTTCAAAAAACTAATTGGGTCCCACACTCCAATAAGGAGGTATACCCAACATGTGAAACTGATAAACACCAAAGAGTCCAAATCCAACAAATCGTTTGAAAAATTGATTTTGAATTAAAAATGTCAAAATTGAACTGTTTTGCCAGATACATAGTCGCCACTTAAATATTTTGTTTTAGAGAAATTTAAGAAACTCATGACTTATGCCAAAGGCCACGTGTCTGTCATCACCAAAGTTGTCTCAGCTCGGGAACTTAGATACGAGAGGGGAATATCATGAATTGAGCACCTCCACTCACCCGATCAAAAATCGGCCTCTATTAATCATGATATAATTTTTTATAAATATTGTGTGCTTTTGTTCCGATTATTATGGTAGCTTTACTATGTGATGCACACAAGCAAGTATAGACTAGTTTGCTCAATTTGGAACAATTCAATTTCATGTTTGTTTTGCGAAAAGGATTTGATTTTGCCACCTCAAGTGGGCTTAAAGTTTGCGAATTTCCCACCTAAACATAGTGGGCTTAAAACTGATTTGACACTCAACGAAGTGGGCTTAAAACTTACATTTATTGAATTATTCCAATTCAAATAACAAGCCTTCATCCACAAGCACTCAAACAGTTTAGCAAGTAAGCATTTAGCCTCATGGCAAGCATGCTAGACATGTCAATCACTCACACTCATGCAAGTATGCTAAAACACTAAAAACTCACATAGTACTCCAAGCTATGAAGATATGAGTTAGAAAAATATGCATGATTCCTAACTATACAAGATGCCTAATGCAACACATCAATATGCAATTAATAGGCTCGACTACTAGTATGACATATGAATTAATTTAACAACATGCGGTTAAACACGTATTCAACGAAGTATTCGAAACGACAATGCAGTTTGAATGATGCGCCGAGCCCCAGTGCATGCAATACGAATAAATGGATGCAAGCATAAGGTATGCTAATTGAAACATGTCCCTAATCTAACCACCAAAAGCAGATAAATAAAAAGGAAAAAGACGTGGTGTTGGAAGACATACACATTATTACATTATACTCTCACGAAGAAGAGTCCGAATGAATAAAGCAAAACTAACAAGCAACTAATTAGGGCCAGGCTAATTAAGTTAATTATTACAAACCAAGTGAATAACTAGCTAAACTAATTAGCTAATTATTACTACAACAAATGAACTAATTAGCTAACTAACTAATTAAATAATTACAAAATAAATGCAACTAATAATTTAATTAAGTAACTAGACTAAACTAATTACTGCTCCGCCTCGGGAAATGAAAGATATGCATGCGCGTGCTCGGTTTCCACCCAAAAATACCTCCGCTTCGCTCTCGAAAGCTTTGTTTGCACATTTGAACACTTCCAGAACAATTTTGTTGCACCTTACCAACATTCTGCTGAGGTTTGCATTAGTGGCCAGCCGGCCACTGGTAAAGCTTGCCGACCACCTGTCGGCCATCAATGGTGCACTGTCGGCCACCTGCTGGCCACTGATGCATTGGTTCATCTTGCTGTAACAGAGTACAAACAGAGCAAAAAGAGGCTATTCCCACATATTGTTTGCACAACTCAACCCTCCTTTTTATGAACAAATCCAAGGAGTTGTGTACTTAAGCCACAAACCACCAATTCAAGCAATTTCATTCCATGATGGCTTGTGATTCAAGATGTGCAAGTTCAATAAATGCAAAAATAAGACACAAACCTCCTCTCTTTCATGAAAAATCAAGGGAAGAAGTTGACCCTGGAGATTTGGATCATTTCATCACTAGCAAGTATGAAATGGTCCAAGTTCCATATGTTCAATTAACTTCTGATTGAACACATCGAGTTATTATCTTACTCATTTTTAGCCTCAATTTTAGTTACTCCGTTTCAACTTTACCAACCATCCTTTAATTCATTAAGTCCAATTGGTGAATTTTAGTCCTCTGATGGAGTGAAGTACCAAACCAAGAGTTAACTTAAGACATGAAAGAGATGTCATGCCATTGATAATGAACCCCTAAAAGGGATTAAACCATTAAGCATGACAACCTCAATCCCATGCTTAAAAGAACAAGAGGCTTGAAACAACTCTCGAAGAAAAACAAAAGCTAAGAAAAGAAAGAGGTTGCAAAGATTATTAGTGCTGGAAATAAGTGATAAAAGCATAAAACAAATGCAATCGACTCAAATAAGTGATGTCTAAGACCTAAAACACCAAGCTTATGAGGACAATTACACTACAAGCATGCAAAACAAGACTCAAATGTCACTGATAGCTAAGAGCAGTCCTAAAATAGGTCTAAAATATTCCTAAAACATGCTGAAATTGAGCTAACAAAAGCTAGAATAATAGGCTAAAACATAGAGCATGCTAGGCTAGTAAACAAAACACAAGGAGGGGAGGCTACCCCCTTCATTTTTAGACTTGAAAACATATTTTTAGCCACTGAAATAACTTTGAAAATTAGTGTTTAAAAGCTATGAAAAAGATAGTAAGAAGGTGGGAAACACAAGGGCAAAAGCCTCCAAAACAAGGTACAAAGAAGGGTGAACCACCCTTCAACCTTTATTGGCCTTAAATCACAAGTTTTAGCCCAATAATACAGAGTTTACACAGTCCAAAAACAGTACAAAAAAATGCTGAAATGAAGACAAAAGTAGCTAAAACAATAAGCTAAAACATGGCAATTTAAGCTAGTAAACAAGCCAAAGGAGGGGTGGCTAACCCTCTCCATTTTTGGGACTTCAAAACTACTTTTTTAGCCTCTGAAAACCTCTAAAAATCAATGGTAAAAAGCTCAAAAAAAAGTTGATGAAAGAATGGGAAACACAAGTGGAAAGGCTTAGAGAACAAGGTTCAAAGAAGAGTGATTAATCCCTCTATCTTTAATAGCCTTAAACCACAAGCTTCAGCCCATAAAAATAGGTTTTAAAGAGCTTAAAAATAACAAGAAAACATGGAAAACAAGTGTTGTAGTGATGGTACAAAAGCAAGAGAAGTATACCTCTTGGAGATGAATAAACCCATAAGTCACTACCAACCAATTTCACACTCTTAAGTGCTTCAAGAGCTCAAATCCAAGCTCAAATTACCTCAGCAAGAAGCTCTCTAGGTTTGGTTTGGTGTGTTTGGGCATAGGCTATGCAAGTTGCAAAAGAAAGAGAGGATTGTAGAGAGAGAGGATATTTTCCAAAATATTTCTTCACTCCTAATGTTTTCTAACCTTGAAAGATGAGGGGGAGGTCCTCTATATATAGAAATATATGAGCTTTGGTCGAAAATATCTAAAAATGGATAGCTGGAACAGTGTGGAATAACTGGAGGGAAAATATATGGTTTTTACATTGATGGCCGGCAAGCTTGCAGTGGTGGTCGGCCGGCCATCAGGCAAAAAATGGTGGTTTGCCAGCCACTTGTCAGCTATGCCTCTAGGCCCGACTTCAAAAGGGCATACCTCCCTCATCTGGACTCGGTCTTAGGTCATTCTTGAATGTAAAATGAAGCCTCGGAAGTCCACTTTCCAATGGTGGTGGCCTCACAACTAAAATCCAAGTGTACAAAAGGATAAGTCTGATTTAGTGAGACTGCCTAGTTCTCTCTTAACGATTTCATGCTCAACCACTTCCCCAACTAGTTTTCTTCCCTTCACTCTTATTTTCTTCAACTCTAAGCATCTAAATAAGATGTTTAAATGGATTTTTCAAAGAGTTCACATCTCTTCCATTTATTTCCACTTTGTCCTTGCTTGATTTATCGAAAAGTATAACTTTTAACGAAATGCGAGCCTCAGAACATCGTAGAAAATTTTTTGAAAAATATTTTGAAAGAAAGGGTTTTAAGGTCTAAAATAATTTTGGTCAAAATAGTTTTGGTCCAAAATGGGGTGTAAGGTTGGGATTTAGAAGCTTTTCTTGCTGAAGAAATCGAACATTTGCACAGCACAACTTTCATTATCGAGTGATCAATCAGTGGCACCCAAGTCTTAAGGGTGGTAAAAAATAGGCTATCTACAGTTGCCCCTCTTTGACAGAGCTCAGAGTCACGAAATGACGTGAGTGAATGTCAAAGCCCGAAGACGACCCATTTTGACAAGGCTGTAAGACTTGGGCAAACAAACAAAATGCAGATGTAGTTGGTTGAACCTGAGGGCTGCCTACGTATCCCGTTGCAAGAAATCAAACCAACATAGTTTAAGAGGCAAGATGCGAATGATACACAATATAACGAAACAATGTAATGATATACAAGGTAACGAACTAATCAAACCACAAGCAGTGCAAAACCACACAAATACCATAAAGAGATGGAGATACAAATCAAATTACGTTTAACACAAAAAAGAATCAGGCATAACCAAACGACACATAACACAGCCTAAGTGCCTACATCCTCAATACTAGCCTCAACGTAGCATGGAAGCTTACACATAACAGAACCGTGTTTCAATGTGAAAGGGTGCGAGCACATGCAAAATTATGTGCTTCGTAGAAAGAGAAAGTGTACAAGTAATTGGGTGGGAGATGATATAAGTGATGAATGATCTGCTGAGGAAAGATAATGATCCTAAATGCTGAATGCAACAAAACGAAGTACAATGCAATGGATGCAATGAATGTAATGGCTGCAGGGAATAAGGGGCGTAAGCCAAACTATGTCTTACCTAGAAAAGGTATAGACACAAAACAAATCACGTCTAACACAGAAAAGTGTTAGTTATATTTGCATGTGGAGTTCACCCTTAAATATGTTGCTTTACTATTGGTTGGTAATATCATATGTCAATAATGACGTGATATTACTATTATATGAAATTTTTACTCAAATTTTATAAAAAATTGATTTATCTTACCATTGTATAATTTATTTTAAGACTTAAATATATGATTGTTTTTACATTGTCCATGATACACTAGTTACACACAATACTTTCTTTTCAATTTTAGTCGAAATTAATTGTAAAATTTTAAGTGAAATACTTTTGTAATAATTTATCTAAGTTTTTGTACTTAATATTAATTCAAAAATTATTATTATCTTCTTATTTATTATGAAAAAAAACATTAAAGTTGTAATTAAGAAGTGACTCTTCTAATTTAGTTTCTTGACTCCGCCACTGGATGGAATAATGTATTCTACAAATAGGGCTAATGATTTGTAGATTACAAAAAATACATAGATGAGTAGAAAAAAAAAGAAAAAGATTGAGCAATGAAATAACGGTTAAAAGGCTATTTAGGTCTCGTTTGGTAACTTTATTTTTTAATTTAAAAATTAAAAAATTATTTAAAAAATCAAAAAAGGCAATAATCTATACTAAAAAATCAAAGATTCCTTTTTCTTTCTACTTTTTGTGCCTCTTTTTGTAAAAAATCGAAAACTATTTTATACAAAATGAAAGGAGAAAATAAAGCTTTTTTTTTTTTGTGGGCAAGTTACAAAAACAAAAACAAAAACAAAAACAAAAACAAAAACAAAAAAACAAAAAAAAAAAAAGAGGAAAAAGAACTTGTTGTGAGATGAGAAGTAAACTCCAACGCACAATAAAAATCAGTGAAGAACACGTTAAACTATTCCCCACAACAATTAAATAGTATTAATAAAAAATAAGAAATAAAAAGATTGTTGAAAAGTCCAATTTAAAAGGGGTATAAAGTATTAAATTCAGTGGTGATTAAGGCCAAATTGTACATCATTGAGGCCGTTAATTAGAATATCTTAACTTCACTTGCTGGTCAAATTGTATACTTTATGTGTGTTGAATGTCAATCAGGTTGTACATCGTCGGAGCATAAAATGGGCAAAAAAGACCAAATTTGGACAAAGTTGATTTTTTCTGGAAAAGTCAAACTGATGTTTTAAACCTGTTTGGAAGTGAGTAGAAGTATAAAAGGAAAAGGAAAAGGCTTTTCTAGGGTTCTAAAATTGTTTTGACCTAAAGAGAGAGGCTAGGGTTTGGAAAAGAGAAAGGAACAAGAAGCTTCAAAGATGTCTCCCATTGTGGTTCTTTCTCCATCTACCTCATTCCACTCCTCCATGAGTGGCTAGTCTCCTTTTCTAGGGTTTTGATGAAACCCTAGCCATGTAATTATTTAGTTTTCTTTTTGATTTTAAATTATGTAAAGGTTTGAACATTTGTATGGTGTTTTAGAAGTTTCTTTTATATAATTTTCATTATTTCTTCGAATATTTGACTTTCTGTGATTGTTGAATGTTATCCATACAATTGTTTTCTTTTCCTTCACATTCAAGCCATGTTTGTTTCGGTGGACATGAGCTTGGGATTGGACTAATAGTCCAATAAAATTATTAATCCGATGTTTGGTTAAACAATTGAAATACGGACTAATTATTTTAAACTTGACTATTAGTTAAGATAGGATAAATAATCCAACGGATTCGTAATCCTAGTACTATTAGTCATGGAAATGCTAATCCAGTCCGCCCAAACAAACATGGCTTCAAGGTATGGGACGAACCATACTACGAGGAACGAGTCATATCACTACCCTAGTTTAGAGTGAACGATTCGTATTACTTGAGATGGTTCGTGCTCGTACATTGAATGTGATAATCTTCTTGTTAAATGTTTTGAGCTTGTAGTTGCGAAGCATTAATCCGTTCAAACCATAGCATAATTGATTTCAATTGGAAATCCTAATTATATGGTTAGAAGTGAATTCTCTACCCTAGGATTTTCCCCCAATTCAGTAAACCCTATTTCATTTAGTCTTGATAATTTAATTCCTTAGTTTAATTTATTCGTTTTTAAATTAGGTTATAAACAACCAATCTTTTTATCAAAATTAATTTAGGAATTTGGCAATTAAATTAGTTTAATTTCACAATAGTCCCTGTGGATCGATACCTGGACTTCCCATTATTCTAATAGAATTTGGTATAGTTTAGTGATTATAATTTGGTGTGTTCAACGACCCATCAAATTTTGGCGCCGTTTCCGAGAACTTCTGGCGAAATTAGTTAATTTAAAATTACATTCTTATTTTAATTTTTAGTTTAGGATTTTATGCTTTTGGTGTTGCTAAGTGTGCAGAGCGTTTGAAATTGGAGCTATCATTGAATTGTAAGCGGAGCGCAGCCGAGCTTAAATAAAAACCACAGCACAAAAGTGAGTAAACAGAAGCAAACACTCACAAGCAAAGCACCAAAGTGCTAAAACGAAAGTCAAAGCTCAAACAGAGGTTGGAAACAACGTCTACACGTTAAGCATCCGCAAGACGAGTAAAGCGTTTTCGTTAAACCGCTGTGAGTATTTCTACCTTTGGTATTTTGCTTTCATACTTAGTGCATAGAGTCGAAACTTGTTGTGTGTGTTTGGGTAGTGTATGCACGGGCATCGTTCTTGTCGCCCTGAATTGTGGAGTTTGAACCTTGAACTAGGACCCTTAGGAGACTTAGGGCCTCTGCCCATGTTCCTAGGCTTGAATATTCATATTCATACATTGAGCTATTAGAGATGGCAAATCCTAATGTCCCGAATGTGCCCAACCGGACACTTAAGGATTATTTTACACCCACTGCATATACATCACCATCATGCATCCAATTGCCCAACACCACTACTGCTCATTATGAGATTAAGTCCAAGACCATAAAAATGCTCCCATCATTCCATGGACTAACTCGTGATGACCCTTATAAGCATTTGAATGAATTTTTGGAAATTTGCTCAACAGTGAGGATCCAAAATTTCACAAATGAGACCTTAATGTTGCGATTGTTTCCATTCTCGTTAAAGGATAAAGCCAAGCACTGGCTAAATTGTTTACCTGCTAATTCAATCACAAGTTGGGACCAATTACAGCAACGGTTCTTGGAGAAGTACTTTCCCATAGGTAAAACCAACCAACTTAGGCGAGCCATCACAAACTTTGCTCAAATGGATGGTGACCAATTCCATGAGACGTGGGAAAGACTTAGAGACCTTCTCCAACAGTGTCCCCACCACCAAGTGCCTGATTGGCAACTTGTTCAAACATTCTATTATGGCTTAACTGAGCCACACCACCAAATGGTGGATTCGTCCTGTGGTGGGACATTTATGTCTAAAAATGATGTCGAGGCATGGCAATTGTTTGAGAACTTAAGTGATAATTCCCTTCACCATGCCTCCGCAGCCCAGCAAGTCCGGCAACCCGTAGTTGGAGCCCAGAAAAGAGGGGACATTTATGAGGTCGGGCAAAACCTAGAGTTAGCCCAACAAGTAGAGGCATTGTCCCGCAAGATGGACCAATTATTAGCTACGGGACATGCCCTTACTCAGCAAGATTAGCCTCAATTTCACGAGGCATGTGTTATTTGTGCGAGCTCTGCTCATGACGTGAGTGAGTGCCCTTCGGCATCACAATTTCCGGAGTTAGCCCAAGAGCATGTGAATGCAGCTCAAGGATTCTCCAACTTGGGTAATGATCCATACTCCAACACATACAATCCGGGATGGAGAAATCACCCTAATTTCTCATGGAGACCCCCTTCACAAGGCACTTCTTACAATCCTCCACCACCAAGGCAGAATTTCAATAATTTTGCCAACCAATCATCTTACCGACCACCGCAACCTTATAGACCCCCACAACCATACCGGCAACCACAACCACAACCACAACCCCCGCCTATTCCTCAGGGAAACTCTGCCTTTGAGACTCAGGTGTTGGAAGTTCTCTCAGAACTTAAGGGGTTAGCACCGATAGTTCACTCCCACACTCATTCTATTGCCAAGATAGAGACCCAATTGGGTCAAATGGCTAACAACATGAATCGGAGAGAGGAGGGAAAATTACCAAGTCAAACTGTGGCCAACCCTAAGGGACAATACAGGGCAGAGAGTTCGGGTGGGAATGGAAAGCAACATGAGCAAGTGCAGGCGGTGGTTGCTTTAAGAAGTGGTAGGAAGTTAGAGCCTCAATCAGTTGCGTCTGATGCAACTAGAGTTAGGAAGGGTGACCACGGAGGTTCACCTAATGAGAGCAAGGGTGAGGGGGAAACAATTAAGAGGGATGACTTAGTCCCTAGTACTTCACTTGAGCCCAAGGCACCATATGTGCCTAAGGCACCCTTTCCCCAGTGCCTTGATACACCGTCCCCTTTTAATAAGAAGGCGGCATCTATAGAGACAATGATGGAGGTCTTTAAATAGGTAAAAATCAACCTTCCCCTGTTGGAGGCAATTAAGCAAGTTCCATCATATGCCAAATTTTTGAAGGACCTTTGTACGCAAAAGCGTAAATCTAGGACACATGTGTCCCAAAAGGTCCTACTCACAGAGCAAGTAAGCTCCATCTTGTTGAATAACACACCTCCTAAGCTGAAGGACCCAGGTGCCCCGACCATTGCATGCATTATAGGGGACCACTTCATTAATAGGGCCTTATTGGATTTAGAGGCTAGTGTTAACTTGTTGCAGTACTCTGTGTACGAGGAATTTGGGCTTGGCGAGTTGAAGCCCACTCATTACTCTTCTTGGTTATCGACCGGTCCCTCAAAGTGCCACGAGGCATGATTGAGGATGTGCTAGTTAAGGTTGATAGGTTATACTTCCCTGTTGACTTTTTGGTTTTAGATATGGAACCAGTAGCCAGTTCGAGGAAACAAATCTCGGTGATTTTGAGTCGACCTTTCTTGGCTACGGCCAATGCATGCATTAATTGTCGGACCGGGGTTATGGAAGTTTCATTTGATAACATGCAAGTGAAACTTAATGTTTTCCAAGCATCACAACAACCTCATGAGAGAGATGAGTGCTTATTAGTGGATGTTGTGGATGAGATTGTTGAGGAGGCTTTGCCCTCCATTCTTGTAGAGGACCCTTTGGAGGCTTGTCTAGCTCATTTTGGGTTTGAAAATTTCGATATAGATGGGTCAGTTGAGGAGGTGAATGTCTTGCTTAATTCTTCTTCTACACCGGATTTTCCTTCATGGAAAGCCCAGTTTGAGTCACTTCCTCCTTTGTCGAGAGAGCATGCCCCACCATCTTTGGTCACACCACCTACACTTGAGTTGAAGCCACTTCCGGCCACACTCAAGTATGCATTTTTAGGGCCCCAGGAGACTTTACCAGTTATCATTGCATCTGACTTGACTGCGGAGCAGGAGAGTCAGTTAATGAGTGTTCTCGTGGCACATCGGAGTGCTATAGGGTGGTCAGTGGCTGATTTGAAAGGGATAGATCCCTCCATGTACATGCATTATATACACCTAGAGGAGGACACCAAACCTTCTTGCGAAATGCAACGGAGACTGAATCCTAACATGAAAAATGTGGTGAAGAAAGAGGTTTTGAAATTGTTGGATGCGGGTATCATATACCCCATCTCAGATAGCAAGTGGGTGAGTCCCACACAAGTGGTGCCTAAGAAATCGGGCATCACTGTTGTTGAGAATGAGGGAGGAGAGTTAGTCCCCACACGAACCACTACTGGGTGGCGAGTGTGCATTAATTATAGGAGACTAAATTCCTCGACTAGGAAGGACCATTTTTCCTTACCTTTCATTGACCAAATCCTAGAGCGGTTAGCGGGGCAAGGGTTCTATTGTTTTCTTGATGGCTACTCGGGGTATAATCAAGTCCCGGTGTACCCCGCTGACCAGGAAAAGACCACATTCACATGCCCTTTTGGCACTTTTGCTTATAGGCGCATGCCCTTCGGGCTATGTAATGCACCAGCAACCTTTCAACGGTGTATGATGGTCATTTTCTCCGACATGGTGGAGAAATTCTTAGAGGTTTTTATGGATGACTTTTCAGTGTTTGGACCGTCTTTTGAGGAATGCCTTAGGAACTTAACTAGAGTGTTAGAACGATGTATTGAGGCAAACCTAATCTTAAGTTGGGAAAAGAGCCATTTTATGGTTCATAAGGGTATAGTGTTGGGACACATTGTGTCTTCTCGAGGTATAGAGGTTGACAAGGCTAAGGTTGACCTCATTGCAGGCCTTCCTCCACCCAATTCCGTGCGTCAAATCAGGTCGTTCTTAGAGCATGCAGGTTTTTACCGTAGGTTCATTAAAGACTTCAGTAAGATATCACGTCCTTTGTGTAGTTTACTAGTTAAGGACGCGCCTTTTGTTTTTGATAAGGCATGCTTAAAGGCATTTGAAATACTGAGAATGGCCTTGACCACTGCCCCAATCATGAAATCACCATATTGGTCACTTCCCTTTGAAATCATGTGTGATGCCTCTGATTATGCTGTCGGGGCTGTGTTGGGCCAAAGGGTCAATAAGGCACCATTTGCTATATATTATGCTAGTCGCACTCTCTCGGATGCTCAATTGAACTACACTACTACCGAGAAAGAGTTGCTAGCTGTGGTCTTTGCCTTAGACAAATTCCAGTCTTATCTCCTAGGTTCCAAGGTCATAGTCTTCACTGATCATGCCGCTTTGCGGTATTTACTATCTAAAAAAGAGACTAAACCTAAGTTGATTAGATGGATTTTGTTGCTTCAGGAATTTGACTTAGAGATCCGTGACAAGAAGGGATCTGAGAATGTTGTGGCGGATCACCTCTCCCGAATCCTTGTTGAGTATAATAGTGACCCTCTTATTTTGCATGATTCATTTCCGGACGAACAACTCTTTAAGCTGTCACAAGCAAGCCCCCTGTGGTTTGCACATATTGTGAATTACTTGGCCATTGGGCAAATTCCACAGAATTGGTCTAAGCAAGACAAAGACCGATTCTTTTCGCAGGTCAGGTATTACTTTTGGGAGGATCCGAAGTTGTTTAAATATTGCTCCGACCAAGTGATCCGACGGTGTGTGCCGGAGAGTGAAGTGCATAGCATTCTTACATTTTGTCATTCTTCTGCATGTGGCGGTCATTTTAGTGGGCATAAAACGGCCGCCAAGATTTTTTAGAGTGGGTTTTATTGGCCCACAATTTTTAAAGATGCCCATCAATTTTGTAGAACTTGTTTGCGCTGTCAGCAAATGGGTTCGATGTCTCGGCGTGACATGATGCCAGTGTCCCCTATTCTTGTGGTAGAAATATTTGATGTTTGGGGGATTGATTTTATGGGCCCTTTCCCGTCGTCATTCAGGTTTGAGTACATTCTTTTGGCAGTAGATTACGTGTCTAAGTGGGTGGAGGCAATAGTTACCCGAACAAACGATCATAGAGTGGTAATCAAGTTTTTGCATGAAAACATCTTTAGTCGTTTTAGGTTTCCTAGAGCCATAATAAGTGATCAGGGTACACATTTTTGTAACCGGTTCTTTGAATCGGTAGTTAAGAAATACTCTATCACTCATAAAGTTGGCACTCCATATTACCCTCAAACTAGTGGCCAAGTGGAAGTCTCAAATAGGAAGGTAAAGCACATAATTGAGAAAACGGTGAGACCGGATAGGAAAGATTGGTCATAACGGTTAATTGATGCATTATGGGCTTACCGCACTGCTTATAAGACACCCATTGAGATGTCACCATATAGAGCGGTGTTCGGCAAAGCTTGCCATCTCCCGGTTGAACTTGAGCACCAAGCATTGTGGGCCATAAAGAAGTTTAACTTCGATATGGCCGCAGCGGGGCTCAACCGGAAATTGCAACTCAATGAGTTGGAGGAAATCCGGAATGATGCATATGAGAGTTCGAGAGTTTTTAAAGCCCGGACTAAAGAATTCCATGACAAGCACTGTAGACAAGCCCGTGGGGGAGACCTCGCTACAGTTCAGACTCGAATTTGTTGTCACGGTTCGTAATCTGAACCAAAGAGTTCAAATCCTGCAAATCGTTTTGAGAAAACAGATTTTTGAAAGAAGTGCCAAACATGAACTGCTTTGCCAGATACAGAGTCGCCACCTAAATATTTTATTTTGGAAAATTTAGGAAACCCTGACTCGTTGCCTAAGGCCATGTGTCCGTCATCACCAAAGTTGCCTCGGCTCGGGAACTTGGGTACGATTGGGAAAGGTTACTTCGTGAGCACCCCCGCTCGCCCGATCAAAGATCAGCCTCTACTAACCATGATATCAAGTTTTGAAAACATTATGTGCTCTTATTCCGGTTATTAGCCTAGATTTACTATGTGATGCGCATAGCATACAAGTATAGACTGGATCGCCTGAATTGGAACAAAACATTTCATGTTTGTTTTTGAAAGATGGTTTGCTACTCGCAAGTAGGCTTAAAATGCAGATTTTGCCACCCTTAGGTGGGCTTAGAAAAGATGGTTTTGCCACTATCTATTGGGCTTAAGACTCACAGTTAATGCATTGTTCCAATCCAAATAACCCAACTTTCACCCACAGGCATTCAGGCAGATATATCACATAAGCACATAGCCTCATGGTAAGCATGCTATCATGGCAGTCACTCACACACATGCAAGAATGCTAAAGCATAAAACTTACCGAGTACTCCAAGCCAAAACAGAAGCTAATTAGAAATCCATGCATGGTCCTAACTATACAGAAATGCCTAATGCAACACATGCAAAGATGCAACTATAGCAGGCTCGGCTATTCTAAACATGGCATATAGAATGCTACAACTATCAAGTATTCAACTTTGAATTGAAATACAATGTGTAGACGTCCCCGAACGCCCCGGGAGGGTTAAGTCCCCCCCGTTCCGTTCGCTCGCGGGTCTACTACAGTTCAAGGACTCAAATGTCACGGTTCTTAATCTTGAACCAAAGAGTCCAAATCCGGCAAATCGATTTTGAAAACAGATTTTTTTGAAAAGAAGTGCCAAACATGGACTGCTTTGCCAGATACAAAGTCGCCACCTAAATGTTTTTTAATGGGAAATTTAGGAAACCCTGACTCGGTGCCAAAGGCCACGTGTCCATCATCACCAAAGTTGCCTCGGCTCGGGAACTTGGGTACGATTGGGGAAAGTCACTTTGTGAGCACTTCTCGCCGCCAAAGACCGACCTCTACTAACCATGATATCAGATTTTGAAAACATTGTGCGTTCTTATTCCGGTTATTAGCCTAGGTTACTATGTGATGCGCACAGCATACAAGTATAGACTGAGTCGCCTGAATTGGAACAAAACATTTCATGTTTGTTTGTTTGAAAATGGTTTGATGGTGCTACCCGCAGGTAGGCTAAGACGTGAATTTGCCACCTCGGGTGGGCTTAGAAAACAATGGTTTTGCCACTATCTAGTGGGCTTAAAACACACAATCAATGATTTGATCCAATCCAACTAACCCAACCTCCACCCACAGGCATTCAAGGCAGTTATATCATATAAGCATATAGCCTCATGGTAAGCATGCTATTCATGGCAGTCACTCACACGCATGCAAGGATGCTAAAGTATAAAACTCACCGAGTACTCCAAGCCAAAACAGAAGCTCATTAGAAATCATGCATGATCCTAAATATACAGAAATGCCTAATGCAACACATGCAAAGATGCAACTATAGTAGGCTCGGCTATCCTAAACATGGCATATGGAATGCTACAACTAACACGTATTCAATTTGGAATTGAAATACAAATGCAGTTTGTATGATGCGCCGAGTCGATGCAAGCAAAATGATGAATGATGCAAACATGCTGTCATATTGTATGCTAATTAAAATATGCCCTAATCTAACCATCATAAGCAGGTAAATAAAAGGGAAGAAAGACGTGGGATTGGAAGACATACATCACACTCACCCACACTTATTACAATTTTGCCCTCGCACAGAGGGTCCGAATAAATATACAGTCCCGAATGAAAGAATAGTACAGTCCAAATAATACAGTCCAAATAATGTACAAATTCCTAATTAATTTACAAATTAACTAAGAAAATAATAAAACTGGCATGCAAGCCAGGGACTGCCTTGATTCTGCTCCGGATGATGGAATGACACATGTTTGGGCTGCTTTGCGCGGAAATCCACTGGAATGCCCCAATTAGCCTCTGTTTTGCAATGATTCTTGAAAAATGTGCCAAGCCTCGGAAGACCGCTGATTCTTGATATGCTGCAGCAGAGAGCAGGAAAGGGACATAGTAATGTATTTTCACAAATGTATGCATGTCTCGATCCTCGTACCACCAATCACGCATCTCGATGCATGATGGCCGAGGAGCCGAATTGCACAACTCAATATAGAATGAATGCATATGAACACTACAACAAAACCTAACTCCATCATGGATAATCCGAAGTGTCGGTGACTTGGGAATTGAGACACATTCCGTCACTCGGAGTACGGAACGTACCTCATTTCCCGTGCCCGGGCTAACTCCTATCCCGAACACGATGCAATATGCATGATATGCGTGAAATGCAACTAAGATACAATCCTAACATGCGCAATGCTATGAAATGACAAACACGATGCACGAGGTAATACACAACCGAGCATACACAATGCTATGGATGAAATGGCAGACGCAATACAATAATGGGCTTACACCAACATGAGAGAACCTCAGCCACACTCACATAGGAGGCCATTAGATGAAAATGAGACAACTCGAAATACGTGCACGCAAACCGAGGACCGAACCTACAGCATGAAATGCCACTCTAATGAGACATGGCAAGACATGGAATATGATATGCAAACATGCAAATTTCAGAGGCAAAATGACATGCAAAACAGCCCCGAAACATGGCGAAATGAAACCCGATGCAAGGAACGAGTCCCGAAACATGGAATTAAGCACATGAAATGGCCTATAGCTATGCAATGCATGCATGATTTGAATATGAAGTGTAAAATCAGAAGCAAGGCAGCCCCAAAAATAGAATTTTTACAGTATAAAGCATGGCCAAACAGCAAGCACAAGTAGGGCTAAAATGGCATACAAAAATGGCTCCGTGAGGGAGGCAATGAGGCAAGTGGTAGATGCAAAGCCCAAACAGAAAAAGACCCTTCTACAATACTGAAGAGGGACCAAAATATGATGTTTTTCAATAGATGACAAGCCACAAATCAGTATATAAACATGCTCAAAATGCAATGCAAGATTAAGGCCAACAAAGGGGCAAAGAAGTAACTGATATATGGGGGGCTCAAACAAGTGAGGGACCTTCAACAATGTTGAAGAGGGTCCCAAAATATATCATTTTACAGTAGATGATCAAGCACAAATCAGTATACAAACATGCTCAAAATGCAATGCAAGATTAAGGCCACAAGAAGGCTATAACACAAAGTATACAAAATATTCATCAAAAAGCCAAAGACCCTTAATGAAACATGACAAGGGGGTTAAAATATGGCCACTTTCAGCTCTGATCATGGCCGAAAAACAGAAGGAAGATAAGCTAACAAAACATGCAAAAATAGGGACCAAAGAGGGATACAATGGCAAGTGATACATGGAGGTCCCAAACAGTGTTGAGCCCTTCTTCAATGTTGAAGAGGGGCTCAAAATAGGCCTATTTACAGTTTACATCAGGCCCCAAAACAGATCACACACAAGTTAAAAATATCATGCAAGAAAATGGCATTCAAGAGGGTATTGAAGCAAGTGCAACATGGGGGGCTCAAACAGTGTTAAGCCCTTAATGAAACAAGAAAATGAACTCAAAAAAATCACCTTTTCAGCTTTGGTCGGAGCTCAAAACTGCAAGCAAAAAGGCTAGAAAAATGTTGCAAAATTGAGCTCAAAAGAGGGGAAATGATGCTTACCCTTGAAGACTACCCCTTGGATGCTTCTTGGCTTGAGAAGTGATGCCTCCTAGCTGCTGGAAAGCTCTCCAAGCTACTGTAAATGGAGTAGTGGTGGTGGTGCTTGGTGGTGATGAAGAAATGAGGTGTAGAACTTAGGGATTTTGAAGAAAATGAGAGAGATAGAGGGAGATATGTATGTATGAGCTCCAAGCCAATTTTCCAACCCTAAAACCAGGTTTTTGCAGTTGGTTATGTAGACAAAGAGGGGGAGAAAGGGAGGGAAAAAGTGGAGGGAAATTGCATCAAGTTTCCCTCAAAAAAAAAGTTCTCTCCGGATATAGGTTTTGGAGGGAAAAACAATGCACAGCTGTAATGTATTCAACCTGAGGATCATGGCCAGCTAGGTATTGGAGCTGCAGGTGGCCGGCCGGCCACCCCCCATGGCCGGTCGGCCAAGGGTCAAAAAGGCCAAGTTGATTTTCTGGCCGGCCACCAGATATTGGTGTCCTCCCAGATGCCCTCAACACAACCCTGTGGTTCAAAACTGGCAACTGTAAAACATGAGAGAGAACAAGCCACTTTTCAAAGGGGTTCAAAAGGTTCAAGTAGAATTAATGGCCAGCCATATAATATTTGTGTCCTCCCAGGTGTCTACAACACAAATATGGGGGTTAGGATTGAAGAAAGTGACCCTAGGGTGGTCAACATTGGCTTGGAAGTGAGAAAAACGCGGCCGGAGGGCGCGGAGGAATATAAGTTCTTTGAAACAATTGCTGGCCTCCCATCCTTCTACCTTCCCGGGATGAAACAGAGGTAAAAATGAAAAAAACCGATGCAAAAACGAATGTTCGAGGGCGAGCGCCAGCCGGTCCCAAAATCTGTTAAGCACCGAAAGTGGCATTCGACCACAAAGTGGGTCTCTCAGACCTCAGTGTCCCTCAAAAGGGAGTAAATAAGATGCATGCCAAAAACCGGAGCAATCGGAGATAGTTAGGCGGTCCCAAACCGAGGCACACGGCCTGACGGCTCCGAAAATCGGGAACGGGGCTCCGAAATGGGCAAAATGGCCTACAGCCACAAAATGTAGCCCACGGCCACTGAGAGATGATCTATGAGACCTCTCCCTCCCCTCAGGAAGAGAAAATAGAGAAAACCGAGCTTGGTTCGCAAACCGAGGCAAGGCAAAGAAAAGTCCAGAAGTTCGGAGGCAAGTCTCACGGCCGAGACTCCGCAACCTCAGAACGAGCACAGTATACAACATCACCAAGCGCTCAATCGGTGACGTCTGAGTCTTAAGGTTGGTCAAAAATGGGGTGTCTACACAATGCAGTTAGTATGATGCGCCGAGCCCGGTGCATGCAAAACAAATGAATGAATGCAAACATGCTATCATACTGTATGCTAATTGAAATATGCCCTAATCTAACCATCATAAGCTGGTAAATAAAAGGGAGAAAGACGTGGGGTTGGAAGACATACATCACACGCACGCATACTTATTACAACATTGCCCTCGCACAGAGGGTCCAAATAAAATAATATACAGTCCCAAATGAATAGTACAGTCCAAATATGTACAAAAATCCTAATTAATTTACAAATTAATCTAGGAAAGCTATAAATTGGCATGCAAGCCAAGGACTGCCTCGACTTTGATGAACGATGTATGTTTGAGCTGCCTTGCGCGGAAATCCACTAAGATGCCCCAATTAGCCTCTGTTTTGCAATTATTATTAGAAAGCGCGCCAAGTTCCGGAAGACTGCTAATTCTTGATTTGCTGCAATAGAGAGTAGGAAAGGGGCATAGCAATGTATTTTCACATATGTATACATGCCTCCATCCTCGTGCCACCAATCACGTATATCGATGCATGATGGCCGAGGAGTCGAATTGCACAATTCAATATGAAATGAATGCACATATAAACACAACAAGACCTACACTCCATCATGGGTAATCCGGAGTGTCGGCGATTGGGGAATTGAGACACATTCCGTCACTTGGAGTACGAAACGTACCTCGTTTCCCGTGCTCAGGCTAACTCCTATCCCAAACACAATGCAATATGCATGACATGCATGAATGCGACTAACATACACCCTAGCATATACAATGCTATGAAATGGCATACACAATACTCGATGTAACATGGCATACACAATGCTCTAATATGCAACCTAGCATACGCAATGCTATGAATGAGATGGCATACACAATGCATAATGGACTTACACCAACACAAGTGGACCTCAGCCACACTCACATAGGAGGCCATAAGATGGAAATGACACACTCGAGATGCGTGGACACATGCACGCAAATCGAGGATCGAACCTAAGGCACGAATGCCACTCTACCAAAGCGTAGTAAGGCATGGAATATGGCATACAAACATGCAAATTTCAACACTAAAATATGATGCTAAACAGCCCCGAAACATAGAAACATGGCACCCGATGCATGGAATGAGACCCGAACACATGAAATTAGGTACATGGAATGACCTATGGCTATGCAAAGCATGCATTATTTGAACATGAAGTGTGAAGAAAAAATCAATAAAGTCCCAAAACAAGCATATTTACAGTTTTAAGCAAGGCCAAACAGTGAACACAAATAGGACTAAGCTAGCATGCAAAAATGGCCCCGAAAGAGAGATAATGAAGCAAGTAGCAGCTGCTGGCCCTAAATGGCCAAGAGCCCTTCAACAAAGTTGAAGAGAGGATCAAAATGAAGCACTTTACAATTTACAACAAGCCACGAAAACAAACACAAGTATGGCTGAACTATTATGTAAGAAATGGGCCAAAAGGGAGATAAAGAAGCAAGTGATGGTTTCTGGCCTCAAACAGAGGAGGGCCCTTCAACAAAGTTGAAGAGGGACCCAAAAAATGATATTTTACAGTTTATGACCAAGCCCAAAACAGTGCACAAATAAGCTTAAAATATTATGCAAAAATAGGCCTAAAAGGAAGTTTAAACACAAAGAGCAAAAAGGAAGCCTCAAACAACAAAAGACCCTTGATCAAACATGAAGAGAGGGTCAAAATAAGGCTATTTACAGTTTGGATCAGAGCCCATAAATACAAGAACAAGGAGCTAACAAAACATGCAAAAATAAGGCCAAAAGAGGGATAAAGTGGCAAGTGACATATGGAAGCCTCAAACAGTGAAGATCCCTTCAAAAAAGTTGAATAAGGGCTCAAAAAAAGCCACTTTACAGTTTGGCTTGGAGCCCAGAAATGCTTAAAAACAGGGCTAACATATCATGCAAGAATAAGCCCTAAAAGAGAGGTAAAGAATAAAGGGGGATAAGAAGACTTCAAAAATAAAAAAGTTCTTAATAAAACATGAAGATGACCTCAAAATATGATCTTTTTCAGTTTGTCTCGAAGTCCAAAAATACTTGCAAGTAAAGCTAAACAATCATGCAAGTTTAAGGGAAATAGGGACTCACCCTTGAAGAACAACTTTCCAGCAACTTTTAGTCTGAAAATCTGAGCTTTCAACCTCTTCAAATGTCCTCCAAGGTACTGAAATGAGTAATGGAGGTGATAGGCTAGGGGTTGTAGTGCAAATGGTGCAAGAAAATAAATGTTTGAACTTGAAAATAGAGAGTTATGGAGGAGGAGGAGGGTTATGAGCCTAAGCCAAAACTGTCTAACCCTTAAAAATGGAGCTCAAGGGTGTATTATATAGAGGGACTCATCTTTGAAACCCAAAAAAAGGGGGAAAAAAAGAGGGGGAACAAAGAGGGGGGAAAAAAGAGGGGGAAAAAAACCAATTTAAATGGAGCAAAACAAGGGGAGAAATTTCGGAAGTGGCGTTTTGACCACGAAGTTGGTCTCTCGGGCCACAGTGTTCCTCAAAAGGGAGGAAATAAGGTGTGCGCCAAAAATTGGAGCAAACGGAGGTAGTTAAGTGGTCCCAAACCGAGACACGCGGCCGACGGCTCCAAAAACTGGAAACCGGGCTCCAAACGGGAAAAATGGCCTATGACCACGAAGTTGGTCTCCCAAGCCACAGTGTTCCTCAAAAGGGAGGAAACAAGGTGTGCGCCAAAAATCGGAGCAAACGGAGGTGGTTAAGCGGTCCCAAACCGAGACACACGGCCGACGGCTTCGAAAACCGAAAACTAGGCTCCAAACGGGAAAAATGGCCTATGACCACAAAACGTAGCCTACGGCCACTGAGAGATGGTCCACGAGACCTCTCCTTCCCTTCGGGAAGAGAAAACAGAGAAAATAGGGCCTGGTTCGCAAATCGAGGCAAAGCACAAAAGAGTCCGGAAGTCCGGAGGCAAGGCTCGCAGCTAGGACTCCGCAACCTCAGAACGAGCACAATATGCAACATCACCAAGCGCTCAATCGGTGACGTCTGAGTCTTAAGGTCGGTCAAAAATGGGGTGTCTACAAGCACATTAACAGGAAATCCTTTAAACCCGACCAAAAAGTGTGGCTTTTTAATTCAAAATTGAGACTCTTTCCGGGTAAGCTAAGATCTAGATGGTATGGACCCTTTGTAGTTGTTGAGGCATTCATTCATAGCACCGTTGAGGTGCGAGATCCAAAGACTGGCCACACTTTCAAAGTGAATGGCCAAAGATTGAAACCATATATAGAGGGAATTGGGAATGGGGATATGATTGAGTCCATTGCTTTGATGGACCCATTTTACTACGATTGATAGATTAATTTCTTGTTCTCTTTTCTTTCCCTTCTATGTTATTTTGTTTTTCTTTGTTCTCGCCATGCTATATTTGCATCTAGGAGACTTTAAATCCTCTAAAGGTATAATTCCTTTGGTGTTTGCCATGCCCGAACGGCATCTAACGGTCTGGTATAGCCACCTAACCGTGTTTGTAGTGAGTTCCTAAGAGACCAACTGAAACGGTGGAAACTAGAGTTCGAATGGCAAAGCCTAGAACACAAAGGTTTAGGAATTCCGAGACTAGAGTCTGGTTTAAATACCCAGGGGTGTGGAGATTGCTTCAAAACTACCTCGGCTTAAACTCTGTATGGCAACCCCATAGGTTGAGGTAGCTTTATGCGACTCGATTCTGGATACCGAATCAACCTAGTCTGTCACCCTGTTGGAGAATAGGAAAAGTTACAAACACAGTTAGGGAGAAAAGTAGTACCCGTGATTTTCGCGTGAAGATTGTACCTTTAGTGGGCATTCCGTATATTCTTTTGTGCTATATTTATTCCGGATGTCAATTGAAGGTAGAAATGTTTATTTTATGTGTTTAAAAGCACGCTTTCATGTTTATTTTCTGAGTTAAAAAAAAAAAAAGTTGTTATACTTGTTCATGTTAACAATAAAAAAATTAAAAAAAAAACCCTGTGTTGTACTTGTTTTTTTTTTTTTTTAAAAAAAAACGCCTGAAATCGCCACACGTGCAGCATGAGCCCCGCACGTGCGGGAATTTGTGAATCAAAGAGGTTGTGCACTACTTTAAAAGCAAGTGCGTGAGGCATGTGCGGGACGCCGATTATTATAATAAAAAAAAAAAATTTCTGCGCCTGGGTGAAATCGCCGCACGTGCGGCCTGGGCCCCGCACGTGCGGGAAGTTTGGCATTTGAGGCTTTGCACACTACATTAATCGCAGGTGCGCGCAGAGGTGCGCCTCTCACGCCGCACGTGCGGCCTGGTCCCTGCACGTGCGGGAATTTAAAAAAAAAAAATTTGTTTTCTTCTTCTTTTTAATATTTTATTTATTTATTTTATTTTATTTTTTTCATTTCATTTTTTTTAGTTATTTACTAATTTCAAAAAAAAAATAAAAAAAATAAATAAATAAGTAAATAAATTTTAAATAAATACATAAATAAATTTTACATATAAATAAATAAATATACAATTATTTTATTTATAATTTTTTTTATATATATATAAAAAAAATTCGTTTTTATTTAGTTTTAAAATTTATTTTTTTTTATTATTTATTTTCGTACTTAAAAAAAAAACCTTATTTAACGCTCTCTCTCTCTCCCAATCCCTCTCATTCTCAGATTTCACTCTCTCTCTCTCTCCCTACCTTATCTCTCTCTTTCACAACCCCACACAAACCCACTTTCTTCTTCTTCACTTTCTTCTTCCTTCTTCTTCTTTTTTTTTTTTTTTTTTTTGTTTTCTTCTTCTTTCTTCTTCCTCACCACCATCATCTCACCGCCGGCATCACTTCTTTCTCCGTCCGACGAAACTCCGGCGACCACCATTTTTTCCGGCGAACCTCAATTCTTTTTCTCTCTTTCTTCACTTTTTCAAGGTAATTTTTTTTCCTTTTATGTGTACATTTGTAGATGTAGGAGTTAATTTGTAGAGTTTTGGATTTTGTTTTTATTTTTATTTGATCTTATGTTCATCCTACAAAAAAAAAAAGCTTAGCCATGTTTGTTGTATCTTCTTTATTTTATTTTATTTAGCTATGTAGTAGTACACTAACTTAACCATATTTAGTTTTTTTGTTTATCTTAAAAAAAAAAAAAAAACTCAGAAATACAATCTGCCTGCGTAGGAAGAAGATGAAGCCGCACATGCGGCGCACGTGCGGGGGGGATTAAAAAAAAATCATGGTGCTAATACTAATCCTAATTTAGTTTATTTTTATTTCCTTTATTTGTTTAGTTTAAATTGTTCGTTACTGATTCTGGTTAGTTTAACTAGTTTGTGGCTTGTTTTATTTTTATTTTTATTTTTAATTTTGTTTGTGTAGTTAGTGATTTCATTTTAATTATTTATTCTATGACGTCATTGTTCATTTAATTATTAAGTAGTTTAGTTTTTATTTGTTTATTTTTATTTTTATTTTTATTTTATTTTATTTTTTCCGGAATTTTTATTTCATATTATTTTCTTTTCTTTTCCTAAAAAAAAATGTGTTTAGTTTAGGTTATTTTATTTTATACTTTAGTCTCTTTAGTTTAGTTTAGTGCAATTTATTTTCTAGTTTAGTTAATTTAATTTATTGTCATTTTTATTCATTTATTTAATTATTTTCTTTTTTTTATTTACAAAAAAAAAAAAAGTGGGAATTGCATGTGGTATATTAGTGGACAAACTTGTGCTTTCATATTTTATTTTATTCTCATGATTGATTCCACGGGTTTGTGTCTATTTGTTTTTGGTGTGTGCAGGATATGAGTCGACGTGTTGCTCGGGCTTCCAAGAAGGCCAGAGGTTCCACCTCTTCGGCGCCGCCACCACCATCGTCACCACCATCCTCGCCACCACCACCGGGTGACTTACCCCGACCGACCGGAGTGGGCTTCACGCCCTCTTCACAAGCTCATACAGTTCAACCTGCATTTTTTTCAAGGTGAGGCAGACACTACTTGGGCCGTTAAGCAGCTCCGACTCCGGCAGTAGTTGGGCGTTTGCACTATGACAGCGCCCACTTATCCTTATCTGGTACGACTCTTCTACCACAACCTATATGAGTCACCCACCAAGGCCGGACTACTCTCTAACATTGATGGTCAGGCTGTCCACATCACCTCATCCATGATTGCCACAGTGATAGGGTTTTTCGCCAAGCCGGAATATCAGCATTTCCCAGAAGTTGAGGATCGACAGCCCATGCATAGCCTCATCCAGCAATACTTCTCGGGGACCCACGGTGACCTCAGTTTCACATGCTTGCGGCGGAGCAAGCTGCCTAGCCGCTTTCTATTCCTGGATTCCGTGGTCCATAAGAATGTCCTTCCGCTTGGGCATCGAGCTGAGCGACGATTGGAGTTTGTTCGGGTTCTACACGGGTATCAATCTGGCTATCAGGTCCCGCTTGAGTGTATCATCTTGATGCACTTGCAGAAATTTCTACAAGAGACAGTTCGGCCTGATCCTATGCAAAACCTGACTTGGCCACTACCATTTGCCAATCTGCTGACACTTGTTTTTCAGCTGAACCACCTCCACATTACTGAGGATGAGGCGATTGATAGAGGGTATCCGACTTTCGGCCAGCGGGAATGGCAGCATAGCATATCTCGTATCTCGCAGCCGGTTGGTGCCCCAGTTGATGAGGCCCACGAGCCCGTACATGACCACCCAGCTCATCCTGTTCCCCCCGTGCCTCCCTAAGGGGACCCGCTCTACATGACTCGCGAGGAGTACTTACAGCTTCAGCACTCTGTGGATCAGGTCCACAGTACTCTTTGTGAGCATCACCAGAGTCTCATGGAGTTGCGCACGGATTTTCAAGCGCATTGCGACTATTCTCGGGCGACCTTCGACCAGCTGCTCGCCCACCAGCAACGGATTCAGGATGACGCTTTTGAGATGCGCTCTTTGATGCAAGCTTTGTTCGCCCAGCATTTCCCGCCACCACCACCACCGGCTTCCCCGTAGTCCCCACCTGTATATTACTTTGTCTCTTTTATTTTTATTTTTATTTTCCTTTTTAGTTCTTTCTTTTCTTCAAAAAAAAAAAAAAAAAAAAAAAAAAAAAACAAACAAACAAACAAACAAACAAACAAACAGTGTGAAGTGTATACATGTTACTCTCTGCCTACCTGGATGTACACCTACAATTCTGGTAATATTCTCTCATTTCTCTTTACTTTTCCATTGAGGACAATGCCATATTCAAGTTGGGGGGTGAGGGTTATATTTTCTTTTGTGCATTCCTATTTGGCCCATAATTCATGCTTATACCTGTTTCACTTAATTTCATTACTTCACCTGATATGACTTTTTGCTAGTAGGGTGATGATATTTGCATATGTTATTTGGAGATCATAGTAGACTTGTATGAAAAGGGTTTATTGGGTAGATACTTGCATGTGATGTTTGCACGAGGAGAGCTGTCTGTGTTTGTGATTTTAGTACACTTGTCATGAGTATGCCTTAATTCACATGAACACATTATCATAGCGGTGATCTTTTTATTATAATCCCTGGTGTACATCATTGATAATAGATAGAGTTGCAGAAAAAAATAAAAATAAATGAGGAGCCAAGATTCTTAAAAAAAAATAAAAATAAAAAAATACTTGACTTGTTTGGGTTCGTAGCATTTTTAACTCGAGTTATTAAGCCCGTAGGGGTGTCTTTACACCTAATGCCCTAAAACCGTCTGGTTTGGGAGTCATTGGCCCAAAACTTGCTACATGGGTTAATTAGAAAGCTTAAGGGACTTGGACATTGCACAGTTAAAGAAAAATAAGAAGAATGACTTGTTCGGATTCGTAGCCTTTTCAACTCGAGTTATTAAGCCCGTAGGGGTGTCTTTACACCTAATGCCCTAAAACCGTCTGATTTGGGAGTCATTGGCCCAATACTTGTTACATGGGTTGATTAGAAAGCTTAATGGATCAGGACATTGCACAGTCATTTAAAAAAAAAAAAACTTTTGAAAATCTTGGCTGCAACATGTTAGTTTTTTTGTATATGTTGGGTATTATTATGAGTTACACTGGGCTATTATAGTGGATAGTTAACTAATATGGAGATTGCACTTTACACCAAGGGTACTCATGACTTGTCTACTAGCATGCACAAGTATAGGGAACTTTTCTTTCGTATTAACTGAATTGTGGTTTTGACTTAATAGGTTCCTTCATGCTTGTCCACTGTGCCTTTAATGACTCATTATGTCTCAATATCACACTGTAGTGGCACATAAGTTGATTGTTAGGTAGAGTTGTGTGATCAATTGTTGTTGAGTATATATGAATATGTTAATGTTTGTGGGTATCATTTCTGGAAACCCTCACGAGACTTTACTCGTCCACTTGGGGTAACCTTGTGGTTTAAAGGCTTGTTGCATATGCTAAATGTAACCGTTTTTCCCACGAAAGAGAAAATAGATAGATTTTGTTTAATTTTATTTTACTTGCTTGAGGACTAGCAAGTTGTAAGTTGGGGGATGTGATTAAGGCCGAATTGTACATCATTGAGGCCGTTAATTAGAATCTCTTAACTTCACTTGCTGGTCAAACTGTATACTTTATGTGGGTTGAATGTCAATCATGTTGTACATCGTCGGAGCATAAAATGGGCAAAAAAGACCAAATTTGGACAGAGTTGACTTTTTCTGGAAAAGTCAAACTGATGTTTTAAACCTGTTTGGAAGTGAGTAGAAGTATAAGAGGAAAAAGAAAAGGCTTTTCTAGGGTTCTGAAATTGTTTTGGCCTAAAGAGAGAGGCTAGGGTTTGGAAAAGAGAAAGGAACAAGAAGCTTCAAAGATGTCTCCCATTGTGATTCCTTCTCCATCTATCTCCTTCCACTCCTCCATGAGTGGCTAGTCTCCTTTTCTAGGGTTTTGATGAAACCCTAGCCATGTAATTATTTAGTTTTCTTTTTTATTTTAAATTATGTAAAGGTTTGAACATTTGTATGGTGTTTTAGAAGTTTCTTTTATATAATTTTCATTATTCCTTCGAATATTTGACTTTCTGTGATTGTTGAATGTTATCCATACAATTGTTTTCTTTTCCTTCACATTTAAGGTATGGGACGAACCATACTACGAGGAACGAGTCGTATCACTACCCTAGTTTAGAGTGAACGATTCGTATTACTTGAGATGATTCGTGCTCGTACATTGAATGTGATAATCTTCTTGTTAAATGTTTTGAGCTTGTAGTTCCGAAGCATTAATCCGTTCAAACCATAGCATAATTGATTTCAATTGGAAACCCTAATTATGTGGTTAGTGGTGAATTCTCTACCCTAGGATTTTCCCCCAATTCAGTAAACCCTATTTCATTTATTCTTGATAATTTAATTCCTTAGTTTAATTTATTCGTTTTTAAATTAGGTTATAAACAACCAATCTTTTTATCAAAATTAATTTAGGAATTTGGCAATTAAATTAGTTTAATTTCACAATAGTCCCTGTGGATCGATACCTGGACTTGCCATTATTCTAATAGAATTTGGTATAGTTTAGTGATTATAATTTGGTGTGTTCAACGACCCATCAAGTGGATATTTTTAGGGCATTTTTTTAAAAAGTCTCTGATATTAAGATTTTATTAGATAAAGAGACATACAATATTTTTATAATAGTTAAGGTCTCTCAACATTTTCACAGAAAAAATTCAACTCAGAGAAATTTTAACTGACTCAAAGAAATTTGGCCATGACTTAGACAAATTTCAATATTCACAGAAAAAGTTCTCTAATTTCATAGAGAAATTTCAAAATTTCTTTGTGAAAATTGAAATTTGTTTGAGTTGGGCCCCGAATTTCTTTGAATCGGGCAAAATTTTTTTGAATCGGGCAAAATTTTTCTATAAAAATGTTGAGGGATCTTAACTAATAATAAAAATATCTTATACATCTCCTACTATACAAAGTTAGAGAGGGACATTTCACTAATTTTCTCTATTTTTTTATTAGTAAGAGATCCACCTTTTGTGAAAATAGTTTGGTGAGAAGTTCTTTTATTGATTTTGAAGGACATTTCATTTTTAATTTTATCCCTTAATTTATCTATTGACATTTTTTTTTTGACTATTTGTTCAAATTTATATCTATATGTTCAATTTTTTTCCTTATCTATTAAATTTTTCTTCTCAATTTCCTATCTGTTCAATTTTTTTTCCTATTTGTTAAGGTTCAGGAACCCTAAATCAGAAACACATATTGAACCACATATCAATTGGAACTTTAACTTTACAAAAATGAAAATATAAACTAGTCAAAATGATGAATCAAGAAAGCATTAACTCTTTTTATACAAATATACATATATATATACGTTGTATATACAGATCTGCTAGTGTACAGATCTACCCTACCTTCATTTCCTCAGACTTGTCGACGTATAGATCTCCTTTTGCTAAAAACTTCTCCACGACAGTGGTGGATGTGGCGGCAGTAGAGGAGACGGAACTAAGGTCGGCGATCGGCGAAGGGAGAGAGGAGTAGACCATATACTTGCTGGATGACATGATCAGATCACGGCTAGATTGACCAGCAAGACCGAGCTTTCTCTTTTGTAAAGGAGAATGGCGAACATAGCGCAGATCTCTGCGTGGGGGGATGAGGTGAGTAAGATTAAGAAAGAGAGAATCGGTTAGGGTTTATTCACTCATTTCTCTCTTTTTCTCCTGGTTTCAAAAACGGGCAGAGAGAGAGAGAGAGAGAGAGAGAGAAATGGGTGATTTAGAGAGAGAGAAAGAGAGTTGTTTTGATTATATATGGATAATTTGGTCTTTTTTTTGAAGAGTCTAATAATTTATAGCGTAAACTTTTAAACTAAAGAAATTTAAAATTAGACTTTTAGGCCAAAAGCTCAAAATAATAATAATAATAATAAGGTCTGGCTTCCCTTCAGTCCCAGATCAGATTTGAGAGTATTGTTGGGTCTGTGAGGGCCCATCACAAGTCCCGTTTCGATAATCTGAACCGTTCAATATGTAGAACTCATTGAGTACTATATATTTGTAAAAAATCACGTTGATCGGTTATCAATAACTATATGATCAAATCAGTTTTGTTTTAAAAAAAAAATAGATGGTAAAAAGATAAACTATTGACAGAAATCTGATCCGATGACATAGCTATCAATATCCGATCAACATGAGTTTTTCAAGAATATTATACTCGACGAGTTCTACATATTGAATGGTTTGGATTATCGAAACAGGACCCATGGTAGGCCTTACAAGTCCAACAGTACCCTTCAATTCGATATGAAACTAGAGAGAACCCAGATCGATAATAATAATAGAAAGGAAAAAAAACTTATAATACATATGGAGTTCCAAAAAGGTAAAAATGTGTAGGGACTACCTATAATTATTTATTTATTTATTTATTTTGAGTTTTATTTTTTAGTTCAATTAGCGGTTGGCACATGTAATACGTGTACAAGTTAAATAAATAAAATAAAATATTTGACATGTATTAGTTGTAATCTTAAGTGATTTGTCTTCCTTATCAAATATGTGGCCTTTAGTTCAAATCTTAGCCCATTCTTTTCTCTAGTGGTTTTTTTTTTTTTTTTTTTTTTTTTTTTTTTTTTTTTGAGTAAATTACACTAACACTCCTGAGGTTCTATTTAATATAGATTCTCTCTCATGTTTAGAAAATTACACTTACCCCCTATCAGATTAAAATGACATAGTTGTCTCTAAATCTTTATACATAAAATAATAAAATAATACTGATATTTTGTTCATGTTATTTCAAAAGAAATAATTATAATTTTTTTTAGTTTAACTCACACAAAAAATTAAGTTTTTTTTTTTATTTTTCATATTTTGCTTTATTTTTTAAGCAATTTTTTTATTTTTTAGATACACCTAATCTAGATATACTTAAGAAGTATAATATTTTGTGATTTTTTTTTAAATTTACCAAATACAAATATATATATATATATATAACTACAAAAATTCAGTAAAATTGTAATAAATGTAAATGACGGTAATACTATAATAAATGTAGATGAATAGACGAGAAAGAAAATTGATGGTGGAAATAAAAATAAAAAATTTTATTCACATATAAAAATTTATTTAAAAAATATCATAAAAATGTTATGATAGTGATGTTCACTACAAGAAAACACACTTTTGGCTACCACTTTTGGCTACCAAAACAAATTTAGTCGCCAAAAGTGTGGGAATTGGCTACCAAAATTAATTTTAGTCGGCAAAAGTCAACTTTTTAGCTACTAATTTGTTTTAGTAGGGGAATGTTGATTATTGGCTACTAAAAAAAATTTAGTAGCTAAAGATATTACAATTGGCTACTAAAAAAATTTTTAGTAGCTAAACATATCACAATTGGCGACTAAAAAAAAATTTAGTAGCCGTAGAGGTACCTTTAGCTACTAAATTGTTTAGTAGCCGAATGAAAATAAAAAAATTAATTTTTAATCTTTGCCGACCAAATTTTTGGTCGCCAAATGTCAAGTTTCGGCGACCAAATTTATTTTAGTCGCTAAAAATCTACTTTCGGCTACTAAATCTTTGGTAGCCGAATGAAAATAAAAAAAATTAATTTTTAATCTTTCCCGACCAAAGTTTTGGTCGCCAAATGTCAAGTTTCGGCGACCAAATTTATTTTAGTCGCTAAAAATCTACTTTCGGCTACTAAATCTTT
Organism: Camellia lanceoleosa; assembly: GCA_025200525.1. Lineage (NCBI taxonomy): Eukaryota > Viridiplantae > Streptophyta > Magnoliopsida > Ericales > Theaceae > Camellia > Camellia lanceoleosa. Next base: position 87,532,413 of record CM045766.1, on the reverse strand, counting down.
GGTAGCCGAATGAAAATAAAAAAAATTAATTTTTAATCTTTCCCGACCAAAGTTTTGGTCGCCAAATGTCAAGTTTTGGCGACCAAATTTATTTTAGTCGCTAAAAACGTACTTTCGGCTACTAAATCTTTGGTAGCCGAATGAAAATAAAAAAAATTAATTATTAGCCTTTTTATTTTTATTTTTATTTTTATGAAGAGGTTGTACACCCACCATCCAAAAATATTAATTTTTTTAAAAAATTAATTATTAAAATAATATGAATTTCTTATTTTGTCCTTTTTTTTAAATCCATTAATAATAAAAAATTTACAATTATGACAATTGATATTTCTAAAAAAATATACTATCAAAAGGTAATTTTGATAAATTAATATTTTTAAAATGTAATAATTGTATTATAAAAAGAAATGAAATTCTAAAAATAGACTATTATTTTGAGATGAAAAGTACAATTAAACTATTTATATTTTTTTACATCATCATATTTCAATAACACTAATAAATTAAGAATAAATCAAAATTCACAAATAAAAGACAAAATATCCCAATTATTTATCATTTCAATAAATTTTTCAATATTATTACCAGTACTAATAGAAGACAAAATATCCCAATTATTTGTAAGACTTATTGATATTATTTCAGATTTTAAATTTTTCCTTAATTTTTTAATAATTAATTTTTTCAACTTTTTAAAATTATTTTTACGTTATACACGGTTAACAATAATCAAACACTATTGTTAATTTAAATTTGGAGGGAGACATTTCTAATTTAAATTTGAGGGATTTATAAAAGTAATTGGCGACTAAAAAAACATGGGTTGAGCTGGCTCAGAATTTTTAAATTTTTTTTTTTCCTTCTTTTATTTTTAATTTTCTTTCTTTCTTTTCTTTCTTATTTTATATATATATATATATATATATATATAATATAAGAATATAAGAATATAAAATTTTTAAATATATTATTATATTTTTCAGTAAAAAAAATATTATGACAAATATTTAAGATAATTTAATATTTGTAATTTAAATTTTATTACTTATATTTTTATTTAAATATAATTTTAATATATTTGTTACTTTTATTTAAATTTTTTTTAAATAATGAATTTTGTTTGTAACTTTTAATATATTTTTTTAATTCATTATTTACCGACTAAATTTTAGTCGGCGATTAGTCTTACAAAATTGAAAATTTGTGCTTCAGACTTTGGAGGGAAACTTCGGAGGGAAACTTTGGAGTGCTTTAACTTGAACTACCTGACATATTATTTCTTTCCTTTCCATTGCACTTGTGTTACATAGACCATTATCCCTCCCACCTCTGGTTTAGTAGTTCATATTCAAACCATGGGTTTTCATTCAATAGTTGATATCCGAAACACCAATGGTGTGGAAGTGTGAACTGAGCAAAAATGACCAATAGTGTGGAAGCTTCTCATATTTGATAGCAGAGTGGTTTTCTGCTTCTCATATCAAGGGGGAGATCCAATGGTGGACAGGGTGTTTGATGAAATGCCTCAAAGAATAACTCATCTTAATTGCAAATCAACTTTACATAGTGTTAGTATGATTTGATATCAAACCTTCCACGCTAGAGTCAGTCCATTAGATCATGTCAAATATTTGGGACACTAAACAAGCTTAGTTATAGATTAATTGAGAGAGAGAGAGAGAGAGCATGTCTGTTTCTCTCTCTCATTTTCTCTCTGTCTCTCGCATATCTTTCTTCTCTCTATCTCTCTCATCTGTCTTCTCCCTCTGTCTCTCTCGCTCATCTTTCTTCTCTCTATCTCTCTCATCTGTCTTAGTTTAAATTTGTTTCCTCATTGGAATTTATTAATTTGGTTTGCCTATATATATGGCTTTGGTGTAATGAACTATCAATTTTGGGCATTGATTGAATATTGAAGAACTGATATTGAATTGGGAATGTGTTCCCCATTTCTTATCTTCTCTCTTTATTTTATCTTCTCTCCTCCTCTCTTCTAATCCTTCTTGCTGTCACTTTGCTGGTCAACTAGGCAAAGAAGGAATTTCGAGATCTCAAAGCTTCACAAGTTGAATCGAGAATCGCCATACAGTTCATAAATATGATGAGGTGCCATATACAGTTCATAAATATTTTATATGGTTTCTGATATTGTTAGTAGAAAAAGGATCTGTGAGTGATATTTCCACTTCAATCAGAGAATATTTTAGATTTAGAGAGAGAGAGACAGAGAGAGTATTTTCTTGGATCCTCAAATATTTTATTCCCAACCTTTCAAAGTAAATAAATCTCCTGTTTGTATGAAATCAATTTGTAGATGTATAAAATGGACAAGGACACTAATAAATTCCATTATGGTCAGAGCATCAATTATTCAGAAATGGACAACTTCAGAGGAATTAGCCTTATCTGCTTGTCCTGTCTTGTATCAGAATATTATTTTCCTCCCAGTTAATTTTGTACAAAAAATTTACTCATCATTTTATAATTATTGATGGGGAACTGATATTACTTTTGGACTGAAATGCCTTTCTTAAATATATATGTTAATTATAGTCATTGGCCAAAATTGAACGTTTGGTCAAATGCTGGTGTTCTCAAACCATTATGTAGAAAATTTAAAAATCCAGAGGCTTTTGGTGACTGTTGTTCACTTGGACTTGAATGCAAATGGATCTATCTTCCTTGTCATTAGTGAGACAACCTTTGAGGAAAAAAATGACAATTATAAACTGTAGAGTGAGGATACTTGTTCACATCCCATGATTATTTGTCTAGTCTCACTCATTGTCAGAAAGGTATATCTATTTTTGTTTAGATTACATAAAGTTAATGGGAGGTTGTATTTGTAATACCATGTGGATACGAACAAAAAGTATCCTAAATTTGTTGCATGAAGAACAATGATTTCAATTCTTAGTCCTGTTAACTAGTGAATTTGGATGTTTGAGAGTTCACTAATAGATTTGAACTTTTTATGTTGTCCTTTTTCACATCTTCTCTGTCCATATGCATATTCTGTGTATCTTTATTCTAAGCATGGCATTTAGAAATAAGCTAGTTGAGTGATAGTTTGGTAATTTATATGCCTATTCTAGTTTAATATTTTGCTATTTCACATATTTATGTGCATGTCCAGTAGAGATATATAACCTGTCATAACTCATAAGATGAAACTCTCATGTATTGTCCAAAGATTAAAAAGACCATTAAAAAAAAAAAAAGAAAAACTGAGCTCTCATTAATAACTTTGGATCTTTGAACTTTCATTCCGCAATGAACTTATTTTATACATTATTGATTCAATGTTTGGGATGAAGATGTGACTCTACTGAATTTTCATTCCGCAATGAACTTATTTTATACATTATTGATTCAATGTTTGGGATGAAGGTGGCTGCTCAATGAACTTATCTGATGATGTTAATCAAGTCTTCCCCCTTTGCGGAAGTTCAAAGCATTATTATATACTGCAAATTTCAGGTAACCCCATGAGTTGTTCTTTCCATATAGTGCATACCATGACCTTAGATAGTTAAATCCTTTGCTTAAAATGATTTTTTTGACAACAATATTCATACATGGTTAGCCTCTCATATACTTTCTTGATTCAGTTGAATCATACATGGTTTCTTACATATGAAACTAATTTATTCTTTACTGTAACTTATTTGAACTTGTCAAAAATAATAATAATAATAATAATAATAATAAATAAGGAGTTACCACAGTGGTCCTAACAGCAAGCCACACTACTCTGTGCACACCCAATAGAGCAACCCATAGGATACTTCCCAATCGTGTGTCTTTGCAATCAAATTAGGGGATAAATCGATTTGTTCTTTGGTTGGTAATAATCTCCATGCAAGATAGAAGCATTCCTTATATTGAGCTTTTACCCAAAAAGTAATTCTAACCTTGCTCAACTCACAAATCTCCTTCCTGTTTCTTTTAATAGGAAAATATATGTGTGTGTGAGGGAACTGACCTTGGTTGCTCTTCACTTTTGTTTTGTGTTTTTCATAAGATACATAAGGAGTCAACAGGTACATGCCTTCCCTTTCCCCTTAAACATATCTCCACCATTTTCTATTCAGCTATAGTTAACAAAATTTAAATTGAATATTTTAAGTATTACTGTACCATAGCCAATTGGGATTTCAAAATTCTTTATCAAATTATATAGTTCATAATTAGCCAAAAGGATTTAATGTCCGTCAAATAATAATAGGATTATCATTTAAGTCATGACTGGGTGCATGGGCTAGTCCTTGCTTCAACAGAGCGAAGGTATTAGGAATCCTTGTCTTTCTATCTGTCTATCCGTTATTAACAGTTTGTGCCTGTTCTCAGTGGATAGAAGGTATTTGTTAACGATTTGTGCACCTTTTGAGGGTATCTTCTTTTAGGAAAAGTAATTCCCAAAAAAGGAAATGCTAACCACCCCATCTAATGGGGTATATGTGTAAAAAGTAGATTCGAATATGTAGAAAGTGTATGATTTGTGCCTGCATGATGTTTCTTCTATATTTAGGCCCTTGTAGGCACATTTTTATTTATTTATTACAACCTTGTTGTTTTAACGAGGATCTATCTTGTAGGATCTATTTATTACACATTTTATAGGCACCAAAGTAATGAATTTTATTTAATCAATTATGTATAAATTTAAGCTGTATTGAACTTAAATTTTCTCTTCTTTGTTGCAGGGGTATTCAATTATTTAATCAATTTATGTATAAAGTTCATCTGGGTCCAGCTGAAGAGGCTGCTTACTGTTTCTTGGCATGCCTTCAATTTGGACTGAAATGTGGTGATTTTATAGACAACCTGAGATAGATTTGAAGTTTTGGGTTTGTATTGCTAAAATTGGATTGTTCCTGCTTTCATGGAGATTGTTCTGGTTGGAAGAAGCTGACATTAAGAGAATTCTGCCTGTTCTTGTTTTTTTACAACTTATTTTGGTTCTTGCAGGAAAATTCGGCACAAGAATGTTGTACAATTCATAGGCGCATGCACACGAACTCCAAACCTGTGCATTTTGACTGTACTTCCAGTGAAATTTTTAGTTGTGTAATGCTATATGCTATTCTTAGATGATAATATGTATCACCATAAGGTATATTATGTTGTTGGAAAGTACTGTTATTCCGAATTGGAATTAATCCAAAATGTGACTATTGTTCCAGCATTATGGTCTGTTATAAGTTATAACCTTGTGTGAAATTCTAAGTGATAATTCATCCTTGCTAGGAGGAAAATTCTAAGTGATAATTCATCCTTGCCATGACCTGCCCTTTGAATGGTCTGAATACATTCATATTTGGCAAATATTAAAATTCAAAGACCGGTTGGTGTTTTGAGTAATGTTGATTGTCTTTGTATTCATGATCTTAACTCTGTTTAGAAGAAATTTAAAAAAAAAAAAAAAAACGTTAAAGCATTTGGCTACCAAATATTTTGGTAGCCAAATCATAATTAAATGTATTGGTGACTAATAATTTAGTAGCAAAACATAACCCAAAAAGTTTTGGCGACCAAATAATTAGTAGCTAAAACAATTGAGAATGAGAGAAACAAACTATTGGCCACTAAATTTTTAGTCACGGAATGCACCTTTTGCCGACTAAATAATGTTTCGTAGCCAAAGGTGTACTTTCGGCGACTAATTATTTAGTAGCTAAAGGTGACACCTTTCCCGACCACAACAATTTAGTAGCCAATAGACCTCATTCGGCGACTAAAGTTTTAGTGGCGGAAACATAACATTTGCCGACTAAATTAATATTAGTAGACAAATGTGCTCACTTTCGGCGACCAAACGAAATTTAGTAGCCAATACTATCGCCGACAGGGCAAAGGCGACGAGCTTGGCGACCAAATATTTTGGTCGCTAAATGGGTTCGGCGACCAAATTTTGGACTTTTGGCGACCAATATTTTGGTAGCTAAAAGTGACATTTCTTGTAGTGGTTGTAAATATATATCATGTTTATGGTGTGTTTTGTTTTAAAATGAAAGGTCATTATTAAGCTATATCATTATGTTTAAAAATTTTATATAAAATTTATGTTTATATATTATCACCCAATAATAATATGTGTAGGTAGAATTTAATAGAGAGTTGTAAAATGCAGTCATAATGATAAGAAGAAGAAATAGTAAGAAAAATGACAAAATAGTCATTTAAAAAATTTTAAGGCATGACATCAATAATTCAAGAGATAATTTGTAATGAGATTACAAACCTTAAGGAGGAAAATATAAATTTTCAAACGTGAATGAGAAATTTATATTAAATAGAAACCTCAAGGGGTGTCAGTGTAATTTACCCCTCCCTTTTTTATATATATAAATAATTAGACACTTGACAGAAAATTTTAAGAAACCAATCTGAGTAGTTACATATATAATTTTTTAGTTTAATAAATTTTTTTTTTTTTTTGCCCTTTTTTCCGGTTGATGTTTGGTTGTTTCTAGTAAAGGGATAAGTCCCCTGAGGTTGGACCCCTTGGCCACATGGGCAACCACTTTATTTTCTACCTATTCATGTTTTTTTTTTTTTTTGGGAAATTACAAATATAGTTATGAGATTTACTTAAAATACAGATTATTTATTGTGGTTTTGAAAATTACATCTTACTTTTTCAAGTTTTTCACCGTACAACAAATTACTCTTTTTGTTAATAAATTATCGAGTCAATCAATAATTTTTAATAATGTCATAAATATATTCCAATCAACAATTCATGTAATTTTATTGTTGTATGAAAGAGTAGTCATAATTTTTATTATTATGTTAATTTTGTTAAATAAAAAATACTAACAAAGGAATATTTATAATTTCCAAACCACATGGTGCGATCCGTATTTTAAGCAAACCTCAAAAATGTATTTGTAATTTACCTTTTTTTTATTGTTATTTTTTAAATTACATACCAGTATGTGAGTAATGATAAATATGTTCAATTTGACTATGTTCTTGGAGAACCGTAGAGCACCATTTGACACCCAAAATGAAAGAAACATACCATAAAAATGTTAAAAAACATTTCAAATGTGACATAACTCACAGTTGATCTAATTTTAAATTAAATAATGCGAAGTTGAATAGAGTTCCGTCTTTAGAAGCACTCTAAAATTAGACCAACTCAAATATTATGACTATCAACACTAAATTAGCCGTTTGGGAAGTGGCTAAATTAGCCAATTAGTCAAAAAGTTACTTTTTTAGCCAAAAAGCCAACAATCCATACCAAAAAGTCAAAGATTCTCTTTTCTCTCTACTTTTTGCACAGCTTTTCGTAATTAGCCAAAAAGTCAACCCAAACATACAAGTTTTTTTTACCTACCTTTTTAGCCAATTAGTCAAAAAGTTACTAAATTAGCCTGTTCCCAAACGAGGCCTAAAGTAGACATATAAAGGCTAAGAAAACTCACGAAACAAACATACCTGGATTATCAGCTCTAAATCCGGTGGCAGCCCATCCATTTGTAGGGACCCCAACAGTGTTTACCTCTGGTGGATCAACCAGATTGTACCCTGTAGGGTCAGTTTCATTGTTAAAGTTTCCAAAACCAAAACCAACAAAATAAAAGCTGTAACCATGCAAATGCATTGGATGATTTCTGCTGCTTTCATCACATTAGTACTTTGGAACGCTATCTCCACAATCGAATTGAACTCCAAAACCTTAACCTTAGTCGCATTTTTCGGTGTCAAATAATCATTCGATACATCATCAGCTGTATAATTGAAAAAATAAGGTGGTTGACTTGGAAAATCTGTAGTGTAAAGCCCTTTAAGTTCGTTGTAGTATGCTTGTAATACATCAACCTCTGGGGTCACAAAACTTATATTGTTCAAGCTTGCTGCTAGCCTATCACCATTGGGTTCATCACAAGAACTGTTGACACAAGGAAGTGTGTTCACTAAAAGAGTTATATAGAGTTTTGTATCAACTGTTTGTGGGACATCAACTGGGTGCTCCTTGCTGTTTAAGGCCCTCATTTGACGGGTAAAATTCGATACAGCGTCAATATCAGTATAATTAGGAAGAATAGGAAACGCAGGTGTTGATGGTGCTGTATAGTTTCCACTGTATTGAACTATTGCAGTTGCAGCCATATAGTATTCGCTTGGGGTTTGATATGCAGTGATCAACACATCCATGGTTTGTCCAGGGGTTATCATGATATAGTCGGTATTTATAGGTTTGATGTAGGCACCATCCATTCCAACAACTGTGAGATTGTGTTGAGCTACCATAAAGAACATTTCTGCGTTCAGAATTGAATTGATGATATGAAGAAGATCAGTCTTTCCATAATCAACCAATATTCTGAATGTTCCTGCAACATATGGATCGGGTTACATATGTAAAGTCCAAAACTAGTACCAGTGCAACTTGAAATTTTAAACAACGAAAACAACCATAATTGGGATTCTGTTGTTGTGTATGTATATACCTGGTTTGGAACAATTGTACAAATCTCCAGGCTGGCCATTGATGGTGAAAGCATCCGACTGGTTGGGTTCGCCTCCACTTTCAAGTGCGGATTGAATTAACTCCATCACATCTCCCTTAAACCATGATGCTAAAATAGCAAAAGTAGAGTAATATGTAATTTATAATTTAAACATGCAAGATAAATGATAAACTAACATGGAAGGCTTTGAAGCTAGATGAATTACTGAAGTTCATGGAGAGTTTAAATTCCTAGTAATACACAAGTTTTTGTGTGCATATTTGTGTGTGTATGTGTGTGAGAGAGAGGCGTACCCAAAACAATGGGAAACTCTTCAGAAGGCTTAGAATATGGTAAGTGGTTCCATTTGCGGGGTAGACAATGATGGGACCATGAACAGTGGCTCGAGACCAGTCACTATGGGCATGCCACCAAAGGATACCTTCCTCAGTTGAGAATATTATCTCATAGTTGAAATTCGCTCCAAGTTGGATGGGGCATTGTGTGATATACTCCGGACCATCTGACCATGGATTTCTTGGTTGCTTTACTCCATGCCTATCACAACATGATATTGTCAAACACAAATTTAGTTTTTCTTTTGTTTTATTGATCAGCAAAGAAAATGAACTTTATTGATGAAATAGAAGACATACATCCATAAAGAAAAGAAAATGATGAGTGCAAAAAGCATCATAGCTAGCCAAATCAATCCCAACTAGGTTGGCATCGATAAGACTGCTCAATCATATGCTAGCACACCATCGAGAGTTAGTGAGGAACCAATCACAAACACCAAAGCCAACCTCACCCAAGCAGAAGTTAACCAAAACTAAACCAAAAAATACAACCCAAAACTAGCATACAGTAAGGGAACAAGACAATCAATAGATAAAAACAGCTGCAGCATCCAAGTTAAATGACCATTGACTAGACAGAACAAAACAACAATCCATAACAGCAGAAATAGGAATAGCAGCCATAGCAGCAGAACACCAGCAAACCATAGCAGCGTCAGCCATCATAGAGCACAGCAGCTGGTAGATCACAGACCAACCCCATCAGTTCATAATGCAAAACAGCACATGCTGCAGCATCAGAGTAACAGACCAGCAACATCAGCATTTCAGCTCTCCTGCACTAAGCACCACACAGCAACAACAGAGCAGGCCTCAGCTCCTAGGATCTACACAAGAGATTCACCACTACAACAACCCAAAAAACAACAACAGAGCAGGCCTTAGCATTGAACTCAGCAGCTCCTAGGATCTACACAAGAGATTCACCATCACAACAGTATAACAAACAACCATCACAGAACTCAGCATCTCCTAAATGAGATTCACCACTACAGCATCCCCAAAACCATGCACTAAACAGCAGCAATCAGCAACATGCAATAGAAAATCAGACCACCATACACCTGGAACAATTAGCAGCATACAGCAATCAGCAAACATACTAGACAGCCTCTCACCTGGAACAAATTCTGACCTGATGTATATTAAAGATAATATCATTCACTGAGAATAACAATCTTGAGTATGATGCTTTGATCCATAGTGCAATTCTCACTTTGACCAAATCATAGAGCTTCTCCAAGCTAGGTTGGGCATTGTTAAAAATAAAATCATTCCTTAATTTCCATATCAACCAGAACACCGCAAACGGAATGATTCTCCATATCTTCTTCTCTAATTTCTTCAACTTTGTTCTTGACCACCAATGTAGCAGCTCATCCACAGATTTTGATATCACCCATTGAATACCCCACCATTTCATAATTTTGGACCAAACTAACCAAACAAAATGGCAATGCAAGAGCACATGATTGTGTGTTTCCTCCTCCTTATTGCAGAACACACAATGAAAATTAGTATGATTATCCAAAATCCCCTTCATTTGAAGATAATTAGATGTCTTAATCCTTCTCTTCCAAGCAAGCCAGCCAAAGAATTGAACTTTTAGGGGTGCCACATTCTTCCAAATACACTCTGTCATCCTGTAAGTAGGACTAAAAAAGGATTCACACCAATGGTATGCTGATGAGACAATGAAAACTCCTGAGGAATCCACATTCCATTTCAATTTATCAATTACATTAACCCTTAATTCCAGTATAGTACGCAACAATCTCTTCAATCTGTCTAACTCCTCCATTTCCCACTTGAACAAACTCCTTCTAAACAATGAGTTCCAATCATCTTGACCAACTCTATTTCTCACCAAAAACACAGATTCAGTTTTGAACACCGCCTATAAGAAAAGTCTAGGAAACACATCCTTCAGGCAGCCAGATCCTGCCCAGCTATCAAGCCAAAACCTTAACCTCCGACCATCCCCAAGAACAATTGAAGAATTTGAATGAAAAAAACCTAGCACTTCAGGTTTAGATAGCACAATTCCCACAATATCTTTCCATATTTTGGACATCTTACCAACTCTTACAAGTTCAGGTGACCACAAATCAATAGACCCATAGTACTTTTTACAAATCACATCCTTCCAAAGGGATTCCTCTTTTGCCCCAAACCTCCATCACCACTTTAAAAGTAAACATACATTCATCAAATCTAATCTTTTCACACCCAACCCTCCTTGACTTTTACTAAGAGTAACATCACCCCATTTAACCAAATGAATTTTTCTTTTAAGATCTGAACCTCCCCAAAGAAAAGCTGCTTGAATTTTAGCAATCTCCTTTGCTACTCCTGATGGCATCCTAAACAAAGAAAGATAATATATAGGCAAACTAGACAACACAGCTTTTATTAGTGTTAGTCTACCTGCAAATGAGAGGAATCTTCTTTTCCATGAGGCAAGCTTTAATTTAAACTTTTCTATCACAGGCTGCTAGGTTTTCTTTCTACTAGGACTGGCCCCCAAAGGCAATCCCAAGTATTTCAGAGGTAGAGTTTGATGAAGGAAGTATAATTTGGAAGCAAATTCTTGACAGTAAATTCTTGACAAAGATCTGAATGAATACCCACCCCATGCACCACACTATTATGGTAATTAATTTGCAGGCCTGACATAATTTCAAAGCATCTCAATATTCTTTTAATGTTTAAAACCTCCTTCCATTCAGCTTCACAAAACAGTATAGTATCATCTGCAAATTGCAAATGCGTGATCCTCAGGTCAGAACCCACTAATGCACCCTTGATCAAACCTAGCTATTTTGTCTTACTCAATAAAATGTTAAGACCTTCCGCCACTATATTAAAAAGAAAAGGTGATAATGGGTCTCCTTCTCTGAGCCTTCTCTGTGGTTTAAACTCAGAAGTTGGAGAACCATTCACCAAAATAGAAATATTTGCTGAAGTTACACATTTTTTTTATCCAGCTCACCCACTTAGCACCAAATCCAAAATTGGATAGCATTGAGAATAAAAACCCCCAATTTATTGTGTCGTATGCTTTTTCAAAATCAAGCTTAAGAATTATCCCCTTTTTTTGTCCTTCTTCTACCCATCAACAACCTCATTTGCAATCAATATCACATCCAGAATATTTCTTCCCCCTATAAAAGCAGATTGTGTATCACTGATTATTCTAGGCATGACTTTCTTCATTCTATTGGAAAGTACCTTAGCAAGGATCTTATACAAGGAACCAATAAGGCTAATGGGCCTATATTCTGCAAGGCTAGATGGATTTTCATTTTTTGGGATCAAAGCTATAAAAGAGCTGTTAATACCCCGAACCAACTTCCCATTTTGGTGAAATTCATTCATATATTGAAGAACATCCCCCTTGATAATATTCTAGCATTTCTGAAATATGTTAACATTAAACCCATCTAGGCCAGGAGCCTTATTACCCTCACAAATCCTGATTGCTGCCTTCATTTCAGATTTTGAAAAAGGTAATTCTAACAATTCTGCACTTTGATCTTCTTCAATGGTTTTAAAAGGACCTAAATACCCTGGCTTGCTACACCAAGAGTTTGAAAAGAGAGTGAAGAAATGATTTTGTACAATAGCCCTAACAACTTGAGAATCCTTTACAACAGAGCCATTGATCAAAATAAAGCATAAGGCATTCATGGTCTTTCTACTACATGCCATAATGTGGAAAAACTTCGTATTTCTATCACCTTAAATTGCCCAATTCACCCTTGATTTCTGAAGCCATACTCACTCCACCATTTTGCTCAGTTTCCATGCTTCCCCTTTTGTCTCCCTTCTTCTAGCAACCTATGATGATGATAATGACCCTTCTTCAGCCAATAAATCTAAAGCATGAACTTCCTCTTCAACTTGTTTCAATTTGAATTCAACATTACCAAAGACTTCATTGTTCCACTACTTTAATGTAGTTTTCAAAGCTTTCAATTTTTTCAAACACTTAAACCCAGCCCAACCATCTATCATTGTTTCTGACCAGCATTCTCGTACACCTTCAAGAAAATTGGATGAAGATGCCAAGCATTAATAAATTTAAAAGGTCTAGGGCCCCAGTTCCTCTCATCAAGGGCCGACCCTGACTTATTAGGGGCCTAAGGCGAATTTTTTAAATTTGGGCCTTCATATATCATTATTCAAAAAAAATAAAATAAAATAAAATTATTTGGATAAAAAGGATAAAAATATATTTCTATTTCATTACAATTTAACAAAATTTAGATAACAAATATATATATATATATATATATAATAGTTGAATTTCAATTAGTTGAATCGAATCTTTATGTTTTAACTTACCAATGCTATAAGAACTAAAATTAATTGAGGGTAAGAATGAAATTTTTTTACACAACTCAAGCAATATATAAAATTAGCAAGTTAAGGTTGATTATTTTTCAGTATGAATCCAAGTATGACATGACTCTATAACATGAATTATTAGTTATATATTTTCATGTTCACTAAGGGAAGCCATGACATTTTTTTAATCTTTTATTTAACTCCCTCTAACCGAATAAAAAAAAGTATGTAAAATAATAATTATGGCTAATATCTTTTTTTCATTTAAGATATATATTTTTTTGTTACCTATTTTAGAGTCAATCTAGTAAAAAATATATATATAGTAATAAGGTACAATTTTTTTAATTAGAAAAATGCAATTGAATTAAAATCAAACATTCTATGAATAATTTCATTTAGTAGAAATAAATTTTATAAAACTCAACTTGTGGGAAAAAATTTAATCTCTCCACACACTTGCTAAGTTAATTTTAACTAAAAGTGAAAGTTTTCACATTAAATATCAATCGGACACGAATCAAAATAACACCATACGATAACGTGATAATAAATAAATTGAGCTAGTATTGAAGTAATTATAAAATAACACAATATGATACACTCCCCTAATTGAGGGCCCTAAATTTTGTTCAAAATCGGAGGCCCAAGGCGACCGCCTTAGTCGCCTCACCCCAAGGCTGGCCCTACTCTCATCTTCCATCAGTAGAATAGGACTATGATCCGAAAACCTTCTAGGAAGACCCCACAATTTGAAGTTAAAATTACACAACCAGTCTGGGTTTAGGAGAAATCTATCTAATCTACTCCACCTATCCCCTTCCTGAGAATTACCCCAGGTGAAATTCCTCCCAAACATTGGTAATTCAGTTAACTCTAATTGGTCAATCATTTCATTGAAATCTCTCATCCCTCTATCTATTCTAGAGCACCCTTTTCTTTCTGATATTCTTCTGATCTCATTGAAATCTCTCCCCCCACACACCAAGGGTTAGGATATAATACTTTAATATTTAACAGGATATCCCACACCTCCTTCATTTTCCTTACATCATTAGGACCATAGACATTCACCACCACACACTCAAAACTATGATAAAGAGTACCTGATAAGAGAATGAAATTTTTATTACAGCAACAATCTTTAAGTTGAAATACTTCTAGGTTCCAAACACAAAATAAGCCTCCAGCAACTCCTTCTGAATCCACTGCCATAAAATCCATCATGTCTCCTGGCCAAATTGACCCAGCTAATTTTTCATTACTGACAGCTTTCTTAGTCTCTTGCAGTAGCACCATATCAACTTTATTGTCAAAGAGCACCTTTTTGATCCTCCTCCTTTTAATTGACTTCCCCAAGCACCTAACATTCCAAGATAATAGCTTCATTTCAAACTTACCAAAACTCCTTATACCTCCTAGGGATGCTATTCAGTTAGCATTACCCACCCTCTCCTTAAGCTTTTCAATATCTCTCTTTTCCAGCTCCATTAGTTTAATTATGATCTCTTTTTCCTTTCCATTACAGTCCAACCCGAGGACCCTACTGAGTTGCAAGGTTGTTTTAGCTTCATTAAGTTTGCTTATCATCTCCTCATCGTTTCCAGTGCCATCCCTCTCTAGGACTCTACTGAGCTGCAAATTTGTTTCAACTTCATTAATGATGAATCGTTGAACACACCAAAATTAAATCACTAAACTATGCCAAATTCTTTTAGAATAATGGCAAGTCCATGTATCGATCCACAGGGACAAATGAGAAATGATATTAATTCAATCGCTAAATTTTTAAATTAATTTTGATTAAAAAGATATGATTGATTTTATAACCAAACAGCAATTAAATGAAATTGAAGAATTATATTGACAATTAAAATTAGGGTTTGAGATATTAATTTTCGAGAAAAGTCCTAGGGTAGAGAATTCACCACTAACCACATGAATGAGACTTAACATCAGCCATCAATCGTAATCCGGTTTAAACTACGCAATATTTCACAACTATAAGTTTGAAATATTGATCAAGAGGGTTGTCGCATTCAACGTACAAGCATGAATCATCTCAAGTAGTACGAGGCGTTTGCTCTAAACTATAGTAGCAAAATGACCCGTCTCTTATAGCATGACTCGTCTCGTACTTTGAATACAAACACAAAGAAAACTAATGTATGGAAAGCATCACAGAGAGTAAAATGCTTGAAGAGATGAAAGAAACAATTATTAAGAACTTATAAATCATCTATACATCCATGCAAACCAATTCACAATTAAAGCTTATGAAAAATCCTATTACATGGCTAGGGTTTCATCAAAACCTTAGAAAAGACGACTAGCCACTCATGGAGGAGTGGGAAGAGGAAGAAGATGAGGAAGAAACCCCCATGGAAATGTGTGTCAAGCTTTAGGAGAAAGTCACCTCTTTAGAACCCTAGCCTCCATTTTCTCTGAATTAATTTTCGAACCCTAGGTTTGGCTATTTTTCTTTCTTTTATTCTCAACAAAACAGACCAAAAATTCCGTGCACGTGCCCCTAGGTGGGCCGCTTGAACGCCCATGTGGGCTGCACAAGCAGTGGTGGGCCGCACGTGCGGTGAAGCTTGGCTGTACGTGCGGTGGTCTGGCTGGCTCGGATTCTTCACTTCTCGCACGGAGGATCTGCTTTCGCACCATTTTTTATTGAATTTTCATATTTCCTGCCAAATTTGTACAAGTGCACGAAACACATCATCTCCATCAAATAAACGAAATTGAAAGACTAAAAATGTAACTTAAGTGGTCTCAATGTGGTACCTTTCAACCTATATCACGCCCCCCAACTTACATTTTGCTAATCCTCAAGCAAAACAAAAGAAATAAGAAAAGTAAAATACTCTCAGCCATTTTCGTAGGGATCACGATTGCATTTAGCATATGCAACAAGCCTTTAAACCACAAGGTTACCCCAAGTGGACGAGTATAGTCTCATGAGGGTTTTCAGAAATGATACCCATAAACATCAACATATATTTATATCCGCTCAACAACAATAAACCACACTACTCCACACAACAACCAACTTATGTGCCGCTACAATGTGATATATGATGAGTCATTGAAGGCACAGAGGACAAGTATGAAGGAATCTATTGAGCCAAAACCACAATTCAGTTAGTACAAAAGTAAAGCCCCTTGTACTTGTGAATGCTAGTAGACACATCATTAGTACCCTCGGTGTAAAGTGCAATCTCCATATTAGTTAATTGTCCACTATAATAGCCCAGTGTCACTCATAATAACACTCAACATATACAGAAAAATTAAACTGTTGCAACCAAGATTCTCAAAAAAAAAAATTTCTTTGGAAAGACTATGCAATGTCCTGATTCATTAAGCTTTCTAGTCTGCCCATGTAACAAGCATTGAACCAATGACTCCCAAACTAGACAGTTTTAGGGCACTACGTGTAGAGACACCCCTACGGGCTTAATAACTCGAGCTGAAAAGGCTACGAATTCGAACAAGTCATTCATATTTTTCCTTAACCGTGCAATGTCTAGGTCCCTTAAGCTTTCTAATTAACCCATGTAGCAAGTATTGGGCCGATGACTCCCAAACCAGATGGTTTTAGGGCACTAGGTGTAGAGACACCCCTACGGGCTTAGTAACTCGAGTTAAAGAGGCTATGACCCTAAACAAGTCATGCAACCTTAGCCATTATCAATGATGTATACCAGGGATTATAATAAAGAGGTCACTGCTATGATAATGTGTTCATGTGAATTAAGACATACTCATGACAAGTGTACTAATACCCTAAACACAAACAACTATCCTAGTGCAAACATCACATGTGAGTATTTACCCAATAAACCCTTTTCATACAAGCCCACTATGTTTTCCAATTAACATATGCTCATATCATTACCATACTAGCACAAAGTAAACATTAAGTGAAGTGGTGCAATTAAGTGCAGCAAGTACAAACATGAATGGTTATTACAAATACTCTCACCCCCCCACTGGAATATAACATTGTCCTCAATGTAAGCAATTATACATTAGAAAGTAAAATGAGAGAGAGGATCTTACTAGATAGTGTAGGGGCACATCAAGGGAGGCAAGGACACCCAAACACACACACACTTTCAAAAAAAAAAAAAATTGGGTACAGTATAAAAGAAAAATAAAAATAAAATAAAATAAAACAAAACGAAACGAATAAGGAAAGAAAATAAAGGAAATATACAAAAATCACTGTTGTGGATCCGGCGGTGGTGGGAAATGCTGCTCAAATAGGGCATGCATCAGTGTCCGAGTCTCGAACGCCTCATCATGAACCCTAGTGCCAAGCTGATCAAACCACTGATCACTCGAATCCCAGTATGCATAGAAGTTAGTTTGCAAAGATGTAACCGACTACTGATACCCATCAAATGCTGCCTGTGATTAATCCCAAAAAGCCTGGTAGTCGGTCCGAAGATCAACCACAGATTGCTGAATGGCGGCTTGATTATCCAGAAGAGCCTGATATTGTGCCTTTGTCATACGGAATGGCGGTGGCGGTGGCGGTGGCGGTGGCGCTGGTGCTGGTGCGACGGTGGGCTAGACTAGAGCATCATTAGGATTGGTCGGGGCTTCGGGGAGGACTAGTGGAGGTGACAGGCGAGCAGTGGTTTGGTGCTAGTGGGTTTTACCATAAAATGTGGGCGACGAAAGCTAAACCTCATTGGCCTGAAGTGGGTATGTCGCTTGGTCTTTTATGAGCGTAGTAATGAGATTGGCAAAAAGAAGGGCCCATGTAGAACTGCCCCAGGTGTTGCGAATTTTGAGTTCATTAAAGATTCGATGCATCTAGTTATAGATCAAAGTAAGGATGTCCACTCAAAATCTGAAGTCGAATCGATGTAAGGCACGGAGAAAGTCCCCTCGCCGCTCTTCCTTGTGGCCAAGAGGAATGACATTCTTTTTCAGTACCACATCAAGGAAGAAAAAACGACGTGGTAAATTAGCCCGTCGGATACTAGTCTGGTTGTCATCATCCTGCCGCCCCTCATAAAATTCGGTCACCAATTCTAGGACAGTAAGTTCTCGAGTGAATACCGGGAATTGTTCTGCATTGATAGGGTCCATAGAACAGTAGAGAACCTTGGCAATTGAAGCTGGAGTGACTACTAACTCCACTCCATCAACAAGGGAGCGAAGAGTTCCCAGAGCCTTGTCGCTGATGTACATATACTAATAAAAGAGTCGCACAATGCGAGGATATGCTGGTTCAGTGACGGTGCAGATGCCTAGGAGGACCCGGTCTTCAAGTTGTTGAATACTCCACGCAGTGGTTTGATGGCGACGGAAGAAGTCCACATCAAAGGATGTATCACATACAACTAGTTTGGTGGCCCAAGCATCGGTTGACACATCCATAAATGCAATGTTGGCATTGCGAGGCCGTTTGGGCGCTCGGCGAGATGATGAAGACATATCTACACAAAATAATTCAACCAACACAACCAAAAGTATGGAACCATTATATCAACATTCATCAAATGCAGCATGTATGCATAAATCACTCAAAACCGCATCATCCTCACACCACCGAATTGATTGTTATTTATTTATTTGCAAACACACAGTGGAACTACAAAGATGAAATAAATAAGAAAATTAAATTAAATTAAACAATCTAAGTTAGTAAAAGAGAAGAAAATAAAATAAACTAAAATAAAAATTCAGAAAATAAAAGAAAATAAAATAAAAACTAGACTAAAATTTGATGAATCGTTGAACACACCAAAATTAAATCACTAAACTATACCAATTTTTTTTAGAATAATGGCAAGTCCAGGTATCGATCTACAAGAACAAATGTGAAATGAGATTAATTCAATCGCTAAATTCCTAAATTAATTTTGATTAAAAAGATAAGATTGATTTTATAACTAAACAGCAATTAAATGAAATTGAAGAATAATATTGACAATTAAAATTAGGGTTTGAGATATTAATTTTCGGGAAAAGTCCTAGGGCAGAGAATTCACCACTAACCACATGAATGAGACTTAACATCGGCCATCAATTGTAATCCGGTTTGAACTACGCAATATTTCATAACTACAAGTTTGAAATATTGATCAAGAGGGTTATTGCATGCAACGTACAAGCACGAATCATCTCAAATAGTACGAGGCGTTTGCTCTAAACTATAGTAGCAAAATGACCCATCTCTTATAGCATGACTCGTCTCGTACTTTGAATACAAACACAAAGAAAACTAATGTATGGAAAACATCACAGAGAGTAAAATGCTTGAAGAGATGAAAGAAACAATTATTAAGAACTTATAAATCATCCATACATCCATTCAAACCAATTCACAATTAAAGCTTATGAAAAATCCTATTACATGGCTAGGGTTTCATCAAAACCCTAGAAAAGACGACTAGCCACTCATGGAGGAGTGGGAAGAGGAAGAAGATGAGGAAGAAACCCCCATGGAAGTGTGTGTCAAGCTTTAGGAGAAAGTCACCTCTTTAGAACCCTAACCTCCCTTTTCTCTGAATTAATTTTTGAACCCTAGGTCTGGCTATTTTTCTTTCTTTTATTCTCAGCAAAACATACCAAAAATTCCGTACACGTGCCCCTAGGTGGGCTGCTCGAGGGCCTATATGGGCCGCACGAGCAGTGGTAGGCCATACGTACGGTGAAGCTTGGCCGTATGTGCGATGGTCTGGCTGGCTCGGATTCTTCACTTCTCGCACGGAGGATCTGCTTTCACGTCCTTTTTTTTATTGAATTTTCATATTTCCTGCCAAATCTGTACAAGTGCATGAAACACATCATCTCCATCAAGTAAACAAAATTGAAAGACTAAAAATGTAACTTAAGTGGCCTTAATGTGGTACCTTTCAGCCTACATCAATTAAGGACCCTTCTTCTTGACAGACTTGACAAGGAGAGTGAAATTGCTGCTACTACTGCCCTGAAAACAGCCCTTTTCTTCAAATTCATCGGCAATTCTTTCCTATTTTTCCCAATATGGAGGTTGCCCTTCTGGTTAAAATAATGACCTGAAACCCCTTTTGCTTTTTCTTTTCTGCTAACTCTTCTTACTTGATAAGATTTTGATGCATCTGTCCGTGTTTCCTTTTTGTTTGACTATTGCTTCTCTACAGTTTGGGCTTGGTTCAAAATGTTACTAATAACCTGATTTGAATCAAAACAATTGGGCTGGGCAGCAACACCACTACTATGGCCCATAACACAGTTCTGTTCATGGGCCTTGTTTAGAACCACTCAAGATTCAACCTAGGTATGGATTGAATAGACCCACTCAAACTTTTCATAAAACCTGATGTCATCACCTCTCCATCGACTATTCAATTATCCCCCTACTCTACCTGCTTCTCTTCATGCGTAGCCCTTATCATTACGCCTACTCGTGCGCCCCCACTGTTTGATTTTCCCAAGTTGCTAACAGTCTCCTGTACCAGTGAAACATTTATTTCTTTGTCTCTGCCTTCCATGTCAGCTCTCTCTTCATGCTTGCTTCTCTTATCTCTGGCTACCATGTCATTCATGTTATCCAACTCATCATCTTGCTGGATATCCACCTCATCATCTTCATCCTCACCCCAGTTGTTCCTCTGTTCTGATTTCTGTTCATCTTCTGGCTCATATGAACTATAGACATCTTCATCATCATGCTTCTTATGACATTTGCATACCTTCTTTATCACCACCTTGGTAATAATTTGTTCCTCGCACACTTTCACTGGATATAGAGTTCCTTGGCAGTTGAGATTCACTGTTGTATTGATAGATTCCATATATGTGGTTGCAATTCTTATCCTTCCACATTGTAAACTATTCATACTAAGAGTTTCATTATCAACCTCAATAATTTATCCCCATACTCTTCCTACACTGCTGAAGGTTTTGTTGTTCGAGAGATTTAAAGGCACTCCATAACAACACAGCCAAACACATCTTTCTTGTTCAATGACCATTCATTTTTTCCATTCCTTGATTGATTCACACCACTTCTTAATCCAGCCACTCATCTTGCTGAGCTTTTCTTTCTTCTCTTGAACTGATTGAAAAGATACAACTATATCCCTTCCACCTGCTTTTGTGACTTTAACGGTTCCCACCTCCCTCTTACTTAATTCTTTCTTGAAATCCTCCTCCGAGCATTTCGGTTTCAACCGAACAATTGCACTCTCATACAGTCAACCATTGCCTTCTTCATAAGCTCTTATGGTTAAGCTTGTGTAATCTCTCCTCCTCCCTTCATCTACCACCTAAGCATATGATTTCTTTCTATTTCCAAATTATCAATTGCATAAGTTACCTTTTCATCATTTCTCACCTCTTTGACATATGGTAATCTTGGTTTTGTCCCCTGGTCCTTCTCAAAATCTGCTTGTTTTACCTTCAGTGCTCTGTTTTCACACCACAATCCGTTTGCTTTCTGTATTGCCGTTTGTGCCACAACTGGGCAATCGTATCTTACAAATCCAAATCTTGATCGTGACTGTTTCCTCGTCTTATACGCTATGTAAACATCCTTCACCACCCCAAAGTTGTTGAATATTGAGTATAGCCCTTTTGGATCCATTGATTCAAGTATTTCATCCACAAAAAGAGTATACATGCCTGTTTTTTGCTATGAGAAACCTCTTCCTATTCTTCCATGTCTGCGTAGAACTAGCTTCCAACCCCCTATCATGTCTGTTAGTTGCAGTGTTTATTTTGAATGCTTAACCAGAAACCAAATTTAGTTTTTCTTTTATTAACATTGAAGTCAAGAAACTAGGTGCTGGTTTGGTAAATGATTTTTAATAGCAATTTTGCCTTTTAGGATTTGATGTTTCTAAAAAAATTGATGTATTCAAAGATGCTAAAAATAATATAAATATATATATTTAAATTCATGTAGACTAAAAGGACCTGAAAAATTAAACAACAAGTTTAATAATTAAAAAAAATCTCAAATTTTTTTTTTTTTTTTTTTATATATAAAATATGAGTTTATAGCACCTATCAAATAGAAGTAGGTTATGTTAAAAAAGTAGCTTTTTTAACATAATTGTTAACTAATGAGTTCAAAGCAAACTCGGTGCCGTTTGGTAACATTTACGTTTTTAGTTTTCTATTTATATTTATAAAAATTTAAAAAACTCAAATAAAAACTTGTTTGGTAAAATTTTTGATTTATAAATCAGTAGTCTCAGTTTATAAATTTTGGCCAAAAAATGAAAACACAAAAAATGTGTTTCCGTTTTGAGTTTTTAATTTTTTTTTTACCATCCAATACTAGCCACCACCCGCCACCATTTTCTACCACCGTCTTCCGCCACCACCACCCACTACCACCTGCCGCCACCACTCACCACCCACCTGCCACCACCACCCGCCACCCACCTACCACTCACTCACCACTACCACCCACCCCACACCACCACCACTACCACTACCACCACCACCCACCGCCTACCTATCATCCACCCGCCACTACTATCTACCGCCCGCCACCTACTTGCCACCACCATTCACCACCCACCTGCCACCACGATCCACCACATGCCACCACCCACCTGCCAGCCACCGACCACCACCACCCACTACCCACCGCCGCCGCCACCACCACCACCACCACCACCATCACCCACCACCCACATGCCATCCACCACCCACTACCACCACCACCATCACCCACCACCCACCACCACTACCCACTCGCTACCACCTACCACCTGTCACCGTCATCCACCCACCCACCACCCGATACCTACCTACCACCACCCACAACCACCTACCATCTGCCACCTACCTGCCACCACTACCCGCCACCACCACCACCACCCACTCACTACCACTCACCACCCACCACCCAGCCACCACTCACTCCCCACAACCACCCACTTGCTACCACCCGCCACTATCACCCACCTACCCACCACCACCACCCACCCACCCGCTACCACCCACCACCACCCACCGCCCCACTACTCCGCCACCACTACCCACTCGCTACCACTCACCACTCACACCACACCCACCCACCCACCCACCATCACCACCAACCACAACCACACCACCCACCACCACGCCATCCGCCATCCACCCGCCACCACCACCCACTCACATTACCCTCCACCCGCCACCGCCACCCACCCACCCATCCACCCGCCGCCACCACCACCCTCCACCACCCGCCATCCGCTACCCACCTACCCCCACCACCCGCCATCGCCACCACCACCACCACTACCCACTCGCTACCACCCACCACCCGCCACCGTCACCCACTCACCCACCCACCACCACCACCCGCCACCACAACCACCACCACCCACTCACTACCACCCACCACCCGCCACCATTACCCACCTACCTACCCACCGCCCACCGTCGCCACTTTCCACCACCGTCTTCCACCGCTACTTGCCATTTATCACTATTTTTTATATTTTTAAAATTTTTTAAACATTTTGTCAATTACCAAACGTGTTTGTAGTTTATGTTTTTCTAAAAATAAACAAAAAAATAAACAAAAACCAGTTTATAAAATTTTTATAAATATAAACTGAAAACGTAAACGTTACCAAACACATATTTGTTTGATGGTTTGGGAACTCTACAATAGTCAAAAAGTTAAAAATTTGTTAAAAAATTTAAAAATCTAAAAATTATACAAAAATTCAAAAAAATTATTTTTTCTTTATTTTTTGCACCTATATATATATAAGTCAAGAAATGATCCAAAACATTCAGTGTGTTTGGTTTGAGTTTTTTGGATTAAATTTTTTAAAAATTGAGTTTTCTGATTTTCATGTTTTTTTGTTTTTAGTGAATATTTTTAAAATTTTAAATAAATTTTTTACTTTTTTAGATGCACCTTGTTTAGATGTATCTAAAAAGTAAAAAAATTATGAAAAAATATTTTAAAAAATTAATAAGTACATAAAAATATAAAAATATACTGAATTCTTGTATTTTTTTTTATATTTTTGGTGTTTAGTGAATTTTTAAAAGAATTTTTCACAAATTTTTTACTTTTTATGTATATTTATGTTAAGTTTGTCTAAAAAATAAAAAAAATTCTTAAAATATTAAAAAATTCAGTAAAAACAAAAAAAATATGAAAAACAAAAAAGTAAAATTTTTTAAAAAGTGTTTTTAAAAAAATGGAACTAAGCAAAAACTAAAAAATTACTAAAATGATTCATTTTCAAACCAACCCTTAAATAGTCAAAAATAAAATAAACTAAAATACGCATCTGTGAGAGGGAGAGAGAGAGAGAGAGAGAGAGAGAGAGATACCAATGAATAGTGACATTGCAGTTCCCTTGATTTTGAATATTCACAATCAACTTTTCACCCTTGAGAGATACCAATGAATAGTGACATTGCAGTTCCCTTGATTTTGAATATTCACAATCAACTTTTCACCCTTGTGGACATGCAAGTAGGTCCTGGAAATGATGCACCGGCCTCGTTTGAAAACTCTCTTTTAGTTAAAAAGTCAAAAAATTATTAAATTAGTTAAAAAATCAATAATTTATATTAAAAAGTTAAAGATTCTCTTTTTTTCTTTACTTTTTGCATATCTTTTCAAAAAAATTCAAAAAGTCATCTCAAATATACTAATTTTTTTTAGCTCATATTTTAGCTAAATAGCCAAAAAATTACTAAATTAGCCTGTTCTCAAACGGGATCAAGATATTTTTCGAGCTACATAACCTTGTATAATTTGTTTCTTCCAGCTGCAAAAGGAAATTGATGCAAGTTAAATTAGATCTGCATTTGAAAAAAATAAAAGAATAAATTACAAATACATCTTTTGAAATTTTTTTAAAATATCAATTATTTTTTGTGGTTCTGAAAATTACAAATATCTACTTGTTATAATTTCTTATTTTACAAAATTAATAGAAAAAATTAAATTCCTAACATCTCTTCAATACAACAATAAAATTATTAGAATTGTTAATTAAAATATATTTATGATATTATTAAAAATTATTAATTAAATTTATGATTTATTAATAAAATAGATAATTTGTTATGTGATTAGAAATTTAAAAGACTAAATATATTTTTAGAATTATAGGGAATAATTTGTATTTTAAATAAATTTAAAAGGTGCATTTGTATTGAATTTGACAATATGCTATTTTAGTATAAAAAAAATCAAAAAAATTATAATTATAAATCAACTCTCTCTTTTTTTTTCTTTTTTTTTCTTTTTTTTTGCACTTTTTTTTTTTGTAAAAAATTAAAAAATCAGATAAAATAGATAGTTCCCGAAAAACCTTTCTAATAAATTATGATTAGACATAAATACAAACTGATTTGTGTTTGATTTCGTAAAAAATAAAGACAAATATCAACAAGTATTTGTTTAATGTTGGAATTGATGCAAAAAGTGTGTTCAAAATGGTGAAAAAGTTAAAAAGTGTTTAAAAATGAATGAAAAATGTAATAAAATTAATTAAAAATGTATTGGATGGTTCTAGTAGAACCATTCTACACTAATTTAATAGCAAAAAATGCATTTACGTTTTAATCTGCTAAAAATAAAAATAAAACACATGTTTAGTATAGAGGTACTTACGTATAGGTCTTAATAAATAGATTTATTATCTAATAAATTTTATAAAAAAAAATTGTCATAAAAAAAGTCACTAATTATAAGTTTTAGCGACAATTTATAAAAATCATAATAAAAAAAAAGTTACTAATTATTAATTTTTAGTGACATAAATAAAAAATTGTCAAAAAATTTATTTTTAGCAACAATTTTATCAAGACTTATTTTCAATAAGACTTAATAAGAATTAAATCTGATTATTAGGACCTATTAATAATTTAGCTTTAAGTATATATATAATGTTTTACAAAAATATTTTCAAAAAGTTAATCCTTTATTAAAAAGGTCAAACAGGTAGAAAGCTGTTTGTAATCAACTAAAAAAAATGTCATATCAACTTCTTTTAGTAAAAAACAAAAAGTTTTTGAACAACTTTCCAAACTCATATTTCTTTAGTTTTTAGAACAGTTAGTTTGGAAATCCGAAAAATGGGTTCTGACTTTTGTTCATAATGCATGTGCGGTGAAGATTGAAAAAAAGTATTGGAAGATCAATCTGTAAAATAAATTTAAATCACATATTGAAAATTCTGAATAAAATTTTGGGTCCTGTTATGGTGTGCAGCTTACGCCTTACACTTACGCCTTTCTATTTTTCGTCCTGTTTTATGTTTATACCTACCACTTACACTTTTTGTGTAAGTGGCATATAGTGTGCAACCTTAAGGGTTGCACACTTAAGGAAAGTCCTAAAATTTTTAATATAATTTCTGAATTTGCGACATCTCTCCTTTTAAAAAATCAAAGTAAAAAATCAACTCTCTATTATACCGAAGCCTGAGAGGGTAATTTATATAAAAATTGGGCCGAGCTGGGTATATTGGGCCAAGCTGAGTAGTGGGTCGTTTTGGGGTCATGATCTGAAGAAATTTGAGTAAAAAGGCCATATAAGTTACTCCGGTCTGAAGATGTAGTCTTGGAGTTAGACCGGTCGCAACTGTGATAATTAGTTCGGTCACATAAGGCTTATTTCTACTTCGGTTAAGGGATGTGTTGTGAGGAATTCGGTCTTCAGTAATTAGTTTGACTCCATTTTTATGGATAACTCAGTCTTAGCATGGGAAAGCCAAAGAGAAGGGAAAGGAAGGTAGGGGCCGAACTAAATAAGTATAGTTCGGTTGAAGGTCACAGGTGCCTTGCTTACTTCGGTCGTAATGTAGTTCGGCTGTGGTAAAACCATCTCACTTGGTTTAAACAGTGAGGGGGGTGTTGAGAGAAACATTATCTCTCAAGAGTATGAATCCTAGGAAGACTCTACATGGAGGAGTAAGAGTCCTATTAGGATTGTGCCACACGAAACCTATAAAAGCTCACCAATATCACCTTTAGAGAGGTAACACAACTTTGTTTTCTGAATACGCAGAGCTTTTGTCTATTTGTCAAGCTTACTGACTTAGGCATCGGAGAGGTTTCCGGCACACACCCGCCGGCTAGCTCACGTTTGTGTTTTCAGGTGATAAAGCGACGTCGTACAGTGGAGCGCAGACTTGATCAATAAGATTATACGAGAAGGTGTATTTCTTTCCCGTACAATTAGCGCCGTCTGTGGGAAGTCAGACAAGAACAAAACCTCTTGATCGAGCTTTTCCTCTCAAACATCAATGGCGAACAATGAAGAGTTACCTCAGTCCACCATTGACGGACAAACTCCAAATGGGGGTGCAAGGCGCGAAGGCCTACCCTTGGTCACTCCCATGGTGAACCTGGAGCCGTAAAGGCAGAATTCCAGGAGGAATGCAAGGGGACGAAGGCGGAATAACAGCCCTCATCCCTCTCGTTCGCAAATCCCAGAAAGACAAAGGCGCAGGATTGATCCTCAAGCTCTTAAGGATCACGTCAAGGAACAAGACGAGTTGATTCGTCGGATGGCAGCGGACATGGAATCTCTTAAGCGCCAGGTAAAAGGAAAAGAAGTGGCGACAGGAGAGGGGCGCAACAACAAGACGCCCCTCGCCACTCAGAGGGTCGTAGTAGGAATTCTACACCCTCTCAAGCAGAGAACAGAAGCCTCAGGACAGGCGACACGCAATCCAGATCTTCTAGGACTCATCACTCCAGGTCTGAGAGGACGAGGTCTGAGAGGTCATACACTGAGGGAAGCACATATTGGCCCTCGCATACGCACCAGACAAGGTCTAGACAGACGGAGTTGCCCAGATCGTCCGATCTACGATCCATGCTAGAAGAGAAGGCACGATGGAAGGAGGACGCCAGGGCGCGCGACCCACACAGAGTTTCAAATTTTACAATGTTATTCCTCGGACGCATGGAAGCGTCGAGGTTGGAATGCCAATACCGCGCCCCGCCTACGAACCAACGGACAAGGCATTGGCGAGGCTGCAAACCTCACCATTCGTCCCAGCGATAGAGAACGCACCCCTACCGTCAGGCTTCCTACAGCCCAAATTCACAACATATGAGGGGAAGACGGACCCCTACTCGCACTTTCGCCACTTTCGCCAGGTCATGGCTGTATACCGGCGAAACGAGGCCTTGATGTGCATCCTATTCCCTTCAAGCCTTGGCGATCTAGGCTTGACTTGGTTTGAGAAGCTCCCAGAAGGCAGTATAGCCTCTTGGGCACAACTGGCGGAGGCATTTGTAACGCGATTCAGAACAAACACTAAAACCCCGGTGGAGATCGACCAGTTACTCTCCATCGACATGGGTAACAAGGAGACCCTAAGATCATACAACAGTCGCTACTGGGAGACCTTCAACCAGATTAGGGATTGCCCAACCAATCTCGCCATTGCACAATACAAAAGAGGCCTTCCAGTCGGGAACAGACTGAGGGACTCTATCACCATGACACCGCCCCTCACCATGGAGGCCCTGATGGAGAGAGTGCATCAGCACATCAGGGTAGAAGAAGATGGCGCTCGTACCAAAGCAAAATCTGGCGTGACCACAGCACCGGAGAAGAAGACCTCAGCGAAGGTCAATACAGTAGATCGCCAGAACCGAAATGGACGGGGCAGGCGAGATAACGGCGAGGACCAGGACAAGAGATGGTTGAGAGTCCGCACTGCCATAACCACGGTATTCAAGAAACCGATCTACCGAATACTTAGTGAGATTCGAGACGAGCCTTTCGTCAAGTGGCCAGTCAAGCTAGGCGAGGCACAGAAGAACTACGATGACAGATCAAGGTGCACCTTCCACAAAGAAAAGGGGCACCGCACTGAGAATTGCACGCCATTGAGGCAGCATCTGGAAAAGTTGGTGGCAGCAGGCCACCTGGACAAATACATTGAAGGAGGGGCACAGCCAGCCCTTCAGGACCATAATAACCCCAACGGCATGCCGATCGACGCCCCACCTCAGGGTATCATCAACGTAATACATGGAGTCTTTGAACCTGAGCGTGTATGTGAGCTCAGAGGTTCAATCAAAAAGGCTGAGCACTTAAAAGAGGTGCTAAGTGCCCAACCAGTCGTTAAGAAGGGGAAGACAAAGGTCACAAATGTCATGTCTTTTTCGGATAAAGACTTAGCAAGGATCTATTGCCCTCACAACGATGCATTGGTCGTCACTCTCCAAGTCAAGGATTTTGATGTCAAGCGGATTCTGATTGACCAAGGTAGTTCATGTGAAATCATGTACTATGAAACCTTCAAACAACTAAAGTTGCAAGATAAAGACTTGGCGCCTGCAGTATCTCCCCTTATCGAATTCAACTCCATGCCAGAATGGCCCGTCGGCAAAATTATCCTCCCAGTCAGAGCAGGGAGTGTGACGAAACAAGTGGAGTTCTGTGTGTTGAAGGTCCCCTCCACCTACAACATTATCTTGGGCAGAACATGGCTGCACGCCATGCGCTCGGTGGCGTCCTCCTACCACCAAGTGATGCGGTTTCCCAACGACACCGGAGTAATAGAAGAAGTATATGGAGATCAGATCATGTCAAAGTAGTGCTTTGTCACAGTGAACGGCAGCCGCGCTGCCCAAGGATACGTTCATTCGGTAGAAGAACCTGAGAGCAATGAACTATTCGCCGATGTTGGCAAAGCAGCTAGTCAAAAAGCGGTGGAGGACTTGGTGGAGGTCAGAATAGATGAAAAGAACCCGGATAAGTTCTTTTTGCTTGGTTCGTCGTTGTCCAGCACTGAGAGATTGGAGGTCTTGGAATTTCTGACCTCCAACATCGAAGTGTTCGCCTGGACCCCATACGACATGCCAGGCATTGATCCCAACTTCATCTGTCACCAACTCAATGTCCACCCTTCTGCCAGACCAATCATTCAGCGCACCCGCAGATCGGCACTCCACCACGCCGAAATAGTGGCAGAAGAAGTAGGAAACCTGCTGGAGGCAGGGGCAATCAGAGAGGTACACTACCCAAGATGGATCTCCAACACCGTCGTAGTGCCAAAGAAGAATGGCAAGTGGCATGTTTGCGTCGACTACAAAACGGTCAACAAGGCGTGCCTAAAAGATAGCTTTCCTCTACCAAGGATAGATCAACTGGTAGACTTAACAGCAGGGCACAACCGACTTAGTTTTCTGGACGCATACAGAGGCTACCACCAAATCTCCATGCATGAACCAGACCAGGAGGTCACATCCTTCACCACTCCAAGGGGACTCTACTGCTACAAAGTCATGCCCTTTGGCCTAAAGAACGCAGGGGTGACGTTCCAGAGAATGGTCACCAAGATGTTTGAACCATTATTAGGCAGAACAATGGAAGCTTACATCGACGACATGGTGGTCAAGAGCAGGGATGAGAATGACCATCTCAAGGACCTAGGTGAGATGTTCGAGATCCTAAAGAAGCATAAGTTACGCCTCAACGCTGAAGTGTGCGTTCGAGTAGGATCCGCAAATTCCTAGGCTTCTTGGTGACCAACCGTGGTATAGAAGCGCACTTTCTCGCATCAAGGCAATACAGATCTGAAGAGGCCAAACTTCGAAGGAAGTGCAAGATCTCACCGGCATGGCGCCGCGC
Organism: Camellia lanceoleosa; assembly: GCA_025200525.1. Taxonomy (NCBI): domain Eukaryota; kingdom Viridiplantae; phylum Streptophyta; class Magnoliopsida; order Ericales; family Theaceae; genus Camellia; species Camellia lanceoleosa. Next base: position 87,501,655 of record CM045766.1, on the reverse strand, counting down.
TCAATCGGTTCATAAGCGGTTGTCGACGGACTACGACCATTTTTCCATGCAATCAAGGCTAAGTTTGAGTGGGACGAAGAATGTGACCACGACCGAAAGCCTAAAAGAATACATGTCTTCTCCACCACTACTTGTAACACCAATCCCTGGAGAAGAACTCTTCTTATACTTAGCTGTATCGCAGCATGCAATTAGCGCAGTGTTGGTCCGCGCAGAAGGAGTCCAACATCTTCCCATCTACTATGTCAGCAAGACATTACTGGGCGCTGAAACGAGGTACTTGCCACTGGAGAAACTGGCATTGGCCTTGATGATGGCCTCAAGGAAGTTATCACATTACTTTCACGCCCACACCATAGTTGTTCTCACAGCCTTCCCATTAAAGGCTTTATTTGAAAGAGCAAACTTCTCTGGACGAATTCTGAAGTGGGCAGTAGAGTTGGGACAATACAACATCAAGTTCCAACCTAGGACCGCAATAAAAGCACAAGCATTGGCAGATTTTGTCGCAGAATTCACACTAGGAAGTCATCACATCTACCTAGTCGACCTAACTGAAACAACCGAACCAGGGATGGAAGTTGACGTCGGAATAACGCAACCCCTAGTACTGGTTACTCAGTCAGGCCCCAAGGCAGACTAGAGTAAAGAAAGGAAGGAAGAAACAAACCAAGCTACACCAAGTCAGGACTCACCGACAAATAAAGACTTGGTGCAAACAGAAAGCAAGGGGCAGACAGCGAGCATGGACTCTGAAGAAAACACCAGCAAAATGGAAGATCCCAAGACATCATCTGATCCCTCCACCTGCTGGAAGTTGTTCATCGGAGAGATGTGGAAGCTCTTCGTGGATGGAGCATCCAACCGGCATGGAGCAGGACTTGGTATAGTCCTCATCTCTCCAGACGGCCTAGTATTGGAACAGGCAATCAACCTTGGCTTCCCAGTATCAAACAACGAAGCGGAGTATGAAGCGCTTCTGGCAGGCCTCAAGTCAGCATTCTACATGAAGGCCACCGAGCTAATGGTTTACAGCGACTCGCAGCTGGTGGTAAACCAAATATCTGGGGACTACGAGGCAAAGGATGGTAGAATGGCCAAGTACCAAGAATTGGTCAGAACAGAGATAAAAAGGTTTGAAGTGGTGAGGATAGAACAGATCGGCAGAGAAGAAAATAGCAGAGCAGACGAACTTGTAGGCTTCGCCTCAATGGCAGATACCTCCATCCCTCACCCACTACTAATCGACTACCTGCCCAGACCAAGCATTGAAGACCCGTATGTAAGAGGTATCTTTGTGCGAGTTAAGCCCTTCTTGGATGGACCCCATCATATTATTCTGAAAGACGCATCTTCTGGGAAGAAAAGAAAGAAGCCAATGAATAAGAGCAAAGTCGCAGATTTTGGCTCTCTCCATCCTTGGCATTATACAAAAAGTCGTTCTCAGGACCTTACTTAAAGTGTGTTCACCCCAGCAAAGTGGAAGCGTTCCTGTTTGAAATACATGAGGGTGTATGTGGCAGCCATCAAGGAGGAAGATCATTGGCATATAGAGCGATTTCACAAGGATATTGGTGGCCATACATGCAAGCGGATTCAGAGAAGTATGTTAAAAAGTGCGAAAAGTGTCAAAAATTCGCACACCAAATACACCAACCTGTCAAAGAACTTCTACCTCTAACCAGTCCATGGCCTTTCGCAATGTGGGGATTGGACATAGTAGGCCCACTTCCAATAGCTCCAGGCAACAGGAAGTTCTTTCTTGCCGCAACCGACTACTTTACAAAGTAGGTGGAAGCAGAAGCCTTGGCGTCAATCAAGGAAAAAGATATGAAGAAGTTTGTCTGGCAGAATATCATCACTCGATTTGGCATACCAAAGGCACTGATCTCAGACAACGGCACTCAGTTTGACGGCATAATTTTCAGAGGCTTTTGTGAAGAGTACAAGATAAAGTTCTACAATTCCACACTGGCATATCCCCAAGCAAATGGACAGGTAGAGGCGTCAAACAAGGTAGTCTTGGATGGATTGAAGAAAAGGTTAGAGAGAGCCAAAGGCAAGTGGGCAGAAGAGCTCCCTCATGTTTTATGGGCTTACCACACCACGCCTCGACGATCAACAGGAGAAACACCATTCTCCTTAGCTTATGGCATAGAAGCAGTCATCCCATTAGAAGTTGGCCTCCTCACAATTCGAAGCGAAAACTTTGATCCAGACTTAAACGGCGAAGCCATAGCATTGGAGCTTGACCTTACGGAAGAAAGAAGAGACAGAGCATTGATTCACATCGCCTCCTACCAACAAGAGTTGTCCAGAAAGTATAACAAAACAGTGCATCCAAGGCAATTCAAGATCGAAGATTAGGTACTGCGCAAAGTGATGGGAAACACTTTGGTTCCAGGAGATGGCAAGCTGGGGCCTAATTGGGAAGGACCTTACAAAGTGGTTGGATTAGCAGGCAAAGGAGCATACCACTTGGAAGATGAGGAAGGCAAAGCAATTCCCAGGCCATGGAACACTGCATATCTCAAGTTGTTTTACTTCTAGTTTTTTTTCCCTTTAAGTATGTGTAATTTTTTACTTTCTCAATAAAACAAGTCAATTCTTTTTTAGCATAATTGTTTTCAGTAGAAAGTAGCTTTAGTTAGGAGCATTGTACACATAGTTGGCCGGCATAACCGACTATGTCCCTTCCTAAGCCCAGGATAAGGATCCAGGCTGCAGGACGTTTTGGTCGGAATAACCAAAAACACCTTATTCTGAGTTGGCTAGAAAAACCAACTTAAAGGTTGGCTGGATTAAACCAATACCCCTCCTAAGCCCAGGATAAGGATCCAGGCTGCAGGACGTTTGGTTGTTATAACCAAACACTATTCTAAGTTGGCTGGAAAAAACCAACTTAGAGGTTGGCTGGATTAAACCAACTCTTTGTACTCTTCAGCCGAAGTATGGGTTTGGCTAAAGAGTGGTTAGCTGGATTAAACCAACTCTTTGTACTCTTCAGCCAAAGTATGGGTTTGGCTGAAGAGTGGTTGGCTGGATTAAACCAACTCTTTGTACTCTTCAGCCGAAGTATGGGTTTGGCTGAAGAGTGGTTGGCTGGGTTAAACCAACACTGGATACTCTTCAACCGAAGTAGCTATATCGGCTGAAGAGTAGTTGGCTAGTAAGTCAGATAGCTAATACCGAGATTACAGTTGAGCAAAATGAGTTCATGGAAAATTCATTACAAGTGCAAGCATACAGAACAAAACCGGAATAAGAGTTGAAGAAAACTTTTTCATTAAAGTGAAAAACAAGTACAACTGAGAGGCCGCAACCCGGTTACAAGTTCAAATACAAAAAGAAAGAAAAAAAATCAGCGGAGGAGTTCATTAATTTCGGCATCAAATTCATCATCAGCATTTGTTCGGAGCCCGGTGTCAATTGGGAGCACGGTTTGAGCTGGGAGCCCGGTTTCAGCTTGAACCTCGGTCTCAGTTGGCTGCGTTTTGTCAGTTATCAGCTCGTCGTTAGGTCTTCAATGACTGGCTCCAACCGAACTGTTTGATCATTAGGTTGTTCGTTGACGGCCAAGGTGAGAGTTGGCTCATCTTCATCATCATCTTCGTCATCATCTTCATCATCATCACCAGACCCCTCAAGAAATTGCCTTTGGAGATCGGCAGCATATTGCGACAGAGAAACCGGGATGGAGTACGGCGGAGCATTGTAGACCTCGGTGTCGGGCGTACAACCGAGCTGCTCCACCGCACTCCTCCAGCCGCACTTGAAGAACAGATCCTTGGCGGCATCACATTGGAGGGTGTAGGCGTCCTCTGCCTTCTTAAAGCCTAGCTTTTCGGCTTTCTTCAGGCCAGCCTTCAATTGGGCTATCTCGGTGTCTTTTTTCTTTTCGATCTTTGCCAAAATGCGCAGGTATTTGTCTTTCGCCTCGTTGGCAACCTTCTGTTTTTCGGCTTCAGCCGAATTAACAAGCTCGGTCAATCGACCATTCTCAGATCTCAGTTCGGCAATTTGTTTTCTTGCCTCGTCCAGTTCGGCTGTTTTTGCTTCGGCCTCAGCCATGGCCTCCCTGGTATTTCGCCTAAGTTCCATGACCCTCCTGTGTGTAACGTTGTTTTTCTGGATGGCCTGCAAAGGAGATGTAACTTTAGCCGGACTGAAAGTTAGGAAAATTACATAGGAAGTAGAGAGCTATTTACCAGGATCATGGACTTAGTTGAAGACCGGATGGACTTCAGTTCGGTGTTGAGCTGCTTATAATGGTGCTCCATGTCCTTGGGAAGGCACACACTTTTGGCTAGGTTAAAAGCCATTAAGTGGTCCTTCTCAGCAACCACTGAATCCGAAGCAGTTATATCTCGGTCATTGAAGGTAAGGTTAGGAGCCCATTTGGAGGACGTGGTGGTTCGGTCTGAGTGTTCCGGTTGAAGGCTTGGCTGGGGGCTTGGAGGCGGGCTTGGTGGCAGAACGGTCTCGGCCTCGTCAACAAGTCGTTGCTCGGTTTGGCTAGTCCGGGCACACTTGTTTTGGAAAGAAGAAGATGGGTGCTGGGATGGAAGGGCCACCACGGTCTCAGTGGTTTGACCGGTTGGTTGTACATCGGCTGGAGTTGTTGCGGTCAAAAGGGCCTTCAGCCTGTTCTTCTTTGCCATTTCTTGTTCGGCTGTGAGTGGGATTAAGTTTATCTGGGGCAAGGATGGGTCCGGTTCAATGCTTCTTCAAGAAGAAAGTCAGTAACTCTCGCTTTTCGGCGACCGGTGTATCTGTATGTCGGCTCAAAGCTGAGAAGTTTAACCTAACTTCTTTCTTGAATACGTAGTGCGGCGCGGAGAATACCGAGGTTGGGGTGGCTGTACAATGAGTGTATATGGGCTGAATCTGCATGAAGAAGACAACTGTTAGTCCGGTCTAGAATTGGAAACCGAAGTAAAAAAATAAGGATGCATGGAAAACCGAAGTAACTATACCAGGTATCCCTTTATTCCAATTTATATGTCGGCCAGGAATCTGGGCTTGATGATCTTCAAAATTCCCAGAGACCTAAAAAAAATCGTCGTCGTTCAAGTCCTTATCTGGTGTGTCTTTAATTATTTTTTCACGTCGGCGGCGTATTCTTAGATAGTATACCCACCCATCCTCTTTTGAACCTAAGGAATATTGGTGGAATATTTCGGCTAGGCCGAGGTTTAGACCGACTTGGCGGTTTAGTTCGGCTATTCCCATTATAATTCGGTAGGAGTTGGTGGAGAGTTGGGTTGGGCATAGTCTGCTTTGCCTAAGAAACTCACAAATTAGAGGTTGGACTGGGAATCTCAGTCCGGTTTCTATTATTGAAAGCAGGGTAAAGGGTACAAAGCCTTCATTTCCCTATGGAATGGTATTTGGTTTGGCTAGGGTAAGGTGCACGTCGTCAGGTATCTTATAATCTTTTCGGAATTCGGCTAGGCCTCCTGGGGTTTCTACTAAAAACCTATACTTCCTTATTTATTGTATAAATAAAGAATAAATTAGTTCGGTTGCGAAGATGTGCTCAGAAGCTCGGTCGAGCGCTCAAGAGAATGGCTTGGGCAACCTAAAGTCTGCAAAGTGGAAAAACAAGGTGTTAAGCACAGATCGTTGACCTTGCTACAAAACAAAGCAAGAAAAGAGAAGTCTTACTTCAGCTACATAGGGCACTACAGGATCTACCTCGGTTACAACAAGGTGTTTGTTATCTCGGCTCGACAGGATGTTTGGTTATCTCGGTTCTACCTATGGGTTTGTTACTCCGGTTAGGCATCAAGGGGCAGCTTTCTGAGTTCGGTTTAAAAACTGAGAAAGCTGGCTTAGCCCCCGAAGGCTCAGCTCGGTCGTGGCCAAGATTTCTAGTTCGGTGAGTTTTTATTTCGGCTAATGTGAATACTGTTGGTGACCTATTGAAACTACTGTTATATGCACAAATTCTAGTTCGGTTTTAGTTTGCCTAAATCTACATACAGCAAAAACAGTGTCCTAGTTCGGTTGAGGCATGTTTAAAGATCAAACAAGTGTTCTATAGCTATTTCTTGAAATTCAAGAGGTTCTTATGAACTTCTTTCCAGAAACAAAGCCAAGCATAAAAAGTGTTTTGCAAAAAGCACATGAAACACACTACAATGGATTGAACGAAGTACAAAAAACAAAGGGAAACAAGAACAGATTCGTAATACTTACCAGGAAAAGGGAAAGAGACCTGGGGATGGATGCAACGGCAGAAAATAAGGAACACGTAGTGGGCTTCACAGTTGCAAGAGCTAGAGAGCAAGGGAGCTTGAGAGAGAGTAAGAGAGTTGAGAAACGTAGTGATGAATCCAAAAGATAGGAAGATTGTTTCGTGTAGAAGGAAAATAGGAGGGAACTGTTCAAAAATTACGGAGTACGAGGGCGGCGTTACAGCTGTGAATAGCTAATAAGAGCCTGCCACGTGTCACTGGAAAGGGAAGCGTTTCAGTTGCTGCAATTGAAGAGACGTTTTGACCGGACGTGCACAGCTCAGCTTAGACTTAGCTCGGCTGGATAAGCTAAATAGTTTTTAGCTCGGCTGGAGAAGTTAAAAGGTTTTTAACTCGGCTGGAATAGCTATAGGATTATAGCTCGGCTGGAAAGGCTTTTGAACTCTAGCTCGGCTGATGGTCAGGTAATCCCTATCATGCTATGCAGATAGAATTAAGGGGCAATTGAGAGGGTAATTTATATGAAAATTGGGCCGAGCTGGGTATATTGGGCCAAGCTGAGTAGTGGGTTGTTTTGGGCGGCAGTACGAAGGGCTGAGTAAAAAGGCCATATAAGTTACTCCGGTCTGAAGATGTAGTCTTGGAGTTAGACCGGTTGCAACCGTGATAATTAGTCCGGTCATATAAGGCTTATTTCTACTTCGGTTAAGGGATGTGTTGTGAGGAATTCGGTCTTTAGTAATTAGTTTGGCTCCACTCTTATGGATAGCTCGGTCTTAGCATGGGAAAGTCGAAGATAAGGGAAAGAAAGGTAGGGGCCGAACTAAATAAGTATAGTTCGGTTGAAGGTCACAGGTGCCTTGCTTACTTCGGTCGTAATGTAGTTCAGCTGTGGTAAAACCATCTCACTTGGTTTAAGCAGTGAGAGGGGTGTTGAGAGAAACATTATCTCTCAGGAGTATGAATCCTAGGAAGACTCTGCATGGAGGAGTAAGAGTCCTACTAGGATTGTGCCACACGAAACCTATAAAAGCTCACCAATATCACCTTTGGAGAGATAACACAACTTTATTTTCTGAATATGCAGAGCTTTTGTCTATTTGTCAAGCTTACTGACTTAGGCATCGGAGAGGTTTCCGGCACACACCCGCCGACTAGCTCACGTTTGTGTTTTCAGGTGATAAAGCGACGTCGTACGGAGGAGCGCAGACTTGATCAACAGGATTATACGAGAAGGTGTATTTCTTTCCCGTACAAAGCCAATGGTGAAAGTACTCACGACCCAGTGGACAGTACGGAGGGTCTGAGCCATAGAAAGAACAACAAAAGAGTATTTTGAGAAGTCGATTAAAAAAATTAATTTTTATTTTTTTATCAAGTTTTTTAACTTTTTTAGAGGTGATTTGAGAAGTTAGTAAAAAGTTAATTTTTTTGATTTTTGATTTAATATTTTTTAAAAATGTCACATCACTTTAAAATAACCAAAATATCTTTACCTTTTTAATGAAATTTACGATTTTGCCCTTATATATGTCAACACTTTTTTGAATGTAACATTTACAATGTTCCAACAAATTTTAATTTATTTTTATTATTATTACAATTTGCAAATTTTACCAAATATTTTTTATTATTACAAATTTAGTATTTTCATTTTTACGAATTTATTTTTTTTACAAGTTTATTAGTAAATGTATTATTTTTACTATACAAACAATAATTGCAAATGACCAAAATACCCTTAGTAAATTTGTTAAAATTATTATTACAGTTTTTTTAATTATTTTTATTATTATAATTGAATGGTATATTTATTTTCTTAATTTTTCCCAACAAATTGCGCTCTTACTTTAATTAATTTCCATATTACAAACTGGTAAACGCTCTTCACAACCTGCAACTTACAAACACAACCATACATTTTTTTGACACTTTAAACAGTTTCACACATTCATTTCGTTTTCCATCACCTCGTACAGACCGAATAGGATTACAACCCAAGTTGACGCCGATGTCGCACCAATTCACTCCGTATTGATTTCCTCACTTCGTTCATATGTACGTCATCGTCACCCTCTGGTTCACCATCATTATCGTTACCAAGACCGTCAACATTTGGCACGTCGTTGAATGTAAAATTCTCTGCATTCGCAACCTTGTTGAATGCTTCATCGTTGCTTGAGTTGCGGCGTATAAAATTATGTATTGCCATTAAAGCCCCAACCAATGGCACCTGGACTTTCCCGAAATCATATCACGGCATGTTATGTAGGAATCCCCATCGCGTTTTCTATATGCCGAACGTACTTTCAATTGCACTCCGTAAGGAGGAGTGTACCATGTTGAAAATTTCGTTTGCATTTTTTGGCCGTCCAGTTGCACGAAACTGTTCCTGGTGGTAGCGACATCCCTTAAACGGCACCAAAAACCCTTTTTGGTCCTTGTACCCCGCATCCCTTAAACTGTTATTATTCCCTATTGCAACCACCACATAACAATCAATTTTTGATATGTCAAACATATGTTTAAATAAAGAAAAATTCTACTTGCCCTTTTCATTCTTCACATTTTATATAAATTTTGTTGAATTAGTTTCACCTACCAAAAGCATTTTGGGTTCTTAATGTTTGTGGTGTACAACCAAGTTGCTCCTTAGTATATTTTAATCCTCTAATATGTTATTTTTGGATATTTCATAATAAATTTGGACCCAAGATTTGTTTGTTTTCAGCAGATATCATATCACCAACCTTTTATACTTAAGGCATATCTATACTATAACTTTTCTATAACTAAACCTTATTTTTATTGCAGTTAGCCTCGTAACACTGCCATCATAACAGCAAGTGGTTCTCACATCGACACCAAAATGATCATAGTATTATTTTCTTGACACAAACCATTGATATGGAGGGGTTGCAGGTGAGATTAACAAAAACAAATAATTAAAAAAAGAAAAGAAAAAGAATGTAATAATAATGGCCTGTTTGGTTGAATAAGATCATATCCATAGCAAATATTTATATATATATATCAGATTCCACTAAACATGCAAGGCACCAAGGCACAATGCTTTAAAAGAACACAAGTGACCCCATATCTAATTGTTGTATCAACACACTACCAACAAACAAGAAATTAATTAATTAAATCACTATAAACAAACTCTTGCAGCCCAATTTGGAAACTATAAAAACAATTGCATGATAAAAATATCTTCCCAACAACATCATAAAAGTCATTTCAAGCAACAGAGTACAGTGTCGAATCCATGAAAGAGTGCAACTACTATTTTCTTCATATAAATGAAACAGCCTGCCTAATGGGCCTAATCTGTACCATCCAAGCTGGATAATTACTTGAATGGGATTCATTAGAATAATGGGCCTAATCTTCATATAAATGGGATTCATTAGAATTCTTGGAAATTTGTCATTGATCTAATCTGCAGCTGTTCTAAGTACAGAGAACACATTGGCATTGAAGATTGGAAATACAAACATTTTTTGACATCCGAAATTAGAAGTGCAAACCAATATGAAGCAACCATTATCAATGTTATATATCATACAGCTGGTCGTCCATCAGTCGTGAACAACTGCTGCCATGGTTTTGGGTCCGTCACTACTTGTGAGAAGACAACAGTAGAAGACGATTTTCGGCTTAGTTGATGGTGCAGATCCGGCGAAGGCGAGGACGTGGATGACTAATCCGCGGGGCAGCTTCGGCGGGGGACGGCAAGGTTGTGGGTTGTTCTAGGAAGTTAAACGGCGCAGCTTCAAGGATGACGAAGCAATCAGTACCAGAGGTAAGAGGAGGCAAAGCTAACCTTGTTTTGCCCTAGGCCCCAATTTACATAAGATGAGGGTAGTTTGATAAATGGCCGAGTTGCATTTTTACATCTTTCCAAATGGTGTCTTCAACATTTTTTCACACTTCAACGTTTTTTGCCTTGGCTGAAAACGCAACTTTTTTATCAAGGTTCCCAAAACGGCACAAACACATTCAAAACCAAAAGCCCTAAAAACGCCAACTTCAAACTCATCTTCATCAGCTCCATATTTTTTTCACTATAGATCAGAATGAGACACACACACTTGTTTCTCATTTAGAATGCTCTTTAATCGATCCACCAATGACCCTCTTTATAGCCTTGATTTTCGGTGCACTATGAGAGAGAAGTACTTGTTTTCCCTCATTCTTTCCACGTTTAATTGAAGGGAAATTATAGACTATTACACATTCATTCACTGCAAAACAAAGTGAATATAAAAATGAAAAAGGACAAAGCTACCTATCCCAAAGCTACACTGAGAGTTTGTATGGTAACGTTCACAAAATACTCTTTTTATTTACCATATATATATATATATATATATCAAACATGTTTATATTTAATAAGAACTAAAATTAAAACATGTAAGTAAGTGAGAGGGGTTGTCAGAAGTGGTTGTCGATTTTCAAGATTGGTGGAAGGAAGTGGTTTCAAGCAAGAGATAGCAAGCAAAGGTGATTGTTGATTGTTAGAAATAATAGACAAAAATAATTGTTGACCGCATGAAGTAGTTGTAAGATGTGATTTTATTGTAGAGATTGTCAGCGACAGTGATCAGATGTGATCTGCAGATAGGCAACGGGTGGGGGCAGGAGGGAAGAAGAAATACAAATTTATTTTTTAAACTATTTATAATTTTTTGATTATAAAAATAGAAACCAAACGAGTTTTTATTTACATTTTTTAAATTTTTTGTAAAGTTAAATAGAAAATTGTAAAATTAAGGTGCCATTTGATAAAATTGACAGTTTACTGTTTTTATTTAAGAGAAATTAAACATGTATATATTTCTTTTTATAAAAATGAAAATAAAAAATGTATTTGGTATATATGTATTTTAAAATCTTATTAAAAATTGTAAAGATATGATCAACTATAAGTGGCTAAAGGTAGTTGTTAATGGTAACTAGAAGTGATTGTTGGTCACCAAAGGTGCAGTGGATATCGATGGTTGAAGATAATGGTCGGAGATGGTAACCAAAGGTAGTTCTCGTCAATGGGAGATGAATAGTCATAGCTAGAGATGATTGTCGGTTACGAATAACTGTTGAAGGAAGTCACTGGCTACGATAGTAGATGGTGGTGATGCTTGGTGTCTGAAGACTAGCGCCAGTGAGAAGAGGAATGAATGACAAAATTTTGTTAACTAATGAAATCAACTTTTTGAAGTTACAAGAATTTAGTGAATTTTGTAAATTGTTTATAGTTTTTGAAAAAAAAAAAAAAAAAAAAAAAAACCTTGTATTTGCAAATTTCAATTTTTTTTTTTTTTTTGGGTGTAAATATAAAGATAAAATTATAGATATATAAGTGTTATCAAATAGACGATAAATGTTACCAAACGTTCTCTTAGTGCTCTAGAATACAAATAATAAAATTACTAATCTTTTTAAAGGAGTAATTTTGTGCTGAACTGATGTAGTGTAGAAAAAGAGTAATGTTCATCTGTCTAGGCACTATCGTCCTGAACTGCGGCGTGCTAAACTGATGGTGAAAATGAGTAATTTTGTGCTATTTCTGGAGCAATGTTATTTCTGGCGTAGTGGTATTTCTAATGCAATGCTATTTCTGATACAATGCTAATGGTTGCTGCTTTGGATTTGTTTGTCTTGGCCTTTGAAAGCAGAGGATAGTTTGTATGGAAGCTTGGGCTTAAGGTGTGGGACTTATGAATCTATTCCTAGTTGTTTCCTACTGCTAAGAGCAGGATTAGTCTTGGGGTGTTTATCTTGGGTGTTTTGTGTTTTTCACTATCTTTGTTTCCTTATTCTTGGCTGGCCGATTGGATCCTCTTCAATCATGGGTGGAGTGCTAGCATATGATTGAGCTACCTCTTCGGTGCCAACCTAGTTGGGATTGTTGAGTGTTATAGCGATCCCGGTTTTTCCTCCGTCATATAATGTGTTCCGAACTTAGGTTCCATGGTTGGTTGTTGTTGTCTACATTTTGTTTCTATCCTTTAATTCCTTGCATTTGAGTTTTGGGATGTGTTGGGTAAGATTGGAACATGTTGGTTGGGTGTTGGAACAAATGGTTGTTGTTCAGACTTTGGTTCCTTCGCTTGAGTGAGGCTTTTGTCGCTTGAGTGAGCCTTGGGTTTTAGCTTCTTCGCTCGAGCGAGGGTTCTTGCACTCGAGCGAGCTTTGTGTGGTGTGTCTCTTCGCTCGAGCGAGCACTCTTACGCTCAAGCATGTGTCTGCATCTTTGAAAAACCTGAAGGTTGGTATTATTCGCTCGAGCGAGGCTTTTGTCACTCGAACGAGAGAGCTCTATGTTTTGTGTTCCTTCGCCTGAGCAAGAACTCTTGCGCTCGAGTATGCGTCTGGGTTGCAGACCTGAAGCTTTGAATTGTGCGCTCAAGCGAGACTTCTTGCGCTCGAACGAGGTGTTTGTTATGTCTGGTCGCTTGAGTAACCACTTTTTCGCTCGAGCGAGCCTCGCATTTATCATATCGCAGCAGCAGGTTCTCTTCTTCACTTTTTGATCTCTTTTCATCTTCAAACCCTAATTTCAGTAACCTCTCTCTCTACACACACTTTTCTCTACAAATACTTCTTGTTCTAGAGGTTTTCTACCCTAGTCCCTTTGTAAGAAAGCTAGAGTATTGCGTGGGCTTCGTTTTGATCCGAAAATCCTTGGATTTAGAGCATCTTGAGTCTTCATCTTTATCTCCTTTGGGCTTCTCTTTTTGAGGTAGAGATAATCTACTGCTTTTTATGAGTTTTAATGTAAATGTTGGGCATTTGTATAAATGTGGAGATTTTGGAAGTTTTGGAAAGTTAGGGTTTGATTTGAGATTATAAAAGAGGGGTTTCTTGGTTTTGGACTCTATTGTGAATGTGAGGTTTTGAAATGGGGTTATGGGTGTACAATTGATGAAATTGAGCCTTAGAAGTGTTATTTGAGAAAGAAGGAAAAATGCCATAATCGGGATTAAATGAATTATTTGTCAAAATAATGAAATTAATTATGAGAATACATAATTGAGTTGGAAATGATGAAATTGGGGGAAAATGTAATTAATTGGTGTAGTTGGATTGAAAATCACTTACGTGTGGCAAATGTATTAATTTTTCTGTTTGATAAATTTAATTATCTGTTTAGAAATAACTGTTTTGGGCTATCGGTTGAGAATAGTCATGATTGTTGTAGAGTTGCATGATGATTAGGTAAACTGAAACTAATCAATTAGAATATGTCATTGAATATGACAGTTGAAATAACACATTGAATATGTGCACTAATTAATCATTGTATATGATAAAGTGTTTAAATACATTGCATATGTATCTTTGTTTGGAAGGAGATAAGGGATGTACTCCATGATTTGGGAGGAGATAGGGGATGTACTCCATTGTTTGAGAGGAGATAGGTGATGGACTCCATTAATAATTAAGTTGGCCGGAGTGTCTAGGGTGAAAGTCCCGAAACCTTATATACATCTGAATGATGTTGATGATTGAAGTGTTGATAATATGAGTTGTGGTCTCATTTTGAATTGTTGATGAATTGAAGTGTTGATAATATGAGTTGTAGTCTCATTTTGAATTATTGATGAATTGAAGTGTTGATAATATGAGTTGTAGTCTCATTTTGAATTTGATGAATTGAAGTGTTGTCTTTATGAGTTGTAGTCTCATTTGAATTACTTGGATAAACGAACCATGTCAATAAAGTGAATTGGAAATAGAAATGAAACCGGGTTGAAAGATGAATATCAATGTTGATGGGTTATAGAAATGGTGTAAAGCGATGTACATGTGTTGAACATTTATCGGACGCTAATGTTTTAATTATTTCTCATATTTGGTTTAGCATATTTATACTGGACTTTCACTCATCTTATTTGGGACACAATTTTTCAGGTACAGGCGATATGCCACCTCCAAGGGCATAGCTTGGGAGGTTTTAGAGCTAAAGGCTTCATTTTGTTATTTTGCCTATATTTTGTACTTAAATGTAAATTTAAGTTGAGGGCTTTACTTGTAAAAGAGTTAGAACTCTTCTTTTGTGTAACCAAGTAACACTTGGAAAGATGTAAGCCACAGGGCATTCTATTGTTGTTGTTTTTTTTTTTTTTTTTTTTTTTTGTGTGTAAACATTTGGAACTTATATGAAATACTTTTTTATAATATTAACTCTGATGTATGTATATAAATGTGATTATCTATAATGAATATGAATCTGTTAAATGATGGGATTGTGTATTATTTTGAGAGCGTTACAAGTGTGGTTATGATGCTTGTGGCACCGCCCTTCTTTCTTGATGTAAGTTCTCTGCTGTAAATTTTTCTTCTTCAATAAAGTTTCTCTTTTGTTGATTAAAAAAAAAATAATGTGCACTTTTAAATAAGTTGTGACTACCAATTTTAACAGACAACCGATCTGGTGTTTCAATCTCATTACCTACTTAATAATTAAATTATTGTTATATATTCAACTTGTTTATAAGAAAGAGTTTGATCACACGTGAGAGGACTTGTTCAAAATACAAATAATAACTTTAACGTTTATCTATTAACTTTGCTCAAATCTCATTGCTTATTGGATATTTAAAATATATGCATGTATGCAACTATCCTATGAGAGAGTCAAACCATATGTGAGATGGTGTGTGGAAAATATAAATAATAAAGTTAATCTCTCTAATGATTTAAAATTTTAAATAAAGAGAAAATTAATGATAAATCTAATCTAAGAATGGTATAAAACATTAGGTTCAGTGAATATTTTTTACGGCAGTGATTCATCCCTCGAAAGGGGGGCCCCCGAATCCCCCGATTTTCCATTTCAAGTATAAAAAAAAAAAAAAAAAAACAATTTCCAAAAATGGAAATTAGGGGGATTATTTTTAGGGGGATTTTTCATTTTCCTATTTTTTATTGATAAGAGATTTCTTTTGTTGTGACTAAAGTTATATTTGCGTATAATACTAAAGTTACAACTAAAACTTTAATTATATAATTATATATTTAATATATATAAATATATTAAAAAAATTAATATTTTATTAAAATAATAATATCTACCACCTCTATTATATAAATATATTATCTATAATTAATTATTACTTTCATTTATATTTTTTAAATATCTAGATAATATATTTATTTTATTTTTTATACATATTTTTATATTATTTAATATATAAATAATTAATATTAAATAAAATCGAGTTTTAATATATTTAAATTTGATGGCCCACTTCACTTTTAGTCTTTTGTGATGCGGCTGGAGAGTGGTTTTTCCTATGAAATGGCCCGGCTATCAAATCTTCATACCTTCAGCCTCATGAATGGGACTTTTAACAGGTTGGTGATTTCGACAGTGCCGTGTAAAATTTAGGGGTTGTTTGGAATGTCTTAAATAAGTGTATTTTTTGATTTTTTTATGAAATATGAGTTGAGTTTAAAGTGATGTAGTAAAGAAGTGATGTGATTTAAATAGGATGATGTGACTTAACTAGAATAGTGACTTTTTAACTTTTTGACTTTTTTTAAAGATGCCAAACCAAGCCTTATATTCTTTCTTGGATAAAGATTGAGAGGTCTAAAAAAGAAGTTTAAGAGAGAGCTGTAATAGTGAGTCCCATTGTGTAATGTGATGTTTTGACTTGTGTTTTTATTTTTTTTTATTTTTTTTTTATTTGCCTTGCACATCAATAGAGCTCTAATTAGAGTTTCACTATTAAAGCTCTAAATCATTGCTGATCTTTTTTATGAGTAATGATACATAACTCTAATTTGAGAGCTCTAAATAGAGCTCTAGTGAGGTCGAAGAGAGTAGAGAGAAATAGAGAGAGGAGTGTGGATCCCACATTCACATGGATGTTCTCCACATCATTAGAGTTGCATTATAGTTCTTAAATTAGAACTCTCAAATATTATTACTTTTTATATCCCTTCATAAATTTTTAGAACAATGATAGATAGCTCTAAAAGTAGAGCTCTAAATATTGAGAGGGAAAAAAAAAAAAAAAAACAAAACAAAACAAAACAAAAATGCTTGGGAGCACTAGAAAATGAGCACTAGAGAGAATACTAATGAGCTGGCTTCCCCCATAATGTGATGGGTGTCTCTGTTTGTTGGTCTTTTTCTTTTTCTTTTTCCAGCTCATTAGAGCTATAAGTGCTTTGTGTTTTAGAGCTCTCAATCAGCTCTGAAAAAAAAAAAAAAAAAAAAAAAAAAAAAAAAAAAACTCTAAAACATCACATCATGGGTGCCATTAGAATTCTTTTTTTAATTTCCAAAATATTTTTGAAAATTTTATTTAAATTCTTAATTCAAACACATTCTAACATAATATTTTATTGGCTGAATTAAAAGTGAAATGAAATTAAATAATTATTTCTTAATCTTTCATGAAATAATTATGCCCTTGTAATAATGAATGATAATTATATTCGTAAAACATTTTTAGAAATTATTTTTAATAAGTTAAATGTAATAATCAATTGCATTTCGCATTTTCATCCTTTCAAAGAATTAAACTCCACAAAAAAGATAAAAGCTTCAAAGTTAAACCATATAGTCCAAGTTGGTATCTTATTTTGGTAACACCATTAAAAATTAATTTTTTAACATTTTATCTTTTTTGAATTATATCATCTCTTTATTTTTTACACACTGTTACAAAAAACCAATATATATATATATTATATCTTTTAACCTATTTTTCAAAATACACCATATTTCCTTATTCAATTACAAGTAGTGGCGGAGGGAAAGAAGGACGAGGGGGTCACGTGCCCCCCCTCAGTTTTGAGAAATTTTATTTTTTTGTTGTGTGTGGGGCTTGTTGTCATATACAAAATGTATTTTTTTTTCTTAACATATTTTTTGGTTAAGGATTTATTGTATTGTTCATAACAAGTAATTATTTGATACTTTAAGAGCACTATGTGGTATTATTTATATAATAGTTTAAACCAATAGTATAACAAAAAATTTTATAAATTGGATATAATGAACTCATTATTTTCAAGCAGTTGACAGACTACTTAATGTGATTTATGATTTCTCATACTTTGAGTATCACGTAGGCAATGCTATATGGTATTCTAAGACTGTTAAATAATTTTCATTCAAAACACATCATTTATAAGCAATGTCATCTCTTTAATATTTTTCTATCAAATAAAAATTAAATAGATTTTATAATAATTTATGCTATAAATTATGTGTTTTTATTTTCTAAAATTAAGAATTTTGATCCATAATTTTTTGTGCTAAAATTACAAATTTACATCACCATCCTGCACCGAGCTATTCTACACTGTTATAGAATTTTAATTTGTTTCTATTAATAATGAATATGTAATTTTTTATACTTAAATTTAGCTCATAAAATTATTATTATCGTAATGTTTATCATGATTTTTTTAAATAAAAAATTATAATTAATAGTGCTCTTCTAACTTAATTTCCTGACTCCGCCACTAATTACAAGTGAACAAAAAAGATAAAAGCTTCAAAGTTAAACCATATATTCCAAGTTAGTATCTTATTTTGGTAACATGATTAAAATTTAATTTTTTGACTTTTTTTTTTTTTGAATTATATCATCTCTTTATTTTTTATACACTATTACAGAAAATCAAAAACATATATATATAAATAATCTTTTAACATACTTTTCAAAATACGCCACATGTCCTTATTGAATTACAAGTGAACACTCAAACCTCAAAGCCTTGGATTGTCACCAGGACAACTGGACCAGACTGGGTTTGGCCAATGGTTGTATGCAAGGTTCTGAAAAGCGGTTGATTCTTGAACGGTGTAAAGGTCGTAGTGTAACGGTTGATGCTTAGGAACCGAAGTGAATTTTTATTTTTCGCACAATTTGAAAAAAACTTACCGATATGCATATTTTTTTTTCCATGATCATATTTATTGAGTTAAAAATAAATATTGATCAATTTTTGTAAATTTTTAAGTGTGATCCAATACATTTCATATTTTTAAATCACTATAAACTGAGTTTTTTACATTTTATTTTAATAATTAATGACTTTATATTTTACAAAAAATTAATCACTAACTATTATATATAAGATAAATAATGACAAAAGTAAAAATAAATAAGAACCTAAATATATATATATATATATACATATTTTAACCAAGCCAAATAGATAATGACCACACTTATTATTATTATTATTTTCAAACAATATATAGATAGACACACACAAACAAAATAGTTTAGTGATAGCAACTGAATAGAATAGCATAGGTCTTATAATTTCAACAAATCAATAACACGTTCTTCATCTTCCCTCTTCTTTCTCTCTCTCTCTCTATCTCTTGCTCCTCTATTTTCTCTCTTTATCTTCCCTTTTCTCTCTATCCCTCTTCCCTCATTTTCAGCTTTTTTTTTGTGTGTTTTTTTGAAAGAAACAGTTTAGAACCGTTACATGTGATGCATATTTATTCTGTTATTCTGGCACCGTTACGACCGCTATGACAGCCGCTACGATCGACACACCTGTGAATCTCAATCACATTGCAAAAGCGACCGTAACAGGTAATCATAAAAACCGTTCATCGGCGTTACGTATGATTCTTGCCGCTTTTTAAAACCTTGGTTGTATGGTTTCATTAGTTACTTATTAATCAGATGATATTTGTCTAACAAATTAGATTAATTATAGTCAAAATTATATTGTTTGTGGAGCTCTAGAAAAGTCCTTCAAAGAGAGCTCCAATAGTGAGTCTTACTATGTGATGTGATATTTTAGTCTGTATTTTTATTTATTTATTTTATTTTTTATTTTGCCACATCAATAGAATTCTAAATCACTATTGATCTTTTTTACAGCAATGATTGGTAACTCTAAAAGTAGAGCTCTAAACAGAGCTCTACTAAGCTGGCAACTTCACAAAAAAAAAAAAAAAGCCAAAATATCACATCAAGGTGAGACCCACACAGTTGCCACGTCATTAGAACACTAATTTAGAACAAATCAAAATATTTTTGGGCAATGATAGATAGCTAGAGACCACTAAATTAGTGGAACTCGACTGAGCTGGCAGTGAGAGACCAAAAAAAAATCAAATCAAATCAAAACATTACATCATAAGTGGGTCCCACCGCATTAGAGCTATCTTTTTAGAGCTCTAAAATATTTTTGAAATTCTTATTTAAATTCTTAAGAAAAATGCTTTAGACTACTAATTGAAAACCATTAATAGACCACAAATGGCGTGGCACTATGTAGACTCCATCACTGATGTAATAGTTTGGCCTTTGTTTTGTTTTGTTTTGTCTTAGTCTTTTCATGAAATAATTATGCCCATGTAATAATGAATTGTAACGCCCCGAAAATTGGATAGGGTATATCTATTTATACAACAAAATGCACCTGATGGACAACACATATATATAGCTAATTATTCCATATATCCATTTCCATTAAATCCCAAATGCCAAATTCATGTTATTCACATCTTAATGTCCCAATTCCAATCCCAAGCATACATTTTATAATAAGTATGAAATGGAAGCCAAACACATAATAAGTGTCCTACAGGCTTATAAATTTATCCAAGAACATTCTTGGTTATACAAAATGGAGTTTCAATTCAACTCAAATACAGCCTTGGGGTTACATTCAACAAATAATAATAAAACAAAAATAAAGCCTCAGCTCTGTGTCTTCCCAAGTCAATGTCTTGGCGGAGGCATAGCACCTGTACTTGAAATGATTTCCTTTATAGGGTGAGTTACAGCCTAGTAGAGATATACTACACAACATATAAACCATGATAAGACTAAAGAGGAGTATGCTCATGCCATACTCATGATAAAACCATTTATCTCTCCTTTTATAAAGCATGCAATGCTGAGATGCAACAACAAATATGTAACGCCCCGAAATAATTCAACATGCACTACCTACATTAATGAACATTCACTAAACAATAACAATAAACTTCCCATCTTCACATAGTTAATAAGGGAGTTTTATACAAAAGTTTCACATGCGGACATGCATTCAATGATAAAAATACACATGAATCTATAGCATGTAAAACACCTAGTCTCAAAGCAATAAAATGCCCTTAAGAGCTTACATCTTCCAAGGCAATAGCTCGGTTACACAAAATGGTCTCTCGGACTCATACACATTTAGCCTTTGGCTTACAAAAATTTATAACAAAAATAAGAGAGCTATTTACTCTTCACAAAATATCCATGCTTTCAATTCAGCGGGATCACCACATCTTTACCTGCACCAAATCCCATAGGGGTGAGCTTAAAACCCAGTAGAGAATTCTCACAAAGTATATACAATTATGTAACTCTCAATAAAAATGCAAATGCCAATGCCCATGCCATGCTCTTTTAAAGAAAATTCATTTCATGCTCTTCTTGAAGATTTCCATATTTGTTTTCAACTTAAGCTTACAATCACAACACATTTCAAAACTTCCAATTTTAATCAATAGGGGCGGTAAATACGACACTGGTAATCCCTAGGCTGGTTTCTGCAAGTAGACTCTACAAGTACTACCCAATTATCATTTTTACCGGTATTAACCGGAAGGCTCGACACCTATCCGCACGGGTTTCTAGTCTTTCACCATGGACACTCAGGCCAACTTATCAAATTTAACTGCACCCACTATCCGGACTTACCACGTATTTACCCCATTCACATTACCATAGTTCTCATTTCGATAATTATGTTCTTTTCTTGAAGTACACATTTCCATTCAAATTTCACAATGCATAATAATAATAACATGAATGAGTATGCAATGCAAAGATTTTCCAAATCTGATAACATTTCTCTATTTTTAAAGTCTCTACAATAATGTCCACAATCACATTTCCCATTACCTCTTTTCAATGTTGTTCCTCAAAATAACCATATGTTATCTACACTTAGCCACAATTTCACTTTTCACAATTCTTAGCAATATAGTCTCATCAAGACTACATGTAACGTTTTCAAACATTAATTCTCAATGTTTAATAATTCTCACAATTCCATAATGCACAACAATTATCATCTTACACATAAATATTTCCATGCATTCAACAATAGTTTTAAAGATAAGTCCCCCACTCTGTTATCAAGAAAATTATCATTTCTTTATACCACATTGTGAAATCTACACTTATTGACTCATTTAAATATAAGAAAAGAAGAATTTCATAGTTGTTCTCATGTTTTCTAAAAAACCCCCAATTTCTGGGGTTCTTTCTCAAGAAACCAAAACACCTTCCATTTTCATGTGAAAACTCATCAAAATCATCTTTCTTAAATCATAGATAAAAGGCTTTGAGGATCAACTTACAACATTTAAAGTTTAAACCCTCATTTTTGAAAAACCTAATCATCCTTGAGCTAAGAACCAAACTCCCAAGTAAATTCAAGAAAAGCAATAAAATCAACATGTATCTTGCAAAACATATATATATATAACTCAAGAATGTCCCTACTTCAATGTTTGATGGAGAGGAGAAGATGAAACCCTAACTTTAAGGATGAGAAGAGCTTGGATTTCCACCACACCAAGTGAAGTTCTAGCCCTAGATCTTCAAGATGATGAGAGATTGATGATGATCTAGACCCAAAGATGGCAAGGATCAAAGATTTTTAGCGTTTTGGAGAGGGTTTCTAAAGAGAAGGAGGAGGAAAATGTGGTTTAGAGTGAGAGAGACACACCCAAAATATGATACAACTTTGGCTAAAAGAGTAAAAAAAAACAGAGATTTCAGACTGCTAGAGTGCCGCACGTGCGGCACCCAACCCCGCACGTCTGGAACGTCTTCCCCGCATATGCGGCCTTTACCCCCGCACGTGCGGTAGTCCAGCCATACCTCAGCCCGCACCTGCCTTTTAGGCAATGTGCAATTCTCAACTTCGCTTTTATCCTCAGACGTCGCGGCCTCCATTCTCGCACGCACGCCTTGGCCCAAGAATCTGTAAAATTTCGCGCTCCTGTGCACTCGACTGACCCCGCACCTCCCAGAACTAGTGAAGTTCAACACCGACAAACAAAACAAGAATGAGAGCTTTAATTGGAAATAACTTCCGAATGTTTCAAACCCAATGGGAACAAAAGAGGACGAAACCAAAGAGAAGAAAAAAGAAAAGAGAGAAAGAGACCCGGCTGTCACAAGATATAAAACCATTTCCATTTAAACCATATCTGTTACATGAATACAAGCTCTGTGAATCTCTAGGTAAGTGTCTGCAAGTAGGCCCTAATACACTACCACTGCCAATTTTACTAGTAAACTGGAAAACTCGCCACCTAACCGCGTGGTTCTACATCCCCTACACAAATTCACCAAGTATTCATCTTTTTACAAACAAATACATTTCCAAACATTTTTAAAAAACAGATACATTTCCAATGAAATGAATGTAATGCAATGTCCAATGCAACAAATGAGGAATGTGGTTCAATTTTACGTAAGTCTCATGCATTTCTACAATAATCATGGCGATCCTCCACCGATAGCCCAAAACAGATATTTCTAAATATATATTTAAACAATTAAATTCCAAAAAAAAAAATTATGATAAATACAATTTATTTCACATCTCATCAAATATGAACAACAACACTAGTTTTCATATCACAATCACGTCTGGTAGCCTCTCAAGGTCCATTTCTAACCGTGTCGGTTTTATTCTAACAGATACATTAAACAAAATAATACCGTTAATACCCAAGAAAACATCATTTTCTTTCCAACTCATTCTCCAAGCATTATTTAATTATGACATCCTATTTTGATCGAAAGTCCCAAAAGTTAAATGTAATTTCTTTGTTTTCTTTAAAAATGCTCTTTTGGTCATAAACCGGTAAAAATTTCAAAATCAATCGAATCGACGTTTTTGTTTAAATTTAAAACATAACTCTTTTATAACCTTACAAACATATTCCAAATTTACACTTTCGCAATTTAGGTATCAACTTTTTATTTTTCTCAAATTTTCTCTTTTAAGCAAATAAATCACAAATTTTTCAAAAATTTTAATTAAATTATATACTACTCTAAGCTCTCTATAATCAAGTAAAAGTGTGTGTAAGAAAAATTCCTACCTCAAGTTAGAAGAGAAAACAAGTAAAAATTTCAATTTTCGATTTTTTTTTTTTAAATTTTAATCTCCACCAGTTAAAATGTTACTTTCACCAAATTTTTCACTTTGATCTCAAGAACAAGGGTCTAAAACTTGAATTCTCTCGCTTTCGTTGAAGAATCTGATTTCGCAAACCTTTTTATATATATATATATATTTTTTTTGGGGGGGGGGAATAGAGCGAAATCATTCTCCTCCTCGATTCGAACCAGACTGTTCCTGACACATTTCTCAACGCTAAAGTGTACTGGATGAACGAGAAATCCGAGAGAGATGGTTTGAGAGCGTTGATTTTGAAGATCAGAAAGACTGAATAGAGCGAAATCATTCTCCTCCTCGATTCGAACCAGACTGTTCCCGATATATTTCTCAACGCTAAAGTGTGCTGGACGAACGAGAAATCCGAGAGAGATGGTTTGAGAGCGTTGATTTTGAAGATCAGAAAGACTGACAAGAGGCAAATTCTTTGTCCTTACTTGCAGCACATTCAAAAGGTGTTTGATGAGGTTGACCAGAGAAGGAAAGAGGTGAAACTGTATATAAACGCAGAGTTGGAACCGGAGAGGAACGGACAGTGGAGATCCGTCCTATTCAATCATCCGGCGACGATCGACATGGTGGCGATGGACTCGGATCTCAAGAACAAGGTCAAGTCCCATCTCGAATCGTTCCTCAAGTCGAAGCAGTACTATCACCGACTCGGAGTTACCTCCTACACGGTCCCTCTGTTACCGGAAAATCTAGCTTCGTCGGTGAAATGGTGAAATTCCACTGCTATGACGTCTACGATATCGATTTATCGAAAGTATCAGACGCTTCAGATCTCAAGCTCCTCTTGTTGCAGACCACGAACAAGTCGCTGATCGTGGTGGAAGATCCTGATCGGTACTCGGTTGAAAAAAATCAACGACTGTATGTTTGTTTGGGATTCTGGGTTTGTTTGATTTGTTTTTGGGAGAATTGTTTTTGAAAAAAAATTTGGAGAGAGAGTTTAGAAATTTTTTTAGTTTGTTTGGTTGTATATTTTGAGAGAGTTGTTTTTTTGAAAATTTGGGATGATGTGATATTTTGGAAGAATTTGAGTAGATGTGTGTGAAAGAAAAAGTGATTGGGAATGAGAGAGTAGAGAGAAAAAGTGATTGATTGATGTGTAAGAGAGAAAAAGTGATTTTGAAATTTTTTTGAAAAAAACTCAAACTAAACAATTTTTTAAAATTTTTTTTCTAAAACTCATCTCCCAAAGCAAACCAAACGTACCATCTGAATTTCATGGATGGAATACTATCGTGTTGCGGCGAAGAACGCATCATGGTATTCACAATGAATGGAAAGATCAGGTTGATTCCGACGGTTCTAAGGCCTAGAAGAATTGACGTACACGTACACTTCCCACTATGCGATTTTTCGGCTTTCCAAAAGTTTAGCCAAACGCTAAACTTAAAGGATAAATTTAATTTGATTCAACTCATTACATGAATACTGATTATATTTATAATACATTTTTAGAAATTATTTTTAATAAATTAAAGTTTCATTTGGTAAGTAATTTTTTTAGTCAAAAAGTTAAAAAGTCAGTAAAAAAATTAAAAAAACCAACAACTCATACTAAAAAGTCAAAGGTAGCGTTTGGTTGTACTTTGTAAATGTGATTTGAGAGTATGAGTTGTATTTTGAATTTGTGTGTTGTGGAATTATGATTTGAGTGTAGAAAATTTGTTTGGTAAAGAATTTTGAAAATAATTTTGGAAAAGAAGTTTGATTTGAGTGGGTAATTATTGATGTGACATTTGATATGTGATACAAAAATTTACAACTCATAACTAAACATACAACTCAAAATTATTTTAAAGCACATAAAAAATTTAAAAAATTTCAGAAAATATTTTGTCCCGATTATGTAAATCAATTGCAAAAAAAAAAAAAAAAAAAAAAATCTGGAAATCAGCCGGACATCCGGGTGGACATTCGGGTGGTGGACAAAAAAGGCGCTGTGCATCAGAGTTCTCTCTGCAGAGTGTAGAAAATTGATTTGAAAACGAAACCAAACATCATG
The DNA here is from genome assembly GCA_025200525.1 of Camellia lanceoleosa. NCBI lineage: Eukaryota > Viridiplantae > Streptophyta > Magnoliopsida > Ericales > Theaceae > Camellia > Camellia lanceoleosa. The sequence continues at coordinate 87,476,239 of CM045766.1, read as the reverse complement.
CTCCAACACACGGGTAGAAAATTGATTACAGAGCACAACCAAACAGAGCCAAAGATTCTCTTTTCTTTTTATTTTTTGCACATATTTTCATAAAAAGTTAAAAAGTTATTTTAAACATACTAATTTTTTTTTACATCACATTTTAACTAAAAAATTAAAAAAATTACTAAAAAAATATGTTCCCAAACGAGACTTAAATGTAATAATCAATTGCATTTCGTATTTTCATCCTTTCAAAGAATTAACACCACAAAAAAGATAAAAACTTCAGAGTTAAACCATATAATCCATGTTGGTATTCTATTTTTGTAACATAATTAAAAGTTAATTCTTTGATATTTTAATTTTTTTTAAAATTATACCATCTCTCTACTTTTTTTTTTTTTTTTTACATACTTTTACAAAAAACTCAAAAAAAAAAAAAAATTATTTTTCACCTCCACTTTTCAAAATAGGCCGTATGTCCTTGATCAATCACAAGTGAACACTCAAACCTCAAACCTCAAAACCTTAGATTGTCCCCAGGACAACTGGACAGTCTAGGTTTGGTCAATGATGTTATGGTTTCTTTAGTTACTTATTAATCAGATGATATTTGTCTAACAAATTAGACCAATTACATTCTAAATCATATTGTTTGTTAATTGTTTTTCAGATAAAATATAATTTTAGTCCTTAAAATATCTGTTATTTGTCATTTTAATTCCTTAAGTTTTAATTTGGTCTTATTTCCATCATTCGTCTAAAATTGATAATGAGAATATAAATAAAATACAGTTTTAATCCATACAACATTTGTTCCTTGGTATTTTAGTCCCTTAAATTTCAATTTTTGTCATTTTTGTTCTCAAAATTGTCAATTTGATACAAGTTCATTCTATCTCTAACGCCTGTCTACATTATCAGTGCAATTTGGCCAAGTCAACTCGAGCCTAGATCAATTTTTTTGGGCTTGAATAAAATATTTTTGACTTCGGTGCAGGTTTTGATAAAAATTTAGAAATCTGAATTAAATTTAGGTGAAACCTGAGTAACCCAAAACCAAATTATATATAAATATATCAAAATATTAAATATACATATAAATTATTAGCCATTGGATAATATTAAAATAATTTAGATTGTTAGATAATATTGAATATATATATATATATATATATAAGTAACACAACACAAAATCGTACATTTTATATTAATCTCATCACAAATGACTCCTCAATCTCTTCACCCTATGATGGTCGTGATTTGGGAATTTTTATCCTTATTTTTTAGATAAATGTGTTTTGAAACTTGATAAAGTTTAGTTTTGATATATATGATTCTCTCATAAGACTTTATAAAATTAATTATTCAAATTATTGGGAGGGGTTTAGAATTAACCCACAATGAGCCAGGCTAGATAACTCGGACAACTAGAAACAATTCAATCCTACCACACACAAAAGAGGACAAATTGCATTAGTGATCTTTACATCTTGTCCCTTATGTCATTTTGGTATTTACATTTTCAATTAGCTCATTTTGACCATTAAATTTAGATTTTATGTCAATTTGATTCAATTGATAATGCGGTTAGTGTTTTTGATATAAAAAAAAAAAAAAAAAAAAATCTTTGAATTGGTTAAGATTAATTCACTGAATTGAGTAAGTTTATAATTTTGTTATTGACAATATTTTTCATAAAGAGATGTTAAGAATTATAATCAATTGGACCAAATTGAGATAAAGTTATAAATTTAATATCAAAATCGAATCAATTAAAATTACAGGGACTAAAATGACACAATGACTAAAGTATAGAAACTACCGTTATAATTTAGATTACATAAATAATTATAAATAACATTTATTAAAAGTTGAGAAATTGTGAAAGTACGATAAAATAATCATACAATGAAATTATAAAAATTCTTCCAATTGAAAAAAAAAAAAAAAAAAGAATGATAAAAAATGTTAAAAAATAGAACCTATAAAAAATAGTTTAAATTACTATTTATGTTATCATTTAAAAAAGGAAAAAAAAATTTAATGAAGAATTGAACAAAACCTAGACAAATAATTTAAAATAGTCAGCACCTATTAACATATAATTAAAAAAAAATTTGCAAATCATTTTGAATAGACATCGACTAAAATTAAATTGAGTTTGCAAATACTGTATTCCTAGATTCCAAAAAATTTCTCTCTTGATAACACATATACAGAGATTCAAAACAATATGAACTTAAAGAAAGTGTTCATCAAATATATAAAGAAAGGTAGTGGCTTTGGTCCAGTCCAAGATCGGATTGGATCGTGTTGTTGGGTTCGTGGGGGTCCACCACGGGTCCCGTTTTAATAATCTGAACCGTTTAATGTGTAGAACTCGTCGAGTACTATATGTCTGTAAAAAATCACGTTGATCGGATATCGATAGCTATGTGAAAAAAATAGTTTTTTATCAACCGTTAATTGTTTCACCATCCATTTTTTTATACAAAACTGATTTGATCACATAGTTATTGATATCCGATTAACGTGATTTTTTACAGGCATGTAGTACTTGACGAGTTCTACGCATTGAACGGTTCGGATGATCAAAACGGGCCCAAAAAATGGACCCTATGGGCCGAACTGGATAGGTCCTGTCTTGATCTCAATTTGAGACAAGCTGGACCCATAAAGAAATTAAGTTGCATAATGCATGCGAATAGAAAATGTAAGTTAATTGTTATTACAGTTCATAGGATTGCATGCAAGTAAGAAATTAGAACAACAACTTAAGAGTGTTTTGAGAAGATGGTTAAAAGTTAACTTTTTGATTTTTTAAATTTTTTTTTTTTTTATTGTTTTTGTGAGAGGTGATAAGATCTAAAATAGGTTAAAAGCTAACTTTTGACTTTTTATCTATGTTCCCAAATGGCTCCTTAATTTAATATTGATACAAAATTGAAATGTGAAAACACAATTTATTACACTATTTTAGTATATTTTCAAATTTCTTTTGGTTTTCATTTTGAATATTAGATTTTATCATTCTTCATATAAAAAGGGGAGACTTACATGCATGTCTTGATAGGTATACTTATTCCTCAATAGGTTCTATGATAATTTTTTTGATCAACAAAATGAAACTTTATTGATGAAGAAAGCAATACATGTGAAAACTTATATCAACAAAGAGGGAAGAGCAAAGAGTATCAACAATAAGATTGGTGAGAAACCAATCATTCAAGAGGAACCAAAAAAGACAGGAAAAGCAAAATAAAATAGAACAACAACACCAGCAGAAGCTGCACAGATCAATAAGACATCATACACTATAAGAAATAGGTTCAACATACAAAGAGGCTACACAAAACCAACAAGATACGCCTCGGCAAACACCAAGGAAGATACACCAAGAGCATAGACGGAAAGATACTCCAAAGAAGACAAAACCAGCACCTATGAGCAAAACTTTGAGCAGAGCAGACTCTTTACTCTTCAGAAGAAAAACCAGTAGCATACTACAACAGCATAGACCAGCAGAGCAACTCTATGAGCAGACCTTTCACCAGATCTTGAGCAAGTCTTAGACACAACCCTTTACCTGATCAAGGTTGTTGATGAAGCCATTAATAGAGTACATATTCCATGTCCTAGAAGCTTGACTCCATAAGGAAAATCGAACCTTAATAAGCTTACATAGGTCTGCTCCACAAGGCTGCACTACTTTAAATACACAATCATTTCTTAACTTCCAAATGGACCAGAGAACAATAAGAGGTAATGCCCTCCATAATCTCCTATCATGTTTCTTATACTTGCCACCTAACCACCAAAAAAACAAACAATCAACAGATTTAGGCACCACCCACAGACACCCCCACCATTGTAACAGAACTGACCACACTTTCCAGGAAAAAGGACAATGCAGCAGCAGATGAGCAGCAGATTCATTCTCAACTTTACAAAAGGCACATAAAATTGAAGCATTACTATTGAGAATACCAATATGTTGTAAAAAGTCACCAGTTTTCACTCTATTCCTCCAAGCTAGTCAACCAAAAAATTGAACTTTAGGGGGTAAAACAGTGTTCCACACAAACTTGCTTAATGACTGTGGCTTGGCTTTTCGCGCTCCCTTTCGGAAGAATGAAATAGCTCTTACAGTTCGTGTGACACCCGAATGTTTTAAATTTAACATTACGATAAAATAAATAATAATAATAATAATAAAAATAAAATAAGTATATATATATATATTCATGTAGTGATAATAATAATAAATAAATAAATAAATACATAATTTAGGAGATTGAGAATTTTATGGTTAAAGAAATACGTTGTGAAATATTATACATTAAATATTTTAGTAAGAGGTAAGTGGTGATTTATAGTTGGGTAGTGAGGTTTTTAGATATGAACCTAACTTATTATTATACGTAAATTTTAGGAGTCATCTTGAATTACCAAAGAAGGTAATAACTCTTAAATTAAAAAATGGTAAAAAAAAAAAAAAAAACCATGTCTAAGTTAGATGGATTAGTCATGGTCATGGGATTCAAACCAGTTAATAAATAATTTGGATAAGGGCGGACTCAGTCAAAGTTTCAGAAATTTATGAGGCTTGCCACCCACGATTCACCTCCTATAAATAGTAGAATAGTGAGTTAAGGCAGCGGTAAGAAAAAAAAAAAGTATAAGAGAGGACGCACGAATGTTGGTGGAAAGATAGGATAAAGGAATTAATTTAAGGTGAGTTATATTATACCTTGAGTCTCCAAAATATATTTTATGTATATTTTGACTTACCAAAATGTATTTTATAAAAGTTATACTTTATTAGTATATTAATAAAAGTTATGTTTATAAAAGTTTCAGTTACGTGGTTTATTTTCTGAACCCTATTTGTTTAAAAGGAAACCTATGGATATGTTTGTTTATATTTTAAAGAATATTTGGTTATGACCTTATATGAAAATATGTTTTGTGAATACCACCACGGGAGTCCCATGCCTTGGGGTACTTAAATAACCATTGGCTTAGTGATTGACCACTCTGTGGTCCAGTGTTTGTCGTGGATCCATTGACCAGTGTAATGCTTATCACTTAGTGATGTACCGTGGTTATAGTGATTATTTCAGTTTCTGGCACTTAATTAATTTGTGTATTCAACTCAACTCAATTTATAATGTTTTAGCTTACATAAATATCCATGGCCATTTTGTGCCCTCATAGTATAATATTTGTCACTCTGCTATGTGCTTATAGCTGTTACCCCTTTCAGGTGACGAGGTTTAGTGGGATCAAGATGGAAAATGAATCACTATGTTATTTTGTTTTCTATCTTTTATTATTAAACTCTTGTAATACAGTGAAGCTCAAATGACTATGTTTTATTACCTTTTAAATAAACAGTTGGTACCCAGTTATTTATTTTAATTTATTTAATTTATCCACTTGCGCTGTGACTACAGAATTATCCGAATTATTTTATTTTATTTTTATCTTGTTACGACGCTGAACCTTTGGGTACCGGGTTTGGATCGTGACAGTTCGGACTCCACTTGTGTTGGTTCTAATTCTGATTTCACAAGTGCAATGTGGAACAATGGAAACACAAAAAGAGTCCAAATTCGGCAATTTCTTTTGAAAAATCGATGTTTGAATCAAATGCCAAAAATAGACTGCTTTGCCAGATTTCAGAGTCGCCACCTAAATATTTATTTTTCGAAAATTTAGGAAACCAATGACTCGTGCCAAAGGCCATTAGTCTGTCGTTACCAAAGTGTCTTGGTTCGGGAACTTCAGTATGAGAGGGGAAGGTCAATAATTGAACACCCCACTCACCCGATCAAAGATCGGCCTCTACTAATCATGATACGGTTTTTATGTACAGTATATGCTCTTGTTCTATATGTAACATACAAGTATAGACTAATTTCACGAAAAGTTGGAATGTTTGATTTCATGTTTGTTTTGAAAAAAAATGTTTTGAATATGTATCACTGAAAATGGTGATCTCATATATACATGAATCAAAGTATCCTAATTCAAGTGATTAGCCTTCATCCACAGGCATTCAAACAAGTATATCAAATAAGCAGTTAGCCTCATGGTAGTATGTCTTGATATGACAACATTCACACTTATGCAATATGCTAAAGCAAAAATGCTTACCTTAATGTCCGAAGGCGAGTCAAAAAGAAAGCAAATAGTTAGAAAAAAAAAATGCATGATCCTAATTTAATGACTAATGCAACACATGCAACGTGCAATTAAGGTTCGCTACTAGTATGACATGTGAGTCAATTCAAGGCATGTGATAGCGCATGTATGCAAGTAAGGAGTTTGAATTTGACATTTGAATAATATGATGAGCCGAACTTTTATGCATGTAAACGAATGGATGCAAATCATGGAAAATGCTAATTAAACATGATGTCCCTAACCTAACCATCATAAGCAGTGAAATAAAAGGAAGAAAGAATAGGGGTTGGAAGACATACAACTTATTACATATTTGTCCTCGCGAAGAAGGGTTCGAATGTCCAAATGTCCGAATAAATAATTATTACAAAGCCAAATGACTAATAAATGAAAGTGGTTGTCTAATTTATTACAATAATAATATGCAATGATTGCTGGATGCTCCTCAGGAATTATTCTGTCTGCCTTGCTGGGATTTGTTCTGTTTCACCCCTAGTTACTGCTTTCGACCAAAGGTGTATTGTTTTGCAATTTATTAGAGCCATGCCGACCCCAAAACGCGACTCAGTTGAGCCCCAAATAAATCCAATACTTTGTTTTATTGTGGAAATCTGTTTTTTGTACCTGAGGTGAAACAGTGCAGACAGGGTATTCCTAGCCATGTTTGTCTTTATTTTTACCCTTCTCTATCATAAAAATACTCAAGAGAGGGTTGAAATCATCTCCAAAACCATCAATTAGCAAGTTAATTGCTTGATGATCTCAGATACAATTTGGACAATGATCAATAAATGCAATGAATAAACAACCAGCCCTCTCTCCTATCATGAAGTGAATTCAAAAAGGGAAGTAGAGACACTTCAAGATTCATCAAATTATCATGAATTGATGTAAGATAAGCCTTGACACAATAAACTCGGTATAACGTCTGATCGAATTCAATTAATTATATTGGTTCTTTATGTCGGTTGTAATCTAATTTTAACCAATTTTATTAGCCTTTTTTATTACCTTTCCAGTTCTTTATCTTTTCTCCTATTTGTGCAAAAGTGATATTTATGTCCACCAAGTCCAAAACGCAGCAAAGAGAAACAAGCATCAACTTAACCCGAGAAACAAATCTTATTATCTTCGGGAAAAATTACAAAGGAAGAGTCAAACTTATTTACAAGTGATAATGGATTCCAAGTCAAACTCAAGATGTGCAACAAGGACTAGTCAAACTCAAAAGAGTGATAATGACTTAGAAAAACCCAAACTTGAGTGATAATGACTTGAAATCCAAACTTGATAATAAGTGATAATGACACTTTCCTTGGTGATTTCCAAGGGTCAATTAGTCCCTTAAAAGTAAACACACTGATGAATAAAGAGAAATGAAAAATAAAAGATTGTGCTTTAGTATAAGAACATGTATACATTTGGGGTAGTGAGCCTCCAGAGAATTTAAACCGTTAAGTATAGAACGTTTTATGCCTTTGGTAGTAAATCCCTTAAGAGATTTAATCAGTAAGCATAGAGTGCTGTATACTTTTGGTAATGAACCTCCTAAGCATGAAACGTTTTGTGCCTTTGGTAGTGAATCTCCAAAGAGATTAAACCATTAAGCATAGAACGCTTTATACCTTTGGTATTGAACCTCCTAAGCATAAAACGTTTTATGCCTTTGGTAGTGAATCTCCAAAGAGATTAAACCATTAAGCATATAGCGTTTTATACCTTTAGTAATGAACCTTCTAAGTATAAAACGTTTTATCACTTTAGTAGTGAATCTCCAAAGAAATTAAACCATTAAGCATAGTGCGTTTTATACCTTTGGTAATGAACCTCCGAAGAGATTAAACCATTAAGCATGGAAGAGTTCCTTTCTTATACTTGAACCACAATCTTAATTTTTCACAATTTTTTAATCGAAATAAGCAAAGAATGGAGGGAGATTGTAGAGATGATTATACGAAGTTGATTAATTGGTTAGTACAAACAAATTTGATATTTAAAACATAAATCGTTGAAATAAATTAAACAGCCCCCTAAATAGCATACAATAGTGCTGAAATTAACCTATAGAAAAGCGAGCAGAATTAAATAGGATCAAGTTAGTAAACAAGTGGAAGGAAGGGTGGCTAACCCCTCCACTTTTACAACTTCAAATCACATAGTTTAGATGTTGAAAAACAACCCCAAAAGAATTTGACAGAAACCTACCACTTTTACTATTCACCGCCGGAGGTACTATTTATCGTCGGGGTTACTATTCACCGCCGGAGGTACTATTCACCGTCAGAGGTTACTATTTATCCAGTGGGGTAAATTATTTAAAGTAATAAATTACAACATTTTATATACAATATTTAAATTACAGTAGATATGTGGGTGGTGCAGCCTTCCCATTAAAGCGATAAAAAAAAAACAGTTATGAAAATAAGTAAATGAAGTATTTAAACAAATTATATAACATTTTTAAATTAAATGAAAATTTGCGAAAACTCACCTTCTGGGAAAATGATGAATTTTCTAAGTCACAAACTTTCTTTTGCTTACTCTCAAGTCTGTGGAATGTGTTCTCAATTCTCAGTCCAAAATTTGGAATTACAACTTTAGTGGTTGGTTTTTGAATGGTGTATTGATGAAATGGAAATAAAAATATCAAAAAAAATATTTTATTTTCCCTCTCTCTCTCTCTAAAAAAAAACTATTTTTTTTTCTTTTTGATTCTTTTTCTCTCAAACTCTGTCGCACCACTTCAGTTTCCTCTCTCTGATTTTCGAATCTCCTTCTCTCTTTTTCTTTTTGCTGGGCCTCCCTCTTTTAAGCCTCTCCCTTTGATTGCTTTATATAAGCAAAAACTAGGAAGAAACAAACAAAATAAAATAAAATATAATATAATAATATAAATATTATACAATATATATCTAATAATATATATATATATATATGCATAATGTGCTTGGATTTGGATGTTGGCAGCCAAGGGCTGACTGACATAAATTTTTTTATTATTTTTCTTTTATAATATATATAATATAATATATAATTTATATCAAAATACTAAACATATAATATAATAATATAATTTTTTTTAATTATTTTCTTTTGTATATATAAAATATATAATTTATACCAATTTATATAAAAACACCAAAAATATGAACAAACACATAAAATTATCCAAAATTACAAAATACTAAACTAATAAAATATTTAGTAGTTTAAAACAATTTAGCCATCATGGTGAAGGTTAGGATTAAAGTTCAAATTTCATCTCTTGTACTCCGGATTCTGTGAGAAACATACTCTAATTGTCATCATCGGGTAATCAAAAGAAACCGCCCAAGTCTTAGGGCCGGTCAAAATGGGATGTCTACAGTTGCTCCTCTTTGACAGAGCTCGAAGTCATTTCATGACATGAGTGAATGTCAAAGCCCGAAGACGACCCTTTTGACAAATCCGTAAGACTTGGGCAAACAAACAAATGTGGAAATGCAAGTGGTTGAACCAGAAGGTTGCCTACGTATCCCGTTTATAAGGAATCAAACCTGTGTAGTTCAAGGGCAAGATATGGAATGATATGTAAAACATAACTTATGATCATGCAATGAAATGCAAAACATAACTTATGATCATGCAATGAAATGCAATCAAGACAATGATGTGACACTGAATGAAAGCATAAATGTTGGATGTAATGAATGTGAGATCCAAACGCTTCATCCGCGAGAGGAGGAAAGTGAACTTGAGATCCAAACGCGTCTTACGCGAGAGGAGTATGTGAACTTGAGATCCAAACTCGTCTTACGCGAGAGGAGTAAGTGAACTTGAGATCCAAACGCGTCTTACGCGAGAGGAAGAAGATACGGTAGAATGACAAGGGGTAACCTCTACATGTAGAAGCCACTGATGCCACTTTTATTTTTTTTGGGATCATATTCACAACTTTTTCTATTCTCTAAGGGGGTGACAAACTAGGTCGGTTCAGTATCCAGAATTGAGGCGCATACACGCTACCTTAACCTGTGGGGCTGCCATATAGCTTTCAAGCTAGGGATAAACCCCTGAGTATTTAAACCAGACTTTTGTCTCAGAAATTCCGAACCTTTTGCGTTCTAGGCATCGCCATTCAAACTCTAGTTTCCATCGTCACAGTTGGTCTCCTCGGAACTCATTGCAAACATAGGCAGATGGCTATACCAGACCACCTGAAGTCATTCGGGCATGACAAACATCAAAGGAATTGCACTTCTAGAGGATTTAAGGTCTCCTAGACTTTGGGAGTGCATAAGGTAGTGCAATGCGCAAAATAGCGCGATTGATTTGAGATGCACAAGACAGTGCGATGCGCAAGATAGCGCGATTGAATTTGAAATTGATGCGCAAGATAGCACGATTGAATTTGAAATTGCACAAGACAGTGCGATGCGTAAGATAGCAGGATTGAATTGAAATTGCGCGTTATGTGCACGAAGTGAGATTATTGTGCGATAGATGCTAGCTTTAGATAGACTCTTTTCTTTTTGAAAGACTTCTTTTTTTTTTATTTTTTATTTTGTAAAACAATGATCGGGGTTGAACCCGCTAGTTTTATCAAGTGTTATTGTGGATGATCTCTTCTTGCTAATATCTTGTACTGTGTTTGCATATGATGACTGGATAACACTTGCATGATAATCTTTGAAGAACACTTGCGCTTGAATTGGTTCATGAATTGGATAATAATATCAACCAGACAAAATGAAAAAACTACAACTTGATAACAAAACAAACATAATGAAAACAACTTGAACATACTAAAACAAAAGACTTGGTAATAAAACAAGACTCAAAATACAACCACAACACAAGAGGACAAAAGGACACAAGAGGACAAAGGAAATCTTTTGGGAGTGCACTCCACAATTACAACACAATGTTTGGCCCACCCACCACTAAAGGCTATCATCACTACTCCATCTAAATTCTATAAATGGTACTCCCATAATGTTGTTTCTGGCAAAAGAGCAAGGTTTTACATTTTGCTCTCAAAATGGAGATGTTGCCCACCAATAGGCTCCAAGACTGGATAACCACTTTGGATGGCTCGGAAAAGATGAACTTTTGCGGTTTCGGCCTAAATGCTCTTTTTTCGTTGAGCCGCACTTCACTTTGCTTTCAATTTCTCCATGTCGCTGCTCGGTGCTGGAATCCAATCACACATATATTTCGTTTCAGTTCACAAGAGATGTGTCCGACACTTGAAGAATTTCAAGCATTGATGGAATCTCAACGTGAAAAAGAAATCATGCTTCAACCCTGTTTTGGCCATGCTCGAGCTTTAGGACGAATGTGTGGGCTTACCTTACACGAAGCTCGATCCTTGGCTCACAATGGGGAACTAGATATTCTAGATTTAATTCGTCGATTTTCTATCACCGGTGACAAAGATGACCTCCTTTGGTGAGGTTATCGTCAGCATGCCCTTTGCTTATGCTTACTCACACACTTCCTTCTTGCCTCTAGTCGCGGAGAAGTTAGCATTAAACTGATTGAAGTAGCCCAATGCCTTAAGGAGGGTAAGAGTTGTATGGACTTAGTGTTGGCCGAGACTTTGACAGGCTTAGATGCTTTTCAACAGGGAGAGACTACTCAATTTGCAGGGAGTCCATTACTTCTCCAGGTATTGTTTCCCACCCTCCTTATTTATGATCCTTACATCACTCGGCATTCAATCACTTTTTTTTTTCTCCCAAAACCCTTTTCTTACTTTTCTCTCAACGTACATCTCTCTATTTTTTTATCTCTTTTATTTTTCATCCCACTACAACAAATTAGGTATTGAATGATGATTTTTTTTTTTTTTTGTCTCCAAAGACCTAATTTTGTCACTATATGCATTTGTGAGGAAATATTTTCGTCACCAATTTCGTCATTGAATGTTTGTCGCTAAAAATGATTGTGACGAAAAATAATTTTGTCACCAATAACATTACTTTAGGGATGAAAATTTTTGTCACCAATAAGACAAGATTTTATCACAAAAAATTCACATTTTCGTCACCAAATAATTATTAGTACCACATATAAAACTTTAGTTGATGAATAAATTTTGTCACAAATGTTGATCATGGGTGACGAAATATATTTCCTGACAAAAAGATGTATACGTGAGAAAAATTTTAGTCACAAAACAACAGAATCAACAAAACTTCTCATATATAAGCTACAATAAAATTCGTCACAAAACTTATTATTTCATATTTTATAATTGAATTTAAATTATTATTTTACAAATATCTCTGCTTATATCTCAATAGCTTTCAAATATACTAACAAATCCACTAACTATTATATACCACTCCACAAAACAATTCAGTAACCAATTTGTATTATAAATCAAAATATATCCCCCAAACAAATTGAATAATAATTCATAAAGTATAACAAAAATACCATCACAGCTAATCTCAAAATGAACTAAGTATTAGTCGACAAAAAAAATAACACTTGATCTTGATTTACAAGTAAAACTAAGTATCAGTCCACAAAAAATATCAACACTTGATCTTGATTTAAAAGTATGCTTCCAAATGGCATCAAAAACCAATCTGCAAACAAAATAAAAAGGAAAACATTAATAGATTATCAATTACATCTAAACTAATATATAAATAATTTTATTTTATAAACCAATTTAGCAAAAATACATTTTTTAAATATTGGATTTTCATCTGTCCTAAATCACAAAAAACAACTGATCTAACTGGGGGCAAGTGAATCATGTGAAATGTACACATATGAACCTGCCAATGTTAAAAACAATCAAGCAACATGATGACTTTTATTGTCATATAAAATGGTTCAATGAAACTTGGAAATTGGAACCAAAGGTGGTCCACTATTATGCAAGCATCATATTCAGTTGGTGAGCAACTAACCAAAAACATAATTAAACAACTACAAATAAACATAGGAAGGAACAAAACCAATGTACACCCCCTAAGATGCCATCCCTTGAAGTAGCATACATTCCATTCATCTGCAACAACAACTAAACACACTCTATATCAGCATCAAAACCAATGTACACTCCATATTGGCAGTAACAAATATACACCTCAGTAGTAGCAAAATAATATGTCTTGGCTAGTTCTGAAAATTTAATAACATATGCTCTATAAGCTCAAATCCATTCAAGTTCCTAACTAAATTGACATACTTAGATTTCATTTGGGAAGTGGGTTGGCTTTTTTGGCTATTTTAGCCTAGGACTAAAAAGCTTGGTTTGGGAAATGGGTTGGTTTTTTTTGGCTTTTTTCATTTTTTTGTGAGAGAAGGAATGTAATGATTATGGGTTGGATGTGATGTTTTGTCTTATTGGACTAAAAAGCCTATATTGTTTTTTGTGGCTATTTTAGCCACAAACCCACCCCAACCATCTTCCCAAACGATGGCTTAAAAGCTTAATTTCCTAAGACTAAGTTTGAATCATGATCTTCAATTTTCTACAACATGACAAATATAGAATTACTAAGTCTTTCACTTTAATATTGCATTTCAGGCCGGCACATCCCAAATGAAACCATATTTTTTAAAACCAATCTCAAAAATGAAATTACTTGTTCACAAAATAATTATTTCTCATAACTCCTTAAATAACCACAAAGAAAAACAAAACGTAAAAATAAAATAATCTACCAAACAACATCATATGTGTACATTCTAATAGTATATAAATAATTGTGGTAGAGATCCCAATTACACAAACATATGTGTTCAATACAAAATACTTCACACAACCAATGTTAATAAGTGAATAAACTTCTAAATGGAAAAGGAAAACTATTAAAAGATTAAAATAATTGGCCGTGGTGTTAATGCAAGAGGGATTTGCCTCCCGAAAGTCCCTTTTCGACTAAGTTCAAGGCGTTTTCGGCTCTAACTCTCAAACTACGCGTGCAAATTACATGCTGTCTGTGGTCACAAGTCCTATTTGTCACAAGGATGTTGCCCGTGATAGCCATACATTGGTTTAGGGCTTGTTTTGCATTTTTGCCCCCGTGACAGCTAAATTTCCTTTTTCTAGAAAAGTAGAAGGGGGATATACATAAAAAAGTTAAGTGTACAATGTTCGATTTCTACTAAACAAAAGAACAACCAACATGATTATGTCCAAGAAAAAGTTATTTGTTATGACCAACCAGAAATTAACAAACAGTAAACAATAAGCAAACTTTCACCATAAAAAATTTGCACAAACATTAAATATAAACAATAAATAAATAAATAAAATAAACATATACAAATATACTTGATATGTTATTAAAATAAACATTAATTTATATATCTTTGTGTCTACGAACCCATTCAAACCAAGCTCTCTACTCAAACTTGACTCGATTATTAAACAAGCCAAGCATCAAAACTGCGCGCAATTTTTGTCTCAATTTTTGGGAGCCCAATAATGGAGGCTGAGTAACCTGAAGAACTACAGGAGTTAATTTGAGAATAACATGTGCCTAATAATGTTTTTCTAAGACATTAAGGAAATCCAAACCAGATAAGCCAATGCAAGTAACAAAGGAAAAGACTTTCCGTTGCTTCTCATAAGGGTTTTTATGGAACCAACAAGCCTAATCTCCCATGGAGCAAAAAAATTGAAATAGAAATTCGATGAAGCATGTTGAATGGAAGTTCAACATTGACATAACTATGAAACAAACAAAACTAACACGTTAAACTCCTTGAAATCAAGCTCACCTTGTAACCAAAGCCAGCTACACAAGCATGTAAGCATTCCTGCATGCAAAAAAAAGAGCAATATAGACCAAATTAGTAAAATAAATATTTTTAACCAGAATATATTTTTTATATTTGAATAAATAGTGATAATCTTATCCTAGGGAAGCAATTTTTCTTTTTCTTTATTATTTTTCACAAGCAAACCATTAATCGGTTGGAGGTAAAATATTAGCTGAAGCATATTTATGAAGTTCTTTTTGCTCACCAGCTTTTGCTGAATTAACATGTTATAATGCATTTCTGATGATGAAATTTTCATACACAAAGGAATGTCAATCTTCAAAGTCTTGAGTGAACCAGTATGGTTTATGTATCTGTCAAATGTGACAGTTATGCCTTGTTTCTATAAAAAGGAAGCTCTGACAATCAAGCAAGTTCTACAGTGAGCTTCCAATGCTAGGTAGAAATATGTGTTAATGATTTAGAAGTGTCTTTATCAAAATGCTCGTTTATATGAACCACATTTAACCGATACAATTTAGAGAAGCATAACTATTGTTTCTTTCAAGTTTATAACATTCCAAGAATCTACAATCTTGCTATTCCTCTGATGCTTTCAAATAAAACTAACCTCATTAACATTTTGCATTCTTAACCACTCAGCAGTTCTAAACAAATTTTAAAGCACCTCCTACAACATTTTCATATAAAATGCCAATCTAATAGTTTTAGCCTCTTATGACAAAGAAAAATGGGTCAAATCATATCTCCTAACAAACATATTATAGTCCTGTGAAATCCAAAGAGTATGAGAAAAGCACTGTTGAAGGATTAAAAAAAAGAAGCCTCTAAGTAACTTGCAGCACTAGGAGAACGGTCAATTTAAGCACTCCACTGTCAGTCTTTTGAAACTGGATCCTCGTAGCATATCTCATCGCACTCTCCTAAGCCTATTTATCAAATAGCAATAGCAAATAAACCCTATAGCTTAAATCCTTAAAATGATAGAATCAAGTACAATGACTATCAAAGGGTCCATAAATGATAAATCACAGATAGTGAATTAATTCACTATCTCACTATTATTAACAATTAACATCAGTCTTGATTGGTCAGGATCAAAACAATTGAACAAAAGAAAGTTAACAGTAACAAGATCTTGCAAATTGCTTAACCAAAATAGACCACATAAATGTTGAGTTAATAAACACCAACTAACAGACATAAATAAAAACCAAAATGTTGATAACTAAAAAAGTAACTAAATACACCAGATAACATTTGTTTTTCCCATTTTTAATATCTTAAAACATCATCATGTGAAGATTTATTTTGTTGGTAACTAAGATGTGTTCATAAGCCCAGAGTTTTCTAAATCAGTCGAAGTATGGAATGATAGTGTGGTGGCTCTATTAAGAAGATACCCAGTCCAATGACATTAAGAGAGACAATCAAACACAAAGTGTATTTATATAGTATCAAATATTGTATATAATATATACATGGGGTCGATTCTCAAGTCGGTTTGAGTTACCTGGATTCCCAACCAAGAACTGAATTGACCTGATCACTTATGGGATCTTTGAACCCAACACCAAACCATGCCCAACATATGAAAACCATGTTGGTTCGGTTTGCAGGTTCCTTGGTTACTTTGTGCACACCTACTTGAGGACAACTACAGAAGTGGTGTCTACGACATCAGGTAATAAATGAAATCATAGTAAACATCCATGAGCATCAAAGTCAGCTAACACAAAGATGGTGCCATACTGTGACGTTCACTACTGAAGTGCAAACAATTAGTACATATCACAAGTGACTGATAGGAAAAATGTTTGAAAGTCAATCATCAAAAACATTAAATATGGACAACATGCTAATGATATGAGATATATGTTGTGAAAGGGAACTCATATCATGCAGCCTTTTGTAATCCAACCTTTCTACATGTCTTTTTCCTGATAAAGTGCAGACTCCCCTTGACAAGGACCTGACTCTAATAGATAAGACAACTCATCATTTAAAGATTGTTTTTTCCTCCGACCAACTTTAGATCTTTCTCCATTGGAGACACCACGGGGCTTGTTCTAGTCTGATGGCGTAGACATCAGTTCATCAGGCACAGGTTCGTCTTTGCATGGAGATATGTTATCATTGAATGCAACACTAAAATCCTCAGATTTGGATGTAAAATCAAAACTTGAACTTTCCTTCTTAACTTGATCACTAAGATCTGGAGCATCAAGATCATAATCATCATCCTCTGAATCATCAGAATAAGGTAGCTCCAACTTCTGCTTGTTTTTTGGTGAATCTCCATTATCTTCAGAAGCAGAACAAAAATCAGATTCATCAGAACTAGATTCATCTCCCTCAACTTTCTCATCCACTTCTGAACCATTAGGGTCATAATCATTATCCTCAGAATCACAAGCATTGGGTGTATTTGCCTGCAAATGAGGTGGCCAATCCACATGTTTGACAAACCAATCAAAAACTTAATGTATACTCCATTTATGAATCTATCTAACATCTTACTATCCCCTAAATTCTGCTTAAATACATATATGCATTAATCACCTATGGAATTAATTTATTTGGTTTCACCCTCACAACATAGATTTAAGCAAAAGTCTTAATTAAACAACAGTAAAGGAATTGAAGAATTCAGATAAGAACTCACTGTAAATGCCACAATAGCACTGGAAAGAGCAAGAAACCTATACTCAGCCATGCCTTCAGATAACCCAATAAACATATTGGCAACCCCTAATGGACATACATAAAATACATTTATCTAGAAACAGAGTTAATTTTTTTTAAAAACAAATTTCATCAAATTAACAACAAAATTCTTTAAACTATTTTATTTTATTTTATTTTTGGATCTGTTTTAAACAGATTCATACAAACTTTTTTGAAAAAAAAAATCATCGAAAACAACAACAACAATCAATTTCAAAAAAATTATTGGTAATCTCAAACAAATTTCAACAAATCTCAACCAAACAACAACAATCTCAAGCAAAGATTCCAAAATCTAAAGTAAATTTTAAAAAAGAAATACCTATATTTCAATACGCCTACGAGTTTGGGCTTGTAATATGTGATCTACAAATAGGGCTGCGATCTGCAATGAGGGTTTGTGATCTTTGATCTCGTCAACTGATGTTCACTGAAGAGGGGTTTGTGATGTTAGATCCTCATCAACTGATGTTCACTGAAGAGGGGTTTGTAATGTTAGATCCTCGTCAACTGATGTTCACCGAAGAGAGATGAAAGAGATGGAGAGAAAGAGGGGGGTAGGGTGTCGATTGTGAGAGACCGAATGACAATGAGAAGAGAGAAAGTGAAGGGGATTTGCTGATAGTCCCTCGTTTATCGAAGAGAACAATGGAGAGAGAGAGAGAGAGAGAGAGAGAGAGACTCTCACAGTCGTTGGTGAGATAGAGTGAGAGGGGCCGGTGATAAGAAGGTTCTGGATTGGGAGAGCACAAATGAGAGAGAGATGCGAGAATGAAAAGGATGGAAAGAGATGGTCTGATTATCCAAAAAAAAAAAAAAAATTTTAAGGAATTATTTTTTTCAAACAATAATCTCAAGTAATTTTTATTTTTCAATGGTGGAGTGAATTATATATATATATATATATAATCTCAAGTAATTTTTATTTTTCAATGGTGGAGTGAATTATATATATATATAATCTCAAGTAATTTTTATTTTTCAATGGTGGAGTGAATTATATATATATATATATATAATTTTAAATTTTAAATTTTTGTTTAGTTAGGTATAAGATAAATATTTAATTTTTTTTAAAATTTTATTTTTCAAATAAGTGACGTCAGCGACTCTAACAATTGCTCGGAGGAGAACGCGGGTGACGTTGGTGGCGACACTGAAGGAGGAGAACGGGTGACGTCGGTGTCGCCGTTGAAGGAGGAGAACAAGCTGAAAGAGAAGAAAGGGGGCTGAAGGCCGAGAACTTGTGTTTTGCAAGAAAGGAATGAGAGGAAAATTGAAGTACCAAAAAAAAAAAGGGAGGGGCGAAATTAGCAGGGTTTTTTTTATTATTTTTTTATTACTGCCAATATCACAAAGTTCTTCCTCCAAAATTAGTGATAAATAATTTTCTCACCAAAAATTTTAAAATGTTAAAATTATTGACGACGAAAATATATTCTTCATCAAATAGTTTCAAAATATTTTTTAAAAAAATATTTAAAATTATTGGTGACGAAATTTCTCACTAATAATTTTATAATTGGTGACAAAAAATTTTCTCACCAAAAGTCTCAAAATTTTGGCACCACCCAAAAAAATTAGAAGGAAAAATATTTGGTGACGAAATTTAATTTTTTCTCACCTAAAAAGAAGTATTTATTGACGAAAATAAATTTCGTCATCTATTATTTTTACTTTTTTATTATACGTGACAAAATTTTATAATTCATCACGGATTATTCTTATTTAGTGACGAAATTTATTTTCTTCACTATTTTTCGTCACCATAGGTTACTTCAAGAGCTAATTAACTTATGTTTTGTTTTGTTTTGAGAGAGAGAGAGAGAGAGAGAGAGAGAGATAGGGAGATGAAAACTGATAAACAAAAGGGGGGGAGTTAGTAGTCTATTTTTTTTCATTATCGCCCAATATGTCAAAATTTTCCCTCCAAATTAGTGACAAAATAATTTCCTCACTAAAAAGTCTCAAAATATTAAAAATTATTAGTGACAAAAATATATTTCTCACCAAATGGTCTTAAAATATTTAAAATCAAATTTCTAAAAAAAAAATATAAAATTATTGGTGATGAAAATATATTCCTCACTAATAATTTTATAATTGGTGACAAAATTTTTTCTCACCAAAAGTTTCAAAATTTTGGCGGGAAAACTTCGGTGACGAAACTTAATTTTTCCTCACCTAAAAAGAAGTATTTGTTGATGAAAATAAATTTCGTCACCTATTATTTTTATTTTTTTATTGTATGTGACAAAATTATAATTCGTCACAGATTATTCTTATTTAGTGACGAAATTTATTTTCTCACTACTTTTCGTCACCATAGGTTACTTTTGTTGTAGTGGATCCTTTTCCTCAGATATGGTTGATGGATAAGCTGAAAGTGGTGTATCCTTGCCTCGAGTACTCGGCCAGGACTTACTTTCTTCGTCCATAGCTAGTGGAGTTCTCCTCAAAGGGAATGTGGTGTAACTAGATGCACAGCAGATCTGCAGCTGACATTGCTTTGCGTAGCCCTTGGTTTAACTTGGCTAAGATGAGTTACAGCATGTCCTGGCAACCAGGTATACAGTTGATTAGCCTTACACACTGTGTATTCTATTTTTCATTCAGGTTCAGACGCCAATTTGGACATGTTCAGATTCGTTCGGATGAAGGGATAAAGTACCCAACTTCATTTCCCGTTCATGGTTCGTACTTGCCTCGGTACCTCAGTGCTTGGAATACGAGAGAATTTCTGGCCCTTGCCCTTACTTTCAGTTCTATCTTTCTTGACGAATACTTGGTTTGGCTTGAGGATGAGGAACAGATTAGGCCGACCTCGATTACAAAAACTTCCACAGGCATGAAAAAGAGATGGAAAACTGACACTTGACTCATCTATGTCCCTAGTTTATTGCTTTGTCTTTTCTTTTCAAGTTCTTATGGAAAATCAACTTTGGTTTGGAGAATGTACTTGTGATAAATCAATAAAATTAAAGTGAGTATTGAAAAGTTTCCTTTTGTGTTGTAAACGATAAAGTTTTGAGAAGAAAAACAAAAATTGAATTAAAACTTTTCAAAACAAAATTTTTTTTTTTTTTGAAATGGTCACCACCGCATACATACAGAATTAATCCTAAGGCTGTACAGCCCCAAATCAGAAGATCATAACCAAGTTGACAAACGGTGGAGAATGACGGATTGATTAAACCAGATGAACAGGACAATTGGGTTAAAAAATAGTGATGGCCAAACTTTGGGATGAAATTGCCTACGTATCCCAAAGATGAGAATCAAGCCTTACGTAGTTTGGAGAGGGTTCACTCGAGTATTTATTCTCTTCTTTTGCACTCTAACTTTTGCCAAGGTTGCCATTTCGGGTTTTCGGCCTTGTGAGCTCAGTTTTTCTTTATTTCTAATTTAATTTTTTTTTTATGCTCTAACTTTTGCCTAGGTCGCCCTTTCGGGTTTTCGGCCTAACGAGCCTCTCAGGGGTAATACTTCTTCAACTTGTCCATGTTGATCAGTTGTGAAAACTCCAGGCCATCCAAATCCATAAGAATAATTGCTCCTCCGGACTAGATTGACTTGATGATATAAGGGCCAGTCCAATTGGATCTGAACTTGCCCCTAGGGTCGTGGATGGAGGTCGGTTGTCTTTGAGCACCATGTCTCATTCCTTGAGATTTCTGGACTTGACTTTCTTGTTAAAAGCCATCGCAATTCTACGCTGGTAACCTTGGATATGATACAATGCATTCAACCTCCTCTCGTCAAACAACATCAATTCTTCAAATCTACTTTGTTGCTAGTCCGCCTCTGCTATCTGACACTCGACCATAATTCTTAGCGACGGTACTTCAATCTCGATTGGCAAAACAACTTCCATCCCATAAACAAGAGAATAAGGGGTTGCTCCTGTAGTACTTTGGATCGACATTCTATAACCCCAGAGTGCGAATGGAAGTTTCTCCGGCCAGCCCCTATAGGTTTCAACCATTTTTTGCAAAATTCTCTTGATGTTTTTGTTTGCAGCCTCAAAAGCTCCATTGGTCTGCAGCCTGTATGTTGATGACTTACAGAAAGCCATGTTATATGTCTCAAGTAGGTCTATCACCTCTTTCTTGAAATACGAGCCATTATCTGAGATGATCTCGTTGGGCACCCATACCAACAGATGATATTGTTTTTGATGAACTTAGCCACATGCGACGCCTTTAGAACGGCATAGGATTGGGCCTCCACCCACTTTGTGAAGTAGTCGATTGCTACCAAAATGAACTCATGCCCGTTTGACCCCTTTGGCGTGACTATACTGATAAAGTCAATTCCCCAGACTGAGAAAGGCCATGATGAAGCCATATTGTAGAGTTTCGATGGTAGAATGTTCATGCGATTGGCATGGATCTGACATTTGTGGCATCGCCGTACAAAGCCAATACAGTCCTCCTCCATGGTTGACCAGTAGTAGCCTTGTCTAAGGATTTTTTGAGCTAGCATTACACCATTCATGTGAGCTCCGCACTCTCCTTCGTGGATAGCTACCATAAGGTGCCTTGATTCTCCTTCCTCAACACACAACTTATGCATTCCCAGATGGCCTCTTTTGTACAACTTGTTTCCGCAGACGTTGAATTGGATGGCCAGACGTCGTATTCCCTTTTTGTCCTTGGCACTTGCCCTTGGTAGGTATGCCTCTTTTTCCAGGAAATTCCAGATGTCGTAATACCAGGTGTTCGTGTCTTGAACCTCATCTATCACGGCGATGGTCTCATACGCCAACGTATACTTCTGTTCAATGATGACCGGGCGCATCTTCACTCCAAGTGGAATGTCCACCATGGAGGATAAAGTTGCCAACGCATCAGCAAATTGGTTATTCTCTCTGAGCAAATGCGTGAATGCCAATTTCTTAAACCTCGGAATTAACACATCCAGGGCCTGATGATAAACCTTCATTTTCTCTTCCTTAACCTGCCAATCTCCGTTAGCTTGATACACAACCAAATTCGAATCTCCGATAACATCCAATCTTATTGCCCCTAGTTCTAGGGCAGCTTCCAAACTAGTAATACACGCTTCATATTCTGCTTCATTGTTGAACCGGAGTTTGAAGGCTAGAGGTATGTGTGAATCATCGGGTGCTATGAGCAACACACCGATCCCATAACCATACTGATTAGATGCTCTATCAAAGTACATTGTCCATGGTTCTTCTTCTATTTGTAGGATGTCTTCATCTGGGAATAGATACTCCACTGCTTCATCATCTCCTTCTACTAGGTGATCTGCCAGAAATTCCGCTGCAGCTCTCCCTTTGACTGATTTGCGCCTGACATACTTGAGGTCAAACTCAGAGAGAAGAAGCAACCAACAAGCTAGCTTACCTGTAAGTGCTGGTTTCTCAAAGAGATATTTGATGGGATCTAAGCTCGAAACTAGAATTACAGAACAAGCTAACAGGTAGTGTCTCAACTTCCTCGTTGCCCAAACCAAAGCTAAGAAAGCTTTCTCGAGAGGAGTGTAGTGAGTTTCATATTCTAGCATCTTCTTGCTTAGATAATAGATGGCCTTCTCCACCTTCGCTTCTGATTCTTGCGCTAGCATGCACTCCATGGTTGAATTTGTTACTGATAAATACAAGATCAGTGGTTTCCCCGATTGTGGTGCTGACAATACAGGAGGATTCTGAAGGTACTACTTAACCTGCTCGAAGGCGAACTGACACCGATCATCCCATTGGAATTTCTTTCCTTTCTTCAACAGACTAAACAGTGGTTCACAAGTCAAGGTTAATTTTGAGATAAACCGTCTTATGAATTGCACCTTACTCAGAAAGCCGCGCACCTCTTTTTCAGTCCTTGGTGGTGACATTTCTACGATGGCCTTGATTTTGGAGGGATCTACTTCAATTCCCCTTTGTGTAATCAGAAATCCTAACATTTTTCTTGCAGTTACCCCGAAGGTGCTTTTCTGTGGGTTTAACCTCAGTCTATACTCCTTGATCCACTCAAAGAATTTTTCCACTATGGTGTAGTGACCTCCTCGCTCTTTAGACTTGACGATCATATCGTCTATATACACCTCAACCTCTTTGTGGATCATGTCATGCAAAATGGTGGTTGCAGCCCGCCAATATGTAGCCCCGGTATTTTTTAGTCCGAAAGGCATAGCTCTATAACAGTAGGTACCCCACGGCGTGGTGAAAGTAATTTTCTCTCTGTCCTCCGGTGCCATCGAAATCTGATTATACCCGAAAAACCCATCCATGAATGAAAGCAAAGCATGGTCAGCTGTGAAGTCTACCAATTCATCGACGTGTGGCAATGGAAAATCATCTTTCGGACTTGCTCTATTTAGATCCTGGAAGTCGACACAGACCCTAATTCTGCCGTCTTTCTTTAGAACAGGAATGATATTAGCCAACCAAGTCGGGTATTTAGATACCATCAAGAAACCTGTATCAATCTGTTTGCTGACCTCCTCTTTGATCTTTAATGCCCAATCTGGGCGAACTCTGCGCAGTTTCTGTTTGACTAGTTGGGCCTTAGGATTAAGAGGGATCCGGTGTTGTACAATCTCAGGATCTATTCCAGGTATGTCTTCGTAGGACCACGTGAAAACATCTTTGAAATCTTTTAATAAAGTGATTAAACGCTTGCGTTCCTCTGAAGACAACGTGGATCCGATCTAGACCAAACGGGGATCCTCCTCAGTATCCACATTAATTGCAGTAATTTCATCTGTGCAGGGCTTAACGCGTCTCTCATCCTCTTGGTCAACCAAAATTTTCAAAGCCTGAGGAATTTCTTCCTCTTCGTTTAAGTTAAAATTTTGAAAATCAAGATGAGTATAACAAACTAAAGGCACAGAGAAGTAAGCAAACTATACGACATTCCCATTAGTAAAGTCTGGGTCCTCGGTTACAGTTGACTCAAAAGAAAAACTAAAAGAAGACTTTGACAGGACTTTGGCATCCGGGTTACCACTCCCGAAAGTACTAGACTCAGAAGAACTCGAATCTGACTTCGACTCTACAAACTCGATGGAATCAGATTCGAACTTATTATCCAATTCAGAACTGCTGATGATGCCCTTTTCAAATTTCCAGATTAGGTGTGGAGCCTCAGATGCATCCATAATAAATTTAGAGAAATCCGCTTCTAGTTTATCCCCGATCATTGAGATAGTAAAACTATCTCCCAAGTTGTCAAACTCAGTTCCGACAATAGAATTTGCTAGTAGGTCAGTCAGTGTTTTTCCTAACAGCTTTTCTTCTTCAATGTTCACAGTTACAGTCCTGCCTTGACCTGTATTAGTACTCAGGTCCATCTGCTCTTCTTCCTCTTCCGGTAACTGGTGCCCAAAGAAGATCTCGAACCCGGGATAGATTGTCTTCCTCTCCTGGTCAAACCAAGGCTCTGGAAATCCACAAAAGGGGAAATCTTCCCCTTGGCAAACAAAGCGTCCGTTCAAGGTTCCCCGTATTGGTTTGTGAACTAACTCATATTGTTTTCCATCCTTCTTTGCTTTAATTCTTCCTCTCAACTTAGCCCACTTCTTTTGCCGATCCTCAGCAGTAAGTTTGTATCCCAGCCCAAAAGCATGGGGGTTGTGAATAAGCTCCTTGGTAACAGTGCCTCCTTGCCTGCCACTCCTGTCTAGTTCTGATCTAGGCATATGCCCCTGTTTGTTCATCATGTAGATGGACTAAGCACTCACATAGATTCCGTCAGCTTCTGCCATGATAGATTGGACTACTTGGGCTTCTGTTAGTGAGAAACCAAAGAGGAATACATCTTCTTCCCCGTGTATGATTTCCAACACTGGTGTGGCAGTTCCCTGGGGAGGGTGGATTGAAGAATTACCGTACACCATAGAAATCCCACCTTTGAAGGGGTATTTCACCAACTGATGGACTATTGATGACACAGCTTTTATTTGATGTAGACAAGGCCTTTCCAACAGTAGATTAAAGGTAGCCGGAACATCCATTACATGGAATTCTACCTCATGTTCGGATGAGCCGATCAAGATATGGCTCTTGAATGTTCCCATGACATCCCGGCTTGTATTGTCATAAGCTCGGACAGCTTGAGTTGTGGGTGTGAAGTCAACAGGCTTCAAACCTATGGCATAAGCAGTCCGAACCGGACACACATTGTTCACCGATCCAGTATCTACTAACACTACCGGAATCCACTTCTTTCGGCTCTCCAGAGTTACATACAAGGGCCGGTTGTAGTTGGCACCATCAGGTGGCAGCTCTTTATCTGTGAAAGATATCACTGGCGTAATATTGTTGGATATGACTAACGACACCAGTTGATCAGTGGTAATGTCAATAGGCAGTTTGGTGCGATTCATTGCCTCTAGCAATGCTTGCCTATGCTCTCGGGAAGCCATTATCAATCCCCAGATTGAGATATCTACCTAAATCTTCTTGAGCTGTTTCAAAACCAGGTTGTCTTCACAGTCCTTCTCTCTGGTGTTATTAACCTCTTTGTTAGAGGATTCTGGTTGATTTACAGCTGCAGGTTTGAAGTACCAACCACTTTGGGTCATGTGATTGATTTCGTCCGTATACCATGTATCGTCGGGGGTATTGGATTTCCACCCTTCGTCCGTGTATGCATGACTCAGATCATTATCTTTCCACCACTCTCCGGCAGTCATGGCCAAGCTTTTATCAGACTCTATTTGGAGCATGTTCACATCATGCCCCTTAGCAACATACATTTCCTTTCCAAGTATGGTTTTGGTTTCTGGCAAGGCCATCTTCCTTTGAATTTTTTCCATTCTCTCATGCTGGAATTATTCTAGCACTTGTTCTATACTAGACGTGGTCTCGTCATTTTCCTTCCTGACCCCTTTTGTCTGTTCTACCTCACCTAGCTCTTCGTCACCAAACCAACCGTTGTTTGTTTCCTGCTGACTTGAATCCAACCAGCCTATTTGGACACTGCTTGTTTCCTCTTCTTCAAAGAAGTAGAGGTTGGCTGGGTCTTCTTCTATCTGAACTAGATTCTCTTCCAGTTCGGCCAAGTCATTTAGGCCTTGTTCAGGCTAATCGTTTTGATGTTGCCCTAACTGGCCTTCCCCGATAGTATTGACACTGAGAACATCTGGTAATAGGACAACTGGTTTTGGTTGATTAATGGCCACAATGTATAAACTGGGGTCATACTCCTCTGCAAGTGAAGCCCCATTTTCTATGACACAGGTATCAGATAACCTTGTCTTTAATGCACTCTCCTCTTTCTCTGTTCCTGCCATAACCTTTTTGGGTTGGATTTGTAGGGCTAGATCCAACATGCACATATCTGTGCCTTTTGGAATAACCACCTCCGGTTTCGGTAGGTGGGACGAGGTAATATATATGCTTGGGTTGAAGGTAGGTGGTAGTGTTTGGATGTGGTTAATATTTCTAGGGGGAGGAACTTAGTTATGTGTAGGAAGTGGGTTGGTTGTCACATTTGGTTTAGGAGGGGCGATGACTTTGTTGTCAATGAAATTCTGAATCTTATGACGTAGATGATAACATGAATCTGTATGATGGCCATGTTGTTGGTGGAAAGTACAATATTGGGTTGGGTTGTGTCTAGTTGGCAGTGGGTCTGGGAGAGGGCAAGAATCAAGAGGCTTGAGATGCCCCTTGTCCATTAACACCTTAAGGGCGCGGGTTGGACTCATATGGAGGGGGGTAAAAGGTCTTTGGTTCCAAGGTTGACTATTTTGTGCGGTTTGTGAGTTTGTGGCAGCAGCAAAGGGATCGACCATCTTGGCCGATGATGTAGCAATGGTACTAACATCTACAGGCCACAGAATAGTGCTAGTACTAGCATTGGTACTCCGAGTGAATGGCTTTTTTCCAGGTTCACTTGTTTTGTGGATGATGCCCTTTTTGAAAGCGCTCTCAATTTGAACCCCTAACTCATGTAAGGAAGCAAATGTGGACAACAGTGCCATTATCATTCTCTGCAACATGTCTGGCTCGAGGTTTTGGACCACTAACCTGACTTGTTCTCTTTCAGAAGGTCTGCTCGTCATTCTGGCTGCCTTTGCCCTCCATCTTGCCACAAAATCAATGAAGGGTTCTTTGGGGTTCAGAGTGGTTGCTTCCAGCTCATTGATTGTTACTTCTATCTGAGTATTGTATGAGTATTGGTTAACAAACCCCTCAGACAGTTCTTCCCAATTCCGCTTCGTTGAGTCCTCCAACTTGGCGTACTAGATGCTTGCTACATCCGATAAGGTCCTCCCAAATAATGAGAGTTTTTGTACCCTAGATAAACCCATGGACCTCAACACATCTGAAAACAGGCGGACATGCACAATCGGATCCCCGCTCCCATCAAATCTATCGATGTGAGACATTTTGAATTTTTTCGCAACCCGATGAAGCCTCAAAGATACTGTCCTCAATGTCGGGAATTGAATTGAAACCCTGGGATTTCTTCAAGGCTTTCTCAAGCCTAGCAATTTTGATCATGGCTGGATCAACTTCATTCATATTGAAGGGAATGGTTCTCGTAGGAGGTTGTACCTGAGGTCTGTAAGCTGAAGCTGTTGGAAATATCTCCTGAGGATCTGGGACCTGAGGAGTTTCCAGTGGTAGAGGGAGATCAGGATTTGGCTGGGCAGTTGGGACCGGATGTACAGTAGATGCAGATGCCCTAGATGGGCGTCGTAGATCAGCAATGACTTCACCCTGTGCGGCCATCCATTGGTCGACCGTATCCATGGTCCTTTGGACTGCTTCCATCATGGCAGCAACTTCTTCTGTGTTTTTTGCTGGGTTCTGTGCCATTGTTAGACTGGATGAATTAGATGCTGGTGAGTGAACAGGAGTTTGCTAAGTGCTTGGTACTAATGCTGACTGTCTATTCCTTATTTGTCGAGTAACTGGCGGGAGAGAAACTAACACTGGCTGACCGTCAACAAGATCTTGCGCTTTACAAAGCCTACGAGAACAAGTCCAAACAACTCGGGGGATATCAAGTCTTTCTGAAGCTATGATGAAAAACTACCTAGCAAAAAGAAAGAAAGAAAACATATTTTAAAAAACGGACAGCACTTCGGCCCCAATTCTCAATTCATCACAACACGCAGCTGAACTGTGATCCCCACTGAACTTTGTTCTCAGATTGATTGCTCATTTGCACCACTGCTATGAACTACCTTGTATATTTCACTGTAAAAACACATACCACGTAAAAGAATCAAAACACCCCTATGAAGGGGGAGGGTTACCCTGTCCTAGATTTTGACATGATCTAGGTTGCACTATTTCAAGCAAGTGGTTTCATAACATCCTGTACGGGTAGCATCCTATCCTAATGTGAATAGTCACAAGAGTGTACTATATGCATTAGGTCAAATAGTCACAAAGGGTACCTCAGCAAGACTACCTAATATACCTCTCATACCTAACACCGAGAAGTGAAAGGAGGATCAAGCGGTACAGCGGTAATCCAGATCCAAGGGTTATGCTCCCAACTTGATAGAGCCCATGACCGGTCAGCCTTTTGGCAAGCTTTGTAGGAAAGCCTCCAGCAAACCGTCTAGGAATAACAGATGGCAAATAGAGTCGCCAGAAACTGTAATGCAAAGAACATGAAGTTTGAGTCAAGTTCTCTAAGTCCCCAACAGAGTCGCCAGAAACTGTAGCTCGGCTTTTCACTCTCCCTTTCGGAAGAATGAAATAGCCCTTACAGTTCGAACTCAGTTTGTGTTGGTTCTGATTCTGATTTCACAAGTGCAATGTGAAACAATGGAAACACAAAAAGAGTCCGAATCTAGCAATTTCTTTTGGAAAATCGATGTTTGAATCAAATGCCAAAAATGGACTGCTTTGCCAGATTTCAAAGTCGCCACCTAAATATTTATTTTTCAAAAATTTAGGAAACCCATGACTCGTGCCAAAGGCCATTAGTCCGTCGTTACCAAAGTATCTTGGTTTGGAAACTTAGGTATGAGAGGGGAAGGTCAATAATTGAACACCCCACTCACCTGATCAAAGATCGACCTCTACTAATCATGATGTGATTTTTATGTACAGTATATGCTCTTATTCTATATGTAACATACAAGTATAGACTAATTTCATGAAAAGTTGGAACGTTTGATTTCATGTTTGTTTTGAAAAAAAAATGTTTTGAATATGTATCACTAAAAATGGTGATCTCATATATACATGAATCAAAGTATCCTAATTCAAGTGATTAGTCTTCATCCACAGGCATTCAAACAAGTATATCAAATAAGCAGTTAGCCTCATGGTAGTATGTTTTGATGTGACAACATTCACACTTATGCAATATGCTAAAGCAAAAATGCTTACCTTAATGTCCGAAGGCGAGTCAAAAAGAAAGCAAATAGTTAGAAAAAAAATGCATGATCCTAATTTAATGACTAATGCAACACATGCAACGTGCAATTAAGGTTCGGCTATTAGTATGGCGTGTGAGTCAATTCAAGGCATGTAATAGCACATGTATGCAAGTAAGGAGTTTGAATTTGACATTTGAATAATATGATGAGCCGAACTTTATGCATGTAAACGAATGGATGCAAATCATGGAAAATGCTAATTAAACATGACGTCCCTAACCTAACCATCATAAGTAGTGAAATAAAAGGGAGAAAGAATGGGGGTTGGAAGACATACAACTTATTACATATTTGTCCTTGTGAAGGAGGGTTCGAATGTCTAAATGTCTGAATAAATAATTATTACAAAGCCGAATGACTAATAAATGAAAAGGGGTTGTCTAATTTATTACAATAATAATATGCAATGATTGCTGGATGCTCCTCAGGAATTATTCTGTCTGCCTTGCTGGGATTTGTTCTGTTTCACCCCTAGTTACTGCTTTCGACCAAAAGTGTATTGTTTTGCAATTTATTAGAGCCTTGCCAACCCCAAAACGCGACTCAGTCGAGCCCCAAATAAATCCAATACTTTGTTTTCTTGTGAAAATCTATTTTTTGTACCTGAGGTGAAACAGTGCAGATAGGGTATTCCTAACCATGTTTGTCTTTGTTTTTACCCTTCTCTATCATAAAAATACTCAAGAGAGGGTTGGAATCCTCTCAAAAACCATCAATTAGCAAGTTGATTGCTTGGTGATCTCAGATACAATTTGGACAATGATCAATAAATGCAATGAATAAACAACCAGCCCTCCCTCCTATCATAAAGTGAATCCAAGAAGGGAAGTAGAGATATTTCAAGATTCATCAAATTATCATAAATTGATTTAAGACAAGCCTTGACACAACAAACTCGGTATAACGTCTGACCGAATTCAATTAATCATATTGGTTCTTTATGTCAGTTGTAATCCAATTTTAACTAATTTTATTAGCCTTTTTTTTATTACCTTTCCATTTCTTTATCTTTTCTCTTGTTTGTGTAAAAGGGATATTTACGTCCACTAAGTCCAAAACGCAATAAAGAGAAACAAGCATCAACTTAATCCAAGAAACAAATCTTATTATCTTCGGGGGAAATTACAAAGGAAGAGTCAAACTTATTTATAAGCGATAAGGGATTCCAAGTCAAACTCAAGATGTGCAACAAGGACTAGTCAAACTCAAAAGAGTGATAATGACTTAGAAAAATCCAAACTTGAGTAATAATGACTTGAAACCCAAACTTGATAATAAGTGATAATGACACTTTCCTTGGTGATTTCCAAGGGTCAATTAGTCCCTTAAAAGTAAACACACTGGTGAATAAAGAGAAATGAAAAATAAAAGATTGTGCTTTAGTATAAGAACATGTATACATTTGGGGTAGTGAACCTCCAGAGAATTTAAACCGTTAGTATAGAACATTTTATGCCTTTGGTAGTAAATCCCCTAAGAGATTAAATCAGTAAGCATAGAGTGTTGTATACTTTTGGTAATGAACCTCCTAAGCATGAAATGTTTTATGCCTTTGGTAGTGAATCTCCAAAGAGATTAAATCATTAAGCATAGAACGTTTTATACCTTTGGTAATGAACCTCCTAAGTATAAAACGTTTTATGCCTTTGGTAGTGAATCTCCAAAGAGATTAAACCATTAAGCATAGAGCGCTTTATACCTTTGGTAATGAACCTCCTAAGCATAAAACGTTTTATGCCTTTAGTAGTGAATCTCCAAAGAGATTAAACCATTAAGCATAGAGCGTTTTATACATTTGGTAATGAACCTTCGAGGAGATTAAACGATTAACCATGGAAGAGTTCCTTTCTTATACTTGAACCACAATCTTAATTTTTCATAACTTTTTAATCGAAATAAGCAAAGAATGGAGGGAGGTTGCAGAGATGATTATGCGAAGTTGATTAATTGGTTAGTACAAACAAACTTGATATTTAAAACATAAATCGTTGAAATAAATTAAACAGCCCCCTAAATAGCATACAATAATGCTGAAATTAAGCTATAGAAAGCGAGTAAAATTAAATAGGATCAAGTTAGTAAACAAGTGGAAGGAAGGCTGGCTAACCCCTCCATTTTTACAACTTCAAATCACATAGTTTAGATGTTGAAAAACAGCCCCAAAAGAATTTGAGAGAAACCTACCACTTTCACTATTCACTATCGGAGGTACTATTTATCGTCGGGGTTACTATTTACCACTGGAAGTACTATTCACCGTCGGAGGTTACTATTCATTCGGTGGGGTAAATTATTTAAAGTAATAAATTACAACCGTTTATATACAATATTTAAATTACAGTAGATATGTGGGTGGTGCAGCCTTCCAATTAAAGCGATAAAAGAAAAAAAACAGTTATAAAAAGAAGTAAATAAAGTATTTAAACAAATTATATGACATTTTTAAATTAAATGAAAATTTGCGAAAACTCACCTTCTGGGGAAATGATGAATTTTCTAAGTCACAAACTTTCTTTTGATTACTCTCAAGCTTGTGGAATATGTTCTCAATTCTCAGTCCAAAATTTGGAATTATAACTTTAGTGGTTGGTTTTTGAATGGTGTATTGATGAAATAGAAATAAAAATAGCAAAGAAAATATTTTATTTTCCCTCTCTCTCTCTAAAAAAAAAAACTAATTTTCTTTCTTTCTGATTCTTTTTCTCTCAAACTCTCTTGCACCACTTCATTTTTCTCTCTCTGATTTCCTAATCTCGTTTCCACTTTTTCTTTTTGCTGGGCCTCCCCCCTTTAAGCCTCTCCCTTTGATTGCTTTATATAAGCAAAAATTAGGAAGAAACAAAGAAAACATAATATAATATAATAATATAAATATTATATAATATATATCTAATAATATATATATATATATATATGCATTATGTGTGCTTGGATTTGGATGTCAGCAGCCAAGGGCTGACCGACATAAATTTTTTATTAATTTTCTTTTATAATATATATAATGTAATATATAATTTATACCAAAATACTAAACATATAATATAATAATATAACTTTTTTTTTATTTTCTTTTATATATATAAAATATATAATTTATACCAATTTATATATAAACACCAAAAATATGAACAAATACATAAAATTATCCAAAATTACAAAATACTAAAATAATAAAATATTTAGTAGTTTAAAATAATTTAGCCATTATGGTGAAAATTAGGATTAAAGTTCAAATTCCATCTTTCGTACTGAGGATTCTGTGAGAAACACATTGTAATTGTCATCATAAGGTAATCAAAAGAAAGCGCCCAAGTCTTAGGGTCGGTCAAAATAGGGTGTCTACAATGACAGATGAGGGCCAAGAAGAGAGTCACTGAACTTGTACAAAACAGATGCCTTGAGGTTGCCACATGCTGACCCAATCCATGTAGCACAGTCCTCCACATTAATTCGTAAAGAAGGGGCATCCTTTAAAACAACAACCAATCTATTTACTTCAGCCTTTTCCCAGTCATAAAGATTTCTCCTAAAATTTAAATTCCACTCCTCCAAATTAGATCTCCTAACATAGAAGCTGAAGAGTGACCCCCCTTTTATTAATGGACAAACTAAAGAGTCTAGGGAACTCAGCTTTTAAACATCTGCTGCCAAGCCAACAGTCATGCCAAAACTTGATCCTTCTCCCATTCCCAACCCTTAACTGAAACTTCTCTAAATAGAACTCCACTAACGGTTTATGATGCTCTGCCACAGTAATAATATCAGTCCACATTCTGGAGTGCCTATAAGACAAACTCACAGATGGGATCCAACTACTCTCCTCCATCATGTATTTGCTACACAACAGCCTTCTCCAATATTTATTTCCTTCCCAAATTTCCACCACCATTTAAGAAGAAGGCTAGCATTGACATCCTTGATTCTTCTAATACCAAGACCACCCTAATCCCTACTTTTTGCCACATCAGGCCATTTTACCAGATGGACCTTCCTCTTCAGATCATTTCCTCCCCAAAGGAAAGCAGCTTGAAGTCTTTCAATTTCTCTAACAACTCCATTAGGCATTCTGAACAAAGATAGATAGTAAATAGGTAAACTAAACAGGACAAACTTAATAAACGTTAACCTGCCTGCAAAAGATAGAGTTCTTCTTTTCCAACAAGCCAACCTAGCTCTTACCTTATCCAACACTGGCTTCCAGGTTGATTTTCGACCTGGATTAGCACCTAATGGGAGGCCCAAAAAATTCATTGGTAAGCCTTGGACCTTGCAATTTAGAATATCTGCATAGGATATCAAGGTCCCCTTATCCATACCTACACCACACACTACACTCTTATGAAAGTTTATCCTCATTCCAGAAAGTATTTCAAAACATCTTAGAACTCTCTTCATATGAACTATTTGATCCAAGTCAGCCTCACAAAACAACATGGAATCATCCGCAAATTGAAGATGAGAAATCATTATTTCTTTCACCCCAACTTTTACCCCCTTTATGATTCCTTTTTCATAGGCTCTGTTCATCAATAGATTCAGCCCTTCAGCCACTAAAATAAATAAAAAAGGTGATAAAGAGTCACCTTGTCTAAGGCCCTTTTGTGGTGAAAAACTCCTCTGTTGGTGAACCATTCACCAGAATAAACAACCTTGCTGTGGAAACACAAACCCTCATCCAAGATATCCATTTTGACGCAAACCCAAAATTGGCCAACATAGAAAATAGAAATTTCCAGTTAATTGAGTCATACGCTTCTTGAAAATCAAGTTTAATAACAATCCCTTTCTTTTTAGACTTTTTCCATCCATCCACAATTTCATTTGCAATAAATACTCCATCAAGTATACATCTCCCACCTAATAAGGTTGACTGAGAATCCCCAATAACTTGAGAGAGAACTCTCTTAAGCCTATGAGCAAGGACTTTTGAGAGAATCTTGTACATACTCCCCACCAAACTAATGGGTCTAAAGTCAGCTAGTCCATTAGGATTATCATTCTTAGGAATGAGAGTGATAAATGAACTGTTAATTCCATAGGAGAGCTTGTAAGAAGAATGAAACTCCCTTATGAAATGCATAACCTTAGGTTTCAAGAGCTTCCAAAATTTCTGAAAGAAAAGAAGATTAAATCCATCAGGGCCTGGTGCCTTATTACCATCACAGTCCTTGATTGCTGTCTATACCTCACTTTCAGAGAAAGACGCTTCCAGATCAGTAAATGCCTCACTAGCTGCAACTGACTTAAAGGTGCCTGCCAAAGTTGGTCTATATTTCTAGCTTTCAGTGAACTGCCTCTTGAAATGGTGTAAGACAGCAAGTTGTACAATAACTGGCTTCTCTAGAACTTCTCCATCCACTGTGAGTGAGTTTCTATTCCTTCTGCTACTAGCCATCACATGGAAAAACTTAGTATTCCTGTCCCCATTCTTGATCCAGTTTACTCTAGACTTCTGATGCCATAGCCTTTCCATCATCCTACTAAGCTTCCATACCTCTGTCACTTCCCTTCTTCAGTTCTTTTCAGTTTCAGACAAAGGTTTGTCTTTTGCAATAATATTAATTCCATGCAATTTTTCTTCTACCTCCTATAATTTTGTAGATGCATTCCCAAAAACTTCAGAGTTCCATTTTTTCAGCTCCCCCTTGAGCAATTTTAGCTTCTGAATCAGTATATACCCAGCTCTTCCAGTAATCCTAGTTTCAATCCATAATTTTTCCAAAACAGAGGGGAAACATGGGTGCATAGTCCATGCATTAATGAACCTGAATGGTCTTGGCCCCCAATCCCTCTCGTCTTCCATTAGCAAGAGTGGACAATGATCAGAACAAATCCTAGAAAGACCCTAGAGCTTGAAATTAAATCTTTGCAACCACTCAGGACTAAGCAAAACCTTATCAATCCTACTCCATTTCTCTCCCTCTTGAGCATTACACCATGTGTACTTCCTACCAAGCAATGGTAAATCATTCAACTCACATTTCTCAATGAAAACATTTAGTTCGTTCATCCCCTTTTCCCTTGTAGAACAGCTTACCCTTTCCCCAATAAATCTGATCTCATTAAGATCCCCCCCTCCCAAGCACTATGGTTTTGGAAATACAGACTTTAATTTTATTAAATTGTCCCAAAGAGTGCCTCTACTACTCACATCATTTGGAGCATATACATTCAGTATAACACAATCAAAAGAATTCAGTAGAGTACCTGATAATATAACAAATCTTCTATTGCAACAACAATCCTTCATCTGAAATAAACTCGGATCCCAAATGCAAAGTAATCCCCCTGTTGTCCCATCTGAATCCACTGCTATGAATTCCATATTACTCCTTTCCCACAAGGTTCTAACTTCATTTTCTGAAATAGTAGCCTTCTTAGTTTCCTGCAATAGAACTAAATCAACTCTCCTTTCAAAGATGAGCTTCCTAATCCTTCCCCTCTTCTCAGATTTCCCTAGTCCTCTGATATTCCATGACATCATCTTCATCAGAAAATAGAAAATTCACCAAAATTCCCCTAGTCGAGACAGTTAGACCCCTATGCGAGCTTTCTCTCCTGTCTTCTTCCTCTGTCTATTAATTCAAGCTCTACCAACTTCTCCAAAACTTCATTATCTTTACCATTGTATTGAATTCCCAGAACTTTGCCCAGTTGAAGATTGGCTTGTGCTTCACTAAGGATGTGCCTCCCTTTGCTTGAACCACTCTTAGTTGAAGCAGAAAGTGTCAAGGCTGCTGCAGCAGCCCTGAATACACTTAGGGGCTGGTTTGCTTGAAAAGGCACCTTTTTGTCCATAAAGTCGAGCTAACTTCTTGTACCCAGCCTCTTTTATACTAGGCTTTACTATATCATACCTACTTACTTTCTTCTTACCTTTCTTTTTTGACCTCTTTACTGCGATGGAGCTTCCATTGACAGTATTTTGGCTTGATTGCCCCATATGCCCACCTTTTCTTGTTACAGCCCATTGAGATTTAGTTGTGTTAAAATTAGATGTGCCCATCCCCTCTTCACTTAATCCATTTGGAGAATCAGGCCCATGAATATGGCCCAATTTTACTTCTAGGCTGATACCAGGCCTGTACCCACCTGACCCACTGACACTCTTAATAAAACCAGGGGTAATAAGATGTTCATCAACCCCCTGGTTATCATTATCACCCTGCAATCCACAGACAGCCATTTCCAATAAAGATCCATCCATGCATGCCTCAACCCCCAAAATGTTGCCCACGCCACATTAAGCCTTTTCTACTATTGTGTCCACTTGGACACCTTTGTAGGTTAGCTCCAGCCCACGTTGATTCTCTTCAACTACTGTATCAGAACTTGCTAGATCATCACCATCTTCCTTAACCTCCTTTGCCATGTCATCCACTTCATTTCCACCACCAACTGGTTCTTGATTAACAGCTCCATTAGAGCTATGGACATCCTTAACCTGACTAAGCATCATGCATCCACGATCAAATATGCTAACTAGTTGCTCTTCATACACCATGACAGGATACAATTTTCCTTTGTATTCCAGATTAATGGTTTTATTAATGAAGTCCATACGCTGAGTTACGATTCTAACTCTTCCATAACTAAAGGATTTTGGTTGGCTAATGTCACTTTCCAATTGAAGAACACTTCCCCAAATGTTGCCAATTCTATTAAAGGTGTTTTTATTCCACATGCTTAGAGGAACCCCATAACATCTGAGCCACAGACACCTCTCTTGCTCTGCACATGTTCCCGGTTCCCACTTTTTTACATACTCACACTAGTCCCTACACCATTCTCTAACCAGTGCTAATTTTGCATACTTTTCTTCTTTGGATCTAAAGGTTACCATAACATCTCTACCGCCTGCACTCTTGACCATTACATCCCCAATTCCTTTCTCCTTAAAGATCTTCTCAATACAATGTATAGAATACTCATCTTTGAATCTCAAGATTACAATCTCATAAAGCTAGCCATAACCTGCTTCGTCCACAATGATAGTACTTTCAACTTTTCCCGCAAGTACTCTTGCGTTTGTTTTTATAATTTCAGCATATGTCCTCTGTAGACCATGCTGCCAGTGTACATTTCTTCCATAAGCTTCATTTGCTCCTTTGTTCCCTTTAGGCTGGTTTCTATTCTGTGCTCCTTCTGTAACTCTATCATACTCTGCCATTTTAACTTGAATCTCCCTGTCCTCTACCCATAGACCATTTGCTTTAGTAACTGCAACATTTGCTGCAACTGAGCAGTCGTACCTGACAAAACCAAATCTGGTATTTGTGACTTTCCTTCTCTTCTGCGGGATAAAGACATTCTTTCACTATTCCAAACTTTGAGAACAATTTGAACAACGTTTTTGTGATCCATATTGACAGGAAGATTATCCACAAACACCGAAAATAACTCTTTCCTTGGCTCCTTGCTCCATGCTTCTTTCCCTCTTCCTTGCTTCACAACTGGAATCCACCCTCCTTGCTCCATTAGGTCTTCGTTTGGTGCAATAGCTTAATTATTGAAATCTGCAAGTTGAAAGTGTGTTCATGTGTGTGTTTACACACCATCAAACTTAGTGGCATTTTTATAAAAACATCACTAATTGTTAGTTTTTAGCGACAATTTAAAAAATTCTTTATAGGAAATGTCGCTAGTTTTTAGCAACAGATTTAGCAAAATCGTCACAAAAAGTCACTAATTATCAGTTTTTAACGACAGATTCAAAAAATCTTTACAAAAAGTCTCTTTTACCGACAATTTTGATAGGACCAACTTTTGGTGAAGAACTAATTGGACTTAATAAAAATTAAGTCTAACAATTAGAACTTGGTGGCAATTTATCCTATAAAGGATGAGTGAAATTTTAAAAATACTAATCGTTTGTACCAATTTAATTTTTTAAATTCAATCCGTTTCGTAAAACTCTGAACATAGTTTAAAATTTCTAGGGAAAAAAAAACGATTTTGCTAATATAGTTCAACAATGCATTTTAGGCACTTGTCATTATGTACAAAATATTTTAAAGTGTGAATTCTTGGGCAAAGAAAATCCAAATTTAAATTTATGGACCAAGTACCTAAAAAAATTTAAAAATAGTCAAAAAAATCTAACACATAATATAAATTTAAATTTCAGCACAAGCTATACTCAATAAATTTAATCAACCCGTACTTTTTGCTAGTTTTGATTACTAGTCGATTGATTAAACAATTTTTCTGGTGCTAAGATGTCTATATATTATCACTTTGGTGCTATATATTATCACTCTTTTTTCTTCGACCAATGCATCCAAGTGTCCAATAACAATCCGAAAATTTATTTAAGATAGTAAATTTGAGTTTACTCCCAAGATTAAGAATTTAACTCATAAATTAAGTATGGTAAATTATACCGGTAGTTTTACATTTCGTCACCATTAGGATTTTTTTATGAAAAACGATTACTGAATTGATCAAATTTAAAATTAATTGAACTAATTTTGTACTTTTTAAGTGTATCTAAATTAAGTAAATCTAAATATTTTAAAAAATCACTAGAAATATAAAAAAAAATACGAAATAAAAAATCACAAAATTTCTTATGACTCAAACTTTACAAAATCCTTGTTAACTTATGCAAGTTTTGAGTATCTATAGAAAACAATTGGCATTTTAACTCCTCAATATCTATATAAAATGTACTTTGGTCCTTCAATTGATAACAAACCTCGTAAATTTGACACAATTACAGTTTACTCCCTTTTAGCAATTATATTATTAGTAACTAGAAGGGTGCACACACTATTTTTTTATACATTAAATGTTATTGGTAATATAGATGAAAACGATGTCACTATTTTCTACTAAAACGTATGGTTATATATTAGCTATATTAATAATGCTTATTTTATCCATATTAAAATAAATATCAGTGTAATTATGTCAAAATTATAAATTATAAATTATAAATTTTTATTTTTTGAAAATTTAAGCGAGATTAATTTAACTTGTTCAAAATATAATAAAAATTTTATTTTACACCTAAAGGTTTGATTCGTCTAAATTACTGTACAATTGTTGATTTTGAATTTAAAAGTGATGGACATGATTCTCATGGTTCTCTACTGCCAACATGTTTATTTTGAGTATACTATTGCCTTAACTCTGCATTATGAGGTAGCTGCTGCTGCCCTTTGATTTTCCAAGATCAGCATTCAAAACAAAATAACCGTGGGATCTGAATTCATTATGAGTATGAACTCTATCATGTAATAATTGATACCACAGTATCTAGAATAGTAATTATATTTGTTGTGTTTTTATTTAATGAAAATTACAGGGGAAAAAAAATCTCAAGATTTAATCTTTATAACAAAATAAATTATAAATTTTATTAATTTAAATTCTAATCTTTTGATTTATTTTCAATTTAAATTATTCATCTATTTTTGTTAAATAAAACCGATGAGAAAAAAATATTTTAGCCAAACTCAATGTAAATGTTTATAAAATGGCTAAAATATCATTTTTTATTAAATTTAATGACTAAAATTTCTTTCTTTCTTTTTCCGTCGACTTTATTTAACTAAAATAGACAGATAGTTTAGATTAAAAGTAAATAAAAAATTATGATTTAAATTGATAAAATTTAAAATGTAAGATTTATTTTGTTACAATGGTCAAACCTTTGGTTTTTTTTTCCCCTTTTATTTATTTATTTATTTAAAAAATAAAGCAATGATACATTTAAAAAAGAGCTTGGAGGAGGGTGTTGTTTAGGTCCGTGGACTTACCACTTTGTTTCGATAATTTAAATCGTTTATTTTGTAGGAGCACTTTGTGTATATTATTTATAAAAAAAAAAAAAAATTAGATCGATTCAATAATTATAACCTATTTAATTTATCATATTTCTCTTTAAAAATGCCAGATGATAAGTGTATTTTTAAAAATAGATTATTCATTTTTTTGGTAAGAAACAAGATAAAATAAATATGTTATGATTATCGAATTAATTTAATTTTTTATGTGGATGTCACAAAGATTTTAAAAAATAAACAATTCGGATCATTACAACAAAATGCATATTGACCCATGGGCCTAAATAGCATCCTCCAACCCAAATCTGGACTAGAATGAAGTTCATCCCTTAAAAAAGACCATTGCCTTTGCTATGAAATCATTTTTTAAATATTTTTTTTTATTTAAAAAAAAAAAGTTATTTCATATTAAAAAAAATAGTTTAAAATATAATTTGAGGGAGAGTTACGTATAGGTTCTGATAGGTGGATTTATTGTCTAATAGGTCATGTGAGAATTAATAGCGTGTTTCATCAAACACTATTAGAAAATGTCACTATTCAAATGACTCATTCAGATTTAACGTTGATTAGATTTTTTATCATTAGATATAAATACATGAATATCGTGTGTCTTTATTAATGTGAGTGTTAGTGAATATGGTGTATATATATATTAGATGTTGTAATCACGTTTTATTATATTAGAATATTTTCATAAATTTCTTGTTACACACTCTTACCTTATCTATATATAGGCCTCCTTATTATATTGTAAGATACAATTAAATATACACATAACATAATATTCTCTTTCTCTTTCTTAGATATTGTAATATGGTATCAGAATTATAGGTTAAACTTTGGTGTTCTTTGTCTTACTGGCAGACGACAACCTTGTCTTGGCTGCTTATCAGACCTCAGTCCTATCATTGTCTCAAAGATAGCATAGACCTTCTTCGGCATCATTGGCTTCACTCTGCTATATCTTCTAACTCTGGCATCTCCGCTATCTCCATTGCCTATAAACCAATCCTTCTATCAAACACATCAAACCTTTTCATCACTGTCGTGCTACAGCTACAACTACATCTCTAGCCATCACGCCAACTACAGCTCTAGCCATCGTTGTCGTTTTTCACCATTGCCCACAAACCCATAATCTCTGGCTATCATGTTGACTTCTTTTCAGCCCTTTCCTCCGACCATCACACCGGCAGTTTTGGCCCATCATCGTCGTCAAATTTTTTTTTCTCCAACTTTTGACAAAAGGCATATTCTCTATCACACCACTCCTACATTTATTTTCATTGTTTTTATATATTTTTTTCCAAATAAAAAAATATTTAAAAAAAACAATTTTATTTATATAGCCTCAGAAAATATCCTTCCTGCTTCGCTCAGTCTTTTCCTCTCTTTTAACCTTAAATAGGTTTCTATTTTCAAATCTATTTGAGTTTGAGGGGCGAGGGGGGGATGGGTTTTATACTTATATCATGGTGAGCATGGTTAATACCATACGAACCACTTAAGTCGTATCCTTGATGAACTTTTTAAGCCACTCACTTGGAACAACACCTAAGCCATCCCTTGGCGCACTACCTAAGCTACACCCTTGGCACATCATCCAAGCCGCCCCTGGTGCATATGGTTCCTTTCCGATTGAGACTTTTTCTTTCGACTTCTTCTTCAACGATTCGGTATGACCTCACCAAAAACTATCTTTCAGTATTATCTCTGGTTAGTTTCTACAAAGGTCTAACATAACCATAAACTGTCTCCCAGCATTACCTCCAGTCTTGCTTCTACAATGATCCGGCATGACCATAAATTGTCTTCCGGCATTAGCCTCGGCTACTCCTACAACAGTCTGACATGACTATAAACTATCTTCCAGTATTATTATTTTTATTTATTTTATTTTTTCTAGTTTTTCTTTCCAACTCTAGTTGGCTCTTTGCAACCACCTTGAGTTTGAAAGGGACTGTTAGTCAATATGGTGTGTATATATATATAGGGAAATTTGGCTATAAACCCCTTTTATGTTCCTTTTATTGTTAAAAGGATTAAGAAAAAAATCATACTTTTAAAACCCCCTCATAATTATAAAATTTTATATAAAGGACAAACTTTATTATTTAAATATTTTATCAGACTATTATACCCTCAAGTAAATCTTCCCTAATCACTATCTCAATCTCTCAATACGCCATGGCCAGGGTTTCAAGATCTGGTATCAAAACCAATGCTGACGACCTCGCATGCCTCTCGGCCACCCCGTTGCCTCCGCCTTCCACCTTCGACAGCATCTACTTCATAGTCAACGAAAACCGCCACCGCCACAAATGGCCACCGCTAACCACTTAGCGACTTGCTTTGCTTCGCCTTGGATCGGAGTTTGATCTCCTTCTTCGGTTGATTTCTTCGCTACTTGATCACTACCGTTGCCATTTGATCAAATATCCCCACTTGAGATCCATGAGTTGGTCGATTTGCCGAGCCACCGCGATGACCTTGCAAGCCGAATTGAAGAGTAGATACCAGATTATTTTGATATCATTTTTTGAAAGAGCTATTGTGATCCCAACCACATTTTCCTTCATAAACAGTGCTATTGGTGCCATGTACAGCAGAAGGTTCATAGAATTCAAGAGATTTTCAATATGATATTGATGATGATGAATGATTATATGAGTTGTGTGAGTTCTGATCTGTTTGAGATAGAGGACATTGGTGTGATTGGGGTTGGAGCATAAATGCATATCAATTG
Source organism: Camellia lanceoleosa (assembly GCA_025200525.1). Lineage (NCBI taxonomy): Eukaryota > Viridiplantae > Streptophyta > Magnoliopsida > Ericales > Theaceae > Camellia > Camellia lanceoleosa. The sequence goes on along the minus strand of CM045766.1, from coordinate 87,432,688 downwards.
GATTTTTATTATTATTATTATTATTATTTTTTTTTTTTTTTCTTTTTAGATCTAAAATAAAATTTGACTCTGGTTCATTCATTTATGTATTTTATTTTTTTATAACAGTAAAATCTTACTTTGGTTAAAAACATGTTGATTTGCCTAATGATATAAAATTTTACTTCGAATCATAGTAAACTTTACTCTAATTCAGAGTAAAATTTTACTTTGAATCAATTAAAAATATATTGATTTGCTTAACGATATAAAATTTTACTTTGAATCATAATAAATTTTACTTTAAACCATAGTAAACTCTAAATCAGAGTAAAATTTACTATGATTCAAAGTAAAATTTTACTTTGAAATACACTGTGAGGATGACTTAATAGGAGAGCTGATAGATATGAGGGTAATATAATAAAAGAAACAAGTTTTAAAATATTAGGGGGTTTTGAAAGTACCTATATAATTCTTGTCCTTTTGAAAAACAAATTAGACAATGAGGGTCTATCACCAAATCCCCCATATATATATATATATATATTATATTCACTAAATATATTAGCTATTGTAATTAGGTTTTATTATATTAGAAATTTTCAAAACTTTCTTGTTACCCACTCTTGCCTATATATAGGCCTCTTTATTGTATTGTAAGAGACACAATGTTAAATACACACATAATATAATATTCTCTTTCACTCTCTCTTACATATCGTAACAGTGAGACTCATTCCTTCACCTATTGTCAATACAAAAAATTAAGGTTTTAGAAATCAAAATTTAGAGACAAAATTATTTTTTAGGAACCAAATAATTTTGTTGCGAAAAATGTCGTTATTATATTTTTAGCAACAAAAATTAGACATTAGTGACAAATTATTATCCTTTTGGGACCAAATTTTTTGTCTCAAAAAATAAACTATTTTGAGACCAAATTATTTTGTCCTTAAAAGTCTATTTAATAGTGACATTTTTAAAATTTTGTCGCTAAAAGGCTTGTTTTTGACTTTTTGGGACGATCTTTTAGCAATTATCCTCGTGAAGATGGAAATTGGTCTCTAAATGTCTTTTGTAACAAAATTTTCACTTTTAGAGACCAAAACATCTGGTCTCTACAACTCTTACATGTTGTAGTGTGTAATAAGAAAATTAACTTTAAAAAAAAATAAAAATAAATGAAAGGGATTTGTGAATGAAATAAAAAGTAATTTTTTATTGATTTTTTACAAATTACTTCCATTTCTTTTCTCTTTTTTTTTTTTTTTGTTTTTTTGTTTTTTTGTTTTGTGTGTGTGTGTGTCCATTTTCTAAAATTTCCATAAATTCAACATCTCAACGCAATTTTAGTGATCCAAAGCCCATAGTTAATTTGAATGTTAATTAGTGATGTATCTAGCTTAATCGATGTGTGTATGAAAGAGTGGAATCACCTAAGCCTTGTAAAGGACTAAATTACACACACACAAAAATAAACCTTCAAAAAATTTATTGAGGAAAATATATGAATGAAATACTTGGTTGACTGAAATATAAATTCTTTGAGTATTAGCTAAAAAGCCAACGATTAATCCAATTTCATTCATTACTCGACTTTTTAAGAGCAATGGTTTGAAACCAATATGGAGTAGATGATTATTATGTTTTTTTTTTCTTGATCGGCAAAAGAAATAGTAGGTGATTAACTTTTATATACATATACTGGGGTGTGACCCAATGGTCTAATAGTCACACTTTGAGATGTAGTTAGTAGGAGGTCAAGGATTTGAGCTAATAGAATAGTGACGAACTCTTCAATTGTAATCTAATTATACTAATGTGTGTGTCAATTTCCGACTACACTGCCAACTCAGTATTCAGTTGGAGAGTACTGGCTGAATAGATGACACCTGGCTGACCTGCAACAGAAAGAGAAGATTCGGTGGTGGTTCGTCCACCCGGGGACACTCCGACGATCATGTCAGTATATCTCTCAAAGATAATCAACTATTAGACTCACTGTTCTGAATGTAAATTGCGTACCTTAGACCCATCGGGGGTGCCTTTCTTTTATAGTTAACTCAATCCTTGTCCCAACAGAAGCCTAGCTTCAACGGACTTTAGCTCAGTGCTTATCCAGGACTCTTCAATAGATAAAGACAAACTCCCTAAGAGCTTTATCTTTATCCAGGCTGAGTCCCCTCATAATCTAGGACTCTTGTTCCTTATCCGCTTATCTCGGATTCTGATATCTTCGAAGATAACCTCGACCTTGCCGAGATCACCTCGACGTCATGACCAAGACACGTGGCACCTCGGCTGACACATCGGCGTCACCTTGGCTACGTGTTGGTATTCAGAAATATATCCCCACAACTGCCCCCTAGGTTCTATTACCTTGACATTCTGAGGTGATGGAACCTATACTAGAACTTCCTTCCAGTACATCGGCTTAAGTCGAGATCATCATTATAGGCCGATATGTCTTCTTAAAGATCAAGAATTTCAAGAGCTTCCTCACGTGTATGAGCTGTTATACATAACAACTCAACCGTTTTGGTTACGTGCCTTTCCCTTACTGGATCGTGTTTGTGATGCGCCTTTAATTCGTCTCGCGCCTGTATGCGCCGTCTGACAAATCCATTTTTCTAGGCTCATCAATTTCTTTTTCCCACCTGTAGACGTCCCCGAACATCCCATGAGGGAAATCCCGTTTTGTTCATTGGGGCTCACTACAGTTCAGGACTCAATGTCACGGTCCTGTATCTAATCTCGCAGAGTGCAATGCAAGACCGATGAATCATCAAAGAGTTTAAATCCGGCAAATCGTTTTTGAAAAACAGATTTTTAGAAAGAAGTGCCAAACATGGACTGCTTTGCCAGATACAGAGTCGCCACCTAAATATTTTATTTTGGGATAATTTAGGAAACCCTGACTCGTTGCCTAAGGCCACGTGTCCATCATCACCAAAGTTGCCTCGGCTCGGGAACTTAGGAACGATTGGGGAAGGTCACTTCGTGAGCACCCCCATTCGCCCAATCAAAGATCGGCCTTTACTAACCATGATATCTAGTTTTGAAAACATTATGCATTCTTATCTCGGTTATTAGCCTAGATTTACTATGTGATGCGCACAACATACAAGTATAGACTGGATCGTCTGAATTGGAACAAAACATTTCATGTTTGTTTTTGAAAGATGGTTTGCTACTCGCAAATAGGCTTAAAAATGCAGATTTTGCCACCCTCGGGTGGGCTTAGAAAAGATGAGTTTTGCTACTATTTAGTGGGCTTGGAACTCACAGTCAATGCATTATTCCAATTCAGATAATCCAACCTTCACCCACAGGCATTCAGACAGTTATATCACATAAGCAGTTAGTCTCATGGTAAGCATGCTATCATGGCAGTCACTTACACGCATGCAAGGATGCTAAAGCATAAAAACTTACCGAGTACTCCAAGCCAAAACAGAAGCTATGTTAGAAATCCATGCATGATACTAACTATACAGAAATGCCTAATGCAACACACGCAAAAATGCAACTATAGTAGGCTCGGCTATTCTAAAAATGGCACATGAAATGCTATAACTAACAAGTATTCAACTCGGAATTGAAATACAATGCAGTTAGTATGATGCGCCGAGCCCGGTGTATGCAAAACAGATGAATGAATGCAAACATGCTATCATACTATATGCTAATTGAAACATGCCCTAATCTAACCATCATAAGCTAGTAAATAAAATGGAGAAAGACATAGGGTTGGAAGACATACATCACACGCGCGCACACTTATTACAACATTGCCCTCGCTCGGAGGGTCCGAATAAATAATACAATCCCAAATGAATAATTACAGTCCGAATAAGTACAAAACCCTAATTAATTAACAAATTAACTAGGAAAGCAGTAAATTAGCATGCAAGCCCATGGACTGCCTGAGCTCTGTTCCGAATGATGAATGATACATGCTTGAGTTGCCTTGCGCAGAAATCCATTGCGATGCCCCAATTCGCCTCTGTTTACAATTGATCTCGGATTGCTGTACAAAACTCCAAAAGACTACCGGTTTCTAATTTGCTGCAACAGAGAGCAAGAAAGGGGCATGGAAAAGTATTTTCACATATGTATGCACACCTCAATCCTCGTGCCACCAATCACGCATCTCGATGCATGATGGCCGAGGAGTCGAATTGCACGACTCAATATGAAATGAATGCACATGAAAACACAATAAGACCGAGACTCCATCATGGTTAATCCGGAGTGTCGATGACTGGGAATTGAGACACGTTCCATCACTCGGAGTACGAAACGTCCCTCGTTTCCCGTGCTTGGGCTAACTCCTATCCCAAACACAATGCAATATGCATGACATGCATGAATGTAATCCTAACATGCAACTTAGCATACGCAATGCTATGAATTGAAATGGCATACACAATGCATAATGGACTTATGCCAACATGAGTGGACCTCATCCACACTCACATCAGTAGCCATAAGATGAAAATGAGACAACCGAAATACGTGCACACATGCACGCAAACCAAGGACCGAACCTAAGGCACAATATGCAACTCTAACAAGGCATGGCAAGGATGAAGCATGGCATACAAACATGCAATTTCCAGCACTGAAATATGATGCACAATGGTCCCGAATCATGGAAATATGGCACCCAATGCATGAAATAAGCCCCGAAACTCAAAACTAGTCCAATGCATTGAACTATAACTATGCAAAGCAAGCATTATTTGATCATGGAGCATAAAGACAGAGCCAAGGCAGTCCCAAAAAATGCACATTACTAGTTTAGGGCATGGCCAAAAAGTGCTAACATGATGGACTAAAATAGCATGCAACATTGACTAGGGTTGAAACATGACTTCAATGTATGCAAAATAGGGTCCCTTTGGAAGGCCAAAAAGACCACCAAACAAGACAAGGAGAGAGGGGGGTCACCCCCCTCTGATTTTGGCCCTCAAAAATGCATCTAAGCCATTGAAAATCCACTAGATTTCAGTGGCTAAGAGGCTAAATCATGGTCAATGCAAGTGCTCTAATGCATAGCCCTAATCATGAAGAGATGAAGCATGCATAGGGGGAAGATGACCCCAAACAAAAATGGTACCTCAACCAAACTTGAAGAGGATGTCAAAAAAAGACTTTTTCCAGTTTATAGAAAATCTCAAAAATGTTCACAAGTAAGGCTAAAATATGATGCAAAAATAGCCCTAAAAGAGAGATAAAGGGTAAGGGGAAGTAGATGGCCTCAAACAGCAAAGTGCCCTTAAACAAAGTTGAAGAGAAGCTCAAAATAAAACACTTTTCAGTTTATCTCAAAGTCAAAAAATGCAAGAAAAAGGGGCTAAGATATGGAGCAAAAGAATGCAAGAAAAATGGAAAATGAAGACTTACCCTTGTAGAGCCGACCTCCAGTAGCTTCTGGACCAAGTTGGTGAGCTTTCAACCTCTGGAAATCACCTCCAAGGTGCTGGAATGGATGATGGAGGCGGTAGGCTATGAGGTGTAGGGTAAAATGGCCAAGAATATGGGTGTTTGGAGGCTTGAAGTATAGATATAGAGGGTTATATGTATATGCACCAGCCAAAATCTTCTAACCCTTGCAAATGGTGGTGAAGGGTTAATTATATAGGGGGAGAAGGCTATGGATTCTTGGAGAAGCCAAAAGGAGGGCTCAAAGCTTCTAAAGGAAGCTTGACCAAAGGGGTCAAGCTTCTTGGGGAAGCTAGACCAAATGGGCCAATTCCACCTTGAAACCAAGCAAAGGGGTGAAAACCACCTTAAAAGGACCAAAACAAGGACAAACCCCTCGGACAGTGGGTCAAGTGGAAAACAGCTGGCACAGCTGGAGTACACTCATGGAGACAAAAAATGGCCGACCAGTTCAAAAGAGCCAAGGTGGTCGGCCGACCAAGCAAGGTGGTAGGCCGACCAGGGGTCAAAAGGTTCAAGTCCTAAATCTAGTTTTCCATGTAGCCCTTGAAGTTATCTTTCCAATTCCGCAAACCTTGTATTAAAATTCCTCCCGTGCAAAAAGTTATGTCAGTTTTGGTGAAGTCGCGCAGATTCGGTCCAACCGGATTGATCCCCTACTTCAACCAACCATATCTCCCCCGCCCGGACTTGTCCTTAGGAGATTTTTGAGTGTAAAATGAAGCCCCGGAAGTAAGCTTTCCAACGGTTGTGGCCTCATATCTTAATTTTTCCTGTGCAGAGAGTTATACCCGTTTCGGTGAAGCCACGCAGATGTTTTCCTCCTTCCCAGATTCATGCTGAACCACTTTTGACCAAAAAAGCTGGTTTTTTAGAAAAAAATTGATGGTCTTCCAACCTCCTACAAGCTTTCTAACAATGAAAATAAGGTCCCTACCAAAAATGGACCAAGACGGATGCAAAACGAAGGTTCGGGGGCCAAAACACGCAGTTCGGGGCCCCGAAAACAAGCTGTTAGGCACCGGAAGTGGCGTTCGACCACGAAGGTGGTATCCCGGGCCACAGTGTCTCTCAAAAGAGAGGAAACAAGGTGTGTGCCAAAAACCAGAGCAAACGGAGGTAGTTAAGCTGTCTCGAACCGAGGCGCACGGTTGACGGCTCCGAAAATCGGGAACTAGGCTCCAAACGGGAAAAATCACTTACGACCACGAAACGTAGCCTACGGCCACTGAGAGATAGTCTACGAGACCTCTCCCTCCCTTAGGGAAGGGAAAACAGAAAAAATAGGGCCTGGTTCGCAAACCGAGGCAAAGCACAAAAGAGTCCGAAAGTCCGGAGGCAAGGCTCGCAGTCGAAACTCCGCAACCTCAGAACGAGCACAATATGCAACATCACCAAGTGCTCAATCGGTGACGTCTGAGTCTTAAGGTCGTTCAAAAATGGGGTGTCTACACCGCCTTTTCACGTTTTTTGACAAAACCAATATCCCTTCTCTTTGTCTCTTCACTTTTCATCGTCTCTGAAACTTTCTCTTTCTCTGGTTTCCTTAAACCCTCCATTGTTTCAAGCTTTCAAGCTCTGCAATCACCACCGTTTATCTTCATGCGGCGAGGCTCTTCTTCTGCTACCACCGTTTTTCTGACTTCAGCGATCTCAACTCTGGCTTCCCCTCCTCGATGAGTTACTGTTTCCTCCCGATTTAATATCTTGTTTCAGTTTTTGAAGATATCTTGAATTCCTGTCTTTTTTACAAACTTGCTTATGACTCTGATTAGTTTGATCTGTTCACATATCTGAGTATGATTGCCTGATGTTTAACACTTTTTGCTCAATTTGTTCTTGAGTATTCACAACCTGCACACATATTTGTCTACTTTTGCCATTATTTTTTGCCTTGTACCCTTTCATACACTCTGTCACAGTGTTCTTGGTAGTTCACCCTTGTTCTTGATTCTGAAGCACGTTCTTGTTTTCTGTTTTCTGTGTCTTTTCCAGATTCTTACCTTCGATCTTTGTTCCCACAGACTTAGGTTTTGGGATTTGTTTGTAGAACCCACAAATTTTAGGAAAAACTGAGACGAATTCCTTCTAGATCCGTACAAACCCTTACCATAGTATATTTTTAGGTTTTTAGCCGAGGTCCTTTAAACCCTCCAAAGAAATACTCCTTCCTGAAATCCAATGCCTCCATTTAAGCCGACGTTACGGGTTTGTGGAAGCATAGGGTAGACACCCCATCCAAATTAGAGTACTTTAGGCGAGAGTTTGATATCCTGGCCGACATCTATCTGAGGTTGGCTGGGGATGATGACTCCATCATGCCTACAACTGATTCTATGCCCTTCCCTGTGGTAGCCTTCATCGAGTGCGGACTTCGGCTCCCACTCAACACCCTTTTTCGCGAGATACTTCACTACTATAAGTTGAACCCGATGCAACTCGCCATCAATTCCTATCGAGTTATTCATGGTATCATAGCCTTAGCCAAACAAGAAAACGCTAGGATTACATTAGCCGACATCCAATATTGCTATACCATCTGTGGCCTCAAAAAATATACGGGCTACGTTTACTATCTTAAGCCAAGGTCCACAGAGTATAAAATCGTAGCTGACCTCCTAGACTCCAACAAGGGAAGTTTTTGTAGAGGGCAATGGTAAGAGCTCTGTGTTCATACTAACTTGTTTTTTAAAGTCTTCAATACTTTGTTAGTTTCTAATGTCTTTTTTTTCTTGCAGCTCTTCCTCAGCCACCAAAGGGCTTCCATCAGTCTTTCTTTCCCAGCAAAGACTTGAGGAAACTCTTGGATTTGCCAATCCATAAGCGGAAGGCCCCTCTGCTTCTCAACTTCATCCCAACTTATAAGTCGGCTCTTCCCGACGTCCCAAAAAAGAAGAAGAAAAACCTTTCTCCACCTTATGCCACAACTCCACAAGTCGCGTCCACATCTCGGACAGACCAAGGATCAACCTCTGATCCAGCTGAGCAGCCGTCAACCTCGGCTCCATACCTGATCCCGCCATCTCAGCGACAACGTCGGCGATGAATTGTTTTTTCTTCTGAAATGGGCTGCCAGAAAGCTGTTGCAAAAGACCTTTTAGCCAGCATCCCTTCCGATGTTGACGCTCAGCCAACACAAACCCAGCCTCCACCAAAGCAAAAAAGAATAAAAAAGGCTCAGCCAAAGGCAAAGGTGACTCAGGTTGATACTAAGGACACCTTGCCGATCTCCAAACTAACTGAAAGCGATAAAACCACCTCTATCCCTGAGAAGAGGTCTGCTGAAACACAACCATCCGAATCCCCCAGAGCAAAAAGGCCAAGGTCATCTTCTGCAACCACCTCGGGGTCCCAAAAACACAATGCCCCCTGGGCCCCCAAAATCACTCTGGAAGATAAGCCGGTTATGGCCAGCGATAGTGCCGATGACATAAATGTCGATGTTGCCCTTAGTACTGCTCTACTTTTTCCCAGTGATCTCGACCAAAACATTGAGTTGAGTGAATATGAGAACTATGCTCTGATGCTTCAGCGCTCTGTTCAAGTGATTGCCTTCATTTGGTCATTTTTCTTTCTTTCTTGTACTTAGAAAAATGTTGTAATAACTTATGCTTTGTTGTATTCTTTCTCAGGCAATCCAGCATGCCCATTCTTTCTCAGTTCAATCTTTCGAGAACCAGGAGAAGCTAGCAGAGAAGAAGAAGGAAGTTGCCAGTCTGCAAAAGACCAACAAAAGTTTACAATAAAAAATGAAGAAGTTGGAGGACCAGGCCGAGACCGCCATCAAAGCTAAGGATGATGCCGAAGAAAAGGTTGGTGCTGCTGAGGCGATAAACAAAGTCCTTCAAGCCCAGCTGAAAGAGGCTAAGGACAAGATGGCCGAGGCCCAAAAAGAGCTTCAAGACGCCCTGGCCACCAAAGAGGCCGAAGTCAAAGCCGCCGACGAGAGGGCATATGCTGAGGGGGTGGCCGACGTTATGGCAGACTACGAAAAGCAGGTGAAGCAGGCGTGTAACAGGGGCTTCATCCTTGGCTAGATGACCTTGCTGAAAAGGCTTAATGTCCCCGAGGACTCCCCCTCAGGAATGCCGATGTCCTTCCTCTGCCATTCCCCCTAACTCCAAGCCAATCCACCGACGACGACTCTGAGTCCGAAGAGGAGGTTTTGGTGAGGAAGTCAAAAGTCATTGCTGGGGCCAAGTCTCTTCCTCAAAATGAGCAAGTCCTAGACTTGACTCAAGATGAGGGGGTCGAGGAGATTCCCAAGGAAGCTACCCCTGAGCAGGCATCATTGGACGTGCCTCTCGCGCGACAAGAGCCTTGATTAGACCCTTTGAGAGATTGATCTTTGAGCTTCTTGGTGAGATGTCTTCAGCGGTCTTCCGAGATCCGCACCCGACTGCCATCGATCTTTGAGGAATCTTAGTTTTGATGTCTTTTTCTTTTGTTTTTTTTTTTCTTATATTTTGTACTTCTTTGTTTGTAAGACAATGTAAGCTCTTCATATGGCCGACATGCCTTTTAATGAATGCAACTTCCTTCTTTCTTGAATACTTGTATGCTTGCCTTCTCTTTACTATTCTTGTATGATTCCATACTTAGAATTTTTTGCATATCTTTAATATACACTTCAATCTATGTGCAATCTTTTTGGGTGACACACCTCGGTCATACAAACTTGATTTAACTTTAACTTGCAAAGTTTTCTCAAGTTTCAACAAGTGTTAAACATCATCTCGGTTTAACTTGAACTTGTAAACTTTTCTCAAGTTTTAACAAGTGTTAAGCCCACTTTTCTTTTCTCTGCCCCCTGATGTGAACCTAAGTTCCACTTAGGTTCTCATTATACATGCATTCCAGAAACAATGTTATGTATCTTTATCAGTCACGAGTGTATAAAAATATATAAACAAGCTAAAAACTTTATTTATTTATTTTGGCAAAAAGACAAAAAATTCTAGTGATAGAAAAATTTCAAATTGCAAGTGTTCCAAGGCCTTGGCAACTCTTTGCCTTCATTATCTTCAAGCCGATATGCCCCATTGCCTAGTACCGAGATGATTCTGTAAGGTTCTTCCCAATTTGGGCCAAGCTTCCCCTCTCTGTGATCCTTCTTGTTGCTGACGACTTTCCTCAGAACGAGGTCACTGATTTGAAACTCTCTTGGGTTGACCCTTTTATTATAAGCTCTGGCAAGCCATCTGGTATCTTTGCCAAATTTAATTGACTCTCCCTTCTTTCTTCTAAAAGATCCAGATCTCGGGCTAAGAGTACATCATTAGTCCCATTCTCTACTTCCTGGATTCTGATCCCTAGGATGCCAACCTCCAGCGGGATGACAGCTTCTGTGCCATAAGCCATGGCAAAAGGGGATTCCCCTATTGATCTTCTCGGCGTAGTCCGATATGCCCAGAGTACGCTTGGCAGTTCATCCACCCATTTTCCTTTTGCTGCTTGCAGCCTCTTCCTTATTCCATCCAAGATAACTTTGTTGGATGTTTCTGCTTGTCCATTGCTTTGAGGAAAACTTGGGGTTGAAAAATAATTATTGATCTTAAATTTTGCACAGAAGCTTTTGATTAGCTTGCTGTCAAATTTTGTTCCATTATCGGTAACTGTTGCTCTTGGAACCCCAAATCTAGTGATGATATTTCTCCATATGAAGTTCTTCACATCCACATCTCGGATCTTAGCTAGGGGCTCAGCTTCTATCCACTTGGTGAAGTAATCCGTTGCTACCAACAGGTACTTCCTTTGTCCAGTTGCTTAGGGCAGTTGCCCAACGAGATCTATGCCCCATTGGGAAAACGGCCAAGGGTTGGATACTGGGTTTAGGTCTGCTGCTGGTTGGTGTATCAGAGGTGTAAAACTTTGGCACTTTTCACACTTCATGACATAGACCTCTGCATCTTTCTGCATGTAGGGCCACCAATACCCCTGGGTAATGGCCCTATGAGCTAGTGATTTGCCCCCAGCGTGGCTTCCGCAAATTCCTTCATGTATTTCATATAGAAAATCTTCAACTTGTGAGGGATGTACGCACCTCAAAAGGGGTCCAGTGAAGGATCTTTTGTAAAGATGTCCTTCTGTTGTCAGACTGAATCTTGCTGACTTTAATCTGACCTTGTGTGCCTCCTTGTGATCATCTGGCAGCTTTCTTTCTTTCAGAAATGCAACAATTGCATCCATCCAGCTTGGTCCCATGTCCACATACATTGTTTCACGCTCTGTGGTCAGTGGTTCGATGCTCGAGCCCGACAAGTAGTCCATATTGTCGTCCTTGCTTTTCCAAGTTGTATTGCACTAGCTAGATTGGCCAGTGCATCGGCGTGACTCTTATCATCTCGGCTAACGTGATGTAGTCGGCAATTCTGAAACAAGGCCACTAACCTGCTGACTTCCTTTGTGTAGGCTGACATCCTTTCATTTCGGGCTGTAAACTCGCTCGTTGTTTGGTTGACTATGAGCTGGGAGTCACAGAAGACTATCACTTCATCTGCTTCTGCTGCTACTGCCAACATTAGTCCTGCAATCAATGCTTCATACTCTGCTTCATTATTTGAGGCCTTGAACCCTAATCGAATGGACTGTTCTAATATCTCTTCGTCTGGAGATGCTAGTACTATTCCTGCCCTCGCTCCTTGTCGGTTTGAGCTCCTATCGACAAACAATTGAAAGGAGTCGCCACTGTAAATGCTGCAGGGTCTGAGTTTTTCCTTTTTCCTTTGTTCTACTGCATTTGGCTGGGCTTCTCCCTACTTGCTTGGGCATTGTTCACCTCGGCTCAACAGAGCCCGATGTGCGATGGATTCTGGTGTGAACTTGGCCACGAAGTCAGCCAAAACTTGGCCTTTGACTGCTGTTCTGGATCTAAACTCCAGGTCGTATTGTCCCAAGGCCACTGCCCATCTGGCTATTCTGTCTGTCAGGTCTCCTTGCTGTAGCAAGGACTTCAAGGGGTGTTTAGTTAACACCATAATCTTGTGGGCTTGAAAGTAATGGTTCAGCTTCTTTGAAGCCATTACTAAAGCCAGTGCCAATTTCTCTAAGGGTAAATACCTTGTTTCTACATCGGCCAGAGTTTTGCTTACATAGTAAATAGCCTTTTTGTCACGACCCAAACCCGCCCCTGTGGGTTTAGCACCGTAACCAGCCAGTAATCCGTGATTACCGAATGCCTTCTTAACAGTAAGACAGTATTACAGAGTATAGGGGCATGGTGGAAGCCAAAATAGTAATTAAACAATGTTCAATGAGCTGTGACAGTCTGTATGCAAAAAGACTTTTCATATATATACACATTCGGAAATAGAACAGTATTTACAACGTATACAGAAGCATTCAGTACAGTACAAATCTCACTCAGTCTATACAGGACACAAACAAAAAGGGGGAATCTAAAACACCCCATAGCCTTGGCTTGAATAGTACTGAAACCTCGAGGTGAGGCACAAAGATTGGCTTGACAAAACAGTGCTAGCCTGACGCCCCTAGCAGCGGTCCGATGCTTGAACACCTACATATATATATGAGCAGTGAGCTAAAGCCCAGTGAATAACATAATGCGTAAAGAGGTTAAGAATGAATGTCCTTTCAGTATCAAAAACAGTCAATTGATTCAGTATATCAGTCATTCAGTCATAACAGTCATATGTGGTACATCCATTAGCAGAACAATACAGTAAACAGTAGGTCTTGAAAGGCCGAGCAGTTAATGATGCCCATCATAATAGTAAACAGAAGTTCCGGGATAGGAACTAACAGAGATCTCTGTAACAGTAGCAGTAACAGTATCAATAGTTGCTATGGATGCTATAATACAGTTCAGAATAGAGGACATACATTCATTCAGTTAGCAGTATCAATTCAGAAACAGTACGGTTTAACCATTCGGAAGATATTCATATTTGAACATATCTTTACACAGTTGTTACTCACAGAGTTCTGGGTTACAGATAAGCTAGTACGCGTCTCCGGATGCCAACCCTACACAGTTACAGAATGAACATACACCAAGTTACTCAGTTGGGAAATAATAACTTAATCCTTAATTTGCCTCGGTGTGGTTCTATATCAATATCCTCAGTAAGATGCTTTAAACTAGGCCTAAGAATGCTTAGAATGAAATGAGGATGCAAAGATGCACTTTAAAAACATTTTCAGAATTTTCAGAAAAACAAAGTCCCGCTCGAGCGTGGCTTTCTCCGCTCGAGCGGACATACAGACAAAGGTTCCCTACTCGAGCGTCACTTCTCATGCTCGAGCGGACTGCAAAACATGGCAAAAGTATTGGATATGTAAAAATCACGCTCGACACCCGCTCGAGCGTGTGACTCAGGCCCCCGCTCGAGCGGACTGTAAAAAAATACAAAGTGCTGGGAGCACGAATTTCACGTTCGAATGCCACTTTCCCCGCTCGAGCATGAGTCCAAATTCTGGAAATTCCATATTTGAACCTCAAGCTCAAAACCAAGTTTCAATGCATCAAATTCGATCCTCTTGGGCTAATTTTCTGGAAAACACTTATAAACTCATAGTATTACATGATTCAAAGCTCAATTTGTAAAATCAAAGCCCAAAGGTGAGTCAATTAAATCCAATTTCAAACCAAAATTCAAGAACATACTTCAAATGTGACATGCATGAGTTTAAACCAATTCAAAGCTGCAATCACTTGCTCAAATGAGCCTATTTCCTCAAGAATCAAGTGTAGAAGCTCAATTTTTGCAATTATCTTTAAATCCTTCAAGTCTCCAAGCCAAAACTCATGTACTCAAGCTTCCCCACTCACTCACTCACTCACTCACTCACTCTCTCTCTCTCTCTCTCTAATTCGGTTTGGCTCAAGAAGAATGAATAAAATGATGCACAAGATGAAATAAAACAAGCCTCAAAATGTTTGGTGTAGTGGTCCACTAATAGGGCAAAATTGCAAATAATGCAACTTGTGGGATTTAGCTTATTTTAATCTAATTAAATCATACCAAATCACATTTCAAATAAATACACCATAAAATCACATAAATTATGATTAACACATATCACTAATCAATTTCGAACTCAGCCACCAATAAGGCCTTCAATTCGCAGTTTAAAACATAAAACATGAACATATAGTTTGACAGTCGAATAGATAGAGATGTACTTAAACGGATACAGACAATCAATCAGTTCTAGATTTCAGTCAGTTAGTCAATTAACATGTTTAGTCTCAGTTTAGCAGTAATCAGTGGTTAATCAGTAAACAGTGGTGAGGGTTGTCATACCTTTGCTCCCATTTTTCTTCTCGGATCACTACTGCACTTATCGTATGTTCTGAAACTGCTAAGTACAAAAACAACTCCTCTCTAGGTTCTGGATTTGAGAGGATTGGAGTCGTGGTAAGATACTTCTTCAGGTCGGCCAAAGCGGCTTCACACTCCTCGGTCCATAGGAAGTCTGTGGCTTTCTTTACTAAGTTGAAGAAAGGTTTGCACTTATCTGAGCTTTTGCTGATGAACCTATTCAGGGCTGCGGCCCTTCCCGTTAACATTTGCACCTGTTTTGCCGACGTCGGGCTCTTCAAATCCAGGATGGCCTTGATTTGATCTGGGCTGGCCTCAATGCCTCTTCTGGTTACCAAGTATCCTAAGAACTTACCAGATCCAACTCTAAATGCGCACTTAGATGCATTGAGTCGGAGCTAGTATGATTTAAGGATTTCAAAAACTGCTTTGAGGTCAGCCAAATGACCTTCAGGTTCCTTGGTCTTCACGACCATATCGTCGATGTAAACTTCCACCGTCGGCCAATCAGGTGTCTGAACATCTTGGTTACCAACCTTTGGTAGGTTGCTCCTGTATTTTTTAACCCAAAAGGCATCACCTTGTAGCAGTATAGCCCTTTTGGGGTGATAAACGCAGTTTTCTCTTCATCCGTAGGGTACATGGCTATCTGGTGATACCCCCTGTAGGCATCCAGAAAGCTCATCATTCCATGCCCTGAAGTGGCATCCACTAGCTGGTCAATCTTGGGTAGAGGGAAGCTGTCTTTGGGACAGGCCTTGTTCAAGTTGGTAAAGTCTATGCAGACCCTCCATTTACCGTTTTTCTTCTTTACCACTACTGTGTTCGATAGCCATGTCAAGTAGTTTACCTCATGAATAGCCCTAGCTTTTAATAGTCTGTTTACTTCCTCCTCCACTACTTCGACATGTATCAACGTCGGTCTTCTTGCTCGTTGGATTATAGGTTTGGCCGACCTGTCAATGTTCAGCTTATGACAAGTGACTTCGGAGTCAATGCCAGTCATTTCGTAGGGTGTCCACGCAAACACCTTAATATTTGCTCTAAAAAAAAGCTTCCAACTCTTTTTCCTCTTCATCGGCTAAGCCTGAGCGGAGAAGAAAGAAGCAATCTTCATCCCCCTCCTGGACGAGGATTTTCTTCAGTGCTTCTTAACTCTTCTCGGCTGGCTCCTTGCTGACATCTTCTAGGACCTCTACGTCCTCATCTTCGATCTCTGCCTTCTCTGGTTCTCGAATGCTGCAGGTGGATTTCATTGCTGCCATGGAACAATTCTTTGCCTGTAGCTGATCTCCTCTGACCTCCTCAATCCTATGCTCCGTTGGGAACCGCAGTTGTTGATGCAATGTTGAGGGAACAGCCCCCATTGCATGCAACTATGGTCTTCCCAAGATGATGTTGTAAGGGAAGGGTGTGTCGATTACGGTGAATTCTGTTGTTATCTTCTTTGTGCCTGCCTGCACCTCTAAACTTATTGCGCCCAGTGGCCATGTCGGCGTTCTCTTGAACCCGACTATTGGGCCGTTAGATTGTTCCATATCGTCTGGGTGAACGCCCAGCTCTTTGTAACATTTGACATACATGATGTCACAAGAGCTGCCTTGGTCAATCAAGATGCGCTTCACTTGGCGTTCCCTAACTTGGAGGGATACTACCAAGGCATCGTTATGTAGATGCTGCACCATCTCAAGGTCGGCTTCTGTAAAGGACACTACTGGTCCCTGGCACTCCTCTGCCCGATGTCTCTTCTCCCCAACTTGCTAGACATGCTGCAGGTGCTTTACCTTCTGAGTCTCTCCCCTTATTTCGTTCTCTTTGACCTTTGAGTGAATTACATTAATTACCCAAGGTTCTCTTGCTTGAGGTTACTGTGCTAGGGGAGGTGGAGCTGCTGGTGCCTAAGGCAGTCTTGCCTACTTTTCTCTTATCCTGGCTTCATCGACAAGGTCTCTCAGATGGCCTTGCCTCACCAGGTCTTCTAAGTGTGCTTTCAGGGCTCTACAGCCCTGAGTCATATGCCCATCTTCATCGTGGTAGGCACAATGCCTGCCAAGGTTTCTTCCCACAAATTCTCTGGGTGCCCTCGCTGGTGTTCTGAAATAGGGTTGATTCCGAATTCGATCCAGGACTTTGTGGATTGGGATTCAGAACACAGTTGTCACTGCCTGTGCAGCCCTCAGTTCTGTCTCTTGTTTGCTGGATCCATTGTTTTCTCAGTCTCGCTTTGGCAAGCCGTTTCCTTTCTCTTGTCTTGTCTCCTTAGCCCCCGATGTATCTTCCTCGGCTTTGGCATACTTCACGATTTTCGCCATGAGCTCCTCCATGCTTTTTGGCAGTGTCTTTGCCAAACATTTTCATAGTGGACAGTCGTCTTTTAGGCTATTTTTGAAAGATACGACTGCCACCTCTTGATTACACTCTGGTATTCGGTTGAACACCTCATAGTATCTTTTTGCATAGGCCCTAAGGCCTTCATCCTTACTAATCTTCAGAGCCATCAATGCGTCCACCCTTAATGGCTGCAGCTTGTTTGTCATGAACCTGGCTACAAACATCTCGGCCAAGCCTTCCTAAGTCTTCACGCTTCCCTTTGGTAGTTTGTGAAACCAATCTGATGCAATCTCCCCAAAGGACGAGGGGAACACTTTGCAGAGCAACGGCTTGTTCCCAGTGTACAACGCCATCGCGTTCAGGTATAATCCGACATGAAAGTTGGGGTCTGACTTTCCATTGTATATTTGGAACCTCGGCATACTGAACCTCTTTGGGACCTCAACTTTGTCTAGCTCTACCGAGAATGGTGTTCTTGGTTTAATAGTTGAGGTTGCCTCGGCATGATCTTGCTTTCTCTTGAGGTAATCTCCCAAGTCCTCTTTGGTCCGCCCAGGAGCTCGACTATCTCCCGATTTCAGTCTCTTAGCTGCACTGATTTCAGCTTCGTTGTGTGCCCCTTTTGATCTTTCTCTATTGGTCGCATCGAAGCACAACTCCTGCCTCTGAATATGCCGATGTTCTTTGGGGTCTACCTCCTTGGTGCGATGTGTCTTTCGAGACTCTTCCCTTCCTAGTTCTCCACGCTTGACCTCCCTTGAAGGTCGGTGAGAATGTCTTTCGCTTCTGGGGTGTTGGGGGGCTATTGGGATAGTTTTCTGTCCTCTATTCTGGACATTGGCCGCTGGAATCGGCGTGTCATGCAGCGGGAATGGTGGCTGCATGACATTGTTTTGCATCATAAAGTTGACGACCGATTGCAAGTCCGCCAACTTGTTCGCCATCTCTTTATCCTCTTCCTCCCTCTGCAAGCATCTATCCTTCCATACTTGGAGGTCATCCTCTTTGTAGTACCCACTTCGATTTGGCTTCTTTGGTGCATCGCCATCCTGGCCAACATCTTTGTTGCTGTGATTCTGGTCACGAGTTTCTGTGTTGCGGTTGTCTCCTTCGACGTCAAGGTCGATAGGTCTGCCACTCTCGGCAGAGTGTAAATGCGCAATCTTTTCCTTCGTCTCTTTGGCCATCTATTCTTCTTTTTTTTCCACAGACAGCGCCAAATTGTGTGTGTCAATTTCCGACCACACTACCAACTCAGTATTTAGCTGGAGAGTACTAGCTGAATAGATGACACCTGGCTGACCTGCAACAGAAAAATAAGATTCTGGCAGTGGTTCGTCCACCCGGGGACACTCCGACAATCAAGTCAGTATATCTCTCAAAGATAATCAACTATTAGACTCACTGTTCTGAATGTAAATTGCGTACCTTAGACCCATCGGGGGTGCCTTTCTTTTATAATTAACTCAATCCTTGTCCCAACAGAAGCTTAGCTTCAATGAACTTTAGTTCAGTGCTTATCCAGGACTCTTCAATAGATAGAGACAAACTCCCTAAGAGCTTTATCTTTATCCAGGCTGAGTCCCCTCATAATCTAGGACTCTTGTTTCTTATCCGCTTATCTCGTATTCCGATATCTTCGGAGATAACCTCGGCCTTGTCGAGATCACCTCTGCGTCATGACCAAGACATGTGGCACCTCGACTGACACGTCGGCGTCACCTTGGCCACGTGTTGGTATTCAGAAAATATATCCCCACAACTAACATACTAAAGTTATCTTTAGCAACAACAAAAAAACTTGTATATACAATTGAAGGACCGTAACCAATAGATATAGTTGTGAAAGATGCAAATATCAAGGTGCAACAAGCACAGCCAAATATCAGGTTATCAAAAAAAAAAAAAAAAACCTAGTATTATTTGCACTTATTGGTAATTACTCAAAGATCCCCTCCTATCCCATATTGAAATCGTTGTATATATATATATATATTCATATCTCTCTCTCTCTCTCTCTCTCTCTCTCTCTCTCTCTCTTTTTAATAATTACATTTAATTGTTTGTTGCCATTATTATTGCATTTTGTTATGAAGAGTTATTTTATTTATTTATTTATTTATTTACTTTTTAGGACGACTTTTTAGTGATGACTCTCGTCATGACAAGCAATGACAAGAATTGGTCTCTTAATAGTTTTTACAATAAAATTTTCACTTCTAAAGATAAAAAAATTTTATCTCTAAAATGTTTTGTATGTTGTAGTGAGCCCTAAAGAATATAAAACATAACTCTAATTGTGTGATGTGTTGTGCTAAAATAACAAATGAATCATGATATAACATGAGAGGGTGATTTGTATCGAAATAGTAGGCCGGACTAAACTAGCATGGGCCCAGTTTTGGGCCTGAAAAAAGTATGATCGACTTGATGAGTTTGGGCCACACAATGTCAACTAGGCAAACGGATAAACACTGCAACAATGCAAAAATGTCAACCGGACAACCGGAGCTTGGTTGTTGACCTAGTTGAGAAGACCGTTATGCCTTCGACCGGCCTATGTAGATCTTTGACCAAAATGAAGAATTTAATGGATGTTCGAACTGGACAAGCTTTGCATGGTCTTGATGCTAGTTTTAGCTCGGTGGTCTTATCTGGAGTTAGTAATATGACAAATGTAATTACATAATTGATATATAACCGAGCAATGGATTTGTTTAGCTCGGTTGCCGGCCTAAGACTTAGGTCGTTTCACTAAACTTTGGTGATAAGGGCGTTACAGGGTAAGTCTTAAGAAGATAACTCCTAGCGAGATTCTAGGAAAGAGAATTAGAGTCTTAATAGAAGTCTACCATGCAGAATATATAAAAACTCAGGGCCAACCTAAAACATGGTAATGCAATTTCACTCGTCGAATACTTGAGAGCTTTTCCTGTGTTAAGCCTATGAGTTGACTTAGGCATCGGAGGGATTGATTTTTCAGCACATGCCCGCTAGATAGCTCACCGGAATTATTTTGCAAGCTATATGACACCATTTGAGGAATTTTACGCTTGATCAGAAAGAGTACACATACTAGATATTTTTCACGCTCATACATAACACAATGCTATTTTATACTATACCTTTGTCTAGTTAATTTAATTTTATAATAAAAGTTATGTCTATTCTATTATAATTGGAGTTTAATATTATCATTAATGTATTAGGACATTCTCACTCACCTATCTATTGAAATACTCACATATTCTCGCTAATTTATGAATAAAAGTAAAAATTATCAAATTCTATTTACTTTGTAACTTCAACTTAAATTAAAAATTAGTGAATGGTGAGAAATATAAAAGAGACTATGCTCAGTGTGTTTGTTTATTTTAACACATTAAATATTACATGGTGGAGCATCTTATAACAAATCTGTATAAACTGCACTTTTGTTGTGCTAAAATAGCACACAAAATACTATACAAATGGACATACTTTCAAATAAGGTTCTATATTGACAAAGGGTCCAGCTTATCTCATATTTGAGATAAAGATTGACTGTTTAGTCCGGCCCATGAGCTTATTTTTAGGTCTCATTTTGATAATCCGAATAATTAAATATGTAGAACTCGTCAAATAATATATCCTTATAAAATATTACGTTCATCAGATATCGATAACTATTTGATCGGATCAGATTTGTATAAAAAAATTGACAGTGAAAAAATAAACGGTTGACATAAATTTGATCTGATCAAATAGCTATTGATATCGGATTAACGTGATTTTTTTATAGCGATATAGTACTCGACGAGTTTTACACATTGACCGGTTCGAATTATCAAAACGGCGTCAAAAAATAGGCCCATAGGTAGTGGCATAGCCAGGAATTCAGTGAAGAGAGAGTACAAATTAATGACAACATTAAATTTTTTTTTTCATAATAAACAACAATGAGATATTACTAAACTTAAATATTAAGAGTTCATTTGGATAAATGTGAATTTTAAATGAAAGGATTTGAGATTAAATTTTATACAAATATTGGGGAGTAACTATTTTATAGGTAGATTGGAAAATTAAAAAAGAAAATAAGTTGAGATAGAAATGATATATTTTAGTAGAGAAATTCTATAAAACATACTGCAAAAAAATGTCTGTCATATGTCGCAATTATGATTTTTGTGGTCTTTAGTTATAATACATTATAGTGTTAGATATAATTTAATAATAATTTCTTGTGATTGTTATTTTAGTTATAACTCATTCTGATATTAGTTATGACACATTGTAAATTTTTTTTTTTAAAATGAAGATGTATTACTTGATTATAATTTATATAGTGGTCATTTTAGTTATAAATAAAAAGAAACACATGGAGGATAAATCCCAAATAGAAGATAAATTTTATAGGTTAAATGTAATTAACAATTCAATAAATTTTATATCTTCATTGAAATTAATCATGCTTGTATGTCAATAATGATAGATATCACTAGTATATTAAAATTTTTATAGATAATAATATGACTTATCATAATCTTTTTATTTTTAATCAAAAAAATCATTATTGTTCTTATAATTTTAAAAATATCATTAACATTTCACTTTAAATAATATTTTTATAAATTTTTTGATTTAAAATATTTTCTTTATGTTTAAAAAAAAAAATCCCAAAATCCAGCGGGCCACGTGACTCCCTTGGGCCATACGTGACTCTGCCACTGCCCATAGACCGGATTAAACGGTTTAATCTTAATCTCAAACATAAAACAAGTTCCACCTTGACAAATCTCAAAAAATATTAATTTTTTAGGCCAAAAAATAAGATGAGTCAGGCCCGATCAAATGAAAAAAATATTTAACCCAACATGGTTACGACAGTGATGATGGATAATTCTCGTTATGAAATGGCTTATCAATCTTGTCACTATAATTAAACCAATAGTTTAAATCTGTTTGAATTTAAGCGTCGTTTTAATAGTAGGTTTACTTTTTTTTTTTATATTATTATTTAAATTTTGATAAGTTCCTCAGCGAAGCACAAAATGACAAAAATTATAATAAATTTAACATTATTTCGCGAGCATTGATCATGTGTAATCTCTTCATGACATAGATAAGTAGTCTCTTTTTAATAATGCAACGAATAGCTACTGATTAATTAGCAGTCTTTCAATAATATTATATATACTAATTAATGTATATATTAGTATATCAATAGATAATGTTGTATCATTTATATAATTTTAAGTATTTGTAACTTATATAATAAATGTGGTGAATAATAATGTTATAACATTAGTAAGTATACTAATGTGTACATTAATTGGTACATGTAACACCACTGTTTTACTTTTATAGTTTTTTCTTCAGCGATGTAGTTACAATCTCCTTGTTACTTAGTGAATTTTTTAGTCAAAAAGTTAAAAAATTATTTAAAAAGTCAAAGATTTTCTTTTCTTTCTACTTTTTACATATCTTTTTATAAAAAATAAAAAGTCATTCTAAATATATTAATTTTTTTTATATTATATTTAAGTTAAAAAATTAAAAAAATACTAAAAAAAAAAAGAGCATGTTCTTAAACTAGGGCTCCGTGTACAAAATAAAGCACATGTAGTGCATTCAATTTGCCAGCCTTTTGAAAAAATTGCCAATTGAGCTTAGCTGAATGGGCCAACTATATGTATAATAAAACGTGAAATCAGCCTTGATTATGGCGGTGGTTGGCAAGTTAGGTTGGGAGATTTTTTTGGTTAAAATTTATAAAATATAAAAATAAAATAGATTAAAATAATTAATAAGATAAAATGTCACATTAAATTCATAATCGTTTTTTTTTTTTTTTACAAACATGACATTCAATTAAAAAAAATCCAATCGTATTTCTAAACATAAATATTTTAACCTATTAAAATAACTAAAAATTAAAATAAAATAATCAATTTTCCAAACGCGGCCTACATTAAGTATATTTGAATTATAAAAGAAATGTGGGCCTCATTACCTTAATTTCCCTATCTTCATGTGATTCATGCCAGTAATTGAGGAGTTGGTTTTGCATAAATAACTCAAGTATGTTTGAGTTATAAAAGAAATGTGGGCCTCACTGCCTTAATTTCCCTGTCTTCATGTGATTCATGCGGGTAACTGAAGAGTTGGTTTTGCATAAATAACACAATTCTTAGGTGGGTATGGTTTAGTTTTAGAGTCATAATTTTAGCGTGGAGTTGTAATTTAAATGTAGAGTTGTGAGTTGAGTTTTGAAAGAAAAAATTTGTTTAGTTATGTATTTTGAAAAGAGTTTTGAGTTTTAGATAGAGTTTTGAGTTGTATTTTGGGTTTTTAAGTTTTTAAATTTTGAGTTGTATTTTAAAAAAATTTAGATTGATTATTTTAAAATATTTAAAAATGTTTAAGAAAATTTTATTTTTTATTTTAAATATAAAATTGTTATTTAAATTTTTTTAATTTTAAATATCTTATTTTATTTTGTAAATATTTTAATTTTTTAATATTTTAAACTTAATATACAACTCCATATTCAAATCGTAACAAATCACATAACTCAAAAACTCATAACCAAACTATTTTCAAAACTCTATTATAAAAAAAAAAAAATTAATTTTTTTTTTTACTTTTGTTCTTTAAACTTATTTTTTTTCAAAAAATATTTTGTTTGTTTTTATTTTTGAAGAATTTTTTTTATCTTTTCAAAAAATAACTTTTTTTATTTTTTCAAGTACTGGTCAAATAATTTGTTATAATGTAAAAATATAGAGTGATCCAAAAAAAATTTTCAAATTTAAAAAAATTAAATATTTAAAAAAATCAAATTTTTTTTATAAAAAAATATGTAAAATATTAAAAAATATATTTATCCAATAAAATAAAGTATTTAAAATAAAACATATTTACAGTAAAAAATTAAAATTTTATAAATTTTGAAATATTTACAAAATATATTTTAAAAAAAATATAGCACACAAATGTATGAAATATAGTATACATTAAAATATAAAATATTTACCCTAAAAAAATAAATTAAGAAATTTTTTAAATATTTTAAAAAAATAAATCCAAAAAATTTCAAAATACAATATAAAACTCAATTTTTTTTTCAAAACTTATAACCAAAGACATTTTCTCTTTCAAAACTCAATTGAAAACTCATAACTCAAAATACAACTCTACACTCAAATTATAATTCTAAAAAACAAAATAAAATAAATATTTTTTTTTGAATTTTTTTTAAAATAGAGTTTTGAAAAAAGTTTAGTTTTAAGTTTTAAAAAGAGTTCTGAATTGAATTTTGAATCGTGTGTTTAATTATGATTTTTGAAAGTAATTTTGAATTGAGTTTTGAGTAGTTTTGAGTTATATGTTTAGTTATGAATTTTGAAATTTTTTGATTGCATTCACAATTCTAAAAGTAAACCATATGTATGCGCTTTTTAAATATTTTATTTAGCACCCTCCCCAAACTTAACAATTTAACAATGACTTTTAGCGGATTAGTTGAAGTAAAGGTCAACACCATCTCTTTAATTCACCAATGGAGTCTCTTATTATCCTTACCATCTCTTTAATTCACCAATGGGGTCTCTTATTATCCTTTTTTATTTTAGGGATTAGTGTAGTTGAGGCAATACCTAACAAGTTATTTGTAATTAAGTCCATTTCATGTTTGAAATTTTGGTGAACTAATTAGATTTAGAACTAATTATGAAAACAATCAAGCCCTTTTTTGTGTGTGCATGTAACATGGTTATAATCATTATTGTGAATCATGTTCTCACATGAGAGTAATTATAAGCATGTGAGAACATGTTTGAATTCTCGAGCGTTTTCTTTCTTCTTTTTGGTTTTTAATTTGCAATAGATTTATTATCTTTAATATTTTTTTTGGATAAATTACAAATATACTTTCTGAAATTTGCTTAAAATATAAATTGTTCCATGTGATTCGAAAAATTATAAATATATCACTGTAAGAATTTTTTATTTAACAGAATTAATTAAAAAAGTAAAATTTCTAACTGTTCACCTATACAATAATAAAATTATCTAAATTATTAGTTAAAATAAAATTTTAACATTATTAAAAATTATTAATTAACTTGATAATTTATTAATAAAATGACCTATTTGTTTTGAAATTAGAAACCTTAAGGGGTATAATGTAATTTCTAGAACTATAAGAATAATTTGTAATTTAAATAAAACTTAGGGAGTATGTTTTTAATTTACCCATATTTTTTTATGAAAATTAATTATTCATGCCGACTATTTTGGTCATAACATGTGAATCCAAGTCGGTCACGTAATATATATCATTATATTCCGCGTGAAATAATTGCAATACCTAATCTATGTTGTCAATTATCATTCCCTACCAAGCAGTGTCATATAAAATAAATGTAAATCAATGTATTTTATTATTAAATATGTTATTAAATTACGCTGTGATGTAGAAAAGACGTCACATTCATCTGCAAGAAAACTTTGTTATGATTTTAGTAATTTTAATATTTTTCCTTCTCTTTCTTGCGCGGTAAGGTTATCTTTGCCATTATTCGGTGATCAAATGTAGTTTACAACTATTGTTGGTTGAGTCGGTTCAAAAAAAAAAAAAAAACTATGGTTGGTTGAGTAGATGACATATTCAGCCTCCGTTTGGGAAGTGGGTTGGCTTTTTGACTTTTTGGCTTTTTTGGCTTTTTTAGCCTGGGCTTAAAAGTTTGGTTTGGGAAGGACTTTTTGGCTTTTTTGAGTTTTTTTGTGAGAGAGGAGTGTAATGATTATGGGTTGGATGTGATGTTTTGTTTTTTGTGGCTAAAAAAACCTATTTTGTCTTTTGTGGCTAAAATAGCTAAAAAGCCCAAAAAAAGCTCTTGCCAAACTTAGCCTAGTGATTTTTCTACCTCTTGCAAAATATCACAAACTAAGCAAATATTTTCTGGCCAAAAGTAATGTCATATAAATAGGTTTTTTTTCTCAGATTTTATGCATCCACATTAGATAAATACACGTGGGACATAATAATAACAAAAAAATAAGTAAATTATGGTACTTATGTAAATTATCACTACAACATATAAGAGTTTTAGAGATCAAATATTTTCATCTCTAAAAGTGAAAATTTTGTTAGAAAAGACATTTAGGGACCAATTTCCATCGTCATGAGGATAGTCGCTAAAAAGTCGTTTTGAAAAGTCAAAACTAAGGCATTTAGCGACAAAATTTTACAAATGTCATTAATAAATAGACTTTTAGGGACAAAATAATTTGGTCTCAAAATAGTTTATTTTTTTAGACAAAAAATTTGGTCCCAAAAAGATAATAATTTAGCATTAATGTCTAATTTTTGTTGCTAAAAATATAATAACGACACTTTTCGTAACAAAATTATTTGGTCCCTAAAAAATAATTTTATCCATAAATTTTAGTCTCTAAAACCTTAATTTTTTTTGTAGTGTATGTATAACATGCATAACTTATGCAAATTATGGCACTTGCATTTTATTTTCTTCCATTCAAAGTAAGAAATAAGAATTGATTGGATCGATATTACATCATATCCATTTGTTAATTTTTAAATCCATCAATTTTAGTACTTGTGGAATCAAATTCACTAGATTGTGAGTTAACAATAGGGATGTAATTTTGGCCCAACCCATGTCAGGCCTTGCGGGCTCCCGCTAAAAATCAAGCCGGGCTGGGCCGCAGGCCAAAAAACTAGGCCCAGGCCCAGGGATATTTGGGCTTTTGGCGAGCTAGTGGGTCGGGCCACTAGGCTTGGGCCTAGACCCGGGCTTTGTGTGGGCCTAAATAATTTTTTAATTTTTTTTTAATTTTTTCTACTAAAATTTTATTATTTTTCATTAAAAATAACACTCGGTCTCGGGTGGGCCGACCGGGCCAGGCCTTTGAGCGAGCCGATGGGTCGAGCTTCAAAACGATGGCCCAAGCCTTGTCTCAAGGCCTCGGGCTGGGCTTGGGCTCGGGCCTTAACGAGACAGGGCCACCTCGGACCGCCGGCGAGCCACAGGCCAAAATTACACCCCTAGTTAACAAGAGCATATGAAAATCTCACGAGTTGTTTGAGTAGTCAAGGCTGTGTGCCCTCTTTAAGGTTTTAAGTTAGAAAATTTCAAGTTGCAAACTTCTTTGGGGGATTGGTCCATATAGAGTTTTTTTCTAGCTTTAAATGGCCTCCGCTAGTAGACAGTGTGATTGGTCCTTTGTTTAGTTAGTCCATTAGACTAGATACCGAGTTATCAAAAACTAATAGCACATAGAATACAGTAAAAATATTCCATATTTATAAATCTTACAAGAGATATGGAAGATGAATGTCATGTCATTATTATTATTTTTTTTAATTAACAAAGCATTGGAAGAAATCCATTATTAATCATATATTTGGATGAAGATTAAGATGCATGAGAGAACTTACATATAGTCTTTGTTGGATTTTTTAAAGTGACACTATACGCACGAGGCTCATTGCGTGGTTGCAGTGGTATCAAATAAATGGGAACATGATAATATACAGAGTCTTGAAGGGGTAGAATATAAACGGATCAAATCTAAGTTTTGGATCGGTCCAATCCACCAAGCCCAAACCCAAGAGGGCAAGACAAGTATATGGGTCAGTCCATTAAGCCCAATTCCATGAAGAATGATCTTCCCAAATCCTCAAGCACTTGGGCTTAACATGCAGTGGAAATGCCAGCCCAAGCCGTGATGCTAGACTGGGCCGAGCTGTTGGATCTAATTCATAACACTGAACTGATAGGCTAAACCCATCATTAGTGGGCCCAGCCCACACAGAGATATCTAAATAGGCCAGCCCATCTTTACAAACAATCCTATAGAAAGCCGAGCCAAGGCACATCAGGACCGAGCTGAGAGAACCTCACAGAGAAAAATGGAAGCTGTGAACAAATGCATGTGCAAGTTGCCACCTCAGCTAGTCCTCCTTCATAGAGTCACATAAATAGTTAGATAGAGGGAATGTGATCTGTTATATGCATGGTTACAATGAACACATGTATCAATGCTAAGTACCTTGTGGTCCTCCACCTTGAGTCATGTTAAAGAAAGCCTTGAGGCACTAAAGCTCCATGAAACCATCTTGGGCAACAAGCAAAGTCTTCTATATAAGCCTCACTCTCTTCACATTGAAGGTAACTTAATGGAACTTAACTTAACACAACTTGATTCAATACATATAAACTCAAACACTCTTTTTTTTTTTCCTCTCTCTACACCTATATGGAGCTTTTCATCTTCTCTGATCACTTATTCCCACGCCGGAGGGGTTTTTCAGCCAACCTCGGCCACTTGATTCGTGTTACGTATTCTGAGTCCCAGTTCCTAGATAATCAAGTCTAGCTGCGGAACTCCGATTCACTTTCATATAATGCGGGATTCAGTACACATAATTGGTGCGGTGAGCGTGGATTCTTCATTTCTGAGCTCTACATCTGATTCCAGCAATGGAAACTGAGGACATTCCTTTCTCTGTATCAACTCCATCGACGGAGAAGACGAAGGACAAAGGCCTGGTGCTGCGAACGATTCTAGAGAAATAGACCGAAAATAATAATCGGACTCTAGATTCTGTTGAGCATTGCCAGCCTTTTGTTGGTGGCTCCTCCTATCATTTCATATTGAAAAAGGATTATAGAGATCATATTATCAATTCCATGGAGATGGAGATATAAGAACTGAAGGCACAACTTAAAAAGATTATGGGTGACCCGATGAAGAAGAGGACCGACGCAGAACCTTCTCGTCCAAAGGAGTCTATCTCTGGAACCACTGGTGAATGATAGCTCTATAAATGGCTCTAAGCGATAAAAGTCGACCAATACGGTACAGTGAAGCGTTGGCGACCACAAACGTGGTTCACGTCGAAAGAAGGTAAAAATACAGAAAATGGTCAGGCAACATATGGAGTATCCACTTTGTCTCCAAGATCTCTGTACTTGGTTGATCGGGAACAAAGAAAATGAACAACGGGAACGAGATGCACAACATCTCGATCACACTATTCATCAAAGGGAGCACCAAGCACTAGATCAGCTCATCTCTTCTCTTTTCTCTCTAAACATTGAAGCCTTGGAACTCCCTAAGAATTCACCCCCCGAAGTTCACACCACATGATGGGAATTCAGATCTACTCATATACATCAGCCACTACCGACAGATGATGTCTCTGTGGAACCGAAATGATGCACTCATGTGCAAGGTCTTTCTGTACAGCCTAAGAGAATCCAAACTCTGATGGTTCGATCACCTCCCTACTAGATCGATCTATGACTAGAAATAGCTCTTGAAGGAATTTCTAGCTAGATTCGTTTCCAACACCAAAATCTCGAAGGAGTTAGACACCTTGTTTAGCCTCCGAAAGAAAAGAAGGAAACATTACGCAATTATACAAAGAGGTACTGGGGAGAGTATAATGAATTAGAGAAGAACGTTTGCAGCGAGCAGATAACTGTGATGTCTTTCAAACACGGTTTGCATCTAGAAGTAAATTGAGATAGTGTTTACTAAGTGCCGAGCCACTACCCTAAAGGATTTACAAGCTAGGATTGAGCAGTACGCTTGTCTTGAAGATGATCAAATTCCTATTGGAGTGGCATCGGTTGAGCAGCCGAACCGCCGGGACCAATAAAGAGTGAATTAGAGAAAACCCCATGAAGTTGTAGAAAATGAGGTAGACAAATCTAAGTTCCACGAAGCGAATCCATATCAGATTAAAATGGTTCAAGAGATAGAAATATCGAACAAGGCCAAGGAACTTCAGAAATTAGCTGGATGGCGCTAGTGCTGAATCGACTTATTAGCAAATCTTCAGACCAAATGAAGCCTTTTTTTTCTAACTTCTAAAGAAAAATGCATCATTTGAATGGGGACCTGAGTGCACCAAGGCACTGTAGGACCTTAAGAAGTACCTCAGTTCACCACCACTCATTTCCACTCCAAAACCAAGGAAAGCACTATACCTGTATTTGGCAGTTTCAGATCATGCAGTAAGTGCGGTATTGATTCACAATGTAGAAAAGGAATAGAGACCAGTATACTACATTAGCAAGATTCTTTTGGATACCGAGACACAATATCTACCACTCGAAAAGTTAGCTTATGCTCTGCTCATCGCATCGAGGAAACTTCAACACTATTTTTAGGGCCATATCATTAACGTTCTTATTGAGTTCCTCCTCAGATCTATCTTCAACCAAGCTAATTTCTCAAGTCGAATGGTGAAATGGGTGGTTGAGCTTGGCGAATTTGACATTCGGTATTAGCTCAGAACAGCAATTAAGGCCTAGGTCTTAATGAATTTTGTCACCGAATTCGCCTCCTACCTCGAGCATCGTATATCCGAACACCAACTCGGTACTGATGCCACACACCACTAAGTTGGGAAAACAAAGTGCTTCAGAAGCATGGAAACTCTTTGTTGGAGACATCTGAAAACATTACGTTGACAGATCATCTAGTAATTGATGCTCGGGACGGGGGTGGTATCAATCTATCTAAAGGGATTCATTTATGAACAAACTCTAAAGCTTTGATGAAAAATCTCTAACAACAAAGCGGAATACAAAGGACTACTAGCTGGTCTACGCAGTGCCGAACACTTCAACATAGACGAGCTCCTAGTTTTAAGCGATTCTCAGCTAATTATCAATAAACTTACTGGGATCTACAAAGCAAGATAATGACCGAATGGCCATGTATATAGACAAGGCCAAAGGTTTGATCAAGAAATTTCAATCTATACGAGTAGAATGAATCAATTGAGACAAAAACAACCATACTAATTCCCTAGACTATCTCGGCTCATCAATGGACACCAAAGATGCCAGAAAGATTTGAGTTAAGTTTGTGCCAGAACTAAGAATTACGTTTTAGGATTCGGTCTTCTATACTAACTTAAGACCGAGCAAGATACACCCAATACTTGTTTTTCTGAGATTTGGCACTCTTCCTGAAAACAAGAAGGAGGTTAACAAAGTTCGACATCAATTAGCGCGATTTTGGATCTCATCATTTGAGAAACTATACCGACGCTCGTACCTTAGCCCCTATTTACTATGTATGCATCCAAATCTAGTTGAGAATGTTCTCTACAAAATTCACGCCGGGATTTGTAGAAGCCATGTTGGTGGAAGGTCGTTGGTGCACCGTACCCTAACCTATGGGTACTGGTGGCCACAGACATAGAGAGACGCATAGTAGGACGTCTAGAAATCTGACAAATGCTAGAGGTTCGCTCCTCTAATCCATCAGCCAGCCAAAGCTCTCACCCCGCTCACCAGTCCTTGGTCATTCACTTAGTGGCGCTTGGATATCGTCGGGCTTCTAACATGGGTTGCACGGGGGACTAGGAACAAAAAATTCTTCATCGTTGAAACCAACTATTTCATCAAGTGTATGAAAGTGAAAGCATTAGCAAGTATCAAGGAAGTAGACACAAAGCGGTTTGTTATGAAGAATGTCGTGGTTTGTTTCAGTATCCAAGGGTATTGATTGTAGACAATGGAACATAGTTTGACGAGAAAACTTTCAAAAAGTTCTGTGCCGATCTCAAGATCGAATATCAGAACTCCTCTCCAGGCTATCCATAGAGCAATGGGCAGGCAAAGTCATCAAAACATGACTATCATTAATGGCGTGAAAAAATGGCTTAAAAGTGCAAAAAGGAAATGGGTTGAAGAGTTACCCCATGTGTTATGGGCTTACCGAACGACGGTACAATGCTCAACTGAGAAAACTCCCTATTTCTTGACCTATGAAATGGAGGCTGTTATTTCGCTGGAAGTTGGTCTCCCAACCATCTGATCAAAACTATTTGAAGATGCAAGTAATAAAGAAGCCAACGCTCAAGCACTGGATATAGCAGAAACCGAAGAAAAGCATCACTGATCAGCCTCGTAGCCTATCAGCAATAGCTTATCAAGAGTTTCAACAAGAAGGTCCTCCTAAGACAGTTTACACCTGACGAATTGGTTCTGAGAAACGTTATGGACCATAAAAGGGTTCCTGGTGAAAGAAAGTTATGTCCCAACTGGGCGGGGCCCTACAAGGTTAGAGTCATTGCTAGAAATAGATCATATTTTCTAGAAGATCTCAAGGGCAAAGCTATACCTCAACCCTAGAAAATAAAAAATCTCAAGAAGTATTATAAGTAAACCGTCTTCCTAAATATCTACCAAAAAGTAAAGACATTTCTCTTTTGATTAATGGAAAAATTCTGTCTACTTCCTTGAACTATTGTTTCCAATACCTGTACAACCTTAAGGCTAGAACCGATGGATAATCAACATAAGCCTTTAAGATCTAAGTTCTCAAGCATAGTTCAAACTAAAGGTGGTTTGGACTAAGGCAAAGTTAGCAATAACTCTTGAAATAAGCTTCATTAGGAATGAACGGATTTTTAGCAAAGTCAAGGAATGACTTTCGGAATTAGCTTTGGTTTTAATCGAACGAAATTAGCTTCAGAACGACCGAACGCAGTTATGCTTGGTTTGCACTCAAACATGCTAAGTGGAATTGCTTGGTGGAATTATGTTTGACAACCAAATAGAACTTAGCTAAGTGGAATTGCTTGGTGGAAATCACACTAACATATTAGCTTCGGGACGATCGAACGGAATTAGCTTCGAAACGACCGAATGCATTTATGTTTGGTTTGCACTCAAACATGCCAAGTGGAATTGCTTGGTGGAATTATGTTTGGAAACCAAACGGAACTTAGCCAAGTGGAATTGCTTGGTGGAAACTGCACTAACAAATTTTTTGAACATGATTATTTCTTTTCTTAAAATCACATGATTTACAACGTCACAAATGACTTTCTCTTAAGTACAACTACATCAAAATTCAACACTTCAGTTCTGCATCATGCAAACAGAGTTGGAACAAAATCGAATAATTTTTTCAGGAGCAAACTTCCAGCACAAGCCTTACTCAACTCCAAGTGGAGGCAAACAATTGAGTAAAACACTTCTTTGTGACTTTGTTACATCAAAGCATAATCATGTAGCATATCAGATAACTAGGCCGAGCTCCAGTGCATCCAAAAAAAAAAAATGTAAAACTTGAAATTGTTCCAAGGATCACTTCAACTTTCATCAGAATGAGGAATCTCAGAAGCTGGGTCCACAGCTTTGTCCAAATCACCGTTGAGGGAAAAAGCATAAACAACACCAATGTCTTGGAAGACAGGAACTTCCTTAGCCTCCTCCTCTACAGCATTAACCTTTGGGGTCCTACCTTTTCCAGCATCCACCGGCTTGTAAGCAACATCACTCTCTGGGGTCGTGTTGGCAAAACCAACACCTGGGCAGATCTTTGATTGTAGAGTTGCAAGAGTTATAGCAGCTTTCAAACTTGAGGACTTTAAAGGAACATGGACGTCTTGTAACAAAGGGGACTCCTTAGGAACTTGGGCAGTAGCTAGGGCACTCGGCCATCCTTTGAGGAAGAGCTTGTCACGCAAAACCAGCACCTCCTCATTATAAGTTGCACCAGCCTCATCCTAACCTTGTTGCTAGTACTTAGCTTCTAGAGTTGAATGCTCAACAGTTGTTACGGCGATAACAGTCTCTAGCTCAACAACCTTTCCCTCAAGTTTGACTTGGGTATTGACAGAAATTTCATTAGATTTCTCAACAGAAGTAATAACCTTGTTCAATCAAAAATTTTCTCTCTCTGCAGTTCTTTAGTCCTCCTTCTTAGCCTCTAAATTCATCATCAACCTTTCAGAACTCATCACGGCCTCCAGTACAGCCTTCTCTAATTCTTCAGTATAGGTGATGGACAGGTGCATCCTCTGATGCACTGCAGTAGCAAGAGACAATAAGAAAATATAATAGCTAGACAGAAAAACAACAGAAAAGATTACTAAGGCACTTACAACAATCATCATTTGCAAGGTTCCCTTTATGATAAGAATATCATGGGGTCCATTGTGGTCTACCTTGTCCACTAGCAGCAGTAAAGTCTTGGTCAAATCAAATTCGAGTTCTCTAGATGAAACGACAGAATCAAAAGTTGCAATGGGCCCACCATGATGCAGCATGGGTGGTTCCCACTGTTCAAAAGATTCATCAACCATAGGCTCTTTAGAAACCTCTCCAACCTTATTCTTACTAGTTTTTCTCCTTCTCTTCCTAGCCCATTCAACAATTAGGGCTTCAGATCTCGGAATAGCAGTAGAGGGGCTAGCAGCTCTCATCTCCAATTTAACTTTCATTAGAATTTTCGGCTTGGCCTTGACTCCGAAGTCTCCAGAGCCGAAGAGAAGCCAAAAGCCTCCGCATTCAAATCCATAAGCAACCTTCTCTTGGACATTGATCCATCTCTTGTAGAACTAGGGATGGGAGAAAAAGTCATTTCAATAAAGAGGCTATGAGTACGATAGTGATTGGTAACCAATAGAGCATGGGGTGTATCAGTTTCAGTATCAGAGTCAAGCAAAGCTGTAGCAAGCTTCACATTCTTAGGAATAGTAGTTCGGTAAGTGCCTTAGTAATCTAGCAGTTTAGGAGCGGATCTCTTCTTGTATAGTAGTATGGCCTTAATTGTTTCAATATTTTCACGATTCGGTCTTCTCTGGTAACAAGAAGATTCTGCAAAAACAGGGGACACTATTAGCATAGCATTCAAATAGAACATAAGTTAAAAATAGACAAACCGAAATACAAAGACAGAAGATTCAGACCTGGATAGCCGTCCTTCTGGGCATCTGTTTGGACTGGAACTTAGTTCTAGCAGGGAACTCCTAGTTCATACTAACTTGCAGGAAGTTGTCATTATGCTTATTAGAATCGAGCAGACTACCGACAAGGTAAGAGTCAATAGAACGAAAACGAAGGTAACATGTGCTATGGTCTTTGTTATGCGAAAGGGTGTAGCAGCATAACATGTCCTAGACATCCAAGTTCAAGGCTAACCATCTGTTTAGGGCAGAAACGCCACAGACAACGCAAAATAGATTCATAGAAACTTGTATTGGGAAAATTTGAAATTGGTGTAGAAAACAATGGATCAATGGGTCTAAGGGGAACCAAACCCCTCATTCGATAATGGCAGCAACCAAAAATGCATCAGTATTTCTTATACCCATACGTTTGGCATCAATCTTAGCCAACGTAAGAGTAACGTCATCCGAAATACCGTAGTCACGACGGAACAAGGCCAGCGCTTCTAGGGTATCAACTTAAGTATGAAACTTACCTATAACCTAGACCAAGAACGGCAAAGACAAAGCCACACGAAGAGAAAGGTAAAGAAATAACATGAGTTGCCGGAAATAGTGGTGCTAAGGCCACTAATGACGATAGAGACCGTAAAATGAAAGAAAAGAAGAGGTTCAGAAGAATTTAAAACGATTTGATGAAAAAACGATGACAAACAGAGGTCTTGCAAACTAGAATCGAAAAGAGACAACAACTTCTGGAACTAACATCAATGGTGGCAAGCGTCAAAGTGGAGCATCGTTGGAACCACAAGAACAGAATGAAAAGGTTTTTAGGATTTCAAAAACTAGAGAACCAATGAAGAAACGAATGGGTAGTCTTAGGATATTTATGACCCTTGATAGACGTGATGATACAAATCACATCTTTCTGCAAGGAAGCGACATACGATCTCTGTATACCAACACCACAATGCTATGTGTCACTGTGAAAGGATACATGCAGAGCATGTGTGTTAGAGATTAAACAGCTGCCAAGGCCGAATTGAAGAGAAACTAAACCGACGCGACGGTTGGAAAATGGGACAGTAGCTCGCCCTAAGGGAAACCTTAGCACAAGCTAGGGGAAAATGAAGGGATAGAATATAAACAGGTCGGATCCAAGCCTTGGGCCAGTTCAATCCACTAAGCCCAAGCCCAAGCCCAAGAGGGCCAGGTAAGTATATGGGTGAGTCCATTGAGCCCACCTCTATGAAGGCAAATGTGTAAAATTGTATGATTACCATTATCCAGGGGTTTTTAGTTTAAGGTTCCTAATATTAAGATTTTATTAGATAAAGAATATGCAACATTTACATAGTAGTTGGGATCACCCAATATTTTCACGGAGAGAAATTTCCAACTCTTCACAGGAAAATTTCTTTTTTCCTAGAGAAATTTCTTTGTGACAAACTAAAATTTCTGTAATAATATTATTAAAGGACATTAACAAATTTAAAAAAAAAGCATATTGGACCTCTCATACTATCAAAAGTTAGAGAGGAATGTTTCACTAATTTTTTTGATAAATAATTCATTCTATTTTTATTTATTTATTTTTATGATCTACACAAGAATTTTAAAAATGAATGAAATGAACAAAAAAAACAAGTGCCAACACTATCTAGTGTTCTCTCTTAACTAAAAAGAAATTGGACTTGTGCGTACCAAATCCCGTAATATATGAAAATGGATCGAAGCTATTCTTGACTATATGAAAATGGTCTAAAAATTGACTTGATTTATATGTTAATTAGAATTTTTAGAATTTTATGGTAAGTTCAATTAAAATTCAATTCAGAACAATTAAATTAAAATAATTTAATGTCGAAATTAATAAGTTGATCAACAAATTAATTAAGCCATTAGTCAAGCCTATATAAGGCTCACATATGTGCCTTCACTCTTTCTTTTTCTTCATTTCAACACATTTGAGCTCACACACACACACAACCAAACGTGGGAGAGAGAGAGAGAGAGAGAGAGAGAGAGATGGAAGAAAATTGAGATCAAAAGCTAGGAAAAAGGAGAATTCCTAAGAATTGTTGGAGGGTTGCAAAGAATTTGGGAATTGAAGCTTGTTTACTTGTGCAATTTAGACTCTAGGTAAGAA
This sequence comes from Camellia lanceoleosa, assembly GCA_025200525.1. Taxonomy (NCBI): domain Eukaryota; kingdom Viridiplantae; phylum Streptophyta; class Magnoliopsida; order Ericales; family Theaceae; genus Camellia; species Camellia lanceoleosa. The sequence goes on along the minus strand of CM045766.1, from coordinate 87,395,781 downwards.
TTTTAGTATTTGACCTTGTAATGTAGTTGATTAATACATGGAAACAAGTGGATTAGGTGAATTCATATAGGAATTGAGCTAGAATTGAAGGAAGTTAAGTCATTCCATACATGCATACATATTTCATAGTATTTTGAAGTTGTTTTCAAAGATTTCCTCTCATGCATGCTGTAATTCTAGCATGGATTGAAGAATTCATAACATTTCTTACCATTGGACCTCATTTGATCATGTTTTGGAAGCTATGAACTCAAGTGAATATAATATCAAGTTCTTACATTTCAAGTTGAATTTTGCACAATTGACATGCTTTTGGGCCTTGATTTCATGATATGATCTTCCAATCATGATATTTTATAAGTTCCTAAATGTTTTCCAGAATTTTGGCCCAAAAAGATGAGTTTTGAGGTGAGGAATTCGAGTTTGGAGCTTGGGAATGCAATCTAGAAATTCTAGATTCTGCACTTTTATTCGAGCGATAGATTCTGTGCTCGAGCGTCCACCTTTGTTTTTGCACAACTGCTCGAGCAACTTTAAGTCTGCTCGAGCGTGAAATGCATGCTCCCAAAAGTTTTCATGTTTTGCAAATCACTCAAGTGACAAGAGTTGCGCTCGAGCGAGGGCATGGGTCTCACGTTCGAGCAAGAGTCAAGCGGCCATCGAGCGGAGATTTCACGCAACCAGTACTTTTGCAAAGTTTACAGACCTCTCGAGCGGGAGAAGTTACGCTCAAGTGTACCCTCACATGTTTGCATGTCCGCTCAAGCGAGGGAAGTTGTGCTCGATTGGGACCCCTATTTTCAGCAAGTTTTGTTAAATGTGTTTAAGTGTATTTTAGCATCCTCATTGCATCCTAGGCACTCATAGGCCATGATTAAGACTTAGAAACACACTAAGAATGAAACGAAAGAAGTTAAGTACCAACCGAGTGTGTGTTTCTACTATGTGTGTGTAGTTCACGCGTCTCAAGATATTTGATTTGCCTGTTCTACACGTAGAGCCATTTGTGAGTAATAACTTAGTAAAGCTATGTTTAACTTTAATTATTTTCTGAATGATATGATTTAAGATATGTTTTATGAAATGTTATATTATGTGTAATGAATGATTGTCTAAGTTTCTGAAATGTATTCGTTACATCTTTAACACAAGGCCCTAGCTTGGGGGTAACCATACCGTGCCTTTATAAGCAAGGCCTTTGCCCGGGGGTAATAATACCGTGGTCTGATGGCCCTTACCCGGGAGTAACAATATCGTGGTTCAAGCAAGTTACAAGTTTTCCCAGTACCGGAGGTTCCCAATAGAATTACTAAGCAAGTTAATACTAATGGATGTACCACGTATAACGAAGCATGAACTCTAATTTCTGTATGTAGTTGAACAAGAACATGAATATATCTGCTTCTATTATGAACTCTGATTTTGATACTTGTTATAGACATCATTCATTTAAAACCCTTTACATTGTTATTATTCACTGGGTTCCAGCTCACTAATTATTTTATGTATGTAGGTAGCGAGCCGCGTGACGAGTTCGTGAGGACACAGTATCTCGATTCTTTTGTCGACCATCATACATGCCTCTCGGGGAGGTTACCTTTCGAGATGTTTAGTTTTGTAACCTTACTACAGATGTTTTTTGCTTATTTGCTTATCCGTACACTAGGCTAAGTCCCCTTTTGATTTCATTTTTATGAATGGGTGACGCATGATTAATGTATTTATGACGTTATATATATATATATATATATTTTTACAAGTTTTTTTTGAAGATTCTTGTCTCATATATGTTAACACAGCTTTATGGACATTGTATATTCTCTATATTTGCTTCCGTAGCCCCTTACCATATGTTGTTCTGTCAAGAGGCCTTTAGTAATCCAAGGATTACTGGCCAGTTACGATGCTAAACCTTTTGGGGCGGGTTTGGGTCATGACACAATCGTATATCAAAACAGCCTCGGGTTCAATCATATATCAAAACGGCCTCGGGCCCAACATTTATCAAAACAGCCTCGGGCCCAATTTGTACATATCAAAACGGCCTCGAGCCTAACATTTATCAAAACGGCCTCGGTGCCAACATTTATCAAAATGGCCTCCGGCCCAATTTGCACATATCAAAATGGCCTCAGGCCCAACATTTTATCAAAATAGCCCTCGGGCCCAACATTTATGTATGTATGGACCCAAGAGGTGACTCGTACAGACTCTAGAGGTGACTCCCACTATAGCACTTAGTTCCATACAACACTTTGTTCCATACCAGAAATCAATAAGTTTTAAAGACTGAACCATTCATATCATGTCATAGCATAAATGAAACAGATAAATGGAATGGCTTTGGGCCCACCATATCATATTACAAACAATTAACATTTCTTGTTCATAACTCATTTCACACTTATTGGAAACTTGTGCATTTTGACAAAATACAATATTAAAAGATCGTGTCGTACATAAATCAAAATACATAATGAAAAACATATCTTTTCTATACTATTACTCACAGTGATTTCAAGAAATGGTTGATCGGTCCTCGAATCATGACCTACAAACACAATGCGCATGGCACAACATATCGGAATACAGAATTACTCTCTTGATCAAATCTACTTCTCTTAATCTTTTTTTAACCAAGTAAATCAATCCCTTACTTTGCTTCCAATTATTTTTGTTGGTTCTAAGCTCATTAGTCCTCAATGGGTCATAATCCGTGTCTAGGAAAATAGGAAGAAACGAAAGGAAACTGGGTTAAGAGAGGAAATAGCATGAAACGGTTAGAAAAAAAAAAAAAAAAAAAAAAAAAAAAAAAAAGTGAATGGCCTTCACTAATTTGAACATATCTATTTGTGTATTTAGAATTTGGATGTGAAACTACCACCATTGGAAACTAGACTTCCTGGGCTTGAATTTAGGCTTAAGAATGGCTTAAAACGGAGTTCGGATGAAGGAGATATGCCTTTTTGAAATTGGGCTAAAACAGGGGTTCTGCACGTGCGGAAGTCTTCACCGCTCGTGCGGCCCAAATCCGCTTGAGCAGAAACATCGGTCGCTCGAGCGCCCAAGGAGCAGAATCAAAACCTCTTTTTTTCTTCATGTTCCACTCGTGCGGAGCCCGTGGCCGCTTGTGTGATCTGGGCAAAATTAGACAGCTCAAAAATTCATCAAAGATTAAGTTTTCAACCCAATTTCAAGCCAAGATTTCATGTGATCTTCCTTTAAAAGATGAAATACTAGCCTTACACAAGTGTAATCACAACTCAAACACATCAATCTTGCTTAGAGTTCAAAAATCAAAAGCTCATCTTTCATAATCTTAAAAGTTTGAAAACATAACCTCACAAATGCACTTGTACATGGAAGATCCTTGCATAAATCTTGTTGTATGGACAATATAGAGTTCATTTCATACATTATTCACAAGATTGAACTCCAATCATGCAAAATCAAAACATTCAAGTCCCAATTTCTTAGTTTAGCTCAAATAAACTCATAACCCAAAACCCTAACCCAAAAGGGTTTCAAATCTCTATATGTTTTCAAGCAATAGATGAGTTGTATACAAGAATTCCAAGTAAATTTCCATATCTTAACTCAAATCTAGGGTTTGCTCCTTGAATCTCCACCAAATCTCTAGCTTCTCCTCTTCTTCTCTCTCTAACTCACTCTCTAGCAAAGCTCTCTCAAAAATGATGAACTCAAGAACTAGAGAGATATATGATATAGGCTAATTAAAACATTACGAATCGTAATTTTACAAAATTTCACCGTAGGCTCTAAAAATCATGCTAATCACAGATATGAAGTCGGTTTTGGTTTATCGTGCCTCTAAGACTTTCAATTTTCAGTTCAAAGTTCTAATTACAACAAAATTTCCTACATTCAACAGATATAAAATCTAAAATCACATAATTTACATACTTAACTTGCAAATTCATATTAAACACATAAACACGTGTATAATTAAGCATAATATGGGTTGGGTTATTACGGTCTTCCCCTTTTAGAAAGTTTGGTCCTCCAAACTTGTGTACTCGTACGGGAAACAAATCGTATGTCTCGATTTCGTTACTTCTCCATCTTTCCTCAACCAACTTCTTTACCTCTCGATGTTCTCATCACAGAAGTTCAATGCATCCTCATTAAATGGTTAATAACCCAAATTCATGATCCGGCCCATTGGATATTGATATCAAAGGCTACTCAGCCAATCTCGGAATCAACCTCATAACATCAAGCCACAAACGTACAATCATGATACATTACTCTTGTAACGCCCCAATTTTCATACCCAAATGACAATACCATAATTATGGCCCTTTTAAAGGAAAACCAATTATACAATCCCACACTTGCATTTCTTAATGTAAATAATTCCTCATGCGATAATATATTAGTCCAACAACAAGCAATTAAACAAATAAATACCCCCAAGGGTTTACAAGTTTCCAAGGCTTAAGCCTGGTTACACAAAATGGTTATTCAAACCCACACAAATACATCCCTTGGCTTACAGACAGAGTCATAGCGGAATGCGAGTTTTGTACTCTCAACACACACATTTTCTCGCCTTTAGTTAGGCAGAATCACCACATCCTTTTCTGCACAAAAATCCCATAGGGTGAGCATAAAGTCAAGTAGGAAATTCTTAACAAAGTATATACATTTTATACAAGTCTCAAAAGATGAAATGCACATGCCATGCTATGTCCTTTTTGAAGATAAATCACATTTTTCATCTTTTGAAAACCATCATGCTCAATAATGTCATGCAATTTCAATTGTTCAAAACTTAACAATTTATTTCAAGGGCGGTAAATACGATTCTAGTAATCCCTAGGCTAGTGTCTGCAAATAGACTATACAAGTATTACCAATTTGTCATTTTTACTAGTATTAACTGGAAGGCTCAACATCTATCATATACACCACCTTTCAAGACTTACCACTGTATTTACCTCAAAACCATTCCATGAAAACTTATTTCTCAACATTCTTTTCTCAATGCAAGTTTTCAAATCAACTTTCAAAGTTTAATGTAATAAAATGAATTGATATGCCAATTTCACAATATGAATATAAATACTTTTATTTCGATTCATCATCCAAGGAATAACATAATTCCCTTTTCTCAAGTATCCTCAACAATTAGTCATTTCAAGACTATTTCAATGTTTTGAATAATAATTTCCAAAATGAACATCAATTCTCATATTCCAGGAAATTCATCATTTATATAAATATAAATAAGAAAATTTCCAAACATCCATTTATTTTGACACACAAAATAAATATAACAATATCATTCATGAATTTTCAATCTCTTTTAAAAATCTCAAATTTCTAGGTTTTCTCACCAAAACTGTACAACTCAAATTTTTTAAAAAGAAAACTTTCCAAACTCATCTTTTCTTCAATCAACAAAGATCAAAACTCATAAGATTATTTTAAAAGAACAAGAGACAAATCCACTTTCAAAATCGCTCAACTTCTTAAATCAACAATCAATTTTCAAAGCTATCGAAGCATGATTTCGAAAATCATCTAGATCTTGCAAAAATATGTATATATAACTCTAAGAAAATCCCTACCTCAAGTTTGAAGAAGAATAGAGATGAAACCCCAAAATCAATGATGCCTAAACTCGATCTTCACTACACACAACGAAGCCCTCGAGATGATAACCCACTTTGATGAAGAAATAATGGCAAAACTCAAATGGATCTTAAGAGATCAAGGTTTTTTTGATCTAGTTTGTGTAGAGAAATGTAGAGAGAATAGAGAGGAAATGTTTTTAGAGAGAGATATACAAAAGTGATCTGAAATATCAGATTCACGAATTGCTATAACATGGTCCGCTCAAGCTTGGAGAGCCCTGCTCGAGCGTCGAATACACATTCCCAGTACTTTTGTGGACAGGTCAAACTTTTAGAACCAAACATTCTCCGCTCGAGCGCATAAACGGCCGCTCGAGCAGACAAGCAACTTCGAATGCATTTTGCATTTTTGTTTCGGGGGCGATAGCCCTTGACCCTGCTAGAGCGCTGCCCTCGGACCTATTAAGAAGCGCTGCCCCCTCAACCACCGCAAGCTGACCGGGCAGCTCGATCCCCAACATAGTCAGCAAAGTGGTAAAACATGAAAGATACGATACAACCCGATACAAACATGAGACATTACCTATTCCAAACATACCGCTACAACCCGATAACCAAAATAAGGGGAATACAGAGAACTAAGATACATAACACCGTTCAAAACCATACCAACCCGAGCCCAGAACACTACAAAGACACGGGTCAAAACCGAGATCGCTACAACTCTCATCTATCACATCACTTTAGATACTTCTATTTAAATAACCACATATCGTCTAACAATTACATGACTCTAAATAACCCACATGCCGCCAAATAGTTAAGGATTAATCCCAAATGATGCTCATGATCCTATTTAACTTCATATGACATCTCATATGAAGTCTTCCAAATAAATAAGTATTAATACACAATATCAATAGCAATCCAATATCTCGGTCCATCAATACCTTTGCAACAATAATCCGAATGCGCATTCTTAAACACTTTGCAAGTCGTCAATAGCAAATCAAAATGGTGGGGATTTATTCTATTAGTTCTCCAAGAAAAGTCATTTATCCTCAGAAGTCAAAGACAACTCACATATGATTAATATTTACTTATCATGTTTGAAGATATATCTTAATAATTCATAACAAAAGTATTGAGTCAAATTCATAGTATAACACTTCCAAATAATATAGATCCTTTGGATAACGATAAGACACATAACACATAACATTAGCCCCGATGATCAACCCCAATGATCAACTTATTTATAACTAAATCGGTTGAAATAAAAGAGCGGGTCTTGAATCAATCATCATACAAACGTTTGTTCACACATAATAAAAATGTTCAATAGTTATCTTGGAAAATCAAAGTATTCTCATCCCAATTGTTTTAGCAACCTCAAATTAAGTTTCAAATGCTCAAGTAGACGAGTTATAATTTTACCAATAATCGATTACACAACCATAAGGAATTCAATTCTAGTTCAAGTCTCCTCACACTTTACGAAACATATTCTTGTTGATCTCTCCCAACGGACTCCTAAGTTAGTAGGGATAACACTAAAACAATTAAACACATGACGTACGTAATTCTCACAACCCCATAGTACCAATTACAATTCAAATACTCCCAAATAGTTAAGGTTTTTCTCAAGTAGTGTTCATAAACACATAATTTACGAGTAACAATTCTTATAGCATCAAGTTAAAACACGGTAACACAGAAGTAGCAATTTGGTAAATCAATCAGTTGCTATGAGATGAGAGGTAAACCCCAATGCACAATAAAAATCAGTGAAGAACACGTTAAACTATTCCCCACAACAATTAAATAGTATTAATGAAAAATAATAAATTAAAAAATTATTGAAAAGTCAAATTTAAGAAAGGTATAAAGTATTAAATTCAGTAGATATTTTTCAGGATTTTTTTTAAAGTATTTGATATGAAAATTTTATAAGATAAAGTGCATACAATATTTTCATAATAATTGAGACCCCTCAATATTTTCACAGAGAAAATTTAGCTAAGAGATATTTTATCAACTTAAAGAAATTTGGTCATAACTCGGAGAAATTTCAATTTTCATAAAAAAATTTCTCTAATTTCACAGAGAAACTTCAAAATTGCTATGTGAAAATTGAAATTTCTCTGAGTTGGGCGAAATTTTTCTATGAAATGTTGAGGGACCTTAGCTAATAAAACAAATATATCTTGGACCTCTCATACTATACAAAGTTAAAGAGGGATGTTTCACTAATTTTTTCTATTTTTTTATTAGTAGGAGGTTCGCCTTTGTGAAAATAGTTCGGTAAGAAGTTCTCTTTTTGGTTATCTGTTTAAATTTATACCTATCTATTCAATTTTTTGGTTATTTGTTCAAATTCATATCTATCTGTTGAATTTTTTTCTTTATTTGTTAAATTTTTTTTTTCTCAATTTCCTATCTATTAAAGTTTTTCCCCCTATCTGTTAAGGTTCAGGAACCCTAAATCAGAAACACGTATTGAACTACGTATCAATTGGAACTTTAACTTTATAAAAATAAAAATATAAACCAGTCAAAATGATGAATCAACGAAGCATTATATCTGGGTCGACATTGAGAACCCTCTTTACACAAATATATATACATTGTATATACAGATCTGCTAGTGTACAGATCTACCCTACCTTCATTTCCTCAGACTTGTTGATGTATAGATCTCTATTCGCCAGAAACTTCTCTGCGACAGTGCTGGATGTGGTGGTGGTAGAGAAGGCGAAACAAAGGTCGGCGATATGAGGAGAGTGAGGGGTGGAGGGAGAGGAGGAGTAGGCCATATACCTGTTGGAAGACATGATCAGATCACGGCCATATTGACCACCAACGACTGAGCTTTCTCTCTTGTGGAGAAGGACGGCGAATATAGCGCGGGCCTCTAGGTGGAGGGAAGAAGTAAGCGAGATTGAGAAAGAGGGAATCGGTTAGGGTTTCTTCGCTCATTGCTCTCTTCTTCTCTTGGTTTCAAGAACGAGCACACACAGAGAGAAAGAGAGAGAGAGAGGTGATTTAGAGAAAGAGAGAGAGTGATTTTGATTATATATGGGTAATTTGGTCTTTTTTCAAGAGTATAATAATTTATGAGGGCTGCTATTAGTACATTCCTTTATTCTTTGGGACCCCCATTTCTTTGAATCCCCATCTAACTAAATGAGACCCCTTCTTTTTCTCTTTGAACCCCCACCTTAATTCCAATTATACCCTCTTCTAACTCACTTTCCTAACCCAACCATTGCAAACTCCTGCCACAACCACTAGCACTGGCGCCACTCTTCAGTCAACTCTACTGCGACCTTTAGAATCAACCACCCACAACAGCTTCAGACAGCCTCAATCCAGAACCACTGCCGCGAGCCGTCTCAAGCCCCTCTCTCTCTCTCTCTCTCTACCATCGCCTAGCCACCATCGTCGGTCGCTACTCATCCTAACTCAAATCACGACAGCGATGAAGGCGACAAGGGTTTGAGGCCACAGATTGCGATGGCAGCTAGGGTTTGAGGTCACGGATCGCGATGGCGGCTAAGGTTGAGATCTTAGATTGCAACGGCGATTGAGGTAGCTAGCGTTTGAGGTCTTAGATCGCGACGACGACAGTGGCAAAGGAAATTAGGGTTACGGTTAAGGCATTGGTGCTGCTGGCAGTGGGTGGAGGTAGTCGATGGGGTTGAGACCGGTTAGGGTTAGTGTTTGACAAGATTACATATGAGGATAAAAATAGAATTTCATATTTGGACAAAATTGGAATTAAAAAAAATGAAAGATGTGGGGGTTCTAAGAAGAAAGGCAAGGGTAAATAGTTGCTCTCCAATTTATAGCGTGAACTTTTAAACTAAAGAAATTTAAAATTAGACTTTTCGACCAAAAGATAAAAAAACAAATAATAATAATAATAATAATAATAATAATAATAATAGAAATGGAAAAAAAAAACTTATAATACATATGGAGTTCAAAAAGGTGAAAATGTGCACAAAGCTACCTGTATTTATTTATTTTGAGTTTTATTTTTATTTTTATTTTTTAGTTCAATTAGCGGTTGGCACACGTAATGCGTATGCAAGTTAAATAAATAAAAATTGAAATAAAATATTTGACATATATTAGTTGTAATCTTAAGTGATAAGAGTCTTTCTTATCAAATTTGTGGTCTAGAGTTCAAATCTCAACTCATTCTTTCTTCTTTTTCTTTTTTTGGGTTAATTACACTGACACTCCTGAGGTTTCTATTTAATATAGATTCTCCCTCACGTTTAGAAAGTTACACTTACCCTCTATCAGATTAAAATGATATATTTGCTCCTTACTCTTTATACATAAAATAATACTAATATTTTGTTCATGTCATTTGAAGAGAAATAACAATTATCTTTTTTTGATTTAACTCACACAAGAAATTAAGTTTTATTTTTTATTTTCATATTTTGTTTTATTTTTATTGAATTTTTTTAATATTTTAAGCAATTTTTTATTTTTTATTTTTTAGATACACCTAATCTAGATATACTTAAGAAATATAATATTTTGTGATTTTTTTTTAAATTCACCAAATATAAAAACAATTATAAAAATACAAAAATTCAGTAAAAGTGTGATAAATGTGAATGACGGTGCTTGATAATACTATAATAAATGTGGATGAATAGACGAGAAAGAAAATTGATGGTGGAAATAAAAATGAAAAATTCTATTCATATATAAAAATTTATACAAAAAAAATATCATAAAAATGTTGTGATAGTGATGTTGTAAATATAAATCATGTTTATGTTGTATTTTGTTTTAAAGTGAAAGATCACTATTAAGTTATATTATTATGTTTAAAAAATTTATATAAAATTTATGTTTGTATATTATTACTCAATAATAATATGTTTAGCTAGAATTTAATGATAGAAAGTTATAGAATGTAGTCATGATAATAAGAAGAAGAAATGGTAGGAAAATGACAAAATGGTTATTTAAAAAATTTTAAGGTATGACATCAGTAATTCAGGAGGTAATTTGTAATAAGATTACAAACCTCAAAGAGAAGAATGTAATTTTTTAAATGTGAGAGGAAATTTATATTAAATAGAAACCTTTAGGGATGTTAGTGTAATTTACCTCCTTATATATATATATATATATATAAATAATCAGACACTTGACATAAAGTAAAAAAAAGTTTTAAGAAACAAATCTCAATGCTCACATATATAATTTTTTAGTTTAATAATTTTTATTATTTATTTATTTATTTATTTATTATTATTATTATTATTATTATTATTATTATTATTGTGTTGATGTTTGGTTGTTTCTAGTGAAGGAATAAGTCCCTTGAAGTTGGACCCCTTGGCCACATGGGCAACGGCTTTATTTTTTACCTATTCATTTTTTTTTAAAGGTAAATTACAAATATAGTTATGAGATTTACTTAAAATATTGATTATTTGTTGTAATTTTGAAAATTACATTCCACTTTTTCAAGTTTTTCACTGTACAACAAATTACTCTTTTTATTCATAAATTATCAACTCAATCAATAGTTTTTAATGATGTCAGAAATATATTTTAATTAACAATTTATGTAATTTTATTATTGTATGGAAGAATAGTTATAATTTTTATTTTTTTATTAATTTTGTTAAATAAAAAATGCTAACAAAGGGATATTTATAATTTTCAAACCATACGGAGCGATCCATATTTTAAACAAATCTCAAAGGTGTTTTTGAAATTTTCCTTTTTTTAAAAAAAAAAAATTATTTTTAAATTACATACGATTATGTGAGTAATGATAAATATGTTCAATTTGTTGGAGAAACATAGAGCACCATTTGACACCAAAAATGAAAGAAACATTATAAAAATGTTAAAAAACAACATTTCAAATGTGACATGAATAGAACACATGATACAAATAAATATATTTTAAGACAACATCCTTAGTACGAATCACACCAAGCATTCTACAACTCCCATGACGGCAGGACATATAACCATCTTGTTTGGTGATAATAACTAGAGTATATAATAAATTAAAGGACTACAATGATTCTAAAAGTTTTTTTTTTTTTTTTCAAACTGAATTGCAACAAACGTATTCCTATTGAACGAAACAGAAAATCTTTCACAATGTAGACTTAGCTAGAACCAAATAGCATTCGATGTTTTTTCGACCCCTTGACAAATGCATTAGCTCCAAATCAGCAAGGATTCAAGTAAGGAGGGGGATCCTGCATACTTGCTTCAGTAGTGGTGCCATTCTTGACAATTAGCACTGTATCCATTCCCCAACTAGAATGTCTTTCTAAATGACAGTGCATGAACCACACCCCTGTAATTCAATCAAAAATTTTATTAGTAATTTTGTTTTGCACTCGTGAAATTTAATAATCCGAAGTTGAGTAGAGTTCCATCTTTAGAAGCAATCTAAAATTAGATCAACTCAAATATTATGACTATCAGCACTAAAGAAGTAGACATAAAAGCTAAGAACACTCATGACACAAACATACCTGGATTATCAGCTCTAAATCTGATGGCAGCCCATCCATTTGTAGGGACCCCAACAGTGTTTACCTCTGGTGGATCAACCAGATTGTACCCTGTAGGGTCAGTTTCATTGTTAAAGTTTCCAAAACCAAAACCAACAAAATAAAAGCTGTAACCATGCAAATGCATTGGATGATTTTCTGCTGCTTTCATCACATTAGTAGTTTGGAACACTATCTCCACAGTCGAATTGAACTCCAAAACCTTAACCTTAGTCACATTATTTGGTGTCAAATAATCATCCGATACATCATCAGCTGTAAAATTGAAAAAATAAGGTGGTTGACTCGGAAAATCTGTCGTGTAAAACCCTTTAAGTTGGCTGTAGTATGCTTGTAATACATCAACCTCTGGGGTCACAAAACTCATGTTGTTCAAGCTTGCTGCTAGCCTATCACCATTGGGTCCATCACAAGAACTGTTGACACAAGGAAGTGTGTTCACTGAAAGAGTTATATAGAGTTTTGTATCAACTGTTTGTGGGACATCAACTGGGTGCTCCTTGCTGTTTAAGGCCTTCATTTGACGGGTAAAATTCGTTACAGCATCAATATCAGTATAATTAGGAAGGATAGGAAATGCAGGTGTTGATGGTGCTGTATAGTTTCCACTATATTGAACTATTGCAGTTGTGGTGGTATTATCATATTGAAGTCCCGCATATGCTCTCGCAGCCATATAATATTCGCTTGGGCTCTGATTTGCTGTGATCAAAACATCCATGGTTTGTCCAGGGGTTATCATGATATAGTCGGTATATATAGGTTTGATGTAGGCACCATCCATTCCAACAACTGTGAGATTGTGTTCGGCTACCTTAAAGAACATTTCTTCGTTCATAATTGCATTGATGATACGAAGAAGATAAGTTTTTCCATAATCAACCATTATTTTGAATGTCCCTGCAATATATAGACCGTATTAGTCAAACGTTATACAAATAACACTTCAAATTTTAGACAATGACAACAACCTAATTTGAATTATATCGTTGTTCATATATATAAATATACCGGGTTTGGAACAATTGTAGAGATCTCCTGGTTGCCCATTGATGGTGAAAGCATCAGACTGGTTGGGTTCGGCTCCACTTTCAAGGGCAGATTGAATTAACTCCATCACATCTCCCTTAAACCATGATGCTAAAATAGAAGAAGTAGAGTGGTATATAATTTATTGTTTAAACATGCATAATAAAATAAGATCAATCATTATCTGATTATAATTATGTCACCATACACCATACATACCCAAAACAATGGGAAACTCTTCAGAGGGTTTAGAATATGGGTAAGTGGTTCCATTTGCTGGGTAGACAATGATGGGACCATGAACTGTGGCTCGAGACCAGTCACTATGAGCATGCCACCAAAGGGTACCTTCTTCAGTTGAGAATATGATCTCATAGCTGAAATTCGCTCCTGGTTTGATGGGGCATTGTGTGATATACTCTGGACCATCTGACCATGGATTTCTTGGTTGCTTTACTCCATGCCTATCACACACAACGTGATATTTTCAAAACACAAATTTCATTTTCCTTTTATTAATATTGCAATCATCAAAGCAGGGGCTAGTTTGGTGAATGTATTTTGAAGTAAATTTTTCATGTTTTACATTTTCTATTGTAAAATTATTGCTGAAAAATATAATGTATTTGGTACATCTTAAAAAATTTACGTTAATTTATTATTAGTATAAAAGATTCAGTAAAAACTAAAATATAAAGAAAAAATGTGTATTTTTTTTAGCACTTATCAAACAGGGTACTCTATGAAAAAAGTCATTCTTTTCTATTATCAACTAAAATAAGCTTAAACGAAATAGCTAATTTTATTTTTATTTTTTTTTAAAACTTGAATAGCCAAAATTAATAATTTGTTGAGTAAATTACAAATATACCCCTAAGGTTTATTTAAAATACGAATCATCCTTTGCGGTTCTAAAAATTAAATTTCACCTCATGAGATTTCAAATTTCATAACAAATGATTATTTTTATTAATAAATCATCAACTCAATTAACATTTTTTAATAATATTATAAATATATTTTAATTAATAATTCATCTAATTTTATTATTGTTTAGGAGGACAATTATGAATTTTATTTTTTCAGTTAATGCTGTTAAATAAAAAATTCTGATAAGAAAATATTTGTCATTTTTTTAAATCAAAGGATACAATCCATATTTTAATTAAATTCTAGAAGGCGTATTTGTAATTTATCCTAATTTGTTTATTGAAACCAAACAGAGCATTCGATTGTAGTATGGTGTATGGACTACGTACATCTATCTATGTGTGGGTGTCTATGAGAGAGAGAGAGAGGAAAAAAAAAAAAAACTATACCAATGAATGGTGACATTGTAAGCCCCTTGATTCTGAATATTGACAATCAACCTATCACCCTTGTGAACATGCAAAGTAGGTCCTGGAAATAGTCCATTGACTGTCAATATCTTCTTGGAGCTACATAACCTCGTATAATTAGTTTCTTCCAGCTACAAAATAATAAATAAATAAAATTATGCATGTTAAATAAGATCTGCCTCTGAAAAAAAATAATAAAATAAAAATATCCTTGTATATCCTTCTTTTGAAGACCCTCATAGGTAGAAGATTACAAAATCAAAACAACCAAATTATAATGGAATGTTGAGTAACATTTACAGTATATTTCTACTTTTCACGAAGGTATAAAATGTATCATTTTAAAAACAAGTGTGGAAATTGACAGAAAGAGCCAGCACCACGGGAAAGCTGTGACTAAAGTTGTGACAAATCACCATTTACTATGTTTAATTTTGTGCCAAAATAAATAAATATATATATATATATATTTAGTGTGTCAATTAAATTCATATGATTCATTCATTAAGAAATTGACAAGTGTTAATATTCGCAAAGTTTGTGCTATCTACTTGTTCAGCCGTACAAAGTCAATCTTCCAACTCTTACGTTTTTTTATTTATTTATTAACAAGTAAACTTTCTGAATCTATCCTCTGCCGATTTCACAATCAACTACCCAATGTCAGTTTAATTGGAATAAGACGAGGGACAAATCTCAAGTGTAAGTACTGACTCCACAACGCACACACTATTTAAGTCAAATAGTGCAGCTCATATCTAAACCCTGGATACGTTTTGTCCAGCATTTAGAGGGCCATCCTAAAATCACTGCACCAAATGGAGTTAGCCCCGGAAAGTATAGAATTTGAAAACTCATGATTTATATCCCAAAACCTTTCCAAAGTACCATAACCCCTTCAGCTCAAACTCTCACGTTATTCTTCTCAAATTTCAAATTTTATAATTGGCAAAGAAAAAACCTACTAATTGAACAGAAATGTGATGATCATTATCGATCAAGTCTATATGCTACAGATAGATTTGTACATGAGAAGGTATATATATATACATATATTAGATTTTCAAAAATCATCTTAAAAAAAGAGTAAAGAGTGGGTGGATGGGATCGCGGTTGCCGAAAAGTAATAGCTGGGGGTGGACTTAGGCTCCAGTCACCACCAATCACGACTCGCCTTACCAAAGCACTCGAGAAAATGTGCACTGTGATTGGGGACTAGAGCGTAATATAATTGGTTATCATAAATCTCTTATGTTGTGTTTGGTTGGAGAATTTAAAAAGAAATTTAAAAAGAAAAAGAGAAAAAGTAGATGAAATGAAAACAAAATATATCTATATTTTACATAGTTTCACACGCTTTTTCTTTTTTTATTTCCAAATCCCTCTCCAAATCTTCCAACCAAACACAACATTAAATTGTTAATCTTAAGAAGAAATTATGAATTCAACTCTCAGAGGAAATTAAATTAGGAGACAATTAATTGATAGTTTGCAAGGATAAGAAGATTAATTTCTATTGATACTAATATAACAATTGACAAATATAACATAGTTTTAAAATATTTATTGGTATCTATCGAATAGCATCAGCCCATATATCCGTAAATAACGATATTAAAAGGTCAAAATCTCATTACATAACGACTAATATTAAAAAAGCTGATAGGTAGAGAAAATGGTGAAATACTCACAACCCAGTTGACAGTACGGAGGCTCTGAGCCATCGAAAGAACAAAGAAATTCAAAAGTAAAAACCCTAAAATCTCCAACTTGAAACTCATCTTCTTCAACTCTATGTTTTCTTTATTACTACAGAATACAGATCAGAATGAGACACAGAGACTTCTTTCTGGTTTAGAGTGCTCTTAATCAATCTTCCAATGGCCCTTTATATAAGCCTTGGTATTCGGTGCACTAAGAGAGACTTGTTTTCCTCATTTTTTCCACGTTGATTGAATATTTTCACACATTCTTCCAACACAAAGAAATATAAAATGATGAAGTGAGGGAGGAAGCTTCTTAATATACATTCCAAAAGCCACACACCCATTTCTTTGAATTTTCTCCAAGCAATAATCAAAGTAAATTTGGGCATTTTTTTTATTTTTTTTATTTTTCATTTTTTCCACGCTGATTGAATATTTTCACACATTCTGTCCAACACAAAGAAATATAAAATGATGAAGTGAGGGAGGAAGCTTCTTAATATACATTCCAAAAGCTACACATCTATTTGTTTGAACAAAAATGAGTGGGATTCCTTTTAAAAGATCCTTATAACTCTTATAGTGATTCATACCATTCATGATGTGTGGAGCTTACTATTTTATGTGTAGAGCTTACATCACGAGTGGTGTGAATTACTTTGGAGATTGTGAAGATCCTCTAAAAAGGAAGTCTCTATTATTATTCTTGTTTGAATTTTGGTCTGAGAAATAATCAAAGTAAATTTGGGCATTTTTTTTAATTTTTTATGATCGAACCGCGTCCTAGCCTAGGTAATGTTTTTTTGGGTCCACCCAAAAGCAAAAATTTAGGAAACAAGCAACACTCTAATTGCAAAATCTAGGCAAATAGAAGGGCTGACAAGAATTAAACCTAAATATAAGGGCTGACAAGAATTAAACCTAAATATAAGGGCTGACAAGAATTAAACCTGAACTAGGCATGTGACTAGCAAACCCACTGCAAACTAGGCTATCCCAATAAATTTGAGTTTCTTTTGGCTTTGGCTTTAAGTTGTCTTTTTTTTTTTTTTTGGGAAAAAATTACAAATTAAGTATAATTTTTAAAAATAGCTACTTACACGTAAAAAAGTTTATAATTTTAATAATTAAAATTTATAAACTTTACCATTATTTTGATTTTTTTTTTTCATTCCCTGGACTAATTTGTTATTTCTTCCTTTTTATATGTGTGTTTACGGTAAAAAAAAAAATTTCCCATTTAATTTATTACTAGGTTTGTCTAACTATACCGGCTAGAAAATTTAAAAACAAATTCATAACAATTTTGAAACAATAATACAAAGTCAGTCTTTATAAATAAATAAAAAATTCTAAAATTAGCTGCCTCTTTTTGGTCAATGAGATTTTAAAAATTTACAAATTTTATGATGGCCTAGTCTATACCGACCTAAAAATTAAAATTTAACCCAAAAAAAAAAAATTTAACAGAAGACCTTCACAAAAAAAATAAATAAAGCTTCGTTTGGCATTGGCTATGATAGCCAACTTTTTTTGTGTTAGAACTTTTTTAGCCTAATTTTTCTAGCTTCGTTTGGTTTTTGTTTTTGGATTTTTTTGACTTTTGTGGAAAAAAAAAATGTAATAATTATGGTTTGAATGGGATAAGAGTCATCTAGTGCTCAAAAGCAACAACCATTATCAGTGCCCGTTTGAGGTGTCTTATGGCCTTATTTTTATGATTCAAACCGTTATTTTGTATGGTTTGTTAAGTACTTCATGCCTACCAAAAATCATATTAATCGGATATCAACAACTATATGATCGATAACTAAAAAAATAAACAATGAGTTTTTTTTTTTTTTGAGAAATAGCATAAACAATATACAATTCAATCATATAGTTATTGATATCCGATTAATATGACTTTTGGTAGACATGAAGTACTCAACGAACCCTACAAAATAACGGTTTAGATCATAAAAATAAGACCATAATACACCTCAAACGGAGGCACCACAGTCACTGCTGTGCTTTGAGCACAGCAGGGACCCCTGTTCCGTTTAAATGTGACATTTTATCTTATTAATTTATATAACTTATTTTATCTTTTTTATACTTTTTTAACCCTAAAATATTTAGCAAAGGAGGAGTAAATCAATTCTGGAAGGAACCAAATCTATACATTATTTGTAGGCCAAATTACTTTTTCGAAGCATTTGTGAGACCTGCATCTTTTGCCAATCAAGTCACATGACCATCCGATCTGCATACTTCTTTTTCCTTATCATAATTTACTTTCAGTTATTGGATAGTAAACTATTTTTTCATAATTTTATCCAGCATGTTTGGTTAGAGTTTTTTAAAAATTCTTTTCAGAAAATTTTACTTTCTTATTTTTCGTATTTTTTTATTTTTACTGAATTTTTTTAATATTTTAAGCAATTTTTTTTACTTTTTAGACATACCTAACATAAATATACCTTAAAAAAAAAATTTGTGAAAGAAATCTTTTAAAAATTCACTAAATACCAAAAATATAAAAAAAAATACGAGAATTCCGTACATATTTTGTATTTTTATGTATTTATTAATTTCTTAAAATATTTTTTTACAAATTTTTTACTTTTTAGATACATCTAAGTAAGGTGCATCTAAAAAAGTAAAAAAAAATATTTAAAATTTTAAAAATATTAACTAAAAACAAAAAAATACGAAAACTAAAAAATTCAATTTTCAAAAACTTAATCTAAAAAACTCAAATCAAACATACTAATTAAATTTGTTGACTTGAAAATGTGATGGGCATGTCATGCTTGCACTATTACCGCTATGTTTATTTATAGTGTTGTTTAGAATGATTTAAATAATTACATCTTTTAACTTTTTATAAAAAAATATATATATAAAAAAAAAATAATATGACTGAAAAAATATAAAATAATAAAAAATATACTTATATAACACACTGCAAACAAATTCTAAATCTATAAGTATATGGATCCATTGGAGCTGGCAGCCCTCTGATCTTCAAACCTCAGTACCCGTCATCCAACTGGGATTTTTTTTTTTCAATAAATAGAAAAATAGTTATAAATCTGGTAAGTATTATAGCAAATAATCTAAGCTCAATAACTACAAACTACATCATTTTTTTATTTTATTTTATTTTTTTGGAGTACATCAGAAAGAACAACTACTAACCACATACAACCCCATAACATTCACTATAAAAATTAAGATTTCATAGACCAAAATTTAAGAATAAAACTATTTTTAATAAGGATCAAATATTTTTGTTGTAAAGAATATCATTATTATATTTTTAGTAACAAAAATTACACATTAGTAATTAATTATTATCTTTTTGGACCAAATTTTTTGTCTCAAAAAATAAATTATTTTGAGACTAAATTATTTTGTTCTTCAAAGTCTATTTATTAGTGACATTTTCAAAATTTTGTCACTAAAAGTCATATTTTAGACTTTTCGGAACGACCTTTTAGAGACTATCCTCATGACGATAGAAATCGGTCTCTAAATATCTTTTGTAACAAAATTTTCACTTTTAAAAATCAAAATATTTTGTCTCTAAAACTTTTATTTATTGTTGTAATCCAATCGCGAGTGAATTTTTTTTTCTTTTCAATCAATAGATTAAAAAAAGATAACTACAAATCTGATAAATATTACATCAAATAGACCATTAACCTAATAATAATTAGAAAGTCAACCTTCACCAAGTAATCCAAGTCCAACAACCAGTAGCTATATACAACCCCATTTTTGTTTTTTAATCCGCAAAAGAACAACTTTATTAATTTGGAATTAAGGTGAAACCTTTTATCAACCATCAATAAAGAGGCAAACAAAAAAACAAGACATTTGGGAAATGCTATATGCATCAAAACAGAGGCTAAGATTAAGTTGGCACCAGATTCACAGCCAAGTCATATGCAGCATAATCCAGCCAAATTGTAATACAACCCTATAATGGGGAGAAATAAGCATACCATAAACAAAAAGGGTATCAAACTCATCTTTATAAGAGTTGAACTGAAAACCTCATGTAAAAAAGGGTCTACCCAATCAGTAGGCCGAAAGCCCTAGTTAATCATGGTGAGTTAAAGAGTCCAAATGTTGCCAAAATAATGTATTTGGTGCAACTTTTCTCATGCAGAAAAAAGTTAATAAAAAAAACTAAATATATTTTCTTCATAATTTTCAGATAATTATTATTATTATTTTTTGAGTTATTTAAGTTATTTGTGTCTCAATAAAGTATGCATACCAATGTGTAGTTTAAAAGCATTTTAAATGTGAATTCCGGTTAACTTGGACAATGTAAAGTTGCAACCTTGTATTATGCTGTCAAGCTCTCTTGAGGAAGGTTGCTGTGGTGGTTTTGTGTTATATGTCCTCTGTCCACATAGGAGTTTTTTTGTGTGATTGGCTGTGTGTCCTATGTTTTGGTTGTCTTTTTATTACGGTTGGTTACTCACCAATTTTTGATGGTGTGCTAGTAAATGATAGAGCGGACTTATCGGTGCTAACCTAGTTGGGATTGATTTGTTTCGTTTTGATATTCGTTGCACTCATCGCTTTTTTTATTGATGTAATTCTCTTTTGGTTCATCAATAAAATTTATCTTTTGCTGAATAAAAAAAAAAAAACTTGGACAATGTGAATTTAAATTAACTTGGACAATACAATATTAATTTGGCCAAATTAACTTGGACAATGTGAATTCAAATTTATCATATGATGAAAGAAGGCAAAGAAAGTTATTATTCAATTATTCATTCGAATTTAATTCAAACCTGTTAGCGGTATAATCTGAAAGTTGTTATAGTAACCAGTTTGATATTATAATTGCAAAGGCCAAAAAAAACTTAAATAATAATTCAAAAAATGTATTGAAGAAATTATATTAATGAATATTTGGTTAATTGAAGTATAAATTCTTCAAAGGACTTGGGGATAGCCCAAGTTGTTATACCTTTAGATTTTTAGGAGTAAATTTCTGATTTGAACTTATGAAAAAGCGTGGATCGTCCAATTTTAATAACCTAAGATATGAATCTCCTAACATCCTACTTAGTGCAAATACATACATGCAATCTCCTAAATGTCTTAATTAACTTCTAAGATTTTGAGTTAAGTTACAATTTGTTCTATTTGTATAATGCCTATGAAAACTAAAAGACAATAGCATGTGATAGTATTAATTACACTTAGAATCCGTGCACTTTTATTAAACTCCCACTTTAATCCTTTCTCATCTCTTGTATGATTTTTTATCTATAAAGGTTCTTTTTTGCTAATCAAAAACAAAAAATATATGTATATATATTTAGCACCACTGTATTTTTATCAAAATCTCACTTCAATCACTTCATTTTAGTTTCCCTCTCAATTTTTGAAATAATGTTATTATTTGGACTAGATTATAACTTGACTCAAAGTGTGAAGGATTAATTGAAACAACTAAAAGATCATGAAACAAAGTAAAATTTGATATAAAATATAGAAGTACAAAGTGTAATTTCTTATGTATCACTACAACATAACAGAATTTTAGAGATCACAGTCTCTAAAAGTGGAAATTTTGTTACAAAAGACATTTAAGAACCAATTTCTTTCACCACCAGGATAGTCGCTAAAAAGTTATTCCGAAAAGTCTTTTAGTGACAAAATTTTGAAAATGTCACTAATAAATAGACTTTTAGAGACAAAATAATTTGGTCTCAAAATGGTTTATTTTTTTAGACAAAAAATTTGATCCCGAAAGGATAATAATTCATTACTAATATCTAATTTTTGTTGATAAAAATATAATAACAACACTTTTCGCAATAAAAATATTAATCTCTAAAAAATAATTTTATTCCTAAATTTTGATTTCTAAAATTTTAATTTTTTATAATGTATATATATATATAACTAAAAACCCAACAAAACCAATACAATTTAATTCAATGCTGGACTTTTTTAGAGCAAATGGTATGAAGCCAATATGGAGTAGGTGATTAAATTGTATGTATATATAATTAAAATATTGTCAACAATAGATATTTTTTTTTGGGTGAATAGTCAACAATAGATATTAGTTTAGAAAGATCAATCAATGTAACCTCTAGCTCCAAATGTCAACGTGTCATTTGCAGTTATTTTTCAAAGCTACCCTCCTTTCCCATGTTGAAATATATATATATATATATATATTTTATGTCGGCGAACGTTTTCTTCTTTTCTTCCCCGTTAAGCAAAATATAAATAAAAATACAAAATTTGAATTAATTCAATTTTATTTTATGAGTAGAGACGAATATTTTATCACATGAATAACAGAGTACTTGAATACAAAAATCAAGACCAAGACATGCAACATATTGGTGAAAGGATTCATCACCGCTAAGGTACCAGTCGATCAGCTAATTATGTTGGAAGGCCAAGCAAAACGACACAGACACATAAATACGAACTATTACAATCACAACTTTCATTACAAATTTGTTTTTTTAAATGCCAATAATAGTTGTACAAGCACGAAAAATAACTGGCACGAGTACTCTGTGTATCCAAGTTCGAACTCTTCAATGGGATGCCGTTCTTTCCACAAAATAACTCTGGTGAGCTACTCAGTAGATGTTGTTAGAAAAAATAGTTTTTTAGTGGTTTTAATTAAATATTAAAGTGGATCCCAATTATCTATTGTGTTGGGTTCAAATGGATCAAAAATCATTGAGATTTGAATAAGAAATTGCCTCACGATGTTAAATTTATGAATGGGATTTTAAGGGTATTTAAATCTTTTTTTTTTTTTTTTGTTAAAAGGTATGAATTCTTTGGGCATTTAAACTTGTCAACTTTTTAGAAAGGGGCTATAGATGCTGGTTAATGATGTTTTAATGACCAGCCTTAAACGCTGAAGGCTCTTATTTTCTCCCCTAAACATGTATAAATTGAGACCCTCCTGTCAAGTCTCAATATAGAAATTTTTACTTCCATTTTACAAGTCAGTTTGTCAGCAAGTTCCTATAGTGAGAGAGTGCTGCCACAGTTTTTGTTCGCTAAGTTAGACAGAAAGTGCTTCTACCATAGTTGGTTTTTGACCGTCGTATCCTGGAAGACAGACGCCGGGATTCCTCAAGCACTCGACCTGTGAGGCGGCAAAATCTGTTTTAAGGAAACTGCTACCTTGTAAGTTTCGGTTTGGTTTCTTTACCATTTTATTGTATTGTGTATTTCTGTTGTAATTTAGTTGTAATTATCAGCATATGTTCTTAGTATATAATTTTAATTTTTTCATAAATCTATTTATTTAATTTCACAATTTGAACAACAAGCTTAAAACAGATTTTTATATATTTTCTATGAAATTGATCGAATAGATTTATATAGACAATTAGGTTAGTTTTGTATAATGTTACTAGGAACTGCTATGAATTGCTCACCGTTTCAATGATACAAAATGTAAATTTGCATGTTTAGAGATTCAAATAATTTATCTGAATAGGCCATTGTTCCGTTTTATGTAGGTTAATTGCCGGTTCATGATTTTGCTTTTTTGCATGCACATAAAATTATTTTTATGCCTTCTTGCACTGATTCATCCTTCTGAGTACATTAATATATTTGTGTTTGCTAGTGAATAGATCCATGTGTGTCTTGGACATATTGCATGCTATTATACATTATTTAAGTAGACTACTTGTATAAAGATAAAGTCCACTGTTTGTTTTTCCTTTAGAAATTCAATGATTGTAAATTATGCAATGTTATTATCTAATTGCTTAGTTTAATTAGAATGCTCTATCATAATTTGCATACTTAATTGTATTAGTATGATCTTATTTTATGCATATGGTTCATCATTCCCCTACCATGATTTGCATGAATTTTAAGGTTATAAAATATAATTTATGGATGTTGCAATTTTGACATGCTAATTCTATTCTAGTTTTTAATTTGTTGCATGCTTATTATTTTTTAGACTAGATTACATAATTAAATTTTTTTTTTAAGAATTATTTGCATATGTTAATTGCTAAATGGTTATTGGTTTGTAACTCTTGCATTAATTTGAATTTAATTTGATGCATTAATCTGAATTATCTAATTGCGTGCATTAATTTTTGGTTTTAATTTATTTATTTGGAGTTACAAGTTTACATGGCTCTTGTGAATTAATAACTCATGACTTTTAAATTTTATTTTAAAATTATAATTTAATTTTGAAGTTACAAATTGTATTTTGTTTTGGTACCTTATATCAATTGGTTACTTATATAATTAATAGTTGACTAGATGGTTTCATTTAATTTATTAAATTTACTTTTTTCTTAGATTATTTGTTTGTATTTTGTTGTGGTTTCCTACTAACTTTCTTTGCAGACATACCAATACAAAAGGAAATGGAAAAACAAATACAAAACCAAATGAATAGTATTTGGAATGTAAAAACAAAAATATTTGGACTACTAACCTTTGTGTTGAATAGGAATACTTAAGCGTGGAAAGGCTTTTGGACTAAATAGAATCCTTATGGATTGACTATTTTATTTAAATGTTTGAAGCATGTTTTCTTGAGATTTAGTTGGTTTGTTTATCAATTTGTAGTAGTAAGTTTTATTTGCTTATATTGTTGTAGCAATTATTTACATTGCTTGTAAAAGTTTTGGACCTTGGTTTGTTTTAACCTAATTCATCCCTAAGAAAATTTAATTCTTAAAATTTTTTATCACGGATTAGGAGTCAACATGCTCTTGAAAGTTTTGTCAAAAGGTTAACTGGGTTTTAAGTGGGACCGATATGACCCCTCCAGTCTTCCTGGGAACATTCTTGACCATGTTCGATTCTAGGTTTTGTGGTGAGACTAAATTTTGAATTAACTTTTCATCTGAGGGATTTTCTAAGGGTTAAGTTTAATTTCTGGAAACACAGAAGTGATATTCTGGTGTAATTTTCAGAAATGACAACTATCAATGATGCTGCTTCTACTGCTAATGTTGGTGGGGATTTGAACCCTGGGCAACTGGGTTGCCAACCCCTACTGCTGTGACCTCTGTGGTCAACCCTGGCGTTACTCTGGCTGTTTCGGGAGGACCACTTAGTCATCATGAGCGCCCAGAAAAATTTACCGGGGTAAACTTTAAGAGATGGCAGCAAAAGATACTATTTTACTTAACCACACTACCCTTGCAAAGGTTACGGCGAGATCCTCCAACCGTGGCAGAGAATGAGCCTGACAGGCAAAAAGTCATGGCGCTTGACACATGGAAGCAAACAGACTATCTTTGCCAGAACTATATGTTCAATAGCTTGGCAGACTCACTCTATAGTGTGTTTTGTACCAAGAGCTCAGCAAAAGAGTTATGGGAATTTACGGACAAAAGTGCAGGCCGAGGATCTTAGGGGCAAAGAAATTTGTGGTTGGCCGATTCATAGATTTTAAAATGGTAGATTCAAAAACTGTGCTAAGCCAAGTCTAGGAGTTCCAAGTGATCTTGCATGAAATTCATGCGGAGAGAATGCCTTTGAACGAGTCATTCCAAGTTGCTATGATCATTGAGAAACTTCCCAATGGTTGAAAGGATTTCAAGAACTACTTGAAGCATAAGCGCAAGGAAATGTCAGTTGAAGACCTGATTGTCTGACTCTGAATTGAGGAGGATAATAGCAAAAAAGAAGGGAGTACCTCCTCAGTAAAGGCCAATGTCATTAAGCATGGCAAATCTTTTGGGGTAAGGAAAAAGCCCCCTGTGAACAAGGGCTCTAAGTTGGGGCCAATGGGTGGTGTTGCAAAGAAATCGATTTACAAGCCGTAGGAATTTGGTTATCGGTTCTTAGGAAAATGCTACAACTATGGTAGCGAGAGGCATCGGGCTAGTGATTGGGGCAAACAGAAAAAGCCATACAAGACTAAACCTCGTGCTCATATGACAGATATTCAAGAGCACTCCCATGATGAGGATGACATGCACTTGTCTACTGTTGTCTCTGAAGTGAATATGGTGGGTTCAAATCCAAAAAAATGGTGGATTGATACTGGGGCTACACGTCACATCTGCTCCGAGAAGAAACTGTTTACAACTTTCGAACCGGTTACAAATGGTAATAAGTTGTTTATGGGAAATTCTGCTACCTCTATTATTGAGGGAAAAGGAAAGGTAGTCTTGAAGTTAACCTTAGGAAAGGAGCTAACCTTGAATGAAGTCTTGTATGTTCCGGACATTCGTAATAATCTTGTCTCATGTTCTCTTCTCAGTAAACATGGCTTTCTCATGGTTTTTGAGTATGACAAGGTCGTTCTAACCAAGAGCGGAATGTATGTGGGTAAGGGTTATATGTTGGGGGTATGTTTAAACTCAATATAATGACTATTATCCCAAATATGAATAAATATGCATCTTCTTTTGTTTACATGCTTAAGTCTTCCAATTTTGTGGCATGGTAGACTAGGACATGTAAACTTTGAATCTTTACGTAGATTAATCAAGTTAGATCACATACCATCTTTTAAGATTAATTAGAAACACAAGTGTGAAACTTGTGTTGAAGCGAAGTTGACAAGATCTTCGTTTCATTCTATTGAAAGAAGTTCAGAACCATTGGATTTAGCTCATAGTGATGTGTGTGACTTAAAATTTATACAATCATGTGGTGGCAATAAGTACTTCATCACTTTTGTTGATGATTGCACTAAGTATTGTTATGTCTATTTGCTCAAAAGTAAAGATAAGGCTATTGACAAGTTTGTTCTTTATAAGAATGAAGTTGAGAATCAAGTAGGCCGCAAGATTAAGGCTTTAAAAAGTGATTGTAGTGGTGAATATAAATCTCCGTTTATTGAGATTTGTACTCAATCTGGGATTATCCACCAAACCACGGGACCTTATTCTCCTCAATCAAATGGGATTGCTAAGCGGAAGAATAGGATGCTAAAGGAAATGATGAATGCAATGTTGATAAGTTCTAGATTGCCACAGAACATGTGGGGGGAAGCAATTCTCTCTGCTAATTACATTCTAAATAAAGTACCTCGGAAGAAGGTGGACAAGACACCGTATGAGTTATGGAAAAGCATTAAGCCTTTGTATAAATTCTTATGAACGTAGGGGTGTCTTGCAAAAATGGCGATTCCTACACCCAAACGAGTTAGGATAAGTCCAAAATCCGTGGATTGTATATTCATTGGTTATGCACATAATAGTAGTGCGTATCATTTTCTTGTACATAAGTCTGAAATTCCAGACATACACAGGAACACCATCATGGAGTCAAGGAATGTATGTTTCTTTGAAGACATTTTTCCTTGTCGAACCCACGAAGGGTTTTCGAGGTCTTTGGAGCAATTGGATAAGCTTGCTAGTGATGATGATCATGTTGATGATCATGGTGATGATCAAATTGAGGTTTTAGATGAGCCTAGAAGGAGTAAAAGGACTAGGATGTCCAAATCTTTTGGTCCAGACTTCTTGACTTATATGGTTAAGAACGAATCTCAAACTTTTCATGAAGCTATGACTTATCCTGAGAGTCCTTTATGGAAAGAAGCGATCAAAAGTGAGATTGACTTCATCTTACAGAACCACACCTGGGAGTTGGTAGATTTACCTCAAGGTTGTAAGCCTTTAGGCTGCAAATGGATTTTTAAAAGAAAGATGAAGGTCAATGGGTCAATTGACAAGTATAAGGCGGGGCTCGTTATCAAAGGGTACAAACAACGAGAAGGCCTAAATTACTTTGATACGTACTCACTTGTAACTAGGATAAAATCCATTCGCATGGTGATTGCGATAGCAGCTTTGCGCAATCTAGAGATACACCAGATGGATGTAAAGACAGCTTTCTTAAATGGGGATTTGAATGAAAAAATCTATATGGAGCAACCTGAAGGGTTTTCAGCTGCAGAGCAAAACAAGAAAGTCTGTAAACTTGTCAAATCATTGTATGGTTTGAAGCAAGCGCCTAAACAATGGCATGAGAAGTTTGACAACGTAATGTTGTCAAGTGGGTTTAGAATCAACGAGTGTGACAAGTGTGTTTATGTCAAAGACACTGACAGAAGTTATGTCATTTTGTGTCTATATGTTGATGATATGCTCATTATAAGTAGTA
Organism: Camellia lanceoleosa; assembly: GCA_025200525.1. NCBI lineage: Eukaryota > Viridiplantae > Streptophyta > Magnoliopsida > Ericales > Theaceae > Camellia > Camellia lanceoleosa. The sequence goes on along the minus strand of CM045766.1, from coordinate 87,367,429 downwards.
ACGATGAAATGATCAAAACTACCAACAAGTTGTAAAACTCTAAGTTTGACATGAAGGATATGGGCATTGGATGTTATTAGGAATTAAGATTACCGAACATCTCGGTGGAATTGTACTTTCTCAGTCTCATTATGTTGATAAGATACTTGAGAAGTTTAGTGGATCAGATACGAGTGTGTCATCGACACTTGTAGACTTAAGTCTACATTTTACCAAGAATAATAAAGAGAGTGTCTCTCAGTTAGAATATTCTCGGATAATTAGAAGTTTAATGTATCTGATGAGTTGTACTAGGCCGAATATAGCTTACTCGATTAGCAGGCTTAATAGATACACAAGTAATCCCGATGCTTCTCATTGGAAGGGCATTGTCTTGGTGTTAAGGTATTTACGCTACACTCGGAATTATGGGCTGCATTATACTCAATATCCAGTAGTGCTAGAAGGCTATAGTGACGCAAATTGGATATCAGATATAAAGGACTCAAAGTCCACTAGTGGATATGTGTTCACTCTTTGTGGGGCAGCCATGTCTTGGAAATCTTCCAAGCAAACGTGTATATCTAGATCAACGATGGAATAAGAGTTTATTGCTTTAGATAAAGCAATGGAAGAAGTTGAATAACTTTGCCATTTCATTGAAAATATTTCATGTTGGTCTAAACATGTGCTAGCTATTTGTATTCATTGTGATAGTCAATCCGCAATTGGTAGGACATACAGTAATATGTATAATGGAAAGTCTAGACATATCCGTCATAGACATAATTCCATACGACAACTACTCTTGAATAGAGTTGTTTCTATAGACTATATAAAGTCTAAAGACAACATTGCGGATCCGCTAACCAAAGGGTTAAATCGAGTGTTATTTGAAAGCGTCGTCAAAAGGAATGGGGTTGAGGCCTTTGGAAGTTCTTGGAATGGAAACCCAACCTAGTTGACTAGAGATCCTAAGATCTAGGTTCAATGGGACAACCTAATTACGTGTAACGGTGGTATGTCACTGAGGAGGTTAAACCTCCAGCCATTCTTTTTATTAGTGATACCTGCAAGTGTAGATGTTAAGTTGAGCTTTTAACGACTCTATTGTGTTAAGATGTTGAGCTAAGTATAGCAGGATACTAAAGTAGAGTCACCTATGTGAGTTTAAAGTAGGGCCGCTTCTAGAAGAATTGGGCAGGCCAAGATTCTTTGAAACTACTCGCTGAACTAGGCTAGTGCCCAGGGCTATATAGGGCACACCAGTGAGAACAGAATGGTGGTAGGAGTAATTCCCGTGTGAGATCTATTGTCTCAGTTTACATAAACGGCAGAACAATTTAAGATGTCATATTCACTGATTAGCCAATAAACTCGATAGGTTTTCACTAGGAGAGGTTTAAAGCCAAAAGCTACCTTTTCTGATGTCGGGGTTAGTTCGTTGTACTCTCTCTCTCTCTCTGAGCCATTATTGCTGAACGGTGTCCGTTTGTTGAGTCATTCAATCAATTTTTATTCATGTGGGGGATTATTGGAAAAAATGGTTTTTTGGTGACTTTAATTTAATATTAAAGTGTGGTGACTTTAATTAAATATTAAAGTGGGTCCCAACCATCTATTGTGTTGGGTCCAAGTGGGCCAAAAACCATTGAGATTTGAATAAGAAATTGCCTCATGATGTTAGATTTATGAATGGGATTTTAAGGGTATTTAAATCCTTTTTCTTGGCTAAAAGGTGTGAATCCTTTGGGCATCCAAACTTTTCAACTTTTTGGAAAGGAGCTATGGATGCTGGTTAATGGTGTTGTAATGACCAGGGTTAAAGGCTGGAGGCTCTTCTTCTCTCCCCTATACATGTATAAATTGAGATCCTCCTGTCAAGTCTCAATATAGAAATTTTTGTTTCAATTTTATAAGTCAGTTTGTAAGAAAGTTCTTATAGTGAGAGAGTGCTGCCACAGTTTTTGTTTGCGAAGCTAGACAGAAAGTGCTTCTGCCGTAGTTGGTTTTTGACCGTCGTATCCTGGGAGATAGACGCCGGGATTCCTCAAGCACTCGACCCGTGAGGCGACGAAATCTGTTTTAAAAAAACTGCTATCGTGAAAGCTTCGATTTGGTTTCTTTGCCATTTTATTGTATCGTGTATTTCTGTTGTAATTTAATTGTAATTATCAGCATATATTCTTGGTATATAATTTTGATTTTTTCATAAATCTATTTATTTAATTTCACAATTTGGACAACAGGTATGTGCCGAAAAATCCATCCGATGCCTAAGTTAGTTCATAGGATCAATATGTGGAAAGCTTGTTAAATTCAAGAGCTATAATTGCGATACGTTGTCTTAGGTCATTTCTGAGCTTTTATAAACGCTACATGATAGACTTCTACTAGGACTCTCGTTCCCTTTCCTAGAATCCTGCTAGGAGTTATCTTCCTAAATGATAAGACTTATCCTTTAACACTCTTATCACTAAAGTCATGTGTAACGACCTAAGTCTCAGCTCGACAATTGAGCTAAACAAATCCATCGCCCAGTTGCATGTCAATTGTGTAACTACATTTAACATCTTACTATCTTTAGATAAAATCACCAAACTAAAACCTAACTACAAGACCATGCTAAGTTTGAGTAGTTCAACCATCCGTTGACTTCTTTAATCCAATCTAAGACCTTCGTAGGCCGGCCCAAGTCCTCACGATGTTCTTACCCCGGTCAACAACCAACCTCCAGTTGTTCGGTTCACATTCTGGCACCATTTGCTCGGTCCAATGCCGATTGTCGATTGTGCGGCCCAATTCATTAAAACGACTACGCTTTTGCTTAGTCAAAACTCATTAAGAGTCCAACCAAAACTGTCCCGCGCTAGTTTAGTCCAGCCCACTATTTCAATACCAATTACCCTCTCATTAGTGTACCTATCGAAATTAGGGATATTTATTAGAAAGTTTTCAAGCACTTGTATCCCAATTATTTCATAAAATATTATTGTATTCTAAAAAGTCTTATTATTTTAGACTTTTGATCCACAAAATTCTAATTATCATATTTAAGGTATTTTATGAGCAATTTTTCGCTTACAAATATGTTTTGAACCCTAAACAACTTGGAGGTATAAACATTCATATTAAATAAATTTGACAATATAAATATTTATACTGATAATGTGAATGTTCACATCATGGAACATTTACATTATCAATGTGAATATTAATGCATACTTTACCCTATTATTATTAAAGATATTTTGATAACTATATCACTTATAAAATTTATTAGAATATAAAAAAAATAAAATAAATAAAAAACTTAAACTAAGTAGAATATAAATAAGTGAAGAAAAACCTTATAAATAAATAACCTTTGAAATTAAAATCAAACTTGTATCAATGGATTCCCAATATACATGAATTCATAGCCAATTCACCGGTTGAACCTCTATTCACATTCACATTCAATATCGGCCGTTAGCAATTACAAACTCTTTTTTGTAGTTAATAATTTTAAAATAATAATAATAATAATAATCATGCTGATGATGACACCTATTGTTGATATTACTCAATATTATCAATACCATTACCTCACGACTCATATCGATAATATGCGGATATTACTGTGATTCACTTTCTTAAAGTTTTTAATTTTTATATATTTAAAAGCTAAATTGCAAAAGCACAAACGCCATCATATAATTGACGTACTGTGGCACGGGCAGTGATGATGGGTAATTCTCTTTTTGACATAGCTAAACAAATAGGTTTCAACTTAATTTGAAAAAAGGGGCTGGTTTTTCACCAGTCCATGGTTGGATTAAAAAGTATTATTGGATCGGTAAGAGTTCATTTTGGATTTCGTTTTGATAATTTAAATTATTTAATATGTAAAATTTATTGAGTGTTATATATTTGTAAAAAATTACGTTGATCGGTTATTGATAACTACATGATCAAATCAGTTTTGTATAAAAAAAATGAATAATGAAAAAATAAATAGTTGACAGAAATCTGATCTGATGAGATAGCTATCGATATCCGATCAACGTAATTTTTTACAGAATATAGTACTTAATGAGTTCTATATATTAAATTATTTGAATTATCGAAACGGGACTTTTAATATACCCCCACAAGTCCAACCGTACCCTCCAGTCCGAAACCCAACTCTTATAAAAAAATATAAGATCTTGCTAACAAGTAAGTGAAAGGCAAAATGGTTAAAGAATATAAGACACATTTTATTAAATTTAATACATTTTTATTAAAATTAATATATTTATTAATAGTTTTATATATTTTTAAAACACTTTATACATATTTTTTAATATTAAATACAAACTGATTACTATCACAACTTTCATGGTAGATTTACACCTTGAGAAAAACAATTTCCTAACACAATTTGTTAAATTTATGAACTAAATACAGTTTGAATATATCAAAATTTTCTTTACTTTTGTCTTTAAAACTTCAATTTGTTGTAATATATATATATATTGTATTAATTTAGTTCAATTAATAACATCTATTGAAAAATTGTACAAAAATAATAGCAAAATAATATGTTTAAAGGAAAATTTATTATTTTAAATTAGATACCAATCCTAATTTCTTTGAAGAAAGTAAATTGAATATCTTATCTTTTAACTATTTCACCCTTTGATTTTTAAGCATTGGTATGTTGATTGTTTACAAAATAAAAACAAACGGATCCGATATTGGGAACTATGGCCTCGTTTGGGAAGTAACTATTTTAGTAGACTATTTGGTTTTTTAGCTATTTTAGTAGGCTATTTTAGTTTTTGTGTTTGGGAAGATGAGATGAATTTTATTTGAGTTGTTGTATTGAAAAATGTGTTGAAATGATGTTTGAAATTAAAATGACAAATTTGTCCCTAAAAATATATTTTTTTTAAATTGCTGTCAAGGGGTAAAATCATAATTTACTTATTGATGGAACAATTTACATGGTGATGTAGTGTGCCTACTGCATTTATCTTAAATTAATTTTTTTTTTTTTTTTGAAAAAGCTTGCAACCATGGGTTTTTTTGGCTAAATTTTCATTTTAGGCTATAATAACCTCTTTAGCCACTTCCCAAACAGCGCCATATAATTTTAAAATATTTGATTGGGTTATTCTCAAGTTCAAATATGAACTTTATAAAACTTGACAGACCTATAGAGTTCACTATAAGTCTCGTTTTAAACAGTTTATTTTGTAAAATTCTCAATATATATCATTTATGAAGAAAAAAAAAAAATCGATCCTATAATCTTAGTATTTTTTATTTTATTGTGTTTGTCTCAAAAAAAAAAAAAAAAATAGATAACAAGTTTATTTTTTAAAATAGATCATCCAAACTTACTTGTCGTCTTTGTTTTTTTTTTTTTTTTTTTTTGACAAACACATTAAATGAAAATTTTACGATTATCAGATTGACTTAATTTTTTTTTTTATAGATATTATACACAGAGGGTCCTACAAATAAACTGTTCAAATAATTAAAATAAAACTCGTAAGAGCTCGATGGGCCTATCTTGAGAGAGGCTCAATCGTAAAGATATACATAGTAAGGCCAAGTTTGGAAAGACTAAATAAGTGTACTTTTTGACTTTTCTTGTATTATGTGTAGAAAAAGTAGAGAAGAGATGTTGATTGATGTGACCCAAAAAAGATAAAAATATGAAATAAGTGCACTTTTTTAGTTTAGCCAAACTTGGCCTAAATATAATTCTAAAAATTTGTTAAATTTTATAAAAGAATAAATATGATAAAATCATGTTATCACAATTATCATAGAACCAGTTTGAATTTTCAATATAAATAAAAAATAAAAATAAAAAATCTATACACAATGACAAAAATAAAAAATAAAAGTACCAAATCATCAAAATGGGTGTTTCGACAATCACAGCTCCTGAACTGAACGATTCAATTTTTTCTCCCAACGGAAGAGGGAAGTGGGAGGGGACCTATTGGGCCTACCGGGGCTATTTGGTACAATTTTTAGAAGATAATTTTAATTTATTTTAATTTTAAAATTTATGTCAAACTGGTTGATACAATTTTTATTTATAGTTTATTATGTAAAAAAAATTTAAATAGATTAAAAAAATTAATTATTTAAAAATTAAAAAATAAATACTTTTAATTTCTATTTTCTAATGACTATCTTTTAATTTAAAAAAAAATTCACCACATGGAGCGATAATGACAGTCGGAGCTGTTTAACCCTTTGTGGGCCTTCATCAATAAAAACATAAAAAAAAGGGAAAATTACCATGTAGTCTTATGTAGGAGATGTATTTCCCTTTTAATCCCAATTTATTTTTAATAGATTAATAAGTCCACAGTTTTTTAAGTTTTATACCTAGAGGTCCCGTTTTTTATTTTTGTATTTTTAAATGACTGTATTACCCTTTGTTTTGAGATCTATATATACGTGGGAAATCAAATTTTTGGTGCGTGAAAAAAAAGGAAATCAAATCTTAAATCTCTGCGATCGCGATTTCTGTTCGTTGTGGTGATCTCATTGTGCTGTGTGGTCGATCTGATTGTGCTGTGAGGTTGATCTGGTTGTGCGATCTGAATCTGTGTGTACAGGCTATATCTGCGTACATTGTCTCTCTCTCTCTCTCTCTCTCTCTCTCTCTCTCTGGTGATAGATATATGTATGTGTATGTATGTATGTGTCGATACATAGATATACATATATATGTATATATATATATATATGTCTGTGTGTGTATGTAGTTTGTATTTGTTGATAGATATATGTATGTATATATAGATAAGCAAATTTGCGTGGTATGTGGTTTGTGTTTGGGAAATTTTGTTTGTTTGATTTTGATTTTGTTGATTTTGTTTGTCGTATAGTGTAATGTATTTTGAAGTTGTATTTTGGAATTGTGAATTGTGCAGTGTTGGTATTGATATGTTGTAACTGTATAATTTTGCAGTTTGGAATAGGTGAACAATTGTTTGTTGGTTTGTGATTTTGTAGTATGGAGGGGTGTTTCATGTTAATGTGCAAATACAGTAATTGTTGTGCTGCTATCAAGATTAGTGAGGGATGTAGTTAAGATGAAGTTGTTGAGAAAATATGTCGAAGTTCAAGGAGTTGAGTGTTGGTAACTTTTGTTTGTTTTCTCTGTTCTGAATATTCTAATTGTATTGTTGAATGTGATGATGATTTGGGGAATATCTTTGTCAATGGTAGGTGGTAGTGGTTGTCATGTTGTTGATGTTATTGTGGGGATAAGAGAGTTGTGGAGGTTGATGATGGTAATTCTTGTAGGATTGATTACGTAACTTGTGAGAGTTCTTTTGTGAATGATTGTGATGATGTTGGTGGGTTGTTGCGTAGTTTTTATCGAGAACGAGAGAGTTTTGTTGTCTGCTAGTTGGAAGGGATTATACATAGTGTTGGTCAAGAATTTGAAGGTGGAGTCGGCATTCCGCATTGCATTAGCTAAGTATCACGATTGAGTGTGGTTTTGCGATGAATTATTTGAAGAACGATGCAACAAGGGTAGCTTCTTGAGTGTGTGATGAAGTCGTCTGGGTTGTAAATGGTTTGTGCATGGAAGGGTGTTGATGGATTCGGTGTTTTTTATAATGAAGTTGGATAATGTGCATAGTTGTGGGGTTGTGGCTCGTAGATCTTGTAGCAAAATGGTTGGTTCTAGACTTGTGTCTGATATTGTGCAAAATGATATTAGTGATAATCCGTTGACTCGTCCTATTGAAGTTAAAAAAAAGTTGAAGAAGCAATATGGTATAGATGTTTCTTATCGGGTTGCATGGTTAGGAGTTGATAAGGCCAGAGGTGGGTTGTTTGGTGATTTTGCAACTTCTTTTGACCAGCTTCGATGGTACCTTGAGGCGGCTATGAGAACGAATCCGGGAAGTGTGTTTGAATTAGATGTGGATGAAAGTAGTGGGTGTTTTCGGAGGTTGTTTGTGGCATTTCATGGATGTTTGTATGGCTTTCAATTTTGTCGTCCGTTGTTGTTTATTGATGGTACATTTTTGAATGGGCGTTACAAGGGGCATTTGCTTGCGGCAACATCAAGGATGGTAATCAAGGTGTGTATTTATTTGCAGTTAGTATAGGTTTTTGTTTGTCGGTGTTATTGTATTATGAGTGTGCTAATTTTTGCGGTTTCATGTGATTTTGTTTGCGAGCTGTTTGCTTTGGCTTTTGCTATTGTTGATCTTTGAAAATCAAGATAATTGGATGTGGTTCTTAAGTCGGTTGTTAAAAATTTGTTGGTTCGGTAGGAGATTGACTTTTGTGTCGGATCGTCAACATGGATTGCTAGATGCTCTTTCGGTGGTTTTCCCCAATGCACATCATGCTTATTGCTTGAATCATTTGAAGAAATTTGATTGACAAATTGGTGGGACTTCGTACTACCTATAAGGCGTGTTTGATGAAAATATTAGTCAAATGTGCTTATCATATGATTTGCTTCTTTCCAACATTATATCACGAGAAATTGAGGCGTATTCTTTGGGAATGGTAGAGTTGATAGTATGTTGGATGGTTTGCAAAATGATAAGTGGGCTAATGCATTTTTTAGAGGAAGCGATATGGTGAGATGTCGTCTAATCTTTAGGAGTCTTACAATAATTGGATTGGTGGGGCTCGTGAGTTGCCTATTACTTGTATGGTTGATATGATTAGGGTTCAAATCATGACTCAATTGTCGGATAGAAGAGTGAATCTAGAAGATGGAGTCTGAAATTGTGTCCGATTATGGAAAAGAAGTTGTTGGACTCTTTGGAGCTAGCTAAGTCTTGGGATGTGATTGTTGCTAGTGATCTTGTGCTTGAGGTTCATTCTTCTATTTCTTTTTATGTTGATATTGGTAGAAAGACTTGTTCTTGCCATGAATGGCAATTGAATGGTTTTCCTTGTTGTCATCTTTGTGCATGCTTTGCGTAATAGTGGTAGAGATGTGTATAATCTCATTGATCCATATTTTCATGAAGATTGTTTTAGAGAGACACGCAAGGAATCTGTTTATCCACTGCCTCGAAGTGAGAGATTTGGTTTTGATGGTGGCAGTAGTTCGGTTATCAAACCTCCTATAACGAAGAAGCAGCCCGGGCGAAACAAGAAGAAGAGGATACCTCGTAGGGGTGAGAATGTGAAGGAAATCAAGTGCGGGAGGTGCTTGAAATATGGGAATCACAATAAGAAGACGTGGAAGGCCGCTATTTGAGGTCACAATGTACTCTTTTCTATTTGTACTTGAATTTGAGGAATTATGGGAATAAAAATGTGACACTTGGTATTATGGAAGTAATGAATAAAGTTGGTTGAATTGTTTTTGTTTGTTCATGTGTTCTTTACTTATTGAAGTTGTTTGGTACTTGATGCGGTTTTGTTTTTATTTTTATGGAATGTAGAAGGTTGTTGAAAATTTCTTATTGAAATGCAGTTTATATTTCATAGCGACAAAACTGTATAATTTTGCAGTTTTAAGAATTATTAGAAACAACCTGATGGTACCGCATAATTTTGCAGTTTTAAAAATCATTAGAAACAAGCTGATGAAACTGCAAAATTTTGCAGTTTGAAGAATTATTAGAAACAACCTTTACTGTATGAAAATATATGCAACCAGAAACAAGTAGACAAACAATCAGAATAACATCCACAATAATGATAATAAGGAGAAGAAGAGCAACAAGAACATCTATGATTTTCACCATAACCATAATAACCAGAAAATGATCATTCCCAAAAGTATATAAAGTACTTGTCAGATTTTAAAAAAGAAAAATTAAAAAAAAAAAAAAAAAAGGTACAAAGATATGTTCCCTTGAAAATTTGTATTGTCAAGAAGTTTGTTCATTATTTCTATGGTTTGGTATGCTTTGTCAACATTTGGTAGTGCTCGAGTTTCCAGGATCGGTTGTTGTCATTGAGGAATTGATTGATGATTTGTGCTCGAAATTTGACCCACTCGGTTGGGCCGAAGTTTTTTACGCCTGAGTTGCAGTTGAGATATTGGTTGATAACATTGACGGCAATTGCACAATCATTCTGCGGTGTTTGAGATGAAGTTAATTAGTTAGGTGAAAGCGCAAAATTTAGCATATTGGAAGATTAGTTTATGGATTTTGTATCTTACGAGTGTGGGGTTTGTTGTGGGCATTCCTCAATTGATGCAATTTACATCTCGCACTCTTGAGATGAAAACATGTTTCCTGTTCTTTGAGTAATGCTTTATTCCATGTCGAGTTGATGTTGTTGCTACAAAATAATTAGTGGGTGTTTTTGTTAGTTATAGTGGTGAGTTGATATGTTTGTAAAGGAAAGGAACTAAGTATGAAATTTTATTTTAACTTACAATTTGTTTTGCAATTTCAAAGTGCTTGTTGTGGCAATCTTTTGCGTGTCTCAAAAGTCATAGTGTCTCCATATTCCATCGGCATTGTCAAAAACCACAATTGTCCAATGGTTGTCGTGGTTGATTGGAAAATGGATATATCTTTTTCATTATACGGAAAATGGTTGTCGATGAGTTTTTCTCTGAGTGCTTGATCTTGGTTTTGTAGTGGAGTCTGTAAGTTATATATATGTTTGAAATGTGTTATAAAACTATGTAGTAATATATGTTGAGAAAGTAGAAAATTTTGCGGTTGTAAGGTATGTTAAGTTTTGCTTACATTGATGAGTATTGAAAACGTAAGATCTTCCTGCATATGGATTGCTTGCAAAGACTAGATCGTTTTCTCAAATTCTTCAATGGTTGGTTGGAGTGCCAATTGCTTTTCTGCGAAGGCATCAATGACTGAAACATGTTATATATGAGAATGTGTTAGTTTTGTGGAATAGGTTATTGAATATGTCTGAAGCTGTAAAATTGTGCGATTGGAGACCTACATTCCCATATAAGGGTTCCTGTTGGTCAATCTGCATATATCTGAAAAGTATCTGTGATTTTCATCTTATTTGCCGGACGGACACAAGCACTTGATTGTGTGTTGTTGATGAGTTGAATTTGGTCTTGGTCTTTTTTGGATAGGCTATGCCAAACCTTGTTTGTTTTGCGACAAGAAATTGTGAGTGGCTTGTTTGGGATTGATTCTTCCTGGAAATCATCATCACTTTCCAATATTTGAAGTTTTGTCTTTTCTTGATTGGCATGCTCTTTTGGGTTTGTTTGAGAACAGCTTTCTCTTTGCCGATATGCTCTTGCATCTTTTCTTTGTCTTTGTTGTTTTGCTTCATGAGCACCTTCTTTGTTGTTGTCATTCTCCTTCTCTTTTCTTCATCGGTACCTGTGTTGGTTTGGGTACATCGGCCGATTTGTGTCTTGTTGGTTGCATCTTCTTTGGGTTTGGTCATTGGTTGGTATTCAAAATCTGGGTGATGTGCTTGTTTTCTTGATTTTTGTTTGATTCTCTTGACCATGGATCTTTGTTGGGGAACCGCCGGTTTTTGGTGGACATTTCCTTGATTGATCTTCTTTTTTACGCAATTTCGACCATGAATTTTTGCTCCATTTCTTGCATTTGTGCTCTCATGTCTGATATGAGCTTGTCCTTGTCATCCTCTTTGGTTGGTGTTTGTGGTTGGTCATGACCTATAAAATGTTGGATTGTGTTTTGGTTAGTTTAATGAAATTTTGCAGTATGCTTTAGTATTAGACAATAGTTTATCTTGTGCATGAAATATGTCAGATTTCTCTTGCAGTTCTTCTTGTTGGTTTGTCAGTTCTTGTTCATTGACTTCTTCTTGTTGGTCTTCTTGTTCATGAAGGTCTTCTTGTTGATCACCTTTTGTTTGTTGTCTTTCTTCTGCTTTATCATTGCCATGTTGTTCATCAGGTTCTTGTTCTTTTTCTTCTTCTTCTTCTTCTTCAGTTTCTTCTTCTTCTTCTTCTTCTTCTTCAGTTTCTTCTTCAGTTTCAGTTTCTTCTTCTTCTTCAGTTTCTTCTTCATCAGTTTCTTCTTCATCAGGTCCTTGATTTTTTCATCATCACTCTTTTCTTCTTGTTCATCACTTTACGGTTCTTCTTGTGGTTTTGCTTTCTTTTCTTTTTTTTTTTGTTGTTCTTCTTGTTCTGATTCTGATTCTGATTCTGAATGATGTTCTTCTTCGAGAAAGTCATCCTCATCACTCTGTAGAAGTGTTTTTTTTTTTTTGTTTCTTTTGTTTTCTTTTTTCGCTTATTGTCCTTTTTGTGGTCATGTTTCTTTGCTGAGAAGTCTGTTGATGTGCTTTGATTGATATGCAATAACTGTATTTCTTGTTCAGTTGGGGTTAAAGGACTTTGGTTAACCTGCATTGGAACAATGTGGCATATATCGATAATCTTGTAAATTTGGTTAGTTTCTTGTCTTTGTGAGTAATGTGGGTTAAGTGACAAAATATGTTTTTGGAAGCGAAAAATGTTCTGATTTCATAACATGAGTGATGTTAAATAAGTGTGTTCTTTGAAGGCGAAAATTTTGTGATTTCATAATATGATTTGTAGTAGAATGAATGTTAAAGGAGAGTTGAATAGATTTGTGCTATGATAGTATAGAAGAGTTTGAATACCTTTTCAAAGTGAGCAAAGGCGATGTGTTTCCACTTGAGTACGATACGCCAAGGTTCCATTTCATAAACCTTGGGAAGCCTTCTTTGTTGGATGGTCGGAGGAGTTTCTTGTGCTCACTGATGCGATCTTGTTAAAAAAAAAAAAAAATTGAAATATGTTAGATAGTTAGAAATAGGTGGATGTCGATATTTTTGTGGGAAGTAGTTGAGCAATGTGTTTACCAAGAGTAACATGACGCATCCAAAGTGACATGCCTTGGGTTGTTGTTTGCATTTGCCATTGAATTCATCGGTGTGTCTTTTATTGCCTCAACCCAATTGTATTTCTTGATGTTGTCGAGATTGTCGACATAGTTGAGAAACTCCAAGCGAGTGTATGGCTGTTGTGGGGATGAGAAGTTTCAAGCACAAGTAAAGGGTGATTACCCTTGCAAGATCTTGACGATCATTGGTTGATTTTCCTTTTTTGTTTGTTGAAACATTTTGGCCAAAGACTTGCCATCCAATCTCTTGGTGATTTGCATCTTCGTTTGTAAAATGGAAGCTCAAAATCCTTTGGTGTTGCATAGGATTTGGTGGTGATCTTGTCTTCTCCTGATCAATCCCAAAAATGAGCTTCACATCACTTTACGAAGTTTCATTTGCTTTTTGCCAAGTAGAAATGATCTTTTTCTTTTGTTGTAGAGTGTTGTCATTTTTGCTACAATGGAGTTGTAGCATCTGCACCAGAGGCCTTGATTGTGTTGAGAGAGCATTTATGAGGTGCCAAAAGGGTTTTTGACTCTGCTGTTGGGCTTTTGTGAATTTGACCCCCTTCAGCAGTTTGATTCTTGTTAGATGTTGGAACGATAATTAAATTGTTGGACTCTCTTCTTGAGGGCTGCTTTGCTTTTTTCTTTTGATGCCTTGGTTTTTGTTTTGGGAGTTGATTGGCTTTCTGGAGCTTTCTTTTTTTGGTCGGAGGAGCTTCTTGTTTTGTTGTTGGCTTTCTTTTGTTTGTTCTTGTTGCGGTTGGAGGTGTGGTTGTTGTTTGTTGTGTGGGTGGGGTGCGTAGTGCAGTTCTTGGGCTTTTTCTTGTTGGTGGTGTGTGTTTTGTGGGTTTTTGGTGGGGTCTTTTGGATTTGGTTGTTTTTGGGTGTGGTGGTTTGGTTTTTGTGGATGGGGAGATGGTGGTGGCTTTTCAATGGATCTGAGGAGATGGACTTTCAAAGGGAGATGGTTAAATCCTGATTGGATTTGTGGGCATATGGGTTTGTTTCTTCCAATATCTTCCAATTTGTTTCGAAAAAATGAAAGCGGCAACGGTATGAGTAATATAGTGACAAAAGCGTATAATTTTGAAGTTTTATATCTGATTTCATATGAAGTTATATGTATTTTGTTAGTATGATTCTGGCCGTATAATTTGTGATTTGATTTGCACTTTATAATAAGTTATCTATTTGTTTTGAGTAGTGGTTAAAGCGTAATTTTGATTTCATTTGCGATTTGAATCAATTGAGATATGTTATTTGTGTAGTGGTGAAATGAAACACTATGATGTTGCATTTATAAATAGTATGAACAATAATAATGACCCTTTGTATTTTGTAAAAAGCAACAATAACAATGAGAAGATTAAAAATTCAAAAATAAGAATAAGAGACGCCAATATTGAACAACAAGAATAAGAATAAGGTGTTGAATGTGTAAAAATAGGGATTTATGTGTAAAAAAAGTGTTTTAGAATGTTGAAAAAATAGGGGAGTATAATGTTTGAAAACAGGGGATTATATATAAAAGAGGGTTTATACATTTTGAAGTATGTAAAATGTGTATATAAGAAATATGTACAAATGTGAATGAAAAATAGTGAATAGGTGAAGAGAGATGTTACTTTTTTTCCCCATTTTTGTGAATTTGAAGTCAGGAACTATGAAATCTCTTCACAGTGGTGATGGTTCTTCGTGTTGTTGAGAGTCGCCGATTGGAGAATATGAACGGCTTGGTGTTGTGTTGAAGATGAACGGTTTGGTTTTGTGGTTAGTGTAGGGTTTCAGAGGGAATGGAATCGAGCGGAGGAGATGGAGGATTGAGAATGCGATTTCGGCGGAGATGAAGATGAAGCTATTCGTTTTACGGTTAGGGTTAGGGTTTTGAGGCGATGGAGTTGAACGGAAGAGAGATGGAGGAGTGAGGAGTTGATTTGGAACGGCGGAGACGTGACAACGTACTGATCAGTCTGAGATTTTTGGGACGTGGGTGATGGTTGCGCGCGTGTAAATTGGATGATGTATTGTGGGTATTTTTGTCTTATTGTTAATTTGAGGACTGAATGGAGTATTAAAATTGTTTTGGGCTTAAACGGTGTAGGATATGTTGGGCTTGGACCTTTGGGTCAGTTCCCCAAAAAAAAACTCTTTGAGGGCCCATCCTGATATTATTTTTTTTTAGGAATAAGTACACCCAAGGCGTGTCACAGGGAAAAAAATAAAATAAAATAAAAAATATTCATCAAAAACCTTACAATTTTAATTATTAATATATATAAAATTTCTTATTGATTTATAATTATTTTCTCAATATTCCATTGATGTGATATTTTTTAGATAAACTATTAATAAATTTTAATAGTTTGACTTAATTCCTATCAAATCCTATTGAAAATAAACCCTAGTAAAATTGTCGCTAAAAATAATTTTTTGTAATTTTTTTTTTTACATATGTTGCTAACAATTAATAATTAGTGAATTTTTTCTCACGATTTTTATAAATTATTGTTAAAACTTACAATTACTGACATTTTTGTATGACGAATTTTTCAAAATATCGCTGAAAATTGAAAATTAGTGACTTTTTTTGTGGCGATTATTTTTAAACTATCACTAATACTTATAAATAATGGCATATTTTGTGACAAAACATTTAAATTGTTGATTAACAATTAGTAACGTTGTTTAATAGTAGTTGACAAAAACGCCATTAATTTTTACAGGATCTATTAGACAATAAATTCACATATTAGGACCTAGACGTAAGTGCTCCACATTTTATTTTCTTTTTTTTTTTTTTTTTTTTGGTTTTTGCAAGGAGAACTAACTAAAAAGTCTTATTAGGAAGATTGGTGCGCCAATAAGTTCTCTTAACTTTTTGATACATCAAAAAATCCTGTTCACTTTTAATTGTTACCATAAAATTATATTTTCTATTTTTTTTAGTGGAGTTTTCATGAAAAAAAAAATGTCACTAACTATTAATTTCCGGCGACAGTTGAAAAATTTGTCACAAAAACGTCACTAATTATCATTTTTTAAGCAACAGATTTAGAAAATCATTATAGAAAAACGTTACTAATTATCAATTTTTAATGACAGATTTAGAAAATTGTCACAAAAAACTTCATTAACACTTTTGGGACTTTTTGATCTATATACAAACACTTATAAGACTTAATTGCTAGGTGTGTTCGCGGTTCGGTTTTGGACAGTTTGCGGATCAGTTTGGACCCGCTCACATGTATGCAGTTTGAGGAAAATTCAACCCACAACCACCCACAGTGCGGATTGCGATTTGTGCGAATAGAGTTCGCAGATGTGCGGGTTGTTTGTGGATTAGATTTTTTTCAATTTCCATATTCAATATAATATAAGATTGATTTCAATTTCAAAAGTAATTAACAGACTCAATTTCTCTTCCATGAAGAAGTAGTTTCAATTTCCTACAATGTTCACAAAGCACATAAAAACAAAAACATTTAAAAACAATATTCTTTACAACATTTTTTTTCGTATCATGAAATTAGGGTTTGGTGTGTTGGCCAAAAATATCTAGAATAGGATGAATGAAATTAACGGTTCAAGTTTTTTGTTTAAAAAAAAAAAACTAAGTGCGGGCAGGTTCTTGCGAGTGCAGGTTAAACCTGCAACCCGCCCGCAACCTGTAATTATGCCATATTCCAAACCGCATCTGCCCATATTATGTCTACAAAACCGCCCATTTGAATACAGATCAGCTCGGGTTGAGAGGGTTATCCTGTTCGGATAATCCTATATCCAACCCTAGTACGCATGTCCTTATAACATGACCTTTGAGTAATTACCTATTTTTATAATTTAAATAATTTATTTTATGATATTTATTTATAAGTCCCTTTTCACCTGTTTATGTTTCAATTTTTTTTATTTAGATTTGTATTTATGTTTCATTTACTCCAAATTATTTTCTTATGTTTTAATAAGTCTTATAGGTGACATAGTTACCAAAATATCCCTAATAATATGGTAAAGCGCGCATTAGTGTTCACATTTACAGTGTGAATATTCGATGATATAACATTCACATTGACAAATTTATTTATTTATTTTATAAATTTATGCATTCGATTGAAATTTTATTTGATAGGTCTCGTTAACTAGGTTTCAAAAATATAAATTTCATAATATATATACAACAAAAATTATAAATTTTTAAAGTTTAATATATAAAAAGTATAAAATAGTCCAAAATAGTGCACATCAAGTTGTTAAGGGTTCAAAAAATATTTATAAAGATAAAATTGTCCACAAAATACCTTAAATATGAGAATTAGGATTTAGTGAATCAAATGTCCAAATAATAAAACTTATTGGAATACAAGAATAATAAAACCAAACCAAATCAAATCAAACCAAATCAGCCTTAAGATCAAATAAGGTTGGTTACATGAACCTTTTTTCTCCACTCTACTCTATCAACTGCTATTTGGTTAGTCAAATTAAGGAGATTCATGTCTCTATTTACAGCACTAGCCCACGTCAAATTAGATCTGCCCATTTTTCTAACACTTCTATCTATCATCACTGTATCGCATCTCTTCATTACTGCAACTGTTGGTCTCTGTTGTATATAATCAAACTATCTCAATTTATTCTCTCTCAACTTATCTTCTATCGGTACTACCCTTACCCATTTACGAATATACTCATTTCTAACTCTGTCTTTTCTAGTCTTAGCATACATCCACCTTAGTATCCTCATCTCAACAACACTCATCTTATCTACATGTTGCTTCTTAGTTGCCCAACATTCTGTCACATCACTGCCCAACATCGTTGGTCTAAGAGTCGTTCTATAGAACTTTGCTTTTAGTCTAGTGGATACTCGTTTATCACACAGTACCCCAGACGCACTCATCTACTTAAGCCACACCGCCTTAATTCTCTGGACCACATCCGCTCCAATCTCCCCAGGCATTGTGATAATCGATTGTAAATAACAAAAACGCTCACTCTTAGGTAGTTCTTGATTCTCAATTTTCACTTCTCATCTGTTTCCATTGTTACTATTACTAAAATTATATTCCATGTACTCTGTCTTAATTTTGCTTATCCTAAATCCTTTAGATTCAAGTACTTCTCTCAAAGTCTTCAACATAGTGTTAACTCCTTCTCTAGTCTCATCTACTAATACGAACTCATCTATAAAAAGTATACACCATGGCACATCATCTTGAATATTTTTCGTTAACTCATCCATAATCCTTAGTGTAACCCCATAGTAATTGCAAATTCACTTGTCTCTTCAGCAGGCGATCTAATAGTGGTTACCACATCTTCATACATGTCCCTAATCACATCAATGTACCTTTTTGTTACCCTTTTCTTCTCTAACACCTACTAGATTTTATTTTGAGGCACTTTATCATATGTTTTCTCAAGATCGATAAAAATCATGTGAATTCTTTTCTTTTCTCTATACTTTTCGATTACTCTCCTCAAAAGATAGATCATTGCCATTGTGGACCTACTAAGCATAAATCCAAATTGATTCTCTGACAACTCTATTATATCTTGCAATTAGGGGTGTGCATAATACCGCCAAAATCGCTAAAACCGCCAAAACCGCACCGAGCTGCACCGCTAAGGCAAATTCGTTATTATTTGCCAATTGAACCGCCGGTTTCTGGTAAGAAAAATGGCAAATTCTAGTGACACTTTTATCAATCCGCCGGTTTCTATTTTTCTTCCAAACCGCACCGACCCGCACCGCTATTAAATCATGTTTTATAAGATTCTAAAAATTCTTTTTTACTTAAGTTTGCTTGTTGTTCTATACCTTAGAATATAGTATTACATTACTGCTCGAGAGGAACTCAAGATGTCAATAATCCAAAATAAAGTTGGATTCCAATTCACTTTTCAATCTTTTTTTTTTTTTTGGGTCATGTTGCAAACTTGCATCAGCTCACTTTTCAATCTAAATACTTTTCAACAGTAAACATTTTCAATATATTGTAAACCCTGAATGATATTAATTTTATGTATTGTATTTGATCATTGTAGCTTCCACAGATGCTTGTAAATGAACTGATGGCATAGTCGTTGATATTATCATGTTGTTGCTACACTTGCTGTATCAGAAGAAAGCTTCGCAAGATGCTTAACATCACGGTATCTCTCGTCTTTTTTTTACTCTTTGATTTAAGTTTTGTAATTTGAATTATATTTTTTATAAACCGCCAATTCGCCCGAACCGCCAAGGCAAATCCGCCATTATTTGCCAACTGAACCGCCGATTTTTTATAAGAAAAATGACAAATTCTAGTGACACTTTTATCAATCCGCCACCCGTCATACGGTTTCTATTTTTCTCTCAAACCGCACCGACCCGCACCGCGCACACCCCTACTTGCAATCAACATTACATTACTCTCTTCCACACTTTCATTATATGACACATCAGCTTGATTCCTTTATAGTTGTTACAATTCTGGACATCTCCTTTATTCTTATAGATTGACACTAAAATACTCTTCCTTTACTCCTCTGGCATTTTCCTAATCAACAAAACCTCGCTAAATAACCTAGTCAACCAAGCAATCCCTTCTTACCCAAACATTTTCAAGTTTCAATAAGAATATCATCGGATCTTAAAGTCTTATTCGATTTTATCTTCTTAAGTGCAATCTCCACTTCAAAGTCCTAATCTTGTGATAAAACCTGTAGTCTTGGTTTTCCTTATTACTGGCTACTTCCTTCACTTTTAACCTTCCTTTACATTCCTCATTTAACAGCTTCTCAAAATAGTTCTTTCACCTCCCCTTAATCTCTTTATCCTTCACCAACACCGTAGAGTCCTTACTCTTGATACACTTAACCTGATTAAAATCTCTTATTTTTCCCTTTTTTATCTTAGCAAGTTTGTATATTCTCTTCTCTTCCTCCTTCCTATCTAGTCTAGTATACCGGTCATCATATATTTTCAATTTAGCATCTTTCACTACTTTTTTGACATCTTTATTAGTCAATTTGTAGTTCTTAAGGTTTTTCTCAATATTATCCTTATATTACTTTTTAAAGCACTTTTTTTTTTTTTTTTTTTTCCATCTTTACTACTGCTTGAACCTTCTCCCTCCACCACTAAGTTTCCTTAGAGTTAGGTCCCTTTCCTTTCGACTCTCCATGGACTTCCCTTGAGATTTTCTTCATACAATTGGTCATCAAGTTCTATATAGTGTTAGCATCATCTTCCAAGTCCCAAGTACCTTTTTTTATCTATTCTATTATTAAATATTTCCAGTTTATTCCCTTTTGGGTCCCACTATCTCGTCCTACAACGCCCACTATCTTTCTTAATTTGGTACTGCCCTTTAAAATATAAATCTAATACCAAATTTCTATGTAAACACGTTAGGCTCTTTTTAGGAATCACCTTACAGTCGCTGCATTTTAAATGGTCCACTTTTCTTACTAGAAAGTAATCTATTTGGCTTCTAATTGACACACTCTTAAAAGTTGTCAAACGCTCTTCTCTATTCTTATACATAGTATTGGCCACCACTAGGTCAGAAGTTAACACAAAATCTAAATTACTTTCTCCAACCTCATTTCTTTCACCAAAATCAAACCCACCATGCACCCTCTCATAGCCTAGTTTATCTATTCCTACATGGCCGTTGAAATCTCCACCTATAATTAGGTTATCTCATATAGGTATCTCCTGTAATAGCGCATCCATTTGGTCCCAAAAATCTTTTTTAGTCTGATTATCTAATCCTACTTAGGGAGCATATGCACTAATAAAGTTCACTATATTATCTCCAATAAGTAATTTAACTAACATAATCTTATCACATTTCTTAATGACTACAACTACATTCTACAAGACTCTTGGCAACTATTATTTCTACCCCATTCATGTGTCTATTATTACTACTATAATATAGTTTAAAATTGGTATCCTATATTTTCCTAGTTTTTTCACTTGTCCACTTAGTTTCTTATATGTAAGCTATACTAACTCTTCTCCTAATTATGACATCTATTAATTCTATAGTCTTACTAGTTAAAGTTCCTACATTCCATGTGGCTACTTTAAACCTATAGGGCGTCGATGTGGCGTCCCTTGCTTACTTTTCGAAACACCCGAAAGTGTCACGACCCAAACCCGCCCCTAAGGGTTTAGCATCATAACCGCAGTAATCCCTGATTACCAAAGGCCTGCTTAACAGTAATGTCGATAATATAGTGACGGGGCTGGCGGAAGCCAATCAATAATAAAAAGATGTCCAATGAGCTGTGAAAATCTGAATGGAAAAAAGAAACTTCCATGCACATAGCTATAGACATATACCAAAATACATGTACAAAGTAGCATACAGGATAGGGACCTAATCCCCTCAGCATAACTGTACAATCAAAGTCTTGAACATTCTTTACATTAATAGGGACAAAAAGGGTGAATCTAGAACACCCCAAAACAGCCCTGACTCGTGTAGGTCCGGAACCTTGATATGAGGCACAATGGCTGGCTTGACAAAATAGGAGCTCAAGTCGGCGCTCTTAGCTCTAGGTCGATGCTTCGCCACCTACATATATATATATATATATATATACAAACTGTGAGTTAAAGCCTAGTGAATAACAAATGTGTAAAGAGGTTGAGAATGATGTCCTTCACTTTTGAAAACAGTCAATTAGCATTAGAACGTTTTCAATCAATATCATTTGTCAATCAATCATTCAATTCGATCCATCATATTCATTACGTCATACGTGGTACATCCAATAGCAACAATACACTAGGTCTTAAAAGACCGGACAATCAATTGATAGCCATCATACAATAACAATAGTTCCAAGATTTGGAACTGACAGAGATCTCTGTAACAATAACAATATCAATAATCCATAACAATCGCAATACGCTATGGATGCCACAAATACAATTCAAAATACGATCATCATTCAATCGGTAAAAAGTATCATTTCGTAAAGCAATATGATTTATCAATCTGAAAATAAATACGATTGAACATATCTTTACAACATTGTTAATCATAGATTACTGGGCTATAGGCAGGCTAATCAGCGTTCTTGGGTGCCAAACCTATACAGTTGCAGAACGAACAGACACTAAATTACACACCCGAAATTAATAACTTATCCCCTTGCTTGTTTTTGTGTGGTTCTAAATCATTATCCTCATTATGATGCCTTAAACATGGCCTAGGTATTCCTAGGATGGAATGAGGATGCAAAAATGTACTTAAAACATTTTTCAAAATTTGCTGAAAACAGGGGTCTCGTTCGAGCGTGGCTTCCTTCGCTCGAGTGGACATGCAAAATGTGCCTGGTCGCTTAAGCGTAGACTCCTTCGCTCGAGCGATCTGCAAAAATATGAAAAGTACTGGTTGCTAAAAATCTCCGCTCGATGCTCGCATGAGCGTGAGATACAGTTCTTCGCTTGAGTGCAAGTCTTGTCGCTCGAGCGTGCTTTTGCACACGCGAAAACCTAAGAGCTTGCAATTTATGCTCGAGCTAACATTTTGTCGCTCGAGTGAAAGACTGGAAACAAAGGTGGTCGCTCGAGCGAAGAAGCCAAATTCTGGGTTTTCCAGATTTGCTCCCAAAACTCAAACCATGGATTTGATATGCCAAAACTCATCCTTTTGGGCCAATTCTCTAGAAAATACTTAGAGACTCATAACACAACATGTTTTGAAGATCATTTCATAAAATCAAAGCCCAAAAGTATGCCAATTGTACACAAAATCAACTTGAAATGGAAGAACATGGTGTAATTATGTCATGTATGTACTTGTTTGAATTCATGACTTCCAACACATGATCATATGAGCTATTCTTTCCAAAAACATGATGAATTCTTAGATTACGACTATAATATGAACATGCATATGTGAATTTCATAAAAACAACTTCAAAATTCCATACTATGGACATGCATGCATGAATTGATTCTCAAATCTACTCTTTAGGCTATTTCTTGACTTTAGTCTCCAATTTTTCCATGAACCATGCATGAAACAACTTAAATTCATAACTAAGAGGGTGAATTCCTACCTTAAGTCTTGAATTCCCAAGTGTAGTAGCCTAATCTTCCAAGTCCTCTTCAAGTTCTTCTAAGTTTTAAACAATTCCCTTGTTGAATTCAATTTTCCTTCTACTCTCTCTCTCTCTCTCTCTCTCTCTCTTACGTTTTGAGCATCAAATAAGGAAGAATGAGATGTGAGGTTCAACTTAGTGGGGTCAAAATGGCCTTATTGGTGGTAATTAATCATAATTAATCAAATGGCATTAATTTAATCTAATTTAATCGTTCCGAACCAAATTTTAGTTAAACCTACCATAAAATTCTATAAATCCTAATTAACATATAACACAAGTCAATTTCTGAATTGGTCGCCGATAAGGCTTTCAATTCGCAACTCGAAATTAAAACGTAAACAG
This sequence comes from Camellia lanceoleosa, assembly GCA_025200525.1. NCBI lineage: Eukaryota > Viridiplantae > Streptophyta > Magnoliopsida > Ericales > Theaceae > Camellia > Camellia lanceoleosa. The sequence goes on along the minus strand of CM045766.1, from coordinate 87,344,177 downwards.
ATCATTCTATATCAAACAGATAGAAATGCAATCAAACGACACACTCACACAGCCAATTGGGATTTCATCTTAATCATTTACTTAGCATGCTTAATCATGAATTAACGCTAATCATAGGTCAGAGTTATCATAGAAAGTAGGCGCAATGCGTCACTTAAGTGAAACGACCTAATATTTAATCGATTCAAAGTAGGATTTATTTTCATAAGAGATTCGAGCAGCTTTTTTACATGTTGGTTGAATAAATTATTACTATAAAAAGTTAAATTAATTAGAAATCAATAAACTATATCTAAAATCATTTTAGTCTTAAAGAAATAGACGGTAAATGTAATTTTGAATATAAATTATGTATATATTTTTTAAATAAATATGATCCGATCAAATAATTATAATATTTAATTAATGTAATTTTTTATATGAATAATTTATTTAAAAATTTTTATAAAATCAACTATTAAGATTATGAAAATATGGCAGAAAGTAAGCCCAACAAACAGCATAGCAGCCCTGTTGTGCCTTGATGAGTAGTATTCTAAAGCGTGAATCAGCTAGTCGGGGTCATGAACTAAATTCAAATCAACTGGGTTTCCTTATTCGGTGCATGACTTGGTCTCATAAAGAAAGGTTCTCATTACTTGGTATTGGGTAAGGCCTTTCGTGATGTTTAGGAAAAATTATTAGTTGGTTCATGAGTGCTATGTGACTATATTCCTTACCAATTATAATTCATCATGTTTCTCATATTTTTCAATTACTTAACACAAATTCATGGACTCTAACCCCTCTACCAATTACAACACAATTTAAATACCACCTAACAGTGCTCCAAAACCAACTAATAACTTCTCGATGTTTAGTGGTCTGTTTCAGTTGGAGTATGGTGTTGTGGCATTGAGTTGTAGTTTTCACTTTTCTTGATTGGTTTTTCATCAATGCACGGCGGTGTTGTGTTCAGGGACGGATCCAGGATTATGACTTTGGAGGGGCCAAAGTACGTTTAACCTCTAACAAATAAAATTTGAAGTTCAATACCAATTTCTACTAACATGAAAAAAATCAATAATGTTACGATAAAATATTGAACTAAATATTCCTTGTCAACATAGTTGAGTACCAAAAGATGATTATACAATTGAGAATATTTTTTTGCCCATATTCACTTACAAAAAGTAGTAACTATTTCTACATACATTTATTTACTAAAATTAGGCATCTTCAATTAAACTTGACGCTCTTTCATAATATCAAAAGCATGGATGATAGAATCTACATCAAACCCTCGAGCAATGTCTTTTTTAATGTACGTAATCAAGTAACTAGCCAAAAACCATCTTCTATCCTATTGCTAACTTAGACTTAATGAGTTTCATAGTGAAAATGCACGCTCGATGTAGCGGTTGAAAGCAGTAAAGTCAACACAAGGCGGATCAATCTATCAATAAAAGGATAACTTGTCGACTTTTTGTTTTTGCCAACATTTGACACAACTCGAAATGGTTGACAACTTCAAATTGAGAAGTATGGAAATATCAAACTTATAGTTTTCCAACCGATATTTCAAATGCAATTTTTCTTGCTTGGAGAAATTCATGGATAAAATTTATTTGCAAGTTTGCAAATATCCTCAATTTTGAATGATCTATAACCATCCCTAGGATCCAAAGCTGAGCTAAGAACAAGCGATTCCATTACATCTTCCTTAAACCTATTGTTTAATTCTTGTAACTGAGAATCAACTGTAACCATAAAAATATCAACTCAAAAATAATGTTCCATAGTGAGTTGATCTCTTTCAGAATGAGACCGACCTTGGCCTCCTTTATAAGGACAACTCATATCAAAAATCTGTATACTATGATCATTAGAAAATAATTTAATTTTCTCTAATAATGAAACCCATTCATCTTCTCTAAATTTTTTAATAAGTATCTTCGTTGTAGACACCAAATGCATTGCATTTAATATATCTTGAGATTTACTTTGCAAAGCTTGGCAAAGATCATCAGTAATCTCCATGATATCCCTCATAAGATGTAAGATGAAGACAAACTCAAAAAATGTAATTGAATCATAAACTCCAACTGCCTCAGCTCGTTGATTCGATTTGCTTCTATCATTAATTATGTTTCTTAGGACTGCATAAGTAGCACTGAACTTGTTTATCAAACTACAAATTGGGGGGCTACTATATATAATTTTGAAATTATCTAAAAAAAATTTAGAGGTGCGAACTCCTATAATTTTAAATTATTTTAAAATTTCTAGTATAATATATGATATTTTTCAAATTTTTGGGAGTACGGCCTCCCCCTCCGGATCCTTCCTTGGTTGTGTTAGCATATTATTGAATTTGTTATTTTGGTGTGAACTTAATTGGGATTTTATAGTTTAGTTGCCATATTCTTTGTACTCACCGTTTTTATTGAAGTATTATTTTAAGTATTGTATTTTAATTATTATCAATAAAATTTTTTTTTTCATTAAAAAAAAAGAAAAAAGAAGCTTGTCAGGATCATGTCATGTCATACCCTAGATAAGTTATAACATTTATAATATCTATTATTATAAATGTAATAATTAATTTTTTTTAGTTATAATTAAAAAAATTAATAAATTATAATTAAAACTACATAAAATATAATGAAAGCTTTTTTGAATCCTAAGAAAAATAATGTCATAAAATTTCCTTCCAATATGTTTTAATGTTATTTTATTTTATTTTATTTATTTATTTTTTATGGTGGGGCTCAATAGGCCGCTAATTTCGCTCCCTCCATGTGATTCAAAGACAGCAAATGTACCATTGATAAGCCATAAAACACAAAACATGGAGCACGACAAGAACATAATGATAAGGACGAGCAACTCCGTCGGTCCAAATTTTAAATTGGAAGATATTATTTGAGCTCCCAGTTTGAATCGTTTATTTTATTGGGTATTTTGTATATTTTATTTATAAAAAAATAAATAAATTTAAGTCGATCCGATAATTATAACTTGTTTAATTTTTACTACAAACAAAAAGACCATAATTATATTTTTCAAAATAAATCATATATTTTTTTACTAAGAAATATAATGAATTGAATAAGTTATAATTATTGAATCGATCAAATTTTTTGTATGAATAAAATACAAGAAATATCCGATAAAATGAACGATTTAAATTATCAAAACGGAAGTAAAATAAATCACTAAAAAGTTATCAAACTATTCTTCATTAGAGTTGAATTTGCAACTCCACATTACAAAGGAGGTTACACAATCACTAAACCAAATGTCGTAATTCATCTCTCTGGATTCGATTGATATCTTTTATAATATTTATTTCTTCTTCTTATGAAAGTTGTTCGTGGTTTATATTTGTAATTACTCTCTACTACCAATTAAAAAAATGTGAATCCAAAAATAAAAATTTTAAAATACCATACGACATTATTTAGATTACCATATAAATATTATCACTTAACGTTCTAAAATAATTACTTCAATCTGATAATGTCGGTCATGTAATATAAATATTCCACTTGAAAGGAACAATTCTACTGTTTGGAACCCTATGTTGTCAACTGTAATTCCTAAATAGAAATATACAAATTAATTTATCTTATTATTTTAAGGAGTGATTTAGAAAAGGAGTCACATTCAACTGTAAGCAAAGTTTGTAATAATTTTAATATCTTTCTCTCTCTCTCCGTCTCTTCCGTGATGCGATTATATTGCCACTGTGTATGATTAAAACAAATGTTGTTTAAAACGAGATGAGCATGAAACATGCATTTTTTTCCCCCTTTTTTATTTTGGAAGGAACATTTTCATGTCTTATAAAGCATGTGCACGTATCTTGTAATTTGAAAAATAACTAATTATAAGTCTGGTAGTTTGTGAACTAAAATATATTATAAGGCCTCATTTGGGAACATGTTAATTTAGTAACTTTTGACTATTTTGTTAAAATATGAGTTAAAAAAATTAGTATGTTTGGGATGATTTTTTGACTTTTACGAAAAGATGTGCAAAAGTAGAGAGAAAAGAGAATCTTTAATTTTTAGTATGAGTTATTGGCTTTTTGATTTTTTAGTAAATTTTGACTTTTTTGGACCGAATGGGACGCTTCCCAAACGAGGCCTAAGTTTTTTTCACTCTAAATTAGAGAAAGTCTATTACATGCAATTCTTTCTTCTTCTTCTTCTTCTTTTTTTTTTTTTTTTTTAATTTTTAAAATTGCAATTCAGTGCATGTTTAAAATGAAATAAAATAATTAAATCAATGGTAAATTTTACTAATTTTATTAATTAAAGTAATAAAATTTTCAATAAATTTGTAAATATTTTGAAAGGGTGCCACTTATTTTTAATTTTTCTATTTTCAAATGACTAAGGATTAGTTTAGTAAAGAGGAAGAAGATGAGGATAAACAAATTCAAGACCACTTTCGTATAATTTATTTTTAATCAGTAAAGGAGATTTTATTAACTCAAGATAAAAATTACAATGAGTTAATAAGGATTAAAGAAATGTTTAGTGATGGAAAAACACACTCAACTTAGTTGAAACACGTCCTCAATCAATACTAAGCAAAACCTTAATTTCGAAAAAAAGAAAAAAGCAAGTTGGCAAGAGAGAACACCTTCAACAATGGCCATGACAACATCACCCTATCTCTAGCTTAAAATAAATAAAAATGATTACAAAATCGAACACAAGTTATTCACATGAAGTGAATCTTATATTTTTGTGGATCTCACACTTATGTGAAATTGTGAAAACCGAATTGAAATAAACCTAAAACAACAAACAGAGTACATCAAAGTCAATCTTTGATAGGCCAATGAGGCCAAAGTGCATTGGACTCAAGTCATTGCGAATAGATACAAAATACAAGATGTGGAGCACACTAAGTTAAGGGTGCCTGGACTGGACGTCTGAGCCGAATACGTCGTATAAGTCGACGAGACCACATTGGATGGATCCAAGCTGTCCCTTTTTAAAGAATATAGTAAGGAGATGGGCCCTGACAAAGTGATGATGAGCACCTAAGCTACAAGAAAAATATCAAGAAGAATGACTCTATAAAAGGAGAAGAAAGTTAAAGAGAGAGGTATGTTCTAAAAAAAATTTCACTAGAAGAAACCAAAAAAAAATTATTCTTTTAAGAAAAAAAACTAACTTGCTCTTCGGAGTGCTAATTCCAGTACCATCGTCCGGAGTTATTCTTCTGTTTCAGGTGACAGCAAAAAAGATTTTTTAAGGGCTTGTTTGGATCAAAGGAGTATTTTATCACCATATTCCCACAATTGGCGCCGTTTGTGGGAATACTCAAAATTCTTTAATTATTGGCAACGACAATATTCTACTTGAATAATTCTTAGTCCTAAGATACTCCCGCATGAACGACCTTAAACTTCGATCCCATAACTCTTTTCTTGCCTTCAACATTAGCGTAAGACACCATACAAAACCTTGATAAATCAAGCAAATCGAACGAACAACATCTAGAGGATATGGCATGACAATGAGCGCTAGCCAAGAGTCGAAAATCCTAACAAATTCCACCACACGCGAATAGGTCAATTGCCAAGGAGGAAAATAAAGTAGCAACGTCAATTCCAAAGGCATGATGATAACATCAAGATGTCGGATTCCTCTTGGCAATAACCCAAAAAGCGGGCCGTAGACTCGCTTAGCTCATAAGATGGTAGAAGTTCTTTACAAGCGTGACATGAACATAAAAGGAGATGATGATTCGATTTAGAAGATAGGCATGACCCTTTCATACGACGTATAGCCAAGGTCGTCTTGCCTAAAAAGTTTAAGGCATCGGTTCACCTTTACGATGGCAAATCGGATTCCATCGATCACGTTATTATAAGCAAGCTATGACGTTGCGTGTGGATAATAAGGCTCTCATGTGCGAATATTTCCTAGTAGCTTGGGACCTCGCGGCTGAGGTGGTACTATAAGCTTGAACCGTTCTCGCTAAGAGCTTTCATCAGCTTCAAAAGTCTTTTCGAGCCAGATTTATCACGAATGAGGTACAACCCAAACATGTCGACTCTCTGTGGTCAATGAAGATTAGACCAAGCGAGACCTTACATGAGTACTCGCCGAAGATCGAATGTTTTAACTCGTAGATGATGATTGTAACGACTCAATGGCGATATGACCTTCAAAATGGGATTGAAGTCAACAACCCACTTCAAAATATTTTAACTCGCAAATGTACAAGAATACAGCACTTTGATGAAGAAAGTGGAAGAATATTGCAAGGTGGAAGATGAAGCACTCTGAGTTCAAGGTGGACCTCAAATCACTTATTTTAAGACCTCATTTGGCACAACATTTGACCGTGCTTCTAAACAAAATACCGTCGAAAAAGCCTAGAGCCACAGTGGAAGGTGCGACAACCCTCACCTTGATTAGTGCTAAACCAGGATCGAGAATGATAAGTAATCGATTTAATCGAAATTCGAATAATGCATGAGTATACTGCTTTATTTGCATTTCTATCTGTTTGTCATTTAAATGATCTGTTCATGTTTTATCTTTGAATTGCGAATTGAAGGCCTTATCGGCATCCGAATCCGTAATTGATTGGTGTTTTACGTTAATTAGAATTTATGTGATTTTATGGTAGGTTTAATTTGAAATTGATTTGGTGTGATTAAATTAGATTAAATAAAGCTAAATCACATTAGTTCAAGTTATTTACCAAATTACCATTGAGTGGGCCACTTTGTTATTATATGTTTGAAACCTTGTTCATATTTGTTACACCATTTCTCCATCTCCTAGATCAAAACGTGTGAGAGAGAGAGAGAGAGAGAGAGAGAGAGAGAGAGTTGGGAAAACATTGGTTTCATTGAGAATTTAGCTTGGAGACTTAGAAGAATTGAGGGGAATTTGCATAATTGAGCTTCTATACCTAAAATTGAAGACCTAAGGTAGCATATTTATCTTCTTGTTTATGAATTCAAGTCATTTCTTGCATGATTCATGGAGGAATAGGAGCTTAAGGTCAACAATTAAAGTAAAGTGTTGAATTAACAGTGATTCCATGCATGAATGTTCATATTATGACATTTCAAAGTTGTTTTTCATGAAATCCTTACATGCATGTCCATATTTTGAATGTAGTCCATGAATTCACCATGTTCTTGAGCTAAAACTTGCATTTGGTCATGTTTTGAAACATTAGAGTTCTTGGGAACTCATGCATGTATGATTTTTTGCATTATTCTTCACGTTCTTCAATTTTGACTTAAAATTTGGATTCAATTGGCTGACCCTTGGGTTTTGCTTTTACAAATTGACCTTCAAAACATGTTACATCATGGGTTTAAAGTGTGTTTCTAGAAAATTAGCTCAAAAGGATCGATTTTGAGGCTTAAATGCTTGAGTTTT